>CM057103.1:9985000-11185000 GCA_029959045.1 Taenioides sp. WSHXM2023 | reverse complement strand
CCAAAAAACATTTTCAAAGTATTTTTCCCAACACCGGTCATAATACAATACACTTAATACAGTTACACACAAGGAATTTAAAACATTACTATATTCAATACAGTGTTACTTCAAAATAATAATGCAGATATATGCTCACTAAACTCAATGTACTGTTTTTACTATAAAACTACCTTCAAGTCAGCATTCCAGCCCCTCTTGGTATTGCCTGACGAGCCACTCCCTAATACATTCTGTTCAAATCCAGAAGAACCATAGAGTGTGGAAAAACCTCCATCCAAACTTGAGACAATCCAACCACAGCCTCTTATTTGTATCACGTGTCTCTCAAATGCAGAAGACATCTATCTCCTCTTGAAAATTCTTGTATCATTCAGAACAAAATATATAACTTATTTTACCTGTGATAAGTAATAGTTTGATGCTTTGATTGTTGATTCTGAGAAAATCCATGCTGTTTCTCAGTCCTTTATGTTGTTTTTTACTCCTTTTTTGGTGTAAATAGCCATGTTTGCTTTTGATGCGAAAGAAGCATGTGGCTCTGATTGGTTAATTCGCCTGTCAATCACGCCCTCTGAAATCAGGGAGACAGGATACAGCTCCAGGTCCATCATCTTTGTAAAGTTTTGCCAAAGCGTGTGGTTCTGGCTGGATAGGTAACGCTTATAACCCTATTCGTTTTTAGCTTTAACTGCTATAGATATTACCGCTACATACCGTAGATGGGACAAGACATGATTCCATGACAGAAAAACATGATCTGATACAAGATACAATATTGGGACCATGGGCAGAAGGATTTAAACATAATTCAATACATAAATTTAGGTCATAATTCTATTTATTGCGCTTTTTATATCTTCATTTCTGCAGTTCATACTAATACAAAAACACCCTCTGCAACCATCATTACACAAAACAGACAAGGTGGGAGACTGGACCTTTCTGCGTTATTTTAAATATTTTCTAGTTCTGAATTCCATTTTTTCCCAATCTAAAATACACAAAAGCTTAAAGTTATGTTTTGATATGTCTGTAACTTCTATTCTCCTATCTGGACTGTAAGATATGGGTGTACCGTCTGTGACTTGGTCGAGCCAGATGTCCACATAGTCGTCACGATCGGTGCGTGACTGCTCGTGGTAGAAGCCCAGTGCATGGAGCAGCTCATGTTCTACTATGGCCTTATGGTCACAGCCAGGCCCCAGAGACAGGATCTGACCGATCTGCTGGTCCCCCACACTAGAGAAGCACCTGCCAGCAACAGCAACACAAGTCAGACATTGTGCAGGATTGGCTCTCAAACTTCAGTTTTCTTTTTTATGTATTGATATAGTGTGTACATTAATATAAAGGCTTTTGATGAATATTTACAGCAAAAATCATAATCATTAAAAAAAGAGCCCAGTTTAGTCCTGATATAGACTTGGTTTCATTCTGTGATTTAGTCCTGGTCTTGTCCAGGTTTAGTTCCTGGTTTACAGGTCCTGGTTTCTTGTACATACATTCAGTTTGGATGTATGTACAAGACTGGTTAAGATCTGGCTTAGTTCAGTTTAAAAATACAATTAAAGATGAACAATTAATGAATTAAAGGTGCACAGTGCCAATTTTCTGATTGGTGGCCACGTGTTTGTCTCCATGGAGATGTCATTTCTTTGTCCATTCCACAGTAAGGCATTAAACGTATTTATCTTGCATATGTATTCAATCACAGATGTTTTTAATGCTTGCTCCAACATTTTAAATAAGAATTCCACTGAAGTTTTGTAAATGAGACGCTTGACCTTTTATTTGGTTTGGTCATGCCAGCAGCTTGTGTCCGTGGAGATAGTTTATTGCCATAACACACCAACTGAATAAATAGAATATCCTTGAAAGCAAAAGCAGGTGCCAGACCAGACCATCCACCAGAAATGTTACAGAGTGCACCTTTAATACATTTTAGATAAAAAGTGATCCATACCCTCCTCTCTTCACAAACTTGATGTAGGTTTGCTCTCCCTCATACGGTTTGAAGTCAATGCAGGACTTCAGGCGATACATTTCAAGGGCCTGGTGGACACAGCCCTTGGCATTGAGATCTGGGACATTGTGCGTGAGAATAAATTTTGTAAAATAAAAGATAAATTAAAATGTAAATCACTCAAACAAAACCTTTCAGTGTTACTTGTGTATTACTTTAACAATAACTGATCTATTTTAGTATTTACTGTATATTCACTCTAATCTCTCTTTTTAATGCATGACTTTTCTTAAATATACACATTTCTCATTATGATTCTTATATAGGTCAATGTATGCACTGTATTCTGACACTTTTAGCTTAAATTTCTCATATTTTTGTTCACCATTACTGACCATAGCAAACTGGGAACACCCCATAAGATCTATGGTTTTGGAAATGATCTGAGCTAGCTGTCTACGTACCTGTCACTGGTCATAATCTAATCTGATAAAATGAAAATATGTTGTACCCAAATCATCGCCCAAAATGTACGGGATTGGAAACTTCCATCTGTATCTTTTGTCAATCAAAGCATTTTTTCCTTGCTGCACAATAAAAAAAAACAACAAAAACAAATAAATAGTTAAAATTATGATGTTGTAATTAAAATCATATTATAGTTTTGTTGAACTTACAGGGATGAAAATGTCTCCTTCAAACAGGCTGACATCTGAGTCTGCACAGAATCACAAATAAACACAAATAATAATAATTTAAGATAATAATAATTATGCTTTTTAATGAAGTATAAAATGAGGTATTCTCACCTTTATTCAAAATGGGGTTCTCATCTTCCCCATTTGGATATACCTCTGGAACAACACAAACAGCTTCAATTACAAGTAGTAGTAGTAGTAGTAGTAGTAGTAGTACAGGTTGCAAGAGAAATGTATTTTGTAAAGTATTCCAACACATGATAAGAGAGTAATGTATTTTTAATATTCAGAATACTTTCACAATGAGCTGCATAATTGTATAATGTTAAAAACAGGATAGGACATAGGATTAAAACATCTTTATTTTTGTTGTTGGTGCTGCATTTATAAGGATAATTTGCACAACCACTCACCACAAGAGCAGTGTTGTTGTTTGTTTATTTTTTCTCACTAAATTCAATTTGAAAGTTGTACGATCAAGTACCATTATGCACTCCATGATTTCAGACACAGAGTATTCAAAACAGAACTGTAGTCCCTGACACTGTTTGACTCAAAGTATTACACTTTGCATAGATTATATAGTTTCTCAGTTATTGTCTTACCGCGCACTTCCTGAGAAATTGGGATCTGTAAACAAAACATAGAGTCATCTAATCAATAAAAGAATATGTCTATAATAATAATAATTATGCCGCCTCTCATACTCACAGTACATACTGAAGCCACCAGGGCTGCAGCCAATAGTATTCTCCAAGTGCCCATCCTAATGAAAATGTAGAGAGCAAAGTGAATGTAGTTTATTATGGATCTTCATGGACCTTCAGACCACTGTGCTTTATTAAGAGAAAGGCTGGACTTTGACTCTTTTTACTGGATCAGTAAAAGTGTAACTGCAGTGAAGAGAGGTTTTAAAGGGACTGTACACTTATGGCAGCACATGTCTTATGTTACTGGAATTCTACATAAAAAAGAAAAAAAAATACAAATATAGATTGTGGAACATCTGCCACCTGCTTCGCTCTAATTAGATGTTATTGTTTTCTCTGTAATGTTCCACAGTATGGCATTCAATTTATCTGTTTTCCTGGAGACAAACATTATTAATACGGTTTCCCTGGCACACACCACGCTGCTGTGGTCTGAAGCGCCTCCATGTGGTTTTAACGATATTACACAAATATCGTTAAAACCACACAGTATCATTGTTGATAAAGCGGTGGGTGATGAAAACAAGAATTTAGCAAAAAATAGAAAGTAGCTGAGGTGTCACATACATTTACGTTTTTTGTTTGATTGTTTTGTAAATTAATATAAAACCATTTTGAATCTGGTTCTTCTAGACTTTTAATAGCAATGTGTGAAAAAAGAAAAGAAACTGCCAATCCAATCGATCATAACATTGGATTCAGAACTTCTTTTTTTTTTATTGCCAGTTGTGAATAGCAGGTGAAAAGCAACAGACTTCCGCTAACTGCTCCGCTGTGCTGGAACAAATGTAAACTAAGACCTACATTTCCTGTACCTTTACTTTATTAGTATTTAAGACAGCGATCGTATTTGCACGTGTCATAGGTTAAGGTGGGCTCTGCGCACAGACTCTTTGAGCCTCCAGGCGACCGCAAGACCGACGCTCGCGCAATGACTTTTTAAAGGCTGTGGTGGATGGAACTAGTCCCACACACACTCGCAGACCAAGACAGTGAGTTTTAGGTTTGCGATTATAAAGCACTTGTTCATTTAAACCATCCAAAATGTAGTGATTTTGCAGTCAGGCAATGTCTGTTTTCTTTATATACAAAAAGTCAAAGCACACGCGCGTATTACTACGCGACGAGGTGGCCGAGTGGTTAAGGCGATGGACTGCTAATCCATTGTGCTCTGCACGCGTGGGTTCGAATCCCATCCTCGTCGATACTTTTGAGTTCTATATTTCTTATTTTCATATTTTTCTTTTTGACTCAGTCGACTAGGATTATAATGAAAAACATCTATGAATTCAAAATAACATTTACTATGAATATGAAATGATAAATAGGCAAGCCCAAAAGCTTGTTTCAGTCACTTACTACAATCTAAAAACGAACAAAAAACAGTATTTTATGTTTTAGAATACAATACAATTTTTCATCACCATGACAACAGGCCTGACCAATTAGATAGCACAATTAGGTTGCTAGAAATCAATCAGAGAAGGGTAATTCACCCATCATGGCCCTGAATGGATATGCTAACTACTCCCCCACTCCCACTCCATATTGAATAAACTCACATGACTAACAGAAACTGTTTACAACTCCATATTGTATCACCTGACCAACTGAAACTGTATTTAAATATGTGTTGTTTCAGAGTAATTTTCATTGTAATTAAGCTCCTCCCTTCAGGCAGATATAAAGCAGTGTCCACCAGCATCTGACCAGAACTGAGGAAGCAGCTTGGATGAGCTGCGAAACGTATTCAACCAAATAAACTATGTCCAGTTGACAAATTAAATTTTCTCCTTTTTTTGCCATAATTCACTTTTTGCACAAAAACAGATTGGATTTGGATTACTAGCCTGTTATTACTTATTATCTGCCAATTATACCCGTACGCCACTGCGGCTGTGTTAGTGGACACGTTTTTTAAGAAAAACAATCCAAGCAGGAAAATGCAACTGGCTAAATAAAGATTTCACCTCTCAAGCTCAACTTGTTTGTTATCATTTCATCTTTTGCTTGTCAACATCATTATCACCAGAAATCTCTCATTTGGGTGCTGAAAAAACGATGATAATTGGCTCATTATTGCATTAAAAAAAAAAATGATGAGCTGATGTCTGATTGGCTAATGTCTTGGTGGCCCGGCAGTCTTAACCTTGTCTGCCTAATTTCAATTTACCATTATTGTATTACAAAAAAAAATCCTGGCTGATCTCCTGATTGGCTGTTTTCATGACTGGCTTTTATCCTAATTGGCTAAACTCCTCATTGGTCAGTGTCCTGACGACCTGATTGGTTATAGCAAAGGAGAAATTCAATTCTATCAGCTGAGCTGTGAAAACATATTCAGTCAAAAAAAACTTTTGTCGATTATCTGGATGACTGAGGGATTTTACAAAGGATCTGATGGCTGGCTGATCTCCTGAGCTCCTGATTGGCTCGTTGACAGTGTTTGCCTCATCTGCCTTGTTTAATTTGAGGCATTTAATTTGACCATTATTGCATTAAAAAAACTGTTGTGAGATTTTGCTTTCATTTCCATCTAATATTTGTGTGTGTTTTTTTTGTTTTTTTTTACAAAATTAGCATATCTGAATCACACAAATGAAGCATTACCCAGGCCTACCATTTATTATTAATGTAGTCTAGTATTTATAAATCAGAACATAGAATAGATGCAGATATTTAGTAGTCCATTAAGCAGTGGTAAGTGGCTGTGGTTCAGCTAGGACACAGTGGAGGTGCACACAGCAAAAATGTTCAAAAAGCTAATATTATTTTATTCAAACAAAACATTAAGTAATATATCAGGATTTAGCGTTCACTGATTTATTTTCAAAAACCCTGCAAATATTTAGAGAAAGGTAAAGAAATGCAGAAAATTTTTAGAAAATATAAAACAGCAACACTGAAAGCACTTCCTTCAATTAGATGGGCTGGCGCTGGCAATCTTCAATCACTTCTTTTGTATTCTTAAAGGTCCCATAAGATAGCTGTTAATTTGAAAACTACCGCTTCATGACATCACAAGGTGGAACAGAACATTTTGCGCTTTGGAGACATAGATAGACTAATAATGCAGGATTACTCAAACATGTGAATGAAACAAAACATAAGTTCAGGTATGTTTTTGATGACATAACAGCATTATAACATGGCTTAAAGCTCACAAGAGTCCATTTTGCATAATATAGGACCTTTAAATGCTTAAAGAAAGTGACGTCTGTATATGATCCCCCTCTCCCATCTACAGTGGGTTCATTCTCCAAAGAAATTACTAATACCCCCTTGCAGAAATAGGAAAAATAAATAATGACTGTACCAAACTTCTCCAGTCCATGTGAATTCAAAGTCCATAGCATCAGTTATCCAGTGCTATCCCTGGTTAACCTCTTCTGCCTGGTACCCCCTGTTGACTCGCCCTGTGTCCATGTGAGGAGCTTCACTGTATATTTGTCCATTGTCATCAGTCGCTCCATAATGACTTGTGTTGACTTCAGGAGACAGAGGAGTGGTCCCTTGATCTGTGGGTTCACTGCCAAGCACCTGCAAACAGAACCATATATATATATAACCAGGGGAATTATTATCACATTTTCTATAGATTACTACTGCTATAACTACTACTATAAGGGGCAATGGATTAACATGAGTAACTATTGTGATGCAAAAACAGGCCTGATTCAAGCCCTTCATAAATATTTTTGGAAAAAGACATCCGTTTGCCATAACCATATTAAACAAAGCTTTAAATTCAAATGGCAAATCGCCAACGTTTGTCTCTCTCTGCCTGTATCGTCTTTAAATAAGAGATCGTTACACTGGCTACAGATATGACACATTTTGAACATACAAAATGTAGTAAGTAAATCAAATTAAGTAAAAAGAATATTCTAGACGGAACATTAATTTAGAGGTGCTTGAGTTTAGGCAATGAAATACATTTTAGTTAAACATGCACTATGTAACTTTTCTAAAGGAAGGTCCACATGATTAGCTCCATGGAGATTATGGAGTTATTACACAGCCTGGAATGTGCCACATAGAGTGGAAACAGGCGGCAGACCATAAATGATACATAATGCAGCTTTAAATCAAAATGTATAGTTTACATATGTGACATTACCCTCTTTTGCCGTTGGTGCTGATCTATGGCGTACTGATATTTGGCGTCTTTCAGCCCGAGTGCACCAGCCAGTCGCTCACCCAGGAAGTCACAAGCTAGATTTAATATAAAGACATACACATAGATTAGTATTAAACTCTTATTACGTTATTTTAAAAAAAGGAAAGATAATGTGATAGACTGTATAAAAAAGGGGACTAAGGGAGTGTGACGTCACCCATAGTGTTCGGCTCCAGTCAAATGAAGCTCACGATGCTAGCAGTTATAGGAGCTAATGTGGAGCCATGTTCCATATTAGAAATAGGAATTTATTTACAAAATAGCAAAACACCAGGATCATGTAGAGCAGGTTAATACGAACATTTTAAGACCAAAATGACAAGGCTCACTGCAGCACTTGCAGAGAGGGGGGGCGACAATATTTCAATGTAAAGTCAGTTGGAGCTGGAGTCAATGGAGCCGGAAGCGCCCCCACAGTCACCTCTTATGTGGAATGCGCCGGCTAGTGGGTTCTATGGTTTAGCTCTGCCTTATAGGTGTGTCTTTCCTGGTGGAAATTTGAATTGGTCATGAATTCTCACTGTGGTCAGGCACGCCTCTCCACAGATCGCCTGCTTGTCTCCATGGAGATAGCTAAGCTAAACAATGCCCTACTACAGAACATTCCTGGCAAAGTAATAATAGCTCAATGAAGACAAGCAGGTGACTGACCCTCCACCAGAAAAATGGCATAGTGCCCCTCAGTTGGTCCTGGTCTAAGTCAGTTTAATCCTGGTAGTTAAATATATTAATGTAAGCTGTACAGAAACTTTTGACATGGTCTGTACTTACTGAACAGTGACAGCCGTCCAACTCGCATAACCAGATTCTTTAATGAAAACCTCCCCTGACAAAAACAGAAGAAACTGTTTGAAGGAAGTCAGGTCAAGTCAAGTCAAAATGTATTCGTATAGCACATTTAAAAACCATCACAGTTACATACAACAGTAAGTCCCCACACACAATATACATCCAGAAAAACAAGATTAAAGGTGTACTATGTAACTTTGTAACTTTGAAATGTTCCACAGTATGACATTAAACAGATCTACTTTACATTATGTCATTGCATAATATCCTTTAAAATAAGACAAAAAGATGCATGGTGAAGTCTGAGTGCACATGAGAACAGGTACGGCAATAGAGTCTATATGAATCAGCTGCTACATACATTAAACCCACATGTATGCTCTGTGGTATGTGCATGAGTGGAGCCCATGTCTGTGAGTTCCTGTTCGGTGCATAGATGACAGACACTCCATAAAGACTTAGCAGGATTTCAGTGGAGCCATGCTGTCAGCGCAAACCCAGGGGACTAACCTCAAACCAATGGGGAGTGGAAAGACTGATGGACCTATGGAGGGTGTAGATGTGGGGGTTAGCAGAGCACACAAACAAGCTTGGTTTCATTTGGGAAATGAAAACCAATGAAAATGTAATTACCAGTTGGCATTTTAACAAATGTGGGAATCTAGCGCTTTATCAATCTATTAATACATTTTTAAAGGTGCTCTGTGCTCTTTTCTTCTAGTGGAGAGTACGCCACCATGCTTGTCTCCACGTCTTTGTCTGAAATGTTCCAGTTACAGAATAGAACTGTGGAGAGGTAACCAATAAAAATAGCAGTAACTGATTAAATTCAAGATAGATATGGTGGAGAATTAAGGAAAAGTAAACATATGTTCATAGAGACAAGCAGGTGGCAGATTCTACACCAGAAAAGTTACATAATGCCAAGGGCGGTGGCGGGGCGTTCTTGAGGGGACACTAACCTCACCTAGAATGGCCAATGCACCCCCATAGCTCCCCCAAAGGTTTTTTACCCCATTTTCTTTGGACATTCAGTCTCGACTATAAGAATGTTCAAATGGCAACCACAGTGTGTTCAGATTGAGACTACAATAAAACAATAATTCCATATTAGGTTTAATTAATCACTACAGGGACTAACTACACTTAAACTGGTTTAAAAGCAAACATGGTAGGGGATGGGGATGTGCTCACATCCATAAAAAGGCTTTAAATTAACATGTTAAGTGAGTACCCCCCACTGAAGAACCTAACACCCCATAGCTCCTCCAACCAAAAATGTCTGGTGCTGTCCCTGCATAGTGGCCTTCAAGATAGATTAAAGAGGTTATAGATTCAGTATTAACAAATCAAAGAGAATTCATGGTTCATCTCGGGATCACATAAATGACTGAATCAACATTTGAAGCACTGAACACTGTTAAACTGAGATAAGAGAGAGTTATCAAATACACTGTGAACAATACATTAGAGCTTTTCAGGGATGCACTACAAATAAGCAAATGTGATTGGGCGACTGGTAGAAGATTTAGAAAAGAGGAGAGGCTGGCTATAGTTCACCCATGATTTTCAAAGATGACCTTATTAAAATAAACAATCCAAAAATGTAATCAACTTAATGTAAAATTGCTGTTATCTTGCTGCAGACTGAAGGTGATTCTGCAGGTAAACTAATTTCCTGTAATGTGCCCATTTCTTAAATAAACAAACAGTTCTCCCCTTGCTGAGTTATATTTGTGACCATCCAATCAAAACTGCCATGAGATAGTCAGCTCCCTATTTATTACAATTTTAGCATATTTAGCATAGAAAAATTATATATATCTTTTGTATTGTTAAGCTTGTTTTCCTCATATCTTTTCATAATTTAGGAATAGGAAGGAATAGGAAGAAATAGGAAGTAATAGGAAGAAAAAAATCACCAACTTGGCTTTTAATTTATTTTTTTCTTTGTTCAATTGGCCTGTTTTTAACTCTCTTTATATTGCTTATGTAAAAAGATTTGTGTCGACAACCACTGGTCATAATTTGTCCATGCATGTGATTGATATCCATCGAATGATATTTCAGCTCTTGTTGTGTTGATTTTTAGCATATCTGAGCAGAAACAGTCTATTTGGCTCTCAAATAATTCATTGTATTTTTTATAAATTAAATGGAAAACTGCATTTCCTATACCTGCGCTGGAAATATGTGGTGTAGTCAGTCTTCTATGCACTTTTCCACACACTCATAATTGGATAAATCATTTACTCCCTACAATCTGCCATTCACACAGCACGTCCATAAGGCAGGTGAAGTGTCTTGCCCAAGGACATAATCTTTTGATTTAATTACTCACATCCTTCCAATGAGCTGCGGTGATTTAAAAAAAAAAAGTATAAACTAGTATTTCCGGTTGTTACCTTTGTCCTGTCTCTGGTCTGAGCTCCTACCAACAGATTGGTGTAAATCTGTCCTAAAGTGGATAATTATCTTGTCTGCAGTTTCTCATCCCTGCTCATAAAAATGCCATCGTCTGTGGCTCTACTGACAATGGCTGATATCCTTCTGAACAGTGAAAGAAATTCTTCCAATTTGCAGGAATCAATTGAAATACAACAAACTATAACATGCTCAAAGGTCAGTTTTGCATTATTTATGTCCATTAGTAAACCATTGCTTTCAAAACTTTGAATATAAGGCCAGTACTTAAATTGGGCTCTAGCTCTAGCACATGGCAGCCGTACTTCACATTTAGATCTTTAAGTGTTTAATCTTATGGCGCATTATGGATATTATAGAGAAAACCTGTTTGCTATTACAGTACTTTCTTCATAGGCTGGGATTAGTTAGGGCTTAGAACAGGGAACTCAATTGTGACATACTGTTAATGACAAAGATGTTAATGACAAACAAAGAAAATGTGTTTTTAAATTTATGTATAAACCTGGGTATTATCATTATAGCTGTTAGAAAATATATGTAGCAAAAATGTTATATGAACGTCATTGAAGCTTTTAGATGTAATTTGTGTTTTCATCACACGAAAACATGCATGTAGTCCTAAATGTGCAAATTATGGAGCTTTTTCTGGTAGAGGGCCAACTACCTGCTTGTCTCCTTGGAAATGCTACTTCCTTGGCTTTAATGTTAAACTGATCTTGCATTTATTCAGTTACAGGCAGTGTTGGGCAAGTTACTTCAAAACTGTAATGCGTTATTTATTACTTGTTACTGTCATTTCAAAGTAATGCATTACGTTACAATATTACTGTAAAAAAGTGGAAATTTGTGGAAATAGGTTTGGACAAATACAGAGGAGGGACAGGGAATATATGGGTAGAAGGATGCTGAAGTTAGCCATATGAAAAGCAAGTAATCAAATACAGTGTGAGTGAAAAGCAAGAAGAGCAAAATGTGACTGCACAGCTCTCTCTCTTATAGACATATGGTAAAAAAAAAGAGGGCTATAGGTGAGTTTGTAGTAAATTTAAATTACAAAAGTTGAGGAAAATAATAAAAATTGGCCCAAAAATATCGGCAGAGCTTATTTGCCACCTGTTGCTCTGGATTCTAAACAATCTGTATCGAAGAAAAAACAAACAAACATTCAGACTCATTTGAATTTGCTAATTTGCTTGTTTATTTACAATGCAGGACCTGTGTGTGTCGTACCTCAACTCGAAAAAAGTCAAGATACACAGACACAGGTTCTGATGAGGTTGGGTTCAGACTGGAGGGTGACTTACTGCCAACACTTCCACCACCTCCTCTTCTTCTTCTTTTTGTCCACCTCAGCTTGGAGCTCCTCCGCTATGACCTTGATCTGCTGCAGCTGATCACCTGAGTCCTTTAGGGACATCTGCAGCTCTTCACATCTGAGGAGGGCAGATGTTCTCTCCTCCTCGCTGTGGTTCAAAGCTGTGCTCAGCTCCTTGATGGTTTTCTGGTGGAGTGTGTTCTCCTCCACCATGACCTTGTGGGTGGCCTGACATTTTTCTATCACAGCTGTAAAACTAATCTTCTGTGAGTCTAAGTCATTTTGTAATTTTTGAACTTTGTTAAGCTCAGTGTTCAGGCTCTCTTCCCGCTCCTGTGCCTTGTTGAGGGCCTCTGCAGCTGTTTGTCTCTGCTCAGCGACAGCAGACTCCAGAGAGAGGACCTGTTTGTTCCAGGTGTCCTCAGCTGCCCGCATCTCTGCTGCAAAGGTAGACTCCAGGGCGAGAAGCTGCTTGTTCAGAGCCTCTTTAGCAGTGTGCCTTTCAGCTTCAAGGATCGACTCATGACATAAGACTTGTGCATTAAGGGCCTCATCAGCTGCCCGTGTCTGCTCAACAAGGGCAGACTCCAAGGCGGTGATCTTTTTCTGCAGAGCCTGTTTCTCCGCCTGTTCCTTCTGGAGCTCCTGCTGGGTGCTGACCAGAAGCATCTCCTTGGTCTCCCCCTCCTCAATGGCCTGTTGCAGCGTAGACTTCAGCGCCCTTTTCTCTTGTTCATACTGCTCTAGTTTCTGGGTCAGCTCAATATTGGCAACCTCCAATTTCTCAATGGTGAGATCAGAGCTGTAGTCGTGGCTGTTCGCCTTCTGCAGCTTTATTTGTTCTTCGAGCTGCTCAACCTTCTCTTGGTTTCTCAGGGCGAGAGTCTGCTGCTCTTGGGAGAACCTCTTGAGATTGTTGTTCTCCTCGTAGAGGCAGTGGACATACTTGTTCACCACCTGCCTACCCTGTTCTATCATTTGCTCTCTCTCCTTGTCTTTCTGTTTGAGGAGATTTTTCCCAAACTCCATCAGGGTTTCCTTGTCCTCTCTAGCTTCAGTCAGTTGTTTCTGGAGCTCCTCAAAATTCTTTTTGAGGGCTTCTTTCTCAACCTGTAACTTCCTCAGTGTATGCTTGTGTTTAGCACTGATCTGGAGTTGTTCTTGGTAGGCTCTTTGGACGTCTTTAAGTCGCAGTCTCAGGTCCTGCACAAGTGGGCTCTCCTCGGGTAGAGGAGAGGTGCTCCCTGCTGTTGGAGCCTGAGCTGTAGCCCTCATGTTTTGATGCATGGGTTTTCTGACGTTTTTTTTCATGTCTCTCGCTGTGAGATTCAAACCGTACTGACTGTTTTTCAGTTCGAAACACAGTATTTATACTCAGCTGGCTATGACATCACAGCCTCATATCCATGGCGATAGAATGGAATACTGGGCATTTTGGACTATTATATAAGTTATTATATAAGTTATTATATAAGTATTATATAAGTTGTTACCATGGAGACAAAATAAACAAACAAACAAACAAATAAATAAATAAACAACCCAATTTCAGGTGCCTGTGACCAATGCAAGTGTTAATGGTCTTTGATTTTCAACAAAAAAGGTGAGTGTGACTAACTGGAAAACTGTTGGCTAAAACTAACATTCTTGTAACTGTAATATTATTTAAGAGGGACAGCATGATGAGATTGTGTTAAAACAAAACTCAGATTAAAGGCTAACTTGTTAAAGTTAGTTTAACTTGTTAAAGTTAGCCTTTAAAGGCTAGCTTAACTTTGTAACACGTTACTCCCAACAATGGGTACAGGTACTTTGATTTTTTTTTATAAATACCTTAAAAGCATACATTCTTGCAAGCGGGCTTGCCTCTCTCGGTAGATCTGACCAGTAACATGGTTTGATGGCTTAACTGCTTTACCTGCCTGCTCACCATGGAGACAACATTACAGGCAAAACAATAACATCTCAATAGAGACAAGTAGGTGGTGACCCTCCACCAGAAAAAATACATAGGGCAGCTTTAAATATGAATGCCATCTATACCTATTTATTAGCCAGTCAGAATAGACATTTTTATAAATAGGCTCAATATTTTTGAGCCTTTACATTCAAAACCCTGGAACTAGAGGAAACTCTGTATAGCGCTGACATTTTGCAATACATGAACTTCTGAGCAGTAACTCAATACAGAGGCACTTCATTAAATTTAAATTAAGCTTTGAAACAGTCTCCAGCAATGTGTTAATACACCAATATCACCAAGGGTACACTAAATGACATAAAGAAGTGGGATCTTAAACCGAATGAGACTATGATTATAAACCTGGCTGTAATAAAATGCAGTTTGTGGTTTGTGAAACACTTTGCAGCAATTGCCACATTAATCATAAATAAAACACTTTCTAAAACTAACAGAACAGAACCTTTGACTTCGTTAAATTCAAATAGAGACCAACAGGAGTATTTTCTTAGGACCAGCCAAAACCACATGAAATCATCAAATTATTATGGGTTAGGGTCATTTTACTTTCTACTGCTACAATTCATGCCATTTGCTAAAGTTAGTGAAACAAAATAAAAGCTTTAAAAAAGCTTAAAAGTCCCACAGTGTAACTTTTTTTTTTCCCATGGAGAGAGTAAGTGTGGTTTTAACTTTCTTCAGGTAACGTGCCCTCTCAAGAAAGTTGTTGCTTGGGATCTGAGCCAGACGTCCTTGTTGCAGACAGTGACATCAGGTTAAGTTAATTGTTTCCTCGCTAAAGGCAAAAGAGAAGCTAACAGACTTTTTCCATTTGAGTTGTGAGCTTCCTGTTTGAGCCTCTACATAAACAACTGTCTACCTTACTCATCATTAGCATCATTTCATCAAGAAGACTAATTCAGAATCACAGCTGGAAGAAACAGACTGCAAAAATCATGGCTAGACTCTTAGTAAACAACAATGCACGTTATAATAATTCCTTCAGAAACTAGCAGTAGTGATCTTTCTCTAAAGTAGATTCAGTATGACGTGGAAGCCATAAC
Source organism: Taenioides sp. WSHXM2023 (assembly GCA_029959045.1). Taxonomy (NCBI): domain Eukaryota; kingdom Metazoa; phylum Chordata; class Actinopteri; order Gobiiformes; family Gobiidae; genus Taenioides; species Taenioides sp. WSHXM2023. The sequence goes on along the minus strand of CM057103.1, from coordinate 11,169,891 downwards.
TACTCACACATTCATATACCAGGTCCCAAGGACTCAGTTATAGCTGTCCAACCAGCAACCTTTTGCCAACCCACACTACCAGTCCTTACTCAGCATACTGTACTTCATACCAAAAAATGTTCCAATAAAAATGAAGTTGAAGTAATTCATAAATAGCCAGGATTATTGCTATAGACTTCATATGTATTTGATCCATTCTGTATGTTTGGGCAACCTGTCAGGAGAAATGGGCAGTTGAGTTGGGAGACTGAAAACAACACCAGTGACCAATCACCAGAACTTTGGTTAGATTCATTGTGAGGATTAGTTGGAGAATTAAATAATATTTTTGGTAGAAATTTGAACTGACACAAAAACCCACCCAGACACAGGGAGAACATGCAAACACAGAGGATCCACTCAACCTGAGAATCGAACCTATGCAGGACTTTCTTGCTTTTAGGTGCACCTGTCACTTTACTTCAACTACCAGGTCCCATTTCAATATCAGGTGGTTTTACAGGTCAAAAATACCTAGAAAAACAGGAATTCTGACTGTGAGTGGGGTCGCCTCTCCACAGATCTGACCTGTAACTTGGTCTGGTTTGGTCTCCACGAAGATAGAAAGGTTTAATACCATTCTGTGAAACATTCCAGACTAAGCAATAACATTTCCATGGAGACAAGCATCTGGCAGACCCTCCACCAGTAAAGTTACACAGTGCAGCTTTAAGATAATTTAGGTCAAAATAATAATATTGGAAGAAATTGGAAGGTGCTGCAGCTTAGTTGGTGGTAAACAAATAGGTACAAGTCTGCTTTGTGATTTTGAGGTTTACCCTGCGTTCTTTGTCTCTAAATGCTGGTCTCTCTTCTTCCTCCTCTTCCTCACTGTCTAACTCCAGGGTCTCTCCGCTGGTGAAATGAATGACCCTTCTTTCTTGGGACACATCTACACCTCCGAACTGGGTTTCCTCCATGGCTCTGGGCTGTTACATGTCAGAAACAGCAAAAAGAGAATCAGAAAATGGCAAATGGCAAAGAACCATATTGTAGTTGAATTCATTATAGAAAAAAATAGCAGAGGAAGACTATATGGTTTAACCCCATCTACCAGTAGCTGTTGATATCAAACTACAAACTACTGTGGAGGTAACTTTAGTATTCTGCCCTCCCAAGATGTAGCAGGTATCAAGATTGGCAGATAGTTAACAGACTGAGACGGTGATGTTTGGACCATGTTTATTCTCTTGGTTTATGTTGTATTATTTCCCTTCTCAATTTCGTTTTTGTAAAACTGTAACACAAAGGTACAGAAAACCATATTAGGCTCTGCCATATTAAACAAAATACAATAAAATCCATATAAATCATAAATAATGGCTCTACAGTATAACAGAAAGTGTGCTAATAGGACTAGCTCCCGATTAGCCAAGCTAGCAAACGATTAGCATATGTAATGACCGTCGCGGTCTAATTAGCATATTAAAACGATCCGAATTACACAAAATTAACACAATACATTTTATAACAACAACTTACAGGCATATGCTCCCTTAAACTCCGGAGAAGACAAGAACGAACTGCAAAAACCTGTGCTTATAACAACTCATCTGTGCACATGGCTGCTGTTTCTTACTTTGCTTTTATGAGAACAGAGCGCAGTTACCCACGCGTCCAGCAGAGGGCAATATTCAAAATATATTATTCCCTTAAGGGGCAGCACACTCCCCGCCTGGTATAATGCATTATACCACTATTACACATTACAAGGTGATAACAAAATAACATCTGAAATGGGTCTTAAGTAAACTTTAGCAGAACCTTGTTTACAAACTTTAACTTCTACTTTACGAACCCTGCTATCCTGACTAGCCAAAGTTCTGACTACAAGAGCAAGAGGCCAGTCCGTCCTTTTTGCTTGTGGATCCTTGAGCAGTACAACATCTCCTACTCGTAGATTTTCTTTTTCCGTGTTCCATTTTCTTCTTGGTTGTAGTGTCGATAGATAATCCATTTTCCAACGTTTCCAGAATGCATCCGCCAGTCCTTGTACTCTTTTCCAATGTTTGTTTGACAGGTCGTTCATATCAAAGTCCCCAGCAGGAGGAGTAGGAGAGTCTGTTTTTTGTGTCAAGAGCATTGATGGTGTGAGAACTGATGGAGTTTCTGGATCTGAAGAGATTGGCACCAGTGGTCTTGAGTTCATTATAGCAGTAACTTCTGCCATAAGCGTGATGAGCATTTCATGCGTTAATGAATTTGTGCCTATTTTCAGCAGAAGTGCATCTAGAATTCGTCGCGCAATGCCTATCATCCTCTCCCACACTCCACCCATATGCGAGGAGTGGGGAGGGTTAAATGTCCATGTGCACTTGCTGTCCTGCAAGTACGTTTTCATATCAGGATCATTGGAGTTGAAGTTGAGCTCTTTACATGCACCTATGAAGTTTGTTCCCCTGTCTGATCTAAGCATTTTAACAGGTCCTCTTAGTGCAGTGAAACGTCTAAGTGCATTAATAAAGCTTGCAGTGGTCATAGATTCTATTATTTCGATATGCACTGCTCTGGTACTGAGGCACGAAAAGATGAGAGCCCATCTTTTGCTCTCTGCAAGCCCTCCTCTTGTTTTGCGTGAGGTCACAGTCCATGGGCCGAAAACATCGAGTCCCACCCGAGTAAACGGGGGTTCGGGGGTCAGTCTGTCTGCGGGCAAATGGGACATTTGTTGTGTTTCTTGTTTTCCCCTCAACCTTCGACAAGTGACACATTTGTGTATGACACTAGACACAAGTCTTTTACTTCCGAGCAGCCATAGTCCTGCTGATCTTACAGCTCCCTCAGAAAAATGTCGTCCCTGGTGGGCAACTTGATTGTGATAATGTCTGATTAACAGAACGGCAACATGGCTTTTTGGGATTATAAGAGGGTGTTTTTCTTCGTAACACAGCTCTGAAGAAGATGTGCGTCCACCTACTCTAATGAGTCCATCTTTGTCTAAAAATGGGGACAGCTTTTTGAGTGGACTGTGTTTTGGAAGTGATTCCTTTTTTGAGAGGCATTTGAGCTCATTATCAAAATGATCTTGTTGTACAGCTTTTATGATCACTGTTGTTGCCTGCACACTTTCCATAATGCCTGTGCAGTTTTGTGGAGATTTTGACATATTTTTTGCTTTTTTGATTAGCCGAGAAACAGCTCTAACTGCAGATTTCCATGTGGAAAATTTCTCAAATCTGTTAGCTCCAAGTTTTGCTTTTGTAACATTTGTACTGAATGTGGTGACAAGAGGCCGAATTTCTTGGTCTGTGCCGGGCTGCACTAACTCAAAACTTGCCTGTGTAGCGGGACTGCAAGGAGATTTTACCAGAAAGGCAGGACCCGAAAACCAGTTAGTGTTTTTAAGAGCAGCTGCAGTGATAGGGCGGGTCCCGTGATCGGCTGGGTTTTCCTCAGTACAGATGAAGTGCCACTGGTTTGGATGAGAGGACTTTCTGATTCTTGTTACTCTGTTAGACACATAAACATAGAAACGTCGTGAAGCATTATGAATATAGCCTAACACAATTCTGCTGTCAGTATAAAATGTCACTTTGTCAATGTCAATGTCAATTTCATCTGTGATAAAGTCTGCCATCTCAACAGCTAACACTGCAGCACAGAGTTCGAGACGTGGGATAGTGTGAGCTGTGCGTGGGACGAGCTTGGATTTACCCATAACAAAGCCAACATGACAGTCACCAGAGTTAGATACAGTTTTCAGGTACGCTACTGCAGCGATAGCAGTGTTTGATGCATCCGAAAAAATGCACAGCTCTCTGTATTGCGCGTGTGTGGACAGTGACACAGGAACGTATGGTCTGGGAATTTGAAGCTGTTCTAGATCTTTTATAGAATCTTTCCACATTTTCCACTGTTCTTGTTTTTCAGCTGGCAGCTCCGCGTCCCATTCATAATTCTCACTTGTTAATTCTCTCATTATGTTTTTTCCTCCAAGTGTAACTGGTGCTGCAAATCCGAGGGGGTCAAACAAGCTGTTGACTGTAGAAAGTATACCTCTTTTTGTCACAGGTTTTTCTTCTTGAGATACTTGGAATGTGAAACAATCTGAGTCTAAGTTCCATGAGAGACCTAAACTTCTTTGCACTGGCAGGGGATCTGTATTGAAATCCAAATCTTTCAGATCTTTAGCTCTGTCTGATGGTGGGAACGCTTGCATGACAGCACTACTGTTAGAGGCTATCTTGTGTAGTCTTATGTTGGATTCTGCCAGCATTTCTTGAGATGTTTGTAATGTTTCTATAGCGGCCTCTGTTGTGTGGAAAGATGCGAGCCCATCATCCACGTAAAAGTTGCGAATAATGAATTCCTTTGCTGCTGGAGTTGTATTTTCGGCTTCCAGAGCTGCACGCCGGAGACAGTATATGGCTATGGCTGGGGAGGGACTGTTCCCAAATACATGAACTGTCATCCTAAACTCTCTGAGGGGTTTCTGCGGGTCATTGTTTTCAAACCACAAAAAACGTAGGAAGTCCCGATGATGCTCACAGACTGTAAAACAGTAAAACATCTGCTGAACGTCAGCTGTAACAGCTATTGGCTCTTTGCGGAAGCGGGTCAGGACGCCAAGGAGCGTATTGTTCATGTCAGGGCCACTGAGAAGCATGTCGTTAAGTGAGACACCTTCGTATTTGGAGCTGGAGTCGAACACCACTCTAATTTGATCCAACTTTTGTGGGTGATACACACCAAACACGGGCAAGTACCAGCACTCTTGACTTTCTGTGAGGGGAGGGGCGGGCTCTGCCTGCCCTGTATCGAACATTTTTTGCATAAAGTCAATGAAATGTTTCTTCATTGTTGGTTTTTTGTTTAGTGTGTACTGCAATGAATGGAGTCTTTTCAGCGCTTGAGGTTTGTTGTTTGGAAGGCGACTGCGTGGTGATCGAAATGGCAAGGGGGCTATCCAGGTGTTACTGTCATCTTTATACACATGTTTGTCTAGTGTGTCTAGAAAGGCTTTGTCGTCTATTGAGAGTGCAGGTTTGTCATCGTGAGCTGTTCGCTGAAATATTTCACTGCCAATGACGTCTGCTTCAGGCTCAGAAGTGTACACAGAGCTGTTCAGGTTTGTATTTTGAATCGTGTTGCTTAGATTGTCTTTAATTTGTATGACATTTTCACACTGACTGCACAGAGATGGACGTCCACTTTGAAGAATGTTTGTCCTGTAAACATTAATGTTGCTTGTTTTGTGTTTTTTGTCGAGACAAACCTCTCCCACTATGACCCATCCTAAGTCGAGATGCTGTGCGTATGGTTCATTGCGGAGCCCGTTATGCTGTTCGCGAACTTTGTGCACCTGGAGAATGTCTCTGCCAAGGAGGAGGAGGATGTCTGCATTTTTGTCAACAGCTGGTATTTTGTCAGCGACAGCTTTGAGATGTGGATAGTGGACAGCTACTTCTGGAGTTGGGATTTCTGATCTGTCGTCTGGTATCATGTCACATTCCAAAAGAGCAGGAAGAGGGATTTGGATGCTACTGTCCAGCGGCTCTATAACAAAGTTTTTAGCGAGCCTTCCTGCAACTTCCATGACACCTGCACAAGTTTTTAGTGTGTATGGCTCCAAACTCCCATTGACACTGAATATGTTGAAGAACTCAGTTTTGGCTAATGAGCGGTTGCTCTGCTCATCTAACACAACATACATTTTGACCGCTCTGTTTGGCTGGCCAGCAGGGAACACTTTTACTAAGCAGATTTTAGAACATGACCTTGGACTATATGAATTGCCACAAATCTCTGTACATTTAGATGTTACATCAATTGTCTGAGTTTCTCTATGCTCCCCGCCATTATCTTCAGTGGCAATAGGGCTCTCTGATTTTAGAGGAATGGGCTCTGGGTGCAGTGCTGTAGCGTGGCGGTCGCTACCACACTCAAAACATTTGATCTGTTTTGTACAAGCTTTAGCCATATGGTGAACTGAGGTGCAACACTTAAAGCAAATGTTATTTTCTTTCAGGATGCTCTTTCTTTCTGCCAAAGTCTTACTTCTGAAAAGTCTACACTTTCTTAGTGGATGTGGCTTGTGGTGGAGGGGACACTCTTTTTCTGGATCAGTGTCGTCTTTGTTAGTTGCCCTCTGGCTTGTCGTTGTTGTATGTGACACATCGGTTTTTCTCACTGAGACAGGAGTTTGATATTTTGATTTGAATGTTTTTTCTATTTTGTTGTTAACTGCACTAAACCCCGTGACAGATGCAAAGCTGGGGTCGTTGCGTGTTTTAGCTACTGCATTTATGAAATGTACAAAGAATGAAAATGGGGGATAAGAAACATGTCTCTCACTTTTGTATCTTGAAGCTGTTGTGACCCACCTCTCCTGGAGATTGTATGGCAGTTTGGCAAGTATGGGGTTAACTCCATGTGCTGTGTCTAGATGAGAGAGTCCTGGGAGGAACCCGTTTAACTTGGCACCCTCAAGTTCTGTCAAAATGTCTCCCAATTCTCTTAAGCGTTGGTTTTCTCTGTTTGACATTTTGGGGAAATCTTCAATTTTCTTTAATAGAGCGTGTTCAATGCTTTCTGGGGCTCCATAACAGTCCTCTAATCTTTGCCACACCATGTAGAGTCCTGTGTTTGGGTTAGTTATGTAGGCTGCCCTTATGCGTTGAGCCTGTGCTGCAGATTGTGGGCCTAGCCATTTAGTGAGCAAGTCTAGCTCTTCTTGTGGTGACAGGTTAAGTTCTTTCACTGCACTTTGAAAAGAAGATTTCCAAACCCAGTAATTCTCTGGCTGATCGTCAAATTTCAGTAGACCTGAGCTGACCATTTCTCTCCTCATCAGATACTTAGCTAGTCCTGTGTTGTCTGTGGGACTATATTCTGGTTTAGGTATTGTATACTGAGAATAATTCACTGGATTACCACTTAACTGCACAGCTGGTTGAAAATTGTAGTGGGTGTTGGGTTGGAATGTAGCGCCCTCTTGTGGCAGTGGTTGAAAGTTCTCGCTTTGTGGGTAGCTAAACAACTCAGTGCAATTATTAGTTTCATTGATTTTTCTGATAGGTGGGGGGATAGGTTTTGATTCACTATTGCTGGCCGCATCAGCTATAACACTCTCATTTTGTATTTCTGCTTGTTGATGCACATAGTCGTGTACTCTCTGCTGTGTGTCAAGGGCTGACACAGGGCTAAGTTGAGTGCGTTGTTGGCCTACATCTTCCTGGACAGATGATTCCCACGCTTGAGCCTCAGCTACAGCCGCTGCAACCTCTTTTTGTGACTGGAGAAGGTGCAGATCTGCATCAAGTTCAGCTTTTTTCTTAAGCTGCTCCGCTTGTGCTTTGAGAATTTCAGCTTCTTTTTGTGCATATAGGAGTTGAGCTTTAGCCGCCTCTGCCTTGGCTCGAGCTTTTGCAGCAGCCATGGATGAAGTGGTGAGTTGGCTGGATCTCGACCACCTCGACCTGGTCTCTAATGTGTCCTGAGCAGCCTGGTCTTGTGGAGTTGCCATGGTGAAAGCGAGATATCTTCAGGTATGGAGCATGTTAGGATGAATGCCTTTTTACTATTCTGCCCTCCCAAGATGTAGCAGGTATCAAGATTGGCAGATAGTTAACAGACTGAGACGGTGATGTTTGGACCATGTTTATTCTCTTGGTTTATGTTGTATTATTTCCCTTCTCAATTTCGTTTTTGTAAAACTGTAACACAAAGGTACAGAAAACCATATTAGGCTCTGCCATATTAAACAAAATACAATAAAATCCATATAAATCATAAATAATGGCTCTACAGTATAACAGAAAGTGTGCTAATAGGACTAGCTCCCGATTAGCCAAGCTAGCTAACGATTAGCATATGTAATGACCGTCGCGGTCTAATTAGCATATTAAAACGATCCGAATTACACAAAATTAACACAATACATTTTATAACAACAACTTACAGGCATATGCTCCCTTAAACTCCGGAGAAGACAAGAACGAACCGCAAAAACCTGTGCTTATAACAACTCATCTGTGCACATGGCTGCTGCTTCTTACTTTGCTTTTATGAGAACAGAGCGCAGTTACCCACGCGTCCAGCAGAGGGCAATATTCAAAATATATGATTCCCTTAAGGGGCAGCACATTTAGCATGTAGCTTTTAGCATAGTTAGGGTATTAAAGGGCCCACATGCTATGCTATTTCTGATCCATGTTGTAATGTTGTTTCCTGGAGTTGTGTTTTGTTTCATTTACACATCTTTGACACACAAATCCTGTGTTATTTAGGCTGATTTCATCTGAAAATACTCTGTTCCAGCTTGTGATGTCATGGGGTAATACAGGAAGTGCTCCAGTGTGTGTTTTAAACTCCATACACCTTCACTAGAATCATTTGGATCATTTCAGACCTGGAATGGCCAAACTCTGAACAAAAGGTAAACTTAAAAACTACCGCTTCATGACATCATTTTGAGCTTTGGAGATGTAGACAGACAAATAATAAAGTGTTACTCAAACACGTGTAAATGAAACAAAACACAACTCCAGGTATGTTTTTGACACGGCTAAAAGCTCACAAGAGATGATTTTGCGTAATATGGGACCTTTAATTAAATAACTAGTAGGCCAGAATCGTTCTTAATAAACTATTTGGTCACTAAAGTTTTTGTCCATGTCCATTTTGTGCGGTTATTATGAAGAAAATTTCTTATTTTCATATTTTTCTTTTTGACTGAATCGACTAGGATTATAATGAAAAACATCTATGAATTCAAAATAACATTTACTATGAATATGAAATGATAAATAGGCAAGCCCAAAAGCTTGTTTCAGTCACTTACTACAATCTAAAAACGAACAAAAAACAGTATTTTATGGTTTAGAATACAATACAATTTTTCATCACCATGATAACAGGCCTGACCAATTAGATAGCACAATTAGGTTGCTAGAAATCAATCAGAGAAGGGTAATTCACTTTTTGCACAAAAACAGATTGGATTTGGATTACTATTACTATTACTATTATTTATTATCTGCCAATTATACCCGTACGCCACTGCGGCTGTGTTAGTGGACACGTTTTTTAAGAAAAACAATCCAAGCAGGAAAATGCAACTGGCTAAATAAAGATTTCACCTCTCAAGTTCAAGCTCAACTTGTTTGTTATCATTTCATCTTTTGCTTGTCAACATCATTATCACCAGAAATCTCTCATTTGGGTTGCACATCTCTGAAGTGCTGAAAAAACGATGATAAGCACAGCCACGGCTTGGCTTGTCATCGTTGGCTTGGCGGTGGTCTAGCCCAATGGCTCATTATTGCATTAAAAAAAAAATGATGAGCTGATGTCTGATTGGCTAATGTCTTGGTGGCCCGGCCGTCTTAACCTTGTCTGCCTAATTTCAATTTACCATTATTGTAGCAAAAGGAGAAATTTAATTTGTCAACTGGACAGAGTTTATTTGGTCGAATACGTTTCGCAGCTCATCCAAGCTGCTTCTTCAGTTCTGGTCAGATGCTGGCGGACACTGCTTTATATCTGCTTGAAGGGAGGAGCTTAATTACAATGAAAATTACTCTGAGACAACACATATTTACATACAGTTTCTGTTAGTCAGGTGAGTCTATTCAATATGGAGTGGGAGTGGGGGAGTAGTTAGCATATCCATTCAGGGCCATGATGGGTGTTTTCACACCTCTGAACATGTCCTGGCTAGTCCCATTGTTTTCTCTTCAGGCAGATATAAAGCAGTGTCCACCAGCATCTGACCAGAACTGAGGAAGCAGCTTGGATGAGCTGCGAAACGTATTCGACCAAATAAACTCTGTCCAGTTGACAAATTAAATTTCTCCTTTTGCTATGGATTCTACCTGGACGACTGAGGGATTCTACACACATCTCATTACCATTATTGTATTACAAAAAAAAATCCTGGCTGATCTCCTGATTGGCTGTTTTCATGACTGGCTTTTATCCTAATTGGCTAAACTCCTCATTGGTCAGTGTCCTGACGACCTGATTGGTTATAGCAAAGGAGAAATTCAATTCTATCAGCTGAGCTGTGAAAACATATTCAGTCAAAAAAAACTTTTGTCGATTATCTGGATGACTGAGGGATTTTACAAAGGATCTGATGGCTGGCTGATCTCCTGAGCTCCTGATTGGCTCGTTGACAGTGTTTGCCTCATCTGCCTTGTTTAATTTGAGGCATTTAATTTGACCATTATTGCATTAAAAAAACTGTTGTGAGATTTTGCTTTCATTTCCATCTAATATTTGTGTATGTTTTTTTTGGTTTTTTTTTTACAAAATTAGCATATCTGAATCACACAAATGAAGCATTACCCAGGCCTGCCATTTATTATTAATGTAGTCTAGTATTTATAAATCAGAACATAGAATAGATGCAGATATTTAGTAGTCCATTAAGCAGTGGTAAGTGGCTGTGGTTCAGCTAGGACACAGTGGAGGTGCACACAGCAAAAATGTTCAAAAAGCTAATATTATTTTATTCAAACAAAACATTAAGTAATATATCAGGATTTAGCGTTCACTGATTTATTTTCAAAAACCCTGCAAATATTTAGAGAAAGGTAAAGAAATGCAGAAAATCTTTAGAAAATATAAAACAGCAACACTGAAAGCACTTCCTTCAATTAGATGGGCTGGCGCTGGCAATCTTCAATCACTTCTTTTGTATTCTTAAAGGTCCCATAAGATAGCTGTTAATTTGAAAACTACCGCTTCATGACATCACAAGGTGGAACAGAACATTTTGCGCTTTGGAGACATAGATAGACTAATAATGCAGGATTACTCAAACATGTGAATGAAACAAAACATAAGTTCAGGTATGTTTTTGATGAGATAACAGCATTATAACATGGCTTAAAGCTCACAAGAGTCCATTTTGCATAATATAGGACCTTTAAATGCTTAAAGAAAGTGACGTCTGTATATGATCCCCCTCTCCCATCTACAGTGGGTTCATTCTCCAAAGAAATTACTAATACCCCCTTGCAGAAATAGGAAAAATAAATAATGACTGTACCAAACTTCTCCAGTCCATGTGAATTCAAAGTCCATAGCATCAGTTATCCAGTGCTATCCCTGGTTAACCTCTTCTGCCTGGTACCCCCTGTTGACTCGCCCTGTGTCCATGTGAGGAGCTTCACTGTATATTTGTCCATTGTCATCAGTCGCTCCATAATGACTTGTGTTGACTTCAGGAGACAGAGGAGTGGTCCCTTGATCTGTGGGTTCACTGCCAAGCACCTGCAAACAGAACCATATATATATATAACCAGGGGAATTATTATCACATTTTCTATAGATTACTACTGCTATAACTACTACTATAAGGGGCAATGGATTAACATGAGTAACTATTGTGATGCAAAAACAGGCCTGATTCAAGCCCTTCATAAATATTTTTGGAAAAAGACATCCGTTTGCCATAACCATATTAAACAAAGCTTTAAATTCAAATGGCAAATCGCCAACGTTTGTCTCTCTCTGCCTGTATCGTCTTTAAATAAGAGATCGTTACACTGGCTACAGATATGACACATTTTGAACATACAAAATGTAGTAAGTAAATCAAATTAAGTAAAAAGAATATTCTAGACGGAACATTAATTTAGAGGTGCTTGAGTTTAGGCAATGAAATACATTTTAGTTAAACATGCACTATGTAACTTTTCTAAAGGAAGGTCCACCTGATTAGCTCCATGGAGATTATGGAGTTATTACACAGCCTGGAATGTGCCACATAGAGTGGAAACAGGCGGCAGACCATAAATGATACATAATGCAGCTTTAAATCAAAATGTATAGTTTACATATGTGACATTACCCTCTTTTGCCGTTGGTGCTGATCTATGGCGTACTGATATTTGGCGTCTTTCAGCCCGAGTGCACCAGCCAGTCGCTCACCCAGGAAGTCACAAGCTAGATTTAATATAAAGACATACACATAGATTAGTATTAAACTCTTATTACGTTATTTTATAAAAAGGAAAGATAATGTGATAGACTGTATAAAAAAGGGGACTAAGGGAGTGTGACGTCACCCATAGTGTTCGGCTCCAGTCAAATGAAGCTCACGATGCTAGCAGTTATAGGAGCTAATGTGGAGCCATGTTCCATATTAGAAATAGGAATTTATTTACAAAATAGCAAAACACCAGGATCATGTAGAGCAGGTTAATACGAACATTTTAAGACCAAAATGACAAGGCTCACTGCAGCACTTGCAGAGAGGGGGGGCGACAATATTTCAATGTAAAGTCAGTTGGAGCTGGAGTCAATGGAGCCGGAAGCGCCCCCACAGTCACCTCTTATGTGGAATGCGCCGGCTAGTGGGTTCTATGGTTTAGCTCTGCCTTATAGGTGTGTCTTTCCTGGTGGAAATTTGAATTGGTCATGAATTCTCACTGTGGTCAGGCACGCCTCTCCACAGATCGCCTGCTTGTCTCCATGGAGATAGCTAAGCTAAACAATGCCCTACTACAGAACATTCCTGGCAAAGTAATAATAGCTCAATGAAGACAAGCAGGTGACTGACCCTCCACCAGAAAAATGGCATAGTGCCCCTCAGTTGGTCCTGGTCTAAGTCAGTTTAATCCTGGTAGTTAAATATATTAATGTAAGCTGTACAGAAACTTTTGACATGGTCTGTACTTACTGAACAGTGACAGCCGTCCAACTCGCATAACCACATTCTTTAATGAAAACCTCCCCTGACAAAAACAGAAGAAACTGTTTGAAGGAAGTCAGGTCAAGTCAAGTCAAAATGTATTCGTATAGCACATTTAAAAACCATCACAGTTACATACAACAGTAAGTCCCCACACACAATATACATCCAGAAAAACAAGATTAAAGGTGTACTATGTAACTTTGTAACTTTGAAATGTTCCACAGTATGACATTAAACAGATCTACTTTACATTATGTCATTGCATAATATCCTTTAAAATAAGACAAAAAGATGCATGGTGAAGTCTGAGTGCACATGAGAACAGGTACGGCAATAGAGTCTATATGAATCAGCTGCTACATACATTAAACCCACATGTATGCTCTGTGGTATGTGCATGAGTGGAGCCCATGTCTGTGAGTTCCTGTTCGGTGCATAGATGACAGACACTCCATAAAGACTTAGCAGGATTTCAGTGGAGCCATGCTGTCAGCGCAAACCCAGGGGACTAACCTCAAACCAATGGGGAGTGGAAAGACTGATGGACTTATGGAGGGTGTAGATGTGGGGGTTAGCAGAGCACACAAACAAGCTTGGTTTCATTTGGGAAATGAAAACCAATGAAAATGTAATTACCAGTTGGCATTTTAACAAATGTGGGAATCTAGCGCTTTATCAATCTATTAATACATTTTTAAAGGTGCTCTGTGCTCTTTTCTTCTAGTGGAGAGTACGCCACCATGCTTGTCTCCACGTCTTTGTCTGAAATGTTCCAGTTACAGAATAGAACTGTGGAGAGGTAACCAATAAAAATAGCAGTAACTGATTAAATTCAAGATAGATATGGTGGAGAATTAAGGAAAAGTAAACATATGTTCATAGAGACAAGCAGGTGGCAGATTCTACACCAGAAAAGTTACATAATGCCAAGGGCGGTGGCGGGGCGTTCTTGAGGGGACACTAACCTCACCTAGAATGGCCAATGCACCCCCATAGCTCCCCCAAAGGTTTTTTACCCCATTTTCTTTGGACATTCAGTCTCGACTATAAGAATGTTCAAATGGCAACCACAGTGTGTTCAGATTGAGACTACAATAAAACAATAATTCCATATTAGGTTTAATTAATCACTACAGGGACTAACTACACTTAAACTGGTTTAAAAGCAAACATGGTAGGGGATGGGGATGTGCTCACATCCATAAAAAGGCTTTAAATTAACATGTTAAGTGAGTACCCCCCACTGAAGAACCTAACACCCCATAGCTCCTCCAACCAAAAATGTCTGGTGCTGTCCCTGCATAGTGCGCCTTCAAGATAGATTAAAGAGGTTATAGATTCAGTATTAACAAATCAAAGAGAATTCATGGTTCATCTCGGGATCACATAAATGACTGAATCAACATTTGAAGCACTGAACACTGTTAAACTGAGATAAGAGAGAGTTATCAAATACACTGTGAACAATACATTAGAGCTTTTCAGGGATGCACTACAAATAAGCAAATGTGATTGGGCGACTGGTAGAAGATTTAGAAAAGAGGAGAGGCTGGCTATAGTTCACCCATGATTTTCAAAGATGACCTTATTAAAATAAACAATCCAAAAATGTAATCAACTTAATGTAAAATTGCTGTTATCTTGCTGCAGACTGAAGGTGATTCTGCAGGTAAACTAATTTCCTGTAATGTGCCCATTTCTTAAATAAACAAACAGTTCTCCCCTTGCTGAGTTATATTTGTGACCATCCAATCAAAACTGCCATGAGATAGTCAGCTCCCTATTTATTACAATTTTAGCATATTTAGCATAGAAAAATTATATATATCTTTTGTATTGTTAAGCTTGTTTTCCTCATATCTTTTCATAATTTAGGAATAGGAAGGAATAGGAAGAAATAGGAAGTAATAGGAAGAAAAAAATCACCAACTTGGCTTTTAATTTATTTTTTTCTTTGTTCAATTGGCCTGTTTTTAACTCTCTTTATATTGCTTATGTAAAAAGATTTGTGTCGACAACCACTGGTCATAATTTGTCCATGCATGTGATTGATATCCATCGAATGATATTTCAGCTCTTGTTGTGTTGATTTTTAGCATATCTGAGCAGAAACAGTCTATTTGGCTCTCAAATAATTCATTGTATTTTTTATAAATTAAATGGAAAACTGCATTTCCTATACCTGCGCTGGAAATATGTGGTGTAGTCAGTCTTCTATGCACTTTTCCACACACTCATAATTGGATAAATCATTTACTCCCTACAATCTGCCATTCACACAGCACGTCCATAAGGCAGGTGAAGTGTCTTGCCCAAGGACATAATCTTTTGATTTAATTACTCACATCCTTCCAATGAGCTGCGGTGATTTAAAAAAAAAAAGTATAAACTAGTATTTCCGGTTGTTACCTTTGTCCTGTCTCTGGTCTGAGCTCCTACCAACAGATTGGTGTAAATCTGTCCTAAAGTGGATAATTATCTTGTCTGCAGTTTCTCATCCCTGCTCATAAAAATGCCATCGTCTGTGGCTCTACTGACAATGGCTGATATCCTTCTGAACAGTGAAAGAAATTCTTCCAATTTGCAGGAATCAATTGAAATACAACAAACTATAACATGCTCAAAGGTCAGTTTTGCATTATTTATGTCCATTAGTAAACCATTGCTTTCAAAACTTTGAATATAAGGCCAGTACTTAAATTGGGCTCTAGCTCTAGCACATGGCAGCCGTACTTCACATTTAGATCTTTAAGTGTTTAATCTTATGGCGCATTATGGATATTATAGAGAAAACCTGTTTGCTATTACAGTACTTTCTTCATAGGCTGGGATTAGTTAGGGCTTAGAACAGGGAACTCAATTGTGACATACTGTTAATGACAAAGATGTTAATGACAAACAAAGAAAATGTGTTTTTAAATTTATGTATAAACCTGGGTATTATCATTATAGCTGTTAGAAAATATATGTAGCAAAAATGTTGTATGAACGTCATTGAAGCTTTTAGATGTAATTTGTGTTTTCAGCACACGAAAACATGCATGTAGTCCTAAATGTGCAAATTATGGAGCTTTTTCTGGTAGAGGGCCAACTACCTGCTTGTCTCCTTGGAAATGCTACTTCCTTGGCTTTAATGTTAAACTGATCTTGCATTTATTCAGTTACAGGCAGTGTTGGGCAAGTTACTTCAAAACTGTAATGCGTTATTTATTACTTGTTACTGTCATTTCAAAGTAATGCATTACGTTACAATATTACTGTAAAAAAGTGGAAATTTGTGGAAATAGGTTTGGACAAATACAGAAGAGGGACAGGGAATATATGGGTAGAAGGATGCTGAAGTTAGCCATATGAAAAGCAAGTAATCAAATACAGTGTGAGTGAAAAGCAAGAAGAGCAAAATGTGACTGCACAGCTCTCTCTCTTATAGACATATGGTAAAAAAAAGAGGGCTATAGGTGAGTTTGTAGTAAATTTAAATTACAAAAGTTGAGGAAAATAATAAAAATTGGCCCAAAAATATCGGCAGAGCTTATTTGCCATCTGTTGCTCTGGATTCTAAACAATCTGTATCGAATAAAAAAAAACAAACATTCAGACTCATTTGAATTTGCTAATTTGCTTGTTTATTTACAATGCAGGACCTGTGTGTGTCGTAACTCAACTCATTTGTGCCACTTAGAGAATTTGCAGCGAAAAAAGTCAAGATACACAGACACAGGTTCTGATGAGGTTGGGTTCAGACTGGAGGGTGACTTACTGCCAACACTTCCACCACCTCCTCTTCTTCTTCTTTTTCTTTTTGTCCACCTCAGCTTGGAGCTCCTCCGCTATGACCTTGATCTGCTGCAGCTGATCACCTGAGTCCTTTAGGGACATCTGCAGCTCTTCACATCTGAGGAGGGCAGATGTTCTCTCCTCCTCGCTGTGGTTCAAAGCTGTGCTCAGCTCCTTGATGGTTTTCTGGTGGAGTGTGTTCTCCTCCACCATGACCTTGTGGGTGGCCTGACATTTTTCTATCACAGCTGTAAAACTAATCTTCTGTGAGTCTAAGTCATTTTGTAATTTTTGAACTTTGTTAAGCTCAGTGTTCAGGCTCTCTTCCCGCTCCTGTGCCTTGTTGAGGGCCTCTGCAGCTGTTTGTCTCTGCTCAGCGACAGCAGACTCCAGAGAGAGGACCTGTTTGTTCCAGGTGTCCTCAGCTGCCCGCATCTCTGCTGCAAAGGTAGACTCCAGGGCGAGAAGCTGCTTGTTCAGAGCCTCTTTAGCAGTGTGCCTTTCAGCTTCAAGGATCGACTCATGACATAAGACTTGTGCATTAAGGGCCTCATCAGCTGCCCGTGTCTGCTCAACAAGGGCAGACTCCAAGGCGGTGATCTTTCTCTGCAGAGCCTGTTTCTCCGCCTGTTCCTTCTGGAGCTCCTGCTGGGTGCTGACCAGAAGCATCTCCTTGGTCTCCCCCTCCTCAATGGCCTGTTGCAGCGTAGACTTCAGCGCTCTTTTCTCTTGTTCATACTGCTCTAGTTTCTGGGTCAGCTCAATATTGGCAACCTCCAATTTCTCAATGGTGAGATCAGAGCTGTAGTCGTGGCTGTTCGCCTTCTGCAGCTTTATTTGTTCTTCGAGCTGCTCAACCTTCTCTTGGTTTCTCAGGGCGAGAGTCTGCTGCTCTTGGGAGAACCTCTTGAGATTGTTGTTCTCCTCGTAGAGGCAGTGGACATACTTGTTCACCACCTGCCTACCCTGTTCTATCATTTGCTCTCTCTCCTTGTCTTTCTGTTTGAGGAGATTTTTCCCAAACTCCATCAGGGTTTCCTTGTCCTCTCTAGCTTCAGTCAGTTGTTTCTGGAGCTCCTCAAAATTCTTTTTGAGGGCTTCTTTCTCACCCTGTAACTTCCTCAGTCTATGCTTGTGTTTAGCACTGATCTGGAGTTGTTCTTGGTAGGCTCTTTGGACGTCTTTAAGTCGCAGTCTCAGGTCCTGCACAAGTGGGCTCTCCTCGGGTAGAGGAGAGGTGCTCCCTGCTGTTGGAGCCTGAGCTGTAGCCCTCATGTTTTCATGCATGGGTTTTCTGACGTTTTTTTTCATGTCTCTCGCTGTGAGATTCAAACCGTACTGACTGTTTTTCAGTTCGAAACACAGTATTTATACTCAGCTGGCTATGACATCACAGCCTCATATCCATGGCGATAGAATGGAATACTGGGCATTTTGGACTATTATATAAGTTATTATATAAGTTATTATATAAGTATTATATAAGTTGTTACCATGGAGACAAAATAAACAAACAAACAAACAAATAAATAAATAAATAAACAACCCAATTTCAGGTGCCTGTGACCAATGCAAGTGTTAATGGTCTTTGATTTTCAACAAAAAAGGTGAGTGTGACTAACTGGAAAACTGTTGGCTAAAACTAACATTCTTGTAACTGTAATATTATTTAAGAGGGACAGCATGATGAGATTGTGTTAAAACAAAACTCAGATTAAAGGCTAACTTGTTAAAGTTAGTTTAACTTGTTAAAGTTAGCCTTTAAAGGCTAGCTTAACTTTGTAACACGTTACTCCCAACAATGGTTACAGGTACTTTGATTTTTTTTTATAAATACCTTAAAAGCATACATTCTTGCAAGCGGGCTTGCCTCTCTCGGTAGATCTGACCAGTAACATGGTTTGATGGCTTAACTGCTTTACCTGCCTGCTCACCATGGAGACAACATTACAGGCAAAACAATAACATCTCAATAGAGACAAGTAGGTGGTGACCCTCCACCAGAAAAAATACATAGGGCAGCTTTAAATATGAATGCCATCTATACCTATTTATTAGCCAGTCAGAATAGACATTTTTATAAATAGGCTCAATATTTTTGAGCCTTTACATTCAAAACCCTGGAACTAGAGGAAACTCTGTATAGCGCTGACATTTTGCAATACATGAACTTCTGAGCAGTAACTCAATACAGAGGCACTTCATTAAATTTAAATTAAGCTTTGAAACAGTCTCCAGCAATGTGTTAATACACCAATATCACCAAGGGTACACTAAATGACATAAAGAAGTGGGATCTTAAACCGAATGAGACTATGATTATAAACCTGGCTGTAATAAAATGCAGTTTGTGGTTTGTGAAACACTTTGCAGCAATTGCCACATTAATCATAAATAAAACACTTTCTAAAACTAACAGAACAGAACCTTTGACTTCGTTAAATTCAAATAGAGACCAACAGGAGTATTTTCTTAGGACCAGCCAAAACCACATGAAATCATCAAATTATTATGGGCTTAGTGGCAAACATAGGGGAAACTTTTAAATTGCAGAACTGAAGTCATTTTACTTTCTACTGCTACAATTCATGCCATTTGCTAAAGTTAGTGAAACAAAATAAAAGCTTTAAAAAAGCTTAAAAGTCCCACAGTGTAACTTTTTTTTTTTCCCATGGAGAGAGTAAGTGTGGTTTTAACTTTCTTCAGGTAACGTGCCCTCTCAAGAAAGTTGCTGCTTGGGATCTGAGCCAGACGTCCTTGTTGCAGACAGTGACATCAGGTTAAGTTAATTGTTTCCTCGCTAAAGGCAAAAGAGAAGCTAACAGACTTTTTCCATTTGAGTTGTGAGCTTCCTGTTTGAGCCTCTACATAAACAACTGTCTACCTTACTCATCATTAGCATCATTTCATCAAGAAGACTAATTCAGAATCACAGCTGGAAGAAGCAGACTGCAAAAATCATGGCTAGACTCTTAGTAAACAACAATGCACGTTATAATAATTCCTTCAGAAACTAGCAGTAGTGATCTTTCTCTAAAGTAGATTCAGTATGACGTGGAAGCCATAACTACTCACACATTCATATACCAGGTCCCAAGGACTCAGTTAAAGCTGTCCAACCAGCAACCTTTTGCCAACCCACACTACCAGTCCTTACTCAGCATACTGTACTTCATACCAAAAAATGTTCCAATAAAAATGAAGTTGAAGTAATTCATAAATAGCCAGGATTATTGCTATAGACTTCATATGTATTTGATCCATTCTGTATGTTTGGGCAACCTGTCAGGAGAAATGGGCAGTTGAGTTGGGAGACTGAAAACAACACCAGTGACCAATCACCAGAACTTTGGTTAGATTCATTGTGAGGATTAGTTGGAGAATTAAATAATATTTTTGGTAGAAATTTGAACTGACACAAAAACCCACCCAGACACAGGGAGAACATGCAAACACAGAGGATCCACTCAACCTGAGAATCGAACCTATGCAGGACTTTCTTGCTTTTAGGTGCACCTGTCACTTTACTTCAACTACCAGGTCCCATTTCAATATCAGGTGGTTTTACAGGTCAAAAATACCTAGAAAAACAGGAATTCTGACTGTGAGTGGGGTCGCCTCTCCACAGATCTGACCTGTAACTTGGTCTGGTTTGGTCTCCACGAAGATAGAAAGGTTTAATACCATTCTGTGAAACATTCCAGACTAAGCAATAACATTTCCATGGAGACAAGCATCTGGCAGACCCTCCACCAGTAAAGTTACACAGTGCAGCTTTAAGATAATTTAGGTCAAAATAATAATATTGGAAGAAATTGGAAGGTGCTGCAGCTTAGTTGGTGGTAAACAAATAGGTACAAGTCTGCTTTGTGATTTTGAGGTTTACCCTGCGTTCTTTGTCTCTAAATGCTGGTCTCTCTTCTTCCTCCTCTTCCTCACTGTCTAACTCCAGGGTCTCTCCGCTGGTGAAATGAATGACCCTTCTTTCTTGGGACACATCTACACCTCCGAACTGGGTTTCCTCCATGGCTCTGGGCTGTTACATGTCAGAAACAGCAAAAAGAGAATAAGAAAATGGCAAATGGCAAAGAACCATATTGTAGTTGAATTCATTATAGAAAAAAATAGCAGAGGAAGACTATATGGTTTAACCCCATCTACCAGTAGCTGTTGATATCAAACTACAAACTACTGTGGAGGTAACTTTAGCATGTAGCTTTTAGCATAGTTAGGGTATTAAAGGGCCCACATGCTATGCTATTTCTGATCCATGTTGTAATGTTGTTTCCTGGAGTTGTGTTTTGTTTCATTTACACATCTTTGACACACAAATCCTGTGTTATTTAGGCTGATTTCATCTGAAAATACTCTGTTCCAGCTTGTGATGTCATGGGGTAATACAGGAAGTGCTCCAGTGTGTGTTTTAAACTCCATACACCTTCACTAGAATCATTTGGATCATTTCAGACCTGGAATGGCCAAACTCTGAACAAAAGGTAAACTTAAAAACTACCGCTTCATGACATCATTTTGAGCTTTGGAGATGTAGACAGACAAATAATAAAGTGTTACTCAAACACGTGTAAATGAAACAAAACACAACTCCAGGTATGTTTTTGACACGGCTAAAAGCTCACAAGAGATGATTTTGCGTAATATGGGACCTTTAATTAAATAACTAGTAGGCCAGAATCGTTCTTAATAAACTATTTGGTCACTAAAGTTTTTGTCCATGTCCATTTTGTGCGGTTATTATGAAGAAAATTTCTTATTTTCATATTTTTCTTTTTGACTGAATCGACTAGGATTATAATGAAAAACATCTATGAATTCAAAATAACATTTACTATGAATATGAAATGATAAATAGGCAAGCCCAAAAGCTTGTTTCAGTCACTTACTACAATCTAAAAACGAACAAAAAACAGTATTTTATGGTTTAGAATACAATACAATTTTTCATCACCATGATAACAGGCCTGACCAATTAGATAGCACAATTAGGTTGCTAGAAATCAATCAGAGAAGGGTAATTCACTTTTTGCACAAAAACAGATTGGATTTGGATTACTATTACTATTACTATTATTTATTATCTGCCAATTATACCCGTACGCCACTGTGGCTGTGTTAGTGGACACGTTTTTTAAGAAAAACAATCCAAGCAGGAAAATGCAACTGGCTAAATAAAGATTTCACCTCTCAAGTTCAAGCTCAACTTGTTTGTTATCATTTCATCTTTTGCTTGTCAACATCATTATCACCAGAAATCTCTCATTTGGGTTGCACATCTCTGAAGTGCTGAAAAAACGATGATAAGCACAGCCACGGCTTGGCTTGTCATCGTTGGCTTGGCGGTGGTCTAGCCCAATGGCTCATTATTGCATTAAAAAAAAAATGATGAGCTGATGTCTGATTGGCTAATGTCTTGGTGGCCCGGCCGTCTTAACCTTGTCTGCCTAATTTCAATTTACCATTATTGTAGCAAAAGGAGAAATTTAATTTGTCAACTGGACAGAGTTTATTTGGTCCAATACGTTTCGCAGCTCATCCAAGCTGCTTCTTCAGTTCTGGTCAGATGCTGGCGGACACTGCTTTATATCTGCCTGAAGGGAGGAGCTTAATTACAATGAAAATTACTCTGAGACAACACATATTTACATACAGTTTCTGTTAGTCAGGTGAGTCTATTCAATATGGAGTGGGAGTGGGGGAGTAGTTAGCATATCTATTCAGGGCCATGATGGGTGTTTTCACACCTCTGAACATGTCCTGGCTAGTCCCATTGTTTTCTCTTCAGGCAGATATAAAGCAGTGTCCACCAGCATCTGACCAGAACTGAGGAAGCAGCTTGGATGAGCTGCGAAACGTATTCGACCAAATAAACTCTGTCCAGTTGACAAATTAAATTTCTCCTTTTGCTATGGATTCTACCTGGACGACTGAGGGATTCTACACACATCTCATTACCATTATTGTATTACAAAAAAAAATCCTGGCTGATCTCCTGATTGGCTGTTTTCATGACTGGCTTTTATCCTAATTGGCTAAACTCCTCATTGGTCAGTGTCCTGACGACCTGATTGGTTATAGCAAAGGAGAAATTCAATTCTATCAGCTGAGCTGTGAAAACATATTCAGTCAAAAAAAACTTTTGTCGATTATCTGGATGACTGAGGGATTTTACAAAGGATCTGATGGCTGGCTGATCTCCTGAGCTCCTGATTGGCTCGTTGACAGTGTTTGCCTCATCTGCCTTGTTTAATTTGAGGCATTTAATTTGACCATTATTGCATTAAAAAAACTGTTGTGAGATTTTGCTTTCATTTCCATCTAATATTTGTGTGTGTTTTTTTTGTTTTTTTTTTACAAAATTAGCATATCTGAATCACACAAATGAAGCATTACCCAGGCCTACCATTTATTATTAATGTAGTCTAGTATTTATAAATCAGAACATAGAATAGATGCAGATATTTAGTAGTCCATTAAGCAGTGGTAAGTGGCTGTGGTTCAGCTAGGACACAGTGGAGGTGCACACAGCAAAAATGTTCAAAAAGCTAATATTATTTTATTCAAACAAAACATTAAGTAATATATCAGGATTTAGCGTTCACTGATTTATTTTCAAAAACCCTGCAAATATTTAGAGAAAGGTAAAGAAATGCAGAAAATCTTTAGAAAATATAAAACAGCAACACTGAAAGCACTTCCTTCAATTAGATGGGCTGGCGCTGGCAATCTTCAATCACTTCTTTTGTATTCTTAAAGGTCCCATAAGATAGCTGTTAATTTGAAAACTACCGCTTCATGACATCACAAGGTGGAACAGAACATTTTGCGCTTTGGAGACATAGATAGACTAATAATGCAGGATTACTCAAACATGTGAATGAAACAAAACATAAGTTCAGGTATGTTTTTGATGAGATAACAGCATTATAACATGGCTTAAAGCTCACAAGAGTCCATTTTGCATAATATAGGACCTTTAAATGCTTAAAGAAAGTGACGTCTGTATATGATCCCCCTCTCCCATCTACAGTGGGTTCATTCTCCAAAGAAATTACTAATACCCCCTTGCAGAAATAGGAAAAATAAATAATGACTGTACCAAACTTCTCCAGTCCATGTGAATTCAAAGTCCATAGCATCAGTTATCCAGTGCTATCCCTGGTTAACCTCTTCTGCCTGGTACCCCCTGTTGACTCGCCCTGTGTCCATGTGAGGAGCTTCACTGTATATTTGTCCATTGTCATCAGTCGCTCCATAATGACTTGTGTTGACTTCAGGAGACAGAGGAGCGGTCCCTTGATCTGTGGGTTCACTGCCAAGCACCTGCAAACAGAACCATATATATATATAACCAGGGGAATTATTATCACATTTTCTATAGATTACTACTGCTATAACTACTACTATAAGGGGCAATGGATTAACATGAGTAACTATTGTGATGCAAAAACAGGCCTGATTCAAGCCCTTCATAAATATTTTTGGAAAAAGACATCCGTTTGCCATAACCATATTAAACAAAGCTTTAAATTCAAATGGCAAATCGCCAACGTTTGTCTCTCTCTGCCTGTATCGTCTTTAAATAAGAGATCGTTACACTGGCTACAGATATGACACATTTTGAACATACAAAATGTAGTAAGTAAATCAAATTAAGTAAAAAGAATATTCTAGACGGAACATTAATTTAGAGGTGCTTGAGTTTAGGCAATGAAATACATTTTAGTTAAACATGCACTATGTAACTTTTCTAAAGGAAGGTCCACATGATTAGCTCCATGGAGATTATGGAGTTATTACACAGCCTGGAATGTGCCACATAGAGTGGAAACAGGCGGCAGACCATAAATGATACATAATGCAGCTTTAAATCAAAATGTATAGTTTACATATGTGACATTACCCTCTTTTGCCGTTGGTGCTGATCTATGGCGTACTGATATTTGGCGTCTTTCAGCCCGAGTGCACCAGCCAGTCGCTCACCCAGGAAGTCACAAGCTAGATTTAATATAAAGACATACACATAGATTAGTATTAAACTCTTATTACGTTATTGTATAAAAAGGAAAGATAATGTGATAGACTGTATAAAAAAGGGGACTAAGGGAGTGTGACGTCACCCATAGTGTTCGGCTCCAGTCAAATGAAGCTCACGATGCTAGCAGTTATAGGAGCTAATGTGGAGCCATGTTCCATATTAGAAATAGGAATTTATTTACAAAATAGCAAAACACCAGGATCATGTAGAGCAGGTTAATACGAACATTTTAAGACCAAAATGACAAGGCTCACTGCAGCACTTGCAGAGAGGGGGGGCGACAATATTTCAATGTAAAGTCAGTTGGAGCTGGAGTCAATGGAGCCGGAAGCGCCCCCACAGTCACCTCTTATGTGGAATGCGCCGGCTAGTGGGTTCTATGGTTTAGCTCTGCCTTATAGGTGTGTCTTTCCTGGTGGAAATTTGAATTGGTCATGAATTCTCACTGTGGTCAGGCACGCCTCTCCACAGATCGCCTGCTTGTCTCCATGGAGATAGCTAAGCTAAACAATGCCCTACTACAGAACATTCCTGGCAAAGTAATAATAGCTCAATGAAGACAAGCAGGTGACTGACCCTCCACCAGAAAAATGGCATAGTGCCCCTCAGTTGGTCCTGGTCTAAGTCAGTTTAATCCTGGTAGTTAAATATATTAATGTAAGCTGTACAGAAACTTTTGACATGGTCTGTACTTACTGAACAGTGACAGCCGTCCAACTCGCATAACCACATTCTTTAATGAAAACCTCCCCTGACAAAAACAGAAGAAACTGTTTGAAGGAAGTCAGGTCAAGTCAAGTCAAAATGTATTCGTATAGCACATTTAAAAACCATCACAGTTACATACAACAGTAAGTCCCCACACACAATATACATCCAGAAAAACAAGATTAAAGGTGTACTATGTAACTTTGTAACTTTGAAATGTTCCACAGTATGACATTAAACAGATCTACTTTACATTATGTCATTGCATAATATCCTTTAAAATAAGACAAAAAGATGCATGGTGAAGTCTGAGTGCACATGAGAACAGGTACGGCAATAGAGTCTATATGAATCAGCTGCTACATACATTAAACCCACATGTATGCTCTGTGGTATGTGCATGAGTGGAGCCCATGTCTGTGAGTTCCTGTTCGGTGCATAGATGACAGACACTCCATAAAGACTTAGCAGGATTTCAGTGGAGCCATGCTGTCAGCGCAAACCCAGGGGACTAACCTCAAACCAATGGGGAGTGGAAAGACTGATGGATTTATGGAGGGTGTAGATGTGGGGGTTAGCAGAGCACACAAACAAGCTTGGTTTCATTTGGGAAATGAAAACCAATGAAAATGTAATTACCAGTTGGCATTTTAACAAATGTGGGAATCTAGCGCTTTATCAATCTATTAATACATTTTTAAAGGTGCTCTGTGCTCTTTTCTTCTAGTGGAGAGTACGCCACCATGCTTGTCTCCACGTCTTTGTCTGAAATGTTCCAGTTACAGAATAGAACTGTGGAGAGGCAACCAATAAAAATAGCAGTAACTGATTAAATTCAAGATAGATATGGTGGAGAATTAAGGAAAAGTAAACATATGTTCATAGAGACAAGCAGGTGGCAGATTCTACACCAGAAAAGTTACATAATGCCAAGGGCGGTGGCGGGGCGTTCTTGAGGGGACACTAACCTCACCTAGAATGGCCAATGCACCCCCATAGCTCCCCCAAAGGTTTTTTACCCCATTTTCTTTGGACATTCAGTCTCGACTATAAGAATGTTCAAATGGCAACCACAGTGTGTTCAGATTGAGACTACAATAAAACAATAATTCCATATTAGGTTTAATTAATCACTACAGGGACTAACTACACTTAAACTGGTTTAAAAGCAAACATGGTAGGGGATGGGGATGTGCTCACATCCATAAAAAGGCTTTAAATTAACATGTTAAGTGAGTACCCCCCACTGAAGAACCTAACACCCCATAGCTCCTCCAACCAAAAATGTCTGGTGCTGTCCCTGCATAGTGCGCCTTCAAGATAGATTAAAGAGGTTATAGATTCAGTATTAACAAATCAAAGAGAATTCATGGTTCATCTCGGGATCACATAAATGACTGAATCAACATTTGAAGCACTGAACACTGTTAAACTGAGATAAGAGAGAGTTATCAAATACACTGTGAACAATACATTAGAGCTTTTCAGGGATGCACTACAAATAAGCAAATGTGATTGGGCGACTGGTAGAAGATTTAGAAAAGAGGAGAGGCTGGCTATAGTTCACCCATGATTTTCAAAGATGACCTTATTAAAATAAACAATCCAAAAATGTAATCAACTTAATGTAAAATTGCTGTTATCTTGCTGCAGACTGAAGGTGATTCTGCAGGTAAACTAATTTCCTGTAATGTGCCCATTTCTTAAATAAACAAACAGTTCTCCCCTTGCTGAGTTATATTTGTGACCATCCAATCAAAACTGCCATGAGATAGTCAGCTCCCTATTTATTACAATTTTAGCATATTTAGCATAGAAAAATTATATATATCTTTTGTATTGTTAAGCTTGTTTTCCTCATATCTTTTCATAATTTAGGAATAGGAAGGAATAGGAAGAAATAGGAAGTAATAGGAAGAAAAAAATCACCAACTTGGCTTTTAATTTATTTTTTTCTTTGTTCAATTGGCCTGTTTTTAACTCTCTTTATATTGCTTATGTAAAAAGATTTGTGTCGACAACCACTGGTCATAATTTGTCCATGCATGTGATTGATATCCATCGAATGATATTTCAGCTCTTGTTGTGTTGATTTTTAGCATATCTGAGCAGAAACAGTCTATTTGGCTCTCAAATAATTCATTGTATTTTTTATAAATTAAATGGAAAACTGCATTTCCTATACCTGCGCTGGAAATATGTGGTGTAGTCAGTCTTCTATGCACTTTTCCACACACTCATAATTGGATAAATCATTTACTCCCTACAATCTGCCATTCACACAGCACGTCCATAAGGCAGGTGAAGTGTCTTGCCCAAGGACATAATCTTTTGATTTAATTACTCACATCCTTCCAATGAGCTGCGGTGATTTTAAAAAAAAAAGTATAAACTAGTATTTCCGGTTGTTACCTTTGTCCTGTCTCTGGTCTGAGCTCCTACCAACAGATTGGTGTAAATCTGTCCTAAAGTGGATAATTATCTTGTCTGCAGTTTCTCATCCCTGCTCATAAAAATGCCATCGTCTGTGGCTCTACTGACAATGGCTGATATCCTTCTGAACAGTGAAAGAAATTCTTCCAATTTGCAGGAATCAATTGAAATACAACAAACTATAACATGCTCAAAGGTCAGTTTTGCATTATTTATGTCCATTAGTAAACCATTGCTTTCAAAACTTTGAATATAAGGCCAGTACTTAAATTGGGCTCTAGCTCTAGCACATGGCAGCCGTACTTCACATTTAGATCTTTAAGTGTTTAATGTTATGGCGCATTATGGATATTATAGAGAAAACCTGTTTGCTATTACAGTACTTTCTTCATAGGCTGGGATTAGTTAGGGCTTAGAACAGGGAACTCAATTGTGACATACTGTTAATGACAAAGATGTTAATGACAAACAAAGAAAATGTGTTTTTAAATTTATGTATAAACCTGGGTATTATCATTATAGCTGTTAGAAAATATATGTAGCAAAAATGTTATATGAACGTCATTGAAGCTTTTAGATGTAATTTGTGTTTTCATCACACGAAAACATGCATGTAGTCCTAAATGTGCAAATTATGGAGCTTTTTCTGTTAGAGGGCCAACTACCTGCTTGTCTCCTTGGAAATGCTACTTCCTTGGCTTTAATGTTAAACTGATCTTGCATTTATTCAGTTACAGGCAGTGTTGGGCAAGTTACTTCAAAACTGTAATGCGTTATTTATTACTTGTTACTGTCATTTCAAAGTAATGCATTATGTTACAATATTACTGTAAAAAAGTGGAAATTTGTGGAAATAGGTTTGGACAAATACAGAGGAGGGACAGGGAATATATGGGTAGAAGGATGCTGAAGTTAGCCATATGAAAAGCAAGTAATCAAATACAGTGTGAGTGAAAAGCAAGAAGAGCAAAATGTGACTGCACAGCTCTCTCTCTTATAGACATATGGTAAAAAAAAAGAGGGCTATAGGTGAGTTTGTAGTAAATTTAAATTACAAAAGTTGAGGAAAATAATAAAAATTGGCCCAAAAATATCGGCAGAGCTTATTTGCCATCTGTTGCTCTGGATTCTAAACAATCTGTATCGAAGAAAAAACAAACAAACATTCAGACTCATTTGAATTTGCTAATTTGCTTGTTTATTTACAATGCAGGACCTGTGTGTGTCGTACCTCAACTCGAAAAAAGTCAAGATACACAGACACAGGTTCTGATGAGGTTGGGTTCAGACTGGAGGGTGACTTACTGCCAACACTTCCACCACCTCCTCTTCTTCTTCTTTTTCTTTTTGTCCACCTCAGCTTGGAGCTCCTCCGCTATGACCTTGATCTGCTGCAGCTGATCACCTGAGTCCTTTAGGGACATCTGCAGCTCTTCACATCTGAGGAGGGCAGATGTTCTCTCCTCCTCGCTGTGGTTCAAAGCTGTGCTCAGCTCCTTAATGGTTTTCTGGTGGAGTGTGTTCTCCTCCACCATGACCTTGTGGGTGGCCTGACATTTTTCTATCACAGCTGTAAAACTAATCTTCTGTGAGTCTAAGTCATTTTGTAATTTTTGAACTTTGTTAAGCTCAGTGTTCAGGCTCTCTTCCCGCTCCTGTGCCTTGTTGAGGGCCTCTGCAGCTGTTTGTCTCTGCTCAGCGACAGCAGACTCCAGAGAGAGGACCTGTTTGTTCCAGGTGTCCTCAGCTGCCCGCATCTCTGCTGCAAAGGTAGACTCCAGGGCGAGAAGCTGCTTGTTCAGAGCCTCTTTAGCAGTGTGCCTTTCAGCTTCAAGGATCGACTCATGACATAAGACTTGTGCATTAAGGGCCTCATCAGCTGCCCGTGTCTGCTCAACAAGGGCAGACTCCAAGGCGGTGATCTTTCTCTGCAGAGCCTGTTTTTCCGCCTGTTCCTTCTGGAGCTCCTGCTGGGTGCTGACCAGAAGCATCTCCTTGGTCTCCCCCTCCTCAATGGCCTGTTGCAGCGTAGACTTCAGCGCCCTTTTCTCTTGTTCATACTGCTCTAGTTTCTGGGTCAGCTCAATATTGGCAACCTCCAATTTCTTAATGGTGAGATCAGAGCTGTAGTCGTGGCTGTTCGCCTTCTGCAGCTTTATTTGTTCTTCGAGCTGCTCAACCTTCTCTTGGTTTCTCAGGGCGAGAGTCTGCTGCTCTTGGGAGAACCTCTTGAGATTGTTGTTCTCCTCGTAGAGGCAGTGGACATACTTGTTCACCACCTGCCTACCCTGCTCTATCATTTGCTCTCTCTCCTTGTCTTTCTGTTTGAGGAGATTTTTCCCAAACTCCATCAGGGTTTCCTTGTCCTCTCTAGCTTCAGTCAGTTGTTTCTGGAGCTCCTCAAAATTCTTTTTGAGGGCTTCTTTCTCACCCTGTAACTTCCTCAGTCTATGCTTGTGTTTAGCACTGATCTGGAGTTGTTCTTGGTAGGCTCTTTGGACGTCTTTAAGTCGCAGTCTCAGGTCCTGCACAAGTGGGCTCTCCTCGGGTAGAGGAGAGGTGCTCCCTGCTGTTGGAGCCTGAGCTGTAGCCCTCATGTTTTGATGCATGGGTTTTCTGACGTTTTTCTTCATGTGTCTCGCTGTGAGATTCAAACCGTACTGACTGTTTTTCAGTTCGAAACACAGTATTTATACTCAGCTGGCTATGACATCACAGCCTCATATCCATGGCGATAGAATGGAATACTGGGCATTTTGGACTATTATATAAGTTATTATATAAGTTATTATATAAGTATTATATAAGTTGTTACCATGGAGACAAAATAAACAAACAAACAAACAAATAAATAAATAAATAAACAACCCAATTTCAGGTGCCTGTGACCAATGCAAGTGTTAATGGTCTTTGATTTTCAACAAAAAAGGTGAGTGTGACTAACTGGAAAACTGTTGGCTAAAACTAACATTCTTGTAACTGTAATATTATTTAAGAGGGACAGCATGATGAGATTGTGTTAAAACAAAACTCAGATTAAAGGCTAACTTGTTAAAGTTAGTTTAACTTGTTAAAGTTAGCCTTTAAAGGCTAGCTTAACTTTGTAACACGTTACTCCCAACAATGGTTACAGGTACTTTGATTTTTTTTTATAAATACCTTAAAAGCATACATTCTTGCAAGCGGGCTTGCCTCTCTCGGTAGATCTGACCAGTAACATGGTTTGATGGCTTAACTGCTTTACCTGCCTGCTCACCATGGAGACAACATTACAGGCAAAACAATAACATCTCAATAGAGACAAGTAGGTGGTGACCCTCCACCAGAAAAAATACATAGGGCAGCTTTAAATATGAATGCCATCTATACCTATTTATTAGCCAGTCAGAATAGACATTTTTATAAATAGGCTCAATATTTTTGAGCCTTTACATTCAAAACCCTGGAACTAGAGGAAACTCTGTATAGCGCTGACATTTTGCAATACATGAACTTCTGAGCAGTAACTCAATACAGAGGCACTTCATTAAATTTAAATTAAGCTTTGAAACAGTCTCCAGCAATGTGTTAATACACCAATATCACCAAGGGTACACTAAATGACATAAAGAAGTGGGATCTTAAACCGAATGAGACTATGATTATAAACCTGGCTGTAATAAAATGCAGTTTGTGGTTTGTGAAACACTTTGCAGCAATTGCCACATTAATCATAAATAAAACACTTTCTAAAACTAACAGAACAGAACCTTTGACTTCGTTAAATTCAAATAGAGACCAACAGGAGTATTTTCTTAGGACCAGCCAAAACCACATGAAATCATCAAATTATTATGGGCTTAGTGGCAAACATAGGGGAAACTTTTAAATTGCAGAACTGAAGTCATTTTACTTTCTACTGCTACAATTCATGCCATTTGCTCAAGTTAGTGAAACAAAATAAAAGCTTTAAAAAAGCTTAAAAGTCCCACAGTGTAACTTTTTTTTTCCCATGGAGAGAGTAAGTGTGGTTTTAACTTTCTTCAGGTAACGTGCCCTCTCAAGAAAGTTGTTGCTTGGGATCTGAGCCAGACGTCCTTGTTGCAGACAGTGACATCAGGTTAAGTTAATTGTTTCCTCGCTAAAGGCAAAAGAGAAGCTAACAGACTTTTTCCATTTGAGTTGTGAGCTTCCTGTTTGAGCCTCTACATAAACAACTGTCTACCTTACTCATCATTAGCATCATTTCATCAAGAAGACTAATTCAGAATCACAGCTGGAAGAAACAGACTGCAAAAATCATGGCTAGACTCTTAGTAAACAACAATGCACGTTATAATAATTCCTTCAGAAACTAGCAGTAGTGATCTTTCTCTAAAGTAGATTCAGTATGACGTGGAAGCCATAACTACTCACACATTCATATACCAGGTCCCAAGGACTCAGTTATAGCTGTCCAACCAGCAACCTTTTGCCAACCCACACTACCAGTCCTTACTCAGCATACTGTACTTCATACCAAAAAATGTTCCAATAAAAATGAAGTTGAAGTAATTCATAAATAGCCAGGATTATTGCTATAGACTTCATATGTATTTGATCCATTCTGTATGTTTGGGCAACCTGTCAGGAGAAATGGGCAGTTGAGTTGGGAGACTGAAAACAACACCAGTGACCAATCACCAGAACTTTGGTTAGATTCATTGTGAGGATTAGTTGGAGAATTAAATAATATTTTTGGTAGAAATTTGAACTGACACAAAAACCCACCCAGACACAGGGAGAACATGCAAACACAGAGGATCCACTCAACCTGAGAATCGAACCTATGCAGGACTTTCTTGCTTTTAGGTGCACCTGTCACTTTACTTCAACTACCAGGTCCCATTTCAATATCAGGTGGTTTTACAGGTCAAAAATACCTAGAAAAACAGGAATTCTGACTGTGAGTGGGGTCGCCTCTCCACAGATCTGACCTGTAACTTGGTCTGGTTTGGTCTCCACGAAGATAGAAAGGTTTAATACCATTCTGTGAAACATTCCAGACTAAGCAATAACATTTCCATGGAGACAAGCATCTGGCAGACCCTCCACCAGTAAAGTTACACAGTGCAGCTTTAAGATAATTTAGGTCAAAATAATAATATTGGAAGAAATTGGAAGGTGCTGCAGCTTAGTTGGTGGTAAACAAATAGGTACAAGTCTGCTTTGTGATTTTGAGGTTTACCCTGCGTTCTTTGTCTCTAAATGCTGGTCTCTCTTCTTCCTCCTCTTCCTCACTGTCTAACTCCAGGGTCTCTCCGCTGGTGAAATGAATGACCCTTCTTTCTTGGGACACATCTACACCTCCGAACTGGGTTTCCTCCATGGCTCTGGGCTGTTACATGTCAGAAACAGCAAAAAGAGAATAAGAAAATGGCAAATGGCAAAGAACCATATTGTAGTTGAATTCATTATAGAAAAAAATAGCAGAGGAAGACTATATGGTTTAACCCCATCTACCAGTAGCTGTTGATATCAAACTACAAACTACTGTGGAGGTAACTTTAGCATGTAGCTTTTAGCATAGTTAGGGTATTAAAGGGCCCACGTGCTATGCTATTTCTGATCCATGTTGTAATGTTGTTTCCTGGAGTTGTGTTTTGTTTCATTTACGCATCTTTGACACACAAATCCTGTGTTATTTAGGCTGATTTCATCTGAAAATACTCTGTTCCAGCTTGTGATGTCATGGGGTAATACAGGAAGTGCTCCAGTGTGTGTTTTAAACTCCATACACCTTCACTAGAATCATTTGGATCATTTCAGACCTGGAATGGCCAAACTCTGAACAAAAGGTAAACTTAAAAACTACCGCTTCATGACATCATTTTGAGCTTTGGAGATGTAGACAGACAAATAATAAAGTGTTACTCAAACACGTGTAAATGAAACAAAACACAACTCCAGGTATGTTTTTGACACGGCTAAAAGCTCACAAGAGATGATTTTGCGTAATATGGGACCTTTAATTAAATAACTAGTAGGCCAGAATCGTTCTTAATAAACTATTTGGTCACTAAAGTTTTTGTCCATGTCCATTTTGTGCGGTTATTATGAAGAAAATGTTTTGCAAACTGGTTAGCATAAACTACTCTTGTGCTCACTGAATAATTGTAAAAGGGTTGGAGCAGCACTTACCTCTTGGTGATCTCTTGGCTCAGATTGATTTTTAGTTTTCTACTGGTTCACATATGCCGCCATGATGTTTAGGTGGAGTGTGTAGATCTCTCCAGGATGCAGAGGGTTGAACTGAAACTGGAGAAGTCAAACACAGCAATGTAAACTAACTGTGCTGCTGCTGATTCACAGGGAAGTAGTTTATCAGAGGCAAAGGGCTGGTCTTGTTGCAATGTGGAGAATGTAACTTCTTCCTGTTGTGTCAGGTGACATAGGACAGGGCAAAGTACACATCTCTGGCTTTCATTACCACAGGTGGAAAGTACCTGACTCACTCTACCCGCGGAGAGGGAGTTGTTTTGTTATCAGTATTTGCAAATACTCCTAACAAAAGCGCAGTACATTACACTGTAGTTCAAAAACTAAAGGTCTTAAAGGTCTCCTCAAAAACAGATCTGGAGTTGTGTTTTGGTTCATTTGCACATGTTTGAGTAAACCTGGATTATTAGTTTGTCTACATCTCCAAAACTGAAAAGCATCTGTTCCACCTTGTGATGTCATGAAGTGGTAGTTTTCAAGTTAACACCTACCTTTTTTTGGCTATTGTTCCAAATATTTTACCTTCTCGATCTTTACACCGCAAAAACTAAAATCTAGCCAAGTTAACATGACTTGAATTAAGAAAGTTTTAACATGATTTGAGGAAATTTCACTAAAATGATCTGCCAATGGAACAAGACTTTTTGTAGTTAAGATATGAAAATACATCTGGCTACACTTAAAATAAGAAACAAAATCTAATGTTGCTTGAATTAAGAAAAACACACTTACTCCATTGGTAGATAATTTTACTTGTCAAATTGAATCTACTCAAATAAAGTAAAATGTTCTTAATTTAAGTCATTCTAACTTCCTCAGATAATGTTTTTTTTGCAGTGTGATACTCATACACATGACAAGATTTAGTTTTACACTGGATTTAATACCTTCAAAAATCAATCTTACAAGAAGGACGTTAATAGATGAATAATGTAAGACAATGTACACAGATCATTCAAAAACGTGGGGAGAAGCATTAAAAGAAAAACGCTGTTTGCCACATTTTATAATGAGAGAAATGATATCTGAGCAAATATTTAGCAGATCCTCACTACAGTCTCTATAATGCAGACCAGTTTAAAGTGCAAAGGCCTTACAGTGGGTTCAAATGTGTTTTTAGATTAACGAACAATGACAAAAATCAATGCAATATCATACAGTTTATACAAGCTTCCAGCAATTAGTCTTATAATTTGGAGACATGCAGCGTGGATACTTTTAAGTCCTCCCTTTGAATGTTTTTGCTCCAATTCCTTTTATGTACAGTACATACTTATGGTAAGCGTTCTGCAGGAGATTTTGCATGTAGGTTTGTAAAAGAGTAAAATAGGCCATGTAAAAATCATGATTAAGAAATGTAATTATAAGTATATGTAAAGCTACATAAAACAATTAATTAGAAAATAAATAAAAAAACAAGCTAAAGATTACTACACATTGTTGTTTTAAATGAATATAAGTGAAACCAGTGACATTATATTATATACAAAACAACTCTCTGCACGTTTGCCCTGTTTTACCAAGTGAGCTCAACAAACCCATTTAGTTTCATAATTTTCCTGTATACTTATTCACCAATTTACGTCATTTCAATCATTCAATAATGGTCTTTGCTTATAATGTGCTGAGTAGAAAATACATGTAAGCACAATTTTAGTCAATATTACTTTGCAGCTGATATCTTCAACATTTTGTGGGGGTGTGAAGCTAACTGAAAGCACTACTCTGTTACTCAAGTTAGACTTTATCTGAGCTTTGTTTTAACACAATCTGACCAGAAACAGCTAGTTTAGTTGGAACTACAACAGGTGAGCTGATTTGTGCGCTTAAAAAAGTTAAAACGCACGTCAAATTACAGTCACAAGCTAGTTAGCATTGGCCAACAGTTTTTCAGTTAGTCCCTCTCATTTTTTTGTTGAAAATCAAACACCTAAACAGGATCATGAATGCTCATATTGATCATTGGTTCCTGAAATGTGTCATTTAAATCCATTGGTATTTTTTCTTGAGTTTTCAGACTATTTCAACCTTTTTGGTAGTTCTTGCATTGTGTCACCATGGTAACTAATGAAGATTCCTCCACAGAAATACACCTTCAGTGCGATGTCACTGCAAAGTATCAATAGGCCAGGTTAACAGTACTTTGAGTTTTTGGTCCTTCTTGTTGAAACAGGGCCATAACTACATACATGTGGAGTGGAATAGTTGCTATAATTGTAAACTGCTACAGCTAGAACTGTCACCGCTGCTTTACAACTTTGAGATTTAATTGACAATAGTAAACTTTCAGTCTTACTGCCAAAAATACACTGCTTTAGACTAATCTTACTTCTATATAGATACATTATATAGTATTTTTATATCTAAAATACTAAATAAACACATGGTTACTTAGACCACTTTTCTGGTGGAGGGTCCATCACATGCTTTTCTCCATGGAGATGTTATTGCTTTGTCTGGAATGTTTCACAGTATGGCATTAAACCTCCTTCTGTCATCATGAAGACGGAACCAGACCAAGTTACAGGTCAGAGGAAACCCCGCTCATAGTCAGAATGCATGTTTTTCAAGGTATTTTTGAGCTATAACTACTTATGTAATTGAATAAATGTAAAGTAGAACTGTTTAATGTCATACTGTGGAACATTCCAGGCAGAGCAATAATATATCCATAGAAACAAGGAAGTGATGGATTCTCTAACAAAAAGTTACATAGTGCACCTTTAAATTGACAACAGACTTCTCAATTTTTAAGTTGCTAGTGCCAAATGAAAGGCCAGAAAGACCAAGGCACTGCTTTTCAATACTTAAGGCTTAACCATAATCAAGCTAATATCCAATTAAGTTAGTTATATTAAATTAGCAAAGCCGTCGTTACTTCCTTATTTTGTGGTCACATCATTTGTATTAGAGCGTATTAGACTAGTTTTCATCAAATACATAAGTAAGAACAGAATATGTGGCCAAAGCTCATGTTCCTGTGGTTTATAAAGAGGAAGATGGCTGGCGTGACTGTAGTGGTACACACAGGTGAGAGAAAGAGAGGGCTGGAAGAGGGGGACAGAGGGGAGTATTTAGGAGATGGAACAGCCTGTGTCCTTCTGGGGCTTGAGGTCCGGCTCCTTCACAGGCTTTACCTCCTCGTCTTTAGGTTTGGCCTGGGGAAAATGAAACAAATGACATTATAAGAGTTTAAAGGGTTTAAGCTTTAAAAGGACTTTCTAGGCATTCAGTATTTTAAAGCACTATTCAGACTTGGGGTACGTAACTGGTGTAGGTTGGAAGAAGGGCAATAATTACAGTTGAGGTGAGTAATATTATAATGTTGTTCAAAATGGACAAGAAAATATGGAAAATCTTCATTCATGTACATGTTATTTTTGTATGTGTAATAAATTGGTTAAATGTGATTATGTACAATAATTGTGCGTAATGAGTAAACATTAGTTAGTGTTTTCCATTAGCCACCCTTTACTTTGATCATTGCCTGGGAGTGAGAATTGAGAGAAAAAATACATTGAAAAAGAAGGTGTGTCCAAACTTTTGACTGGTAGAGTGTTTCACACACACACACTTTTTTACAACTTCAAGACGACAGTACATGAGGACTACATGAAGTGCTCCGGTTCAGTTTCCAAAACAATCCTCACGTGCACCAATACCATCATTTTACCACCAGATGTCACTATTGTCATGTAGTGGTAAAGGTGCAGATGATTATAGTTCATTATAACTACACATGGGACCTGTTCTGACACTCATTTGTTCTTCTGAATGAAGCCTTTCTCTTGTACATGGCAAAAGGCAAATCCCACTGTTAGCGTCACTGCTTCATGTCCAATTTGATCTCGGTGTGGTCTCTATGTGAGCTAGCTAACGTGCTGCTGCACACAGAGCTCATTCATCATGTTTAATATCACCTAAACTCAACTACCAATAAACTTAACCCAAAACACATTTCTTGGTAGTTACCTTGTCGTTCTTGGCACCTCTCGTCAGGTCGAAGGTGGCGTAGACCTCTGGAGTGCACTGCTCGCTCAGAGGGGGCAGTTCAAACTGAACAGGCTCAGCCAAACCATAACTGGCCTTCAGCTCCAGCGTGGGAGGCTCTGCTGGCACCTTGTGGAAGTATCTGACAAACAAATACAACATTTAAACATTAATACTAAGAATGGGGACACACAAGATTAGATTCACAAGAATTACAAGATTTTGAGTTGAATTATAATAAGTAAATTCAGTTTTTGATATTGTTGTATTTAACATTTTCTGCTGTCATTGTAGATCTGCTTTTACTACTACAACTACTTCTTGTAATTCACATGCACGCATACCTTTTAGGTATGAAGCAATTTAAATTTAGCAATTTAATGTACCAGATCTCATTCCAATTTTATCTTTGGGTTTCAAATTTTTCTTTTGTGCTGCACAAAACTACTTCACATAAATTCTTTCCTTTATTGTTTATGATTGTACATGCCAAAGCCCGTCATAGTAAGCATTTTATTTCTGTTGCACTATTTTGTCTGTAGAATGACAATAAACATAATAAATTCGATTGTGAGTGGCCCACACACTGACCTATTTTCAAGCATTTATCAATCTGATTCTGTCACGTAAACACACACTAAAAACATGTAATCCATAAAAGCTCCATTTTAATTTATAATAGGGTTTGTGTGTTAAACGTGTGAATGAAACAAAACAAAAGTCTGGTTATGTTTTTGATGAAGAAACAACATTATAACTTATCTTTATCTTAGAAAATAGTGTAATATGGGCCCTTTAAGTTTTACATGAGTGGTGTATGTATTGACATTGACTTACATGAATCCATTCTCTCTTTGACACTTCTCCAGAGTGTTCTTGATGAGTCCTCCCAGTTTGATGAAGAACAGCTGCTCGGAGGGTTTAGCCGTGGTCCCAGGGCCTTTGGTCTGGCGGTATTCTTTACACAGAGATTCAGCCCGAGCATAACCTAAACATATGTACACAAGCATGTTAACAAGCATGTTTTCTTTTCCACTTTGTGATAATGTGGTGTGTGTTTTTAAACTCCATACACCTTCACTAGAATCATTTGGATAATTTCAGCCCTGCCCTTGCCAATCTGTACTGAGCAAGTTAAGATAGCTGTCAACTAATAATCTAGGATTACTCAAACATAAGTGAAAGAAATACTACTCCAGGTATGTTTTGATGAGATACCAGCTTTATAACATGGCTAAAAGCTCACAAGAGTAAATTCTGTGTGATATAGGACCTTTAAGGTTAAGACACACTACTTGCAAATGGGACAAGCACACACAGGAAATGAAGCTAGTTTCAAAATCTTAATTGAAATTTGAAGGCTACATGCAAAAAGACTGGCCTATTTAAAAAATGTACCCGATATAACATTTCCATGGAGAGGTTATTGCTTTGCCTAAAATGTTTCACAGTATGTATATGTATGTTTTTCAAGGTATTTTTGACAATGAAAACACATTTGATGACATAAATGCAAATGCAATTCAACAGTGTTCCAGGAATAGTAATATAATCTCCATGGAGAAGGGCTGGTGCAGGACACTTTACCAGTTAAAGAGGGGGTATTTTATTTCTATGGGCTATTGATTGCTAACACATAACATATTTAGATCACTATGTTACAGTTTATTTTTTTGAAAATGCTAAATTCGCCAAAAACAATGTTTGTAAAGCTGTAGTGCATTGCTTTGTATCATGCTTTTGTATATTTATGGAAAATTGTTGTGTGGGAGCATGGGTGACTTAGGTTTGACTTTAGGCGGAGCATTGGACAAATCTTGTAGCTAACCATAAGGAGGGTTTGAACAGGGCTAAACAGATCACTAAATTAGTCAAACATGCATGGATGATATCTAAAACCTCTTCAGGCATGTTTTTGATGAGGGAACAACACTATAGCATGGAAAAAACAACATGGCTGAAAGCTCCAAAAAGTCAATTTTGCATAATACCCCCTCTTTAAGTTAGGCTACCACTACCATATACACACATTACACATTTGAGATATACATACATTTCTCTGCTTCCTGAAGGGATCGAATGGCCTCACCACATTTGTCACCAGCCAAGAGTGTCTGTCCATGATAGCAGTAAGCCTGGAGGTACAGCAATATACAGAGTATTCAACGTTTTGTAATGTAGTGTAATGTTTAGGATTGGGGGAGTTCAATGTTAAAATGAATTCAATTTGAAATGTATTATAGTTACACAAGTATTTTGGAAGTCTACCATTTAAACTGAAGGTTAGATGTTGAATCTCCTCATTGCATCCTAAAGCATTTTACACCTTGTCATTATAATTGTTACTGTGGGTTGTATGTCAGAGACGTTGGCCCCCCATAGTCTAATTTTTGGCACCATCGTCTAAAATTAATCTGAACAAAAAAAATGTAAAATTAATTATAATTTATGCTTGCAGCATTGATTTAAACATATAGAAGTAACTATATTTTATCTGTATTGAGTCATTTTTTATGAGCAGTGCCAAAAAGTCACATTATTCTCCATATATAGTACTGAATAAAATTATTTAAATATAGATAGCTTATGCCACCATAGTCTTTGTATAAACGCATGGGAAACACTGTCTGTGGTAATCACAATTACAATATAACACCTCAACCAACAAACAGCCCTACATACTGGGCTTCTGCTGCCTCATGATTTTATTTGTAAATTGTTCTTGGTGTATGCATAGTGCATACTATTTTTGAAATTATATATACCCCAAATCAGTTAAACAACCTGACAGACTTTGGTATAATGTTATGTTTATGTTTATGTTTGTGTCTGAACTCACATAGGCCATGTAGAAATGCTGCTTGAGCTGCAGGTACTTCCTCCATTTGCTGCTACATTCGGGCTCCAGAGTGTTCAGTGTGTGATCTGCAGACATATTCACCTTTATTAGACTCACTATTGTATGTAATTCTGTATGTAACTGAACAATAAACATGTCACCTACCAGCTTTTTGATAGAAGTTGGCTGTCTCATAAGCCAGTGCTGCAATAAGTGTTGCCTTATGTTTCAGCTCAATGGCTCTGGCAATTGTCACTGTTCAAAAAGATGCATGAAAGCATTAATATTGTGATTTGGCAGATTGTATTGTGTAGTATTGTTTGAGGAGTACCTTCCTGTGCTTCTGCCTGGCACTGGATAATATACGCATCCATGACTCTAGGCTCCAGGTCTCTGCCCTTCTCTGCGGGAGTGATGAGACGAGGGATGTGCAGCTCCTGAAGAAGAATCAGAAGGAAATGTTATGTGTAGGGTTGTAGGGATTATGAGACAGTGTAGTTCTTCATTCGTCCAGGAGTGATTCAGTGTAGTTTCATCTGTGGTCATTTGGACTCTGCTTTTTGTTTGTTTGGTTAGGTTAGTTTATTTGCCATTTGTTAAAACCACATATGCAAAAAGCTCAAAGTGCACCATGAGACATTAAAACAACAATGTGAATAAACAATAGACAATCTTTACAGACAACATACTGACACTGAAATAAGCAAACTAAAATATTAAAGTGCTACATCAAAGATCAAAGTGCATTGTTCAAACTTATAACAGCTTGAGGAAAGAAGCTGTTAGCATTGCGAGTCTTTTTAAGATCAAGACATTTCCGCTCCCATCCAGAAGCCATTTTCAATTGGTACTTGAAGCACTGGAAACGCTAAATGCTAATCATGTACTTAACAATGCTAAAGGTGAGACAGCCAACGCACAATAGGGACATAAGCCACATAATGAGGTTTAGCTGTAAACAAGGGCAGGACAGCTTCACTCTAAAACTCCTCCCTTTGGGGTTGGGGAGTAGGATAAATTTCCTGTGCTTCCAGCCAGTTCCATCAACTGAAAATGGCTGCAATCTGCACAATCGACCACCAACACTCACGCACAAATAACATCCATACTAGGCAAGTTAGGTGAAGTGTCTTGCCTGAGGACACAACAGCAGTACTACTAGAGTAACTGCTACCCTACTTGGTATGCCAACAATGTCCCATCCCAGTACAAACAAGGTCCAACCCAACTACTGTATATGCATTTTTTAAATGTGTGAGTCAGAGGTAATTTAATCAAATTTAAAACAAAAATTGTAAAAATGTTTAATATGTGAACACAGACTTTGAGAGCATTGTCTGTATATCTTTAACATATCTGTATGACAAATTAGGTCGGCATTCACTGTGTTTCTGTAGTTGAGTCATTTGAATTGACAAAAATTACAAAAGGTGTGGAAAGAGAGAGTCACAAGTGATCATGTAAATCACCTTGAGATTTATGAAAATTCCAGCTGCCACCTTCAGGCTCCGGTGCACATCTTTGGCTTCCGGCTCTGTTATACTGTCAAACACACATACTGCACATTATTACACACATCTGATTTAACAAAATATTAATGTGAAAGAGAAAAAAAACATACTTCTCCTTTCCCGCTAGTCTGGAAGCAAACTTAGTGTACCAGAGAGCAACATTGAAAGCCATGGAGACCAGCTCAAACACCATGTCCTGCTGAGCACTGTAGGGAAACATTTGGTTAGTTTGATTTGGTCTTATTACAATGATAATATTATAACCTATACCCTTATAACCTAAACTATGATTTACACTTGAAACAATATTTTCAAAAAAAGTTAATACATAAATAATTATTAAAACATTTGAAACATGTACAAACATATCGATCTAATATCCCAAACACAATATACCCTTACATAGTTTTCCAGTACTCTTTCACTGTAGTTATACTCTCCTCCTCTTTACTAGCATGTTAAAAAAAGATTAGTGTTGTGCCTTGCCTTGGTGTGTTTCCTTGTAAGGTGTCAGTCCATTTAAAGTTCTGGATGTACCGCATCTTGTTGTCCTGTGAGCTTCCATCCAGAGACGTGATAAAGCCTAAAGTTGTGTCAAAGTGAGCATTCAAAAATAGAAAGCTGCTTAGTGGCAAGTTTAAGATTACTAGTGTTATTAGCACCAACAAAGCAAATTGTTGATCCACAGTCCCTTTGTAACTATTTGAAATAATTGCAAAAGGAGGTCAGGTACTTCATTGATTTGGATGAAAATAGTGTACTCACCTTGCAGGAGTGAGAAGTACGCATCAGTAGCATTTTTCATGATCTCGTGGGTGCAGGTAATGTCAGTAAACATGTCCAGCAGTCTGGCCCTGGTGGTCCTCAGATCACTGTGGAGCAAGAGAATAATAATAGCTCTTTATTCTCTAACAATGCGCTGGATGTATGCCAGTTGTATTACTCCTGATGGTCATGGTCACAGACAGTCCACTCAGATTGTAGGGTTATCTACAGATAACACTCACTTGCATATTTTATTGGCAGCTGGACTCCCTGCTACTCCGTAGTAGTTGAAAGAGACGGGCGCAGTAGCCTTCAGTGGGTTTCTATGAAACCAATGTGCCATTCTGTAGCTGCGGACACACCTAAAGGGATTGTAACAGGGTATCATGCTGTCATTACAGTGCCATATGATTATAAAACATGAATAACATATCTGCATTGTGGTCATATGAAACTATGAACAGTAACATCTGATTAGTGCTATCATCGTTACATTACGACTGTGGCTACACAGATGCTTAGCATCACTGTTAACCTAGCACACTGAAGTAACGTGTTATTGATCAGCTTGGACTGTGGCAGACCCACATAGACAGTGGTGTCATTAGTTGATTATAACATAGTTAAGGTTTATCACAATTGAAGGTGCTATTCGTAGATCAAAGGTTTTTACGTATGCTATAATAGCGAGAGCTAACGGCTAACGCTGGTCACATCGAGGTATCTACCTAAACATACACCACAACTTCATTTTAATAACCGTAAATGTTGAGATAAATCTTTAGAAGTCAGACATTACCTTTGATCACAGCGTGGAATCACAAATATGTAATAAACCTGATGGAAATTATGACACTACTGAGAACAACTTACTTCCGGAAATAAACACTGGACTAGAACTGACCAATAGCAGTGCGGGTGACGATCACGTGACGCATAGCGTTTAAATGCCTCAGGTCT
Organism: Taenioides sp. WSHXM2023; assembly: GCA_029959045.1. Taxonomy (NCBI): domain Eukaryota; kingdom Metazoa; phylum Chordata; class Actinopteri; order Gobiiformes; family Gobiidae; genus Taenioides; species Taenioides sp. WSHXM2023. Next base: position 11,125,933 of record CM057103.1, on the reverse strand, counting down.
CGGGTCAGATTCCCTTTTGTTCCATTTTCACGACCCCCTACAACATGACATCACTACCAAAGTCACACACGGACCCTGGCATGACTCTTTATTACCAGGAATATGAACAATGAATGAATGAACATATAACGCACAATAAAAATATAATCTCTTTTATTCCCCATTTAACAATAATATGTGAACAACAGTCATAATGGTCATTTCAAGTGATGATTCAAGACACCTGGGTTGAAAAAAGTCACTGGTTTCAATTTCAACAAATAATCAGTAATAATCGGTCATATTACATTATACATTAGAATACAGTATGTCCCAAATTAATTCAAGAGGGAAGATCTCATTCACATTAATTAAACATTTTTAGTAATGATAACAAAAGATATTACATGTTCTTACTGTACATAATTTACAAATTAGCCTATTAACTGATTTTATTTCTGTCTATGTCAAGTTTAAAAAAAAAAAAAAAAAACTGCCTGTGGACTTACTGGCTGTACGTAAACTATTTTAAAATGTCTGGAAATCTACTAAGGCACTTAAAGTCAAGATATGTCAATCACTGCTCATAAAATATGCTATATGTTACTACAAACCAAATACATGTGCTACATGTCAGTTAGTAGATCTGAAGCAGACCTTTGAACAGAATCCAAAGGTTTGATTTCTCAAAAGTCAATATCAGAAGAAAAAAATCAATGTTAAAGTGGGTGCTACATTGGGCAGGACAAAATGGCCTGATATGACCAGTGGTTGTGATGAAGAAACAGAACAGAAAGGTGGTCAGAAACATCCCCCATGGTAAACATTAGCATGGGTATTTCACAGTCAAACTTATAATGTGAGAAATGTTGTAAATTTGACTTGAACACTTGTACCATAAACTAGGATAAATAAAAGGTTCATATACACAAAGATGCCAACTTACAACTTACAATGAATGCAACTTAGAAAATACCACACCGTGTTTTTATCTGTCTCTGTGCAGCACATTGGAAACTCTTACTGCTTATAAAATGTGCTATATAAATAAAGTGGATTGGATACCACACCACAATGACATGTTTAAGCACTAATAATTGCATTTGGTTTCATTTTTGTGCAAAATACGTTTAACTGCCTAATCCTAATGTGAGCAGCACTAAAGAGCTTTACGACAATTTAAAAAAGAGAACAAGTCTTTGGCAACTGTGCAGCTTTGGTGATTAAATGTTTTTCTTTATGAACTGTACATTTGGCCCATTTGGGAAAATATTTAAAAGGAAAGGTATTTAAAAAGGTCTAGTTCAGATGGCACGTCAGTTATAGGCGTTTGGCGTAGTTTTTACACAGACTGTGGTCCCGAACATCTCCCCAGCCTCCGTTCTTCATGTGGGCTTTATGCTCTGGCACCTCTGCAGTGGTGAGAGTGAGAGAGGCAGGGTACAGTGAGTCCTTGGCCATCTTCAGGCTCTCCTCCACTCTCTGCATGGCCCACTCCGGTCTGCAGTTATCCTTTTGGTGCAGCCCACAGTCTCCTGTGTGCATGACCCGTGAGCCCTGAGCCACCAGCACTTTGATGACTTTGGACACACAGGTCCCAGACAGGTGCTGCAGGGTCCAGTCCCAGTTATAGTCGTCATAGGAACAGTACGCGTCATTACAGCCCATGAGTTTGTAATACATCTCCCGTGAGATGCCCATGCCAATGTTGTGTTTGGTGGACATCCAGCCAGTGGTCATCACCTTGTTGGACTGTTGGGTGAACTCATTAAAACCATTGTGATTCCCCAGGGCCAGCATGTCACAGTCTGGGCAGCTCCTCTGTCTGAATTCAATCACTGATTTATAGAAATCATAAAAGTCTGGTAAGAGGTAGTTGTCCTCCTCTAAAAAGACGACAAAGCCACTGTATCCTTGCATCACATGCACACGCTCCCACACAAAGTGCAGCTTCCACCACCAGTGGTGCTTGGTCTGTGTGATGAAGGCCTCCCTGTAGTGGCCATAGGAGTCTGGGTGTTGTGCGTTCAAACATCCTGTTTCCACAGCTTTGTCCTTGGAAATGTCTCGGGGACAGTCCCGTGGATCCTGTCCAGGAAATTCATTTGGATAGAGCTGTGTGCTGAAGGGGAAATAGATTTGCAGTACTTTGCAAAAAGTAATGCCTTGCACAATAGAGTTTATTTCCTCTGAAAAATAGTCATGGCTAAAGATAAGGAGGAAGCTGTGCACCTCTGCAGCCTTCTGCAGTGACTCTATGAGCAGTTTGAGGTACTCGGGTCTGTTGTGGACTTGTACCACCAGAACCAGCTGCGTCTCTCCGGGGAAGCGCTCAGCGTTCAGGATGCACTGCCTGTAGTTGGCGTTATAAACTGACTTGGTCAACTCTGATAGTGAGTTAAAGTTAAACTTCACAGGGTCACCAGACCCAAAGGCCTGTGCGACGCTGTTGGTCTCCGCAGTGTCATCTTCAGGAACCATCAACACGCGCGTAGAGATCAGGAGTGTGACGATTACTAAAGAAACTCCCAAAAGCACGAGGAGATTCTTCTTGAGCAACCGGAACCTCATCTTCACCGAGTAAAGCGACCTTCACACGACGGTCCGGTCCGGTCCTGGTCCCCTCTACCGCGCCAGCCCTCGCTCCAAGCTCGTCCGCCACATCGCCGCTCGTGCGTAAAACTAATGGGCAAAACAACTGCGCGTGACCCAGTGTCAGGGCGCTTGGTAAAGGCTGCCTCCCCGGACAGCGCCGAGTGCCGTTCCGAAAAGTGGCCCAAAATCACTCCAGCTGTTTCCCTTGGCCACCTGAAGTTAACAGGACAAATCGACAATATTAATACGCGTCTGACCTAGTTTTGGTTGTATAGTGAAGTTATAAAGCTGAAGTATCAGGTTTTTGCTTTCTCTGACTTACCAAAGTAGTTGTAAAGTGTCAAAACGCACGCACACGGAAGAGGAGGAAGACTGTAACATATCAGAGTTTCACTTATTGACTGCTGACGTGTCCCCAGTAGCCAATGGGGGAGAGGCTGCTCCTGCTCTGCTGCTGACGAACCACTGTCTGTAGTGGTCTATAGTTGTGTAATAGATCCTTCAAAGAAGCTTATAGGTCTGTCAAAACTACTGGTATAAACCTGTTTCCCAAACTGTGGATCTACTGGTGTTGGATAAACTGGTGATGGTTTGAACAATCCAAAAAGGCTAAACACATAACTACTTTATACAAATAACTCTGTGTTAGGTAAAGCTAGTATACTATGACAGTTCAACACTGACATTTGAAAGCCATCTTCTACATGAAACCAGAGGCAGCAGAACCTGATCTGCCTAAAATAATGCTCTCACAATGGGAGATGGAATTGGAGATGCTGGGACTGGTGTCTCTATGAGATTTAATATAGGGCACTGTTTAAAGGGGAAATGACTTAGATAAGTTTTGTTTATGACCTAGTAACATGGCCTAACTTCTGCCTTCTTGCGACACATAGAACATACAATTTCTATACTCTATTCAGTGAGTAACAGTTAGCAAGTCTAAAAACATGTGCTTAAAAAAGCTTATATTTTTCACATGTGCATAGCCTATAGGCACATGCAAGTTGAACTTGTTACCAAACAAGTTACAATTTGAATAAAAGAATTAGGTGCAGCATTCAAGCAAGATAAGCTCATTAATTTGAATTGCAAACTACTTACAAACTTATATGGGGCCTTTTTGCCATGTATCTGCCCATTGGAATGAAACAATGCTGACCAAGGACCCTCCTAGTGGAATTCTTTGGATGCATATGAGAACTTGTTATTATTATATTTAAACAAAAACATGGAGTAAAATGCAATCTGGATAAAGCAAAACAATTGTTAAAAAGAAAAAAAAGTAGTGATTGTATTTCTGAGTCTGTATAAAGAAGTGGACTAAAGGAGTGTGACGTCACCCATAGCATTCGGCTCCAGTCAAATGAAGCTCTCAAGGTTAGCAGTTATAGGAAAAAATTTGGAGCAGAGGAATTTATTCATTGTCAAAATAGCTAAATAAAAATACAAGGATCATGCAGAGCGGGTTAATACCAACATTTTAAGACCAAAATGATGAGGCTCACTGCAGCAGTTACAGAGAGAGGGGCGACAATTTTTCAGTATAAAGTCGATTGGGCAGGAAGTGCGCCCATGCTCACTTCCTATTTGGAACATGGCGGCTAGCAGGTTAGCTCTATGGGACTAACAGACTTTTACCTGTGTTTATTTTTGTTATTTTAACGTCATTCTATTATCACTATCTGGTACTTCCTGTGGTGAACCTGTGAGTGGCCTCAGGACAAAGGTGAGTGGGTTAACTAACAGCCTCAGTATCAGTAAAGTCAGGCTTATCTTTACTATTTAAAATAAATCAGAAAAGGTAGTTAGTCTTTTAATGATCAGCTAAAACATACTGGGGAAAAACACCATATCTTACACTTCTATAATGTAGTTTTTATTCAACCTTCCCATGGCAAGTGTTTGAGAAGGGGGCTGTGAAGATTTTGTATATTGTGCTATTTTCTGATCTATGTTGTAATGTTGTTTTCTCATCACAAACATACTTGGAGTTGTGTTTTGTTTCATTCACACATATTAAAAACCCTGCATATTTAAGCAGAGGTGTTCTCTCAAACAGAAAACACCTTGTGATGTCATGTGGTGATACAGGAAGTACTCCACAGTGTTTCTAAACTCCATACACCTTCACTAGAATCATTTGGATAATTTGGATAAAAAGTAGCTGTTAATTTGAAAACTACAACTTCATGACATCCTCAATTCCAGGTATGCTTTTGATGAAGTAACAACATGGCTTAAAGCTCACATTAATCAACTGTGTGTAACATAGGATCTTTAAATAAATAAATACTGCAGAAAATATATTATATTATAGGAGTTCTTGTTTAAAATGACTGTATAGTTTCATACTTCTTATTAAAATACATCATAGTTGTTTGAAGGTAACTGTATTGGAAAATGTTTCACCTCTCAGTAATGTTCAACATCAATGGGAAAAGTCTGTCAAAACAAGCATGTGAATAGATTATAGTTTAAAAATATGCGGAATCGCTATCCAACATTTCATCATTCCCAGGCTAAACCCAAGAGCATGCAGAGCAGTTGTCCTGGATTCAACCCCGTGAACTTGCCCTACGAGACCAGAGCTTTTCCTCCCCACACATCTGGATCTCCTATATTATTGATTTTTATGTACCATCTCAGAGACTATATTTTAAGAAGGTTGTGAGGTGACAGGTGCTGGAGGGGTTGAGGAAGTTGAGGTGAAAGCACTGGGGCCTGTAACACATGCACAGGCAGCTCCCTCATGTAAATGTGCTGTGGAAACTCTTATCTCTCTCACTGCTGCAGATTACAATGCACTACTTGTTTGGATTTGCTGTAGTATTCATCTTTGCACATATTATTTTTAATAAATGTGTTCATTATTATTAAGTCTCTGCCCATGTTTTATTAAATTAGGCTATGACCTCTTGTATGTAACTGCGATATTTTATTACTCTATTTTATTTTTACTGGTACATATAATTATGCCTCATTTGAAACCAGTCTCTTTTTTAGAATTTATTATTACCATTTAAAGCTTTGCCTAAGTCCAAGACTAATTAAAGTGTGTTGTGTTTTTCACAAACTTGTTGCACACTTTGAATTCGCATACTGCTGAAATATTTTTTACAGAGAGCGGATCAAGTAACACCCAAAACATGAATCTAGCAAGGTCCGTATGAAGCTCGTTTCTATTATCTGTTATTGTTGAGGAAATAAACAGCATGTGTACTTCAGCTAGATGCTGCTGAACCCTTTCCCCTTCTAATTTTTTTAGACTTTCAAAATTGTTTTGCATTTTGGTGAGGTTATTTTGACAACATGCACTTTATGGTTGTCAGAACATTTGATAGTTACAATTTCCAACCTTTTAGTCTAGAGTACAAAAGGATAAAGGATGTGTGAAGCATGAAAGTGATGTTACAACATTCACCTTTTGGGGATGTCTCCAAAGGTTTATCATTATCATCCAACAATGCATCATCTTTTGTTCTTTACCCATGTGTTAATATGATTTATTTATCCCAAAGAAAGAAATTATTCCAACAAAGATTATCCAAAATAGATTTCCAAGAAAATGGGACATGGTTTGAATCAGTCTGGAAAATAGCATGCATCTGAACACTCTCATGGGGATGAAGTATTTACTCAAGTTTTTTCTTTTTTTTTTTTTGTAAGAAAAAAAAAAAAAAAAAATAATAATAATAATGTCTTTTTCCCACAGTAAGTAGGTCTACAAGTTACAAAAGCTTTATGTTTACAATATTAAATGATTTGAACATTTGTGTTTCCGTCATAGATTATTCATTTTTTATAATTTTTGTGGTCTATCCTTAATTGTTATTAATTACTTGAGTAGTGGTTCTACATTTTTTTCTACCCTTACTTACTCTGGGACGTATCTACAACAGAATAGCATTTACAAGACCAAAGATTTGATCAGAAGTGCTAACATTAGTATAGGGCTGAGGGTACAGTGTATTGTTTCTACTAAACCACTTTGTGTGGACAATGTCAAACAAAGCCTTGTACCCTTTTTTAAGTTTGATCCAAAACAAAAGATCTTAGTGTACATGTATACGCAGTGAGTCAGAGATACCTCAAACATGACTCATATACTCAAATACTCAAATACTCAAATACTCAGGCCGCAGTGACTTATAGTGGACACTAGAGGGAGACATGCAGCTTTCAAACACCAGTCAAAGTGTTCAAGTGTCACGAACGAGCTTCAAAATTCATCATTCACATTCACATTTTTGGTGCGCTGTGATATTTAACCATTTCTGTAGTAATTTCTTGGGGTAGTTGTTTTTATATGGTTCACTAAAATAATCAATCTGTTTACTGGGTGTTGATCTGTTTGCACAAGTTGGGGCGCTGCAGTCGAATTTATATGAGTGTTATAAATAGATTTCTCTAACTCAAAACCCATCTGTGGCCTATTCACTCCACCGTACCACCAGAGCATGCACTGTCCCCTTTTAAGTGTTTGCTTTTAACTGTATGCTTTTACTTTATATTTTAACTTAATTGTAATTGAAATTCATTTGTACATGTAAGGCTACTCTGAGTGTCTAGGAAGGTTAATAAATAAAATGTATTCTGTATCTGTTTATGTTGTGTGTATGCAGTGTTTTGTGACCTGCACATTTACTTTTATAGAGCCTATATCACACAAAATTGACTCTTGTGAGCTTTTAGGTATGTTAAAATGCTGTTAGCGCCTCAAAAATATACTTGGAGTTGTGTTTTGTTTCATTCACACACTTTGAGTAATAATTTATTTTTAGTCTGTCCACATGTCCAAAGCTCAGAACGCTCCGTTCCACCTTGGCGTCATGTAGTGGTACTTTTCAAGTTAACAGCTCCTTTTACCTTCAGTTCAGTTCAGATTGGCAATTCCAGGGCCGAGAGAAGAAATGAAACAAAACACAACTCCCAATATGTTTTTGATGAGAAAATAACATGGATCAGAAAGTAATATCAGTGTAATATGGGTCCTTTAATAAAAAAAATTAATAATAATTAAAAAATAATAATTATGCCTGTGTTTTTGAGTGTATACGTTTGTGATGTCAGCGTGTGGCCTTTGTCTTTTTGTCATGTTTTAGGAATTGCGTGTGTTGTGTGGGATTCAGTTCCACACAAGAGACTTAGTGTGTGGATCAAAGCCTTGGTTACAATCCTGCATATTTATAGTTAGAAGTTTTAGCATGTTCTTGTTTTTAATTTTCATTGTTACTTTAATGCATTTGCTTTGTTTTGACCCATTGCTGTATAATTTGAAATGAATTCATATGAATCTTATGCAGAACTCAGTGTTATGATTTGAAATGATCATGAATTCAGTACAACAATATCTGGAGTATGTCCATAAAACCCCAAAACAGCTGGGTTCAGTTAAACAGAACAGAGAGTACAAAATGTTTTCAGACCTATTATAGACTGAACAGGCTGATGTTTGGATAATACCAAATGTTTTTTCATTCTGAATGTTGGTTGTCATAAATAAGTATTTGGTATAATACAGTGAAAACATTTCCTAAAGGCTTTTGCAAAATAACAGTACCGATTACATAAAAAAATAAAAACATATGTTATCCTGCACATTCCGGTTTTATCTGTACTTGGATCTGAGCCCTGAGGAGTCTGTATCCTCAAGCGATTACACACATTTGCACATGTGTTTGAGACCAGCACACAAATGGTTCACATGAAGAAGACTGAAATAGACAGTGTAAGTGTGTGTGAAAAGTCCATGTTGTTCCGATGGTGCAGGTTTAAAAATGTGGAACTAATCCGTCAAGTTTGTCATAACTCCTCATTCTTAGTCCCCATGAGGACATGTTCAGAAGAGGGACACGGCAGGCCAGGGACAGCTGTGGACTTATTACATAGTGGGTGTTTTTGCATTGTGTTTATGTCTGAACTTAAAGGTCCTATATTACGTAAAATTGACTCCTTTGAGCTTTTAGCTATGATAGAATGCTGTTACCTCCTTAAAAACATACTTGGAGCTGTGTTTTGTTTCATTCACACATGTTTGAGTAATCCTGTGTTATTAGTCTTAAAACTACGGGTGAGCACATGACCTGACAGGGTGTTTTCTGTTTGAGAGAAGAACTCAACCTAAATATACAGGATTTGTGTGCTAAACTTATGTGAATGAAACAAAACCAAAGTTCAGCTATGTTTTTGATGAGGAAACAACATAATAACATCGCATAGCAATAACATAATACATATATATGATGTGGTGCAAAACATGGTTATTTATTATAGTTTATCATTATTTTTGGTGTGTTTTTCTATAGCAAAGCATGGTGGGAAAACAGAACGCAAACAGACCCCAGTAAATGTGAATATGAATTTAAATGTGCACGAATCTATCTATAAATGTTTTTATTATGGGCCTTTCTACTGATTCAGCTGTTTTATTGTTTTGATTTGAATAAAATTTATGCCTGTAATCATAATCTGTTACGTAATCATAATTTGTTACTGTAATTCTCTCATTCACAAACATCACATACTTGAGGTCATCTTTTCATTAAAGGCACACTGTGTAACATTTCTAGTGGAGGGTCTGCTACCTGTTTGTCTCCACGGAAATGTTATTGCTTAGTCTAGATGTTCCACAGTATAGATTAAACCTAGAGACAAGCAGGTTAAAGCACTACTCTACATTACAAGTCAGATCTGTGGAGAGTCCCTATTCACAGAAGGGATTATTGTATATTTGAGCATCCGTAATGAATACATGCTACACTGATATGTTTAATGTCATACCATGGAACATTCCAGGGAAAGCAATGACATGTCCATGGAGACAAGTAAGTAGTGGGCCCTTCACCAGAAAAGTTGTTATCTTTAAAGAATATGTGATAAAGATTTTGAACTCTTTTAAAACATGTTATCATTACGAGGGATTCAAAATTAGTATTTAGTGGGACTTTTATATTAATTTTATCCTGACTTTTTTTTTTTTTTCCCTAATTAAGGTCCCTAAATCTCATGTTGAGTGAGATCTGTGTCAGTTTTGACACGGGATTTATCAAGATCCAACAAATGCTCCGTCTGCTTCTCAGATCATCCCCACGGACTCCAGCTATACCTATTCTTATATTTACCTTAAATAATCAGGTGGGATTTGAAATGTAACTTTCCTCGGTGTGGAGCTTGTTCCCGCTTAAAATGAGAGCAGATCAAACAACAGACGCCAAAACGACAGAGCCTCCGTTTCACAAAGAGTCTAGCCATTTGTCTGTGCTACAAAGGGTTCAGAAACGAAGGGCAATTTTATTCAGACAACAAAGGAAAAGATTAAATAAAAAATAGATGCAGTTGTCACACAATTGTAAAGTTTAGTCTTTGAAATGTGTGTAAAGTTGTGGGTAAATATGACAGATTTATGCAACTTTTCCATTTGAAAAAGAGCCAACATTCAAACCTAGACCTAATTCTATATTTGGTCATAAACTGTAACACAATAGCACTATATGTTTCCATGCCTTAGTTCAGTTTACTGTAGTTGTCACGGAGAATGTAAACTTAAACAAGAGCCCAGATTAGGAGAGATCCTGCCTGGCACAGAGGAGCAAAGCTGTGAGCATACCTCCTAATACCATACTTATGAAATAAAGTAGATTTGATGTAGCGTTTAGGGCCCACCCACTGAGGTCATCCCCGTGTGAGTTTACGTTTGCATTGTTTAGTCACTGGGCGGGTTCTGTTCCACTGGTTCTGATCAAACGCACATGTGCTCCAGGTCTCAGACACTTGTTTCATAAAAAAAACTTTTATGAAAGATTGGATTGTTTTGACTGAACACTGTTTGAATCAAATACTTTTTGGCAGTAGCACATGATTTTTGGAATGTTCTTTCTTTTTTTAATAGTAGGCAAAATTATTCTTCCCCCAACCAAAAGTAAATAAGTTTATATATAGAGCGCCTTTCACAGTGATCAGCTCACAAGGTGCTTTACAGATTAAAAATATTCATATTCAAATGCAGAAACATTATAGAATATAATAAAGTCAGAAAAAACACCAGTATTTACAAAAAACTAAATAAAAATAGGTTAGCAAAGAAAGGCAAGTCTAAGCAGGTAAGTCTGGTTTTAAATGGCTCAACAGGTCTTGTTGTTCGAGGGAGAGTGATGGAACATTTAACAGCTGCTGTGTGCAATGTCAGTTACTAAAACTATTGTTGTGTTGTTGTGTCCTTTGGCAAGACACAAGACTGCTAGTGTTGGCATGTAACAAAGTAAAAGTAGGCTACAGTACTTACGTATACATTTTAGGTATCTGTACTAGATTTTAAAGTGGACTTTTTACTTTTACTTCATTTCTTTCAAACACAAATATACAAATAATAAAAACAGCTAGAAAAAAACTATATTTTTTTCTAACTCTGTTTATTCAGTTGTTTCACACATTCAATTGTTGAACAAAATTCAACACAGATCTGTATAAATCAGTACATTTGAAGACTTATAAGACCTCAGAATATTTGCAAAATACTTTTACTTTTTACTGTCTAAGTACAATTTTAAACCAGTACTTTTATCCTTTTACTCAACTAGACTTTTTCATGTGATACTTTTACCTGTTTGTTTTTTTACTTAAAGGTGCACTGTGTAACTTTTCTGGTGGAGGGTCCGTAATGTTTTTAAATCAATAAAAACCCATGTTATTGAGCAAGACGGATACGCCATATGCCATACTGGAACATTTTAGACAAAAAAACAATAACATCTCCATGGAAACAAGCAGGTGACGGACCAAAAGCGAGTACTTCTTCCACCACTGGTTGGCACGATCAAATGAACAATCTAAAATAAATATTTATGTGAGTTGATAAGTATGTTTTATTGGATGAACAGACAGCAGGCTCATGTCACTGGTAATACAGGCCCAGTCTGTAACATGAGGTCTGATGAACTGTCACAGCTGGAACACGTTTTGGACAATCCCAGAGGTTCACCATCAAACTGTGAACACATCCTGCTCGTGTCTATAACATATGACCTCATCACAGCTACAGCAAAGCATGATGGGAAAACAGAACACAAAACAGACCCCTCCAGAGAGCAGTTCGAGCCAGCAGCAGTGTGTAATCATGACATAACTTTGCACTAAATATTGTCAATGGAAAGTTGACCAATGATGTACCTTGTTGAGAATACACTGGCAGCTATTTTTCATGCAATTTGTGTCAAGATTCCCTGGGGGTGTGAAGCTAACTGAAAGCACTACTCTGGTGACTTGGTTGGATCTACAACAGGTGAGACACACATAAAATTACAGTCACAAGCTACCTACCATTAGCCAACAGTTTCTCTGTTTTGTTGAAAATCACACAGGACCATGCACGCTTGTATTGGTCACAGGCTCCTTTTTGTGAAATTTGTGAATCTAAATTGTAATTCTCCTGTCTATTTGTGTGCAATGAAAGAAAATGAAAACAAAAGCACCTTCTCCACTGAAGTGCTGCCACATACAGAGCTGGAGCTGGAAACAGGAGTGGCCACGCAGCATTGACAGAGCCAGAGTGAGTGAGGTCAAACATTTTAAGTGAAAGCAGATGAGAGCGGGTCATGTGACTTCAGCCTGACACCTCGCCTTCTTCACACCAGGAAATGAAGAGTTACTTCTGTGTGTATTTCTGCATGATCGATTTATCTGCCATAGATAGTTGAATGTTTTCCATGCAAGGCCTTTGTAAATGTAGTTTGATTGATTGATTGATTGGTACCTATTGTAGTTCTAGTAGAGTATGGAGTGCTAGAGTCTGAAAAGGAGACAAGGTATTTGCTGTTTTTCTTCTGAAATATGTCCAGAATTAAGAAGAGCAATGTAGTGTTAAAGCCAAGTAAAATGCTCTTATACTGATTTAAAAAACTGTACTATGATAAGAACTAAAACTTGAATGCCATAAGATATAACCTGCAACACTGGGGACAGAAACACAAGTCCTGAGTCCTGAGAACCAAACTGTGACAAAATCAACCATTTGTAAAACTAAATCAGGAAATTACACATGATTAGTAAGAGAGTAATTCATCACCTTATATAAAAATGTTATAAAAAGTCCCATAATAAATAAGCATTCAATATGATGGACTGGTATTAATCATTTGATCACAGACTCAAATTTGTTCTAAACCCATGAACCATGTGGAAAAGGGTCTCCAGGTGCTGCACTGTGCACAGTAACTGAATACATGTACCGTGAATATCTATTCTGAATACTCATTTTGAGCACCTGTATTCTGGTACAGTTACTTTTTCATTTGGTGGTATTCAGAATACAGTTATTTTTCTAAATTCATAGGAATACATTGTTGTGCTTGATCACACAGTGTAGACTTCAAACTGCGTGATATTAGAGAAAGAAAGAAAATATCAAACATCACTCTTGTGGTGAGTGCAATTTTTCCTCCTCCAATTAGTGATAAAAAAAAGCTGAAACAAATATAAAGCTGTTTTTAATCCTACGTTGCATTTTTACACTATAATATAAATGTAACTCAATGTAAAAGTACTCTGTATCCAGAATACAGTATTTTGATTGGACCACGTATCAGAATATATTACAAAATACATTTTAATTCAGTTATTCAGTATTCTGTAACTAAATATATTTCCAAGTATTCTTTCCATCACTGTGCACTGCTCCTGGCAGGATGCCCCTCATTTCTATAGTAATAACTGTGCCGTCATATTCTTTCTGAATATTCTAACCACTAAATATTAGCAAATAAACCAAGGCCTGAAGAAAAAATAGAGAATAGAAAGTTAGCAGTTGTATGGCAACTCAGTGTACGACAGCTCAACCTGATGGTGTTTCCAGTCAAAACATGAGCAACACTAAAACCTCATGAATCAAATTATACTCATCTAGAAAACAACTTTCAGCTCCAAATCAATTCATGGAAAAAACTTCTCTCCCAAAGCAGAGTTATACTTCCTCTGAGTATTTCTACTGTTGCCAAAAATACCTGAGGAAATGACTGGTGCGTGTACACACCGCAACACTCATCCTCAAACTCTCGAGTCTTGGATTGATGCCATTTAAAGGGCCCATTTTACGCTATGTTATAATGTTGTTTTCTCATCTAACACATACGTGGAGTTGTGTTTTGTTTCATTCACACATGTTTAACACACAAATCCTGGATATTTAGGCTGAGTTCTTCCCTCACACGGGAAACACTCCACCTTGTGATGTCATGTGGTAATACAGGAAGTGCTCCCCTGTGTTTTTTAACTCCACACACCTTCAGTAGAATCATTTGGATCATTTCAGCCCTGGAATTGCCAATCTCTACTAAACAAAAGGTAAAAGGTAACTGTTAACTTGAAAACTACCACAACACGACATCACAAGGTGGAACACTAACCCTAGAAAAAGGGTACTCAAACGTGTGAATGAAATAAAACACAACTCCAGATATGCTTTTGATGAGGTAACAACATTATAACATGAAATCCATTGCACAATATAGGACCGTTAAATGAAAAATATTCTATTTCAAAATTTGAGATCATTAGTACATTTTTGCCAGTTTTGTTGTGAAACTTGGCTGTGATTTGCCCAGATAAACCTGATTTCATTCATGGCTGAATTTCATCTCTTATAATTGTTTCGTCTGGGTAGTGTCATGGCAGTTTGAATTATACTTGGAAGACCTTATAGAGAATGGTTATTGACAAAACATCTGCTGTACCATGAACTGTTGGAACATCAGTTATTTTTTGTATTAGTATGAATTGGGGTCCTCATGGATTTTCATATTTAGGAGCATATTACGTACAGATTTAGCTATGTGAAAGTCTTAGTCATAAAGGATACAAACCCCATTCAACAAAAGTTACCGTGGTTACTCATCTGTCATCAGTATCGACTGTTTCATGAGCACGAACAGTGGCTCTACTCCAAACTTTATTTTAAAAGTTATTTCTGTTGTTCAAATGTTTGCTCTCAAATTCTACCAAGCAGCAATAAAAAGTCATTTGATTAAAAAACTTTAAGGTGCATTGTGTAACTTTTCTAGTGGAGGTTCCATTAGCTGCTGTTCTCCATGGAAATGTTTTTGCTTTGTCTAGAATGTTTCACAGTATATCTTCTTGGAAACCAAACCAGACCAAGTCACAGGTCAGATCTGTGGAGAGGCAACCCCACTCACAGTCAGACTGCCTATTTTTCTAGGTATGTTTGAACTATAAAGCCACCTGTAACTGAATAAATGTAAAGTAGAGCATAGTGCACTTTTAAATTGGTTTATAATCCGTCTAACTTCCTTTGTATTTGGTTCCTTAGAAACAGAATAGTTTATGACAAAATAATAACGTTTGATTCAATAAGAATCTAAACACTATGTGGATTTTCCACAGACATGTTTTATTGCATGTAAAGTGCATGCAGCTGTTTTACTCTAAGGAGACAGATCTGCCTCGTAGTGTCACATCTGGAACATCACTGTGGACTCACTGTGCACGTACAGAAGCAGAAGCTCTCAGTGAGGACTGTTATATGTCCGGTGATGGAGTATATGGTCAACCTGTTCATCTGTGTATGTCCTATGAGAGTCTGGGGAGGAGGTCGTAAAATGAAGGGATGTGCGTGAAGGGATTTTAACAGCAGTGCAAAAACATCAGCTGTCGTGTTCTTGGGCAAGACACTTAGGAAGGCTGTACCCCATTTTTTTCCATATATAATGTAAATCTGTTTTTCCCCAGTACAGATGTATAGATGTATTGTAAAAGCAGCTCTTCCGGTTGAAATGAGTCCACTGAGTCTATTCAGAGTCCATCTCACCTTACATTTTTATCGAGGGTTTTAGAGAAAGTTGTGTACAGTCAACACAGTTATCCTGATTTTAATGGCATTGGGGAGAAATTCCAGTCTGGTTTTAAATTAAGGCATAGTACTGAAACTGCTCTTTTAAAAGTTTTTAATGATCTGCTTTTAGCTGTTGATTCTGGTAAATTTGCAACAGAGCTGCTGCACCCATGTGAAATCTGACAGGGACGCCATGTTAGCGGTTGTGGATTAGCGGTAATGAATGGCACCGAGTCCGCTTTTGGAGTATTTTTGTTATTAAAGGAAATCGTAGATGATTTATCTTAAAACTAATCAGATTAAACGTGAGTGACCCTTACCTGGCACCGGTGTTATTTTAAAGAGAATAGCCTTAATTCTGCAATATCTGGACATCTGGTTTACTTTTTACCTTCTTCATCAAAAAAGGTCCTTGGAGATGTTTGTGAAAAATAGACTTTACTATAAAGCCCTGTACATGTAACGTAACAAAATTGAGTACTTCATCCACTGTTTGAAACCCATTTGAAACACCCTTTTACTGTATCCTCCACAAACCAAGAAGTGTGCTATTAGCATGCCAGTTGTTGTTAGCATTACCACGTTGGCAGACAGTTCTGGCGTAGTGAAAAGCACTCAAACGGGCATCACAGTGAATAATTATGATGCTAGAAATGCATTTGGAAAGTGAGGGATAAGTTTGCACTGCTGCAAATGAACTAGTTCTGTTTATCACATTTTTAAGACATCAAAAAGCAGTTCGATTTTAAGGAATGAGCATGAGAGATCAGAAATGAAGGTCAGAGATTTTGTTGACGATTAACAGCAAAAAATATTAGGCTACAGTACTACAGTATCAGAAATTAATGAATACTGGCTTTGGGTGACCTTATCAACAGGTCAACAGTTACTGTTTAGTGTTTATCTTGAACTTAATGATTAAATAGAATGATAATTACATGTTTACAGAGTTAATAGGGCCCTTTACTGTGTAATTAGCCCAACTGTGAGTGAGGGAGGCTCAGGCTGAGGTCTGGATGAACTCCAAGGACAAACATAGGAATGCTCTGAGATTACAGGCTATGTTGATTTATCTGGTGTAATGAATTTCAAAATCATAATTTATGTGTGTTACAACATGGCTGAACTTACAATGTGTTGGGTTTAAGTCAGTGTAGAATCTAAATTTACTTTTTAGCTACTTGTTTGCTATTTTTGCAACATGGCCAGTTCCCCATTTTCAGACAAATAAAGGCTTTCTTATCATACTTTTCCATGAACGGTAAATTAATGGTACATAGGCCTTTTATGGTCTTGATCCCATCACCCATTTTCCTCCACAGAGATGTTATTTGATGGCTGCTTGCTTACGTTGGAGAGGGGGGTCCTTCTCCTCCCCAGTTGCAAGTCTAGTTGTAAGGTTTGTATTGTGTTTTGACTATGTGCTGATGTCGCAGAGGTGTTTTTTTGTGTACTAGTCCCATATTATGCCCCGATAGGAGCATGATCTGGAGGATGTTTTCTTTTTTTTTTCTCCTCCCCCTGTCTTCATGTTATGCTGCATTGTTTTCTTCCTTCCTGTATGTCTAGTACATGTGAAGAAATTGACCAATAAAGGCATTCATTCATTAATCCACCTGTCAATCATGCCCTCTGAAATTAGACAGGATACAGCTCCACATCTACTTTGTAAAGGTTTGTCATCTTTAACAATGGACTAGTTTATTTGAGGAGAAAAATAAAACTGCTACCTCCAATCCACCTCTGTCCAAAGTCTAAAATATTCTAATAATGCAGTGGACTTGAGCCTCTTCCTGGGCCTGGGGAAGTCTGTGGTATGCAGCCCCCTCTGTGTGGATCAGATCCATTGCAATGCAAACCATGTGGGTCTGCTGTTTTACATGAGGCACTCTCTCTGGACACCCAAAAGGCTTACATAGAGGGGAGTTACCCTCAAGGTTACATAAGACCTCACAGCAGAGACAGGACCTTGGCTTTGCTACAATGAAGACCTTTACAGGAAAAAACGTATGAAGGGTGTGTATTGTTATGGCTGAAATTTAATACAAAACTAAAAAGGAAAAGGCAAAAAGGCATTCTGTGTGCTTAGCATTTTGGATCTGAAATTTTGGCGAGGTCATTCTAACAGCACTGTGGAGAATATGTTGACCAAACTTTTCAAAATAACAACATTCTAGTCAGTTATAGTACGTAAAGGTGCACTATGTAACTTTTCTGGTGTGGGATCTGTTACCATCTTGTCTCCATGGAAATTTGTTTTGCCAGAAATGTTCCACAGTATGTAATTAAATGTATCTATCAATATCTATTCAATTACAGGTGTTTTTTATTGCTTAAAACCTTTAAAAATGCATTCTAATTGTAAACGGGGGGTCACCTCTCCACAGATCTGGCCTGTATCTTGGCCTGATGGTTGTCCCCCTGGAGATAAATAAGTAAAATGCCAGACTGTGGAACATTCTAAGCAAAGCAATAACAAGACAAGCATGTGACGGACCCTCCGTCAGAAAAGTTACGCATTGCATCTTTCGGTATTTCACTTAGTTGTCTCTAAACAAATCTGACCAGTGACTTGTTTGTGTCCATGGAGATAGAGGTAAATTTAAGGTCATACGATACTACAGCATCTCCATGGAGACAAGTATGGCTGACCCTCCACCAGAAAAGTTAGATTTTTTCCTTTCCTTTCCATAAAGTACATCACCCTTTGTAACATTATTTTCTTTCCAAGCAAACCAAAATTGGATGACTTTAGTTTTGGAAAACTTGAACATAACTAGACTTTAATTGACAAGATAATATGCCCTATTACGGGAAGTATCCTCCAATTAAAGTTCATGGTTTAGCCATGGTTTCAAGAGAGAATTCAAAGTCCAAAGCTGTTTTCTAGGAACTTTTACAATGACTTTAGCCAGTAACCATCAACAAACCACGACTGAATTTGCACTGACCTTGCCTCTATGTGGTCTCTGTAGATCTCCTTCACCAAGTTCATTTGCTGGAGACGTGACATGGCACCACAAGTACCACAATTTATGACTCTGTTTATATAATATTAATTCAATACTACGATAATTAGAACAGCCAAAGAGGATGTGAAGACAAAGACTCCCAAATCATCAGCCAATAAACACCCAGGTGAAGTGCCAGGAATTGGGCAGTTTCCTCCAACCTTGAACCAACAAGCAATAAAAATAACTAGTAATGAAAAATATACAGTCACTTTGAGTATTAGTGACCACTGAGAATGGTCTTTCACATAGAGGTAATGCATTAGCCACTGGTGATGTTTTTCTCTTATTTACTGCTTTGGAAAGTGTCCAAGAAGCATTTTTTACGCTTTGACCTTAAGTGACCATTTAAATGTGACCTATGTGTATCTTCTATGGTTTGTAATACGCTGTAAGTAACACTGACTGAAATAAGACAAGAAAAAAGTGTTTTGCCCAAGGACAGAACAACAGTATTTGAGAAATTGGAGTATAGAGAGTGTTGGTCCACTGATCCAAAGGTTGGCTGTTCAAATCTCACTCTCAACATGAACATTATTGGTTAAGTGGTCAGATCCACTGAATCTCAGGTTGGCAGTGCAATTCCAGCACCCACAGATGAATGCTGTCCTTGAGCAAGGCACTTCAACCCATCTCGCCCCCAGTGAATGTGTGTGTGAATGGGTGAGTGCTTTAAAGATGTGACAATTTACCAAATATCAAAATAATAAAATCAATGGGTGAATATAAATAAGACTAAATATTAACTTGGGATGTAGCAGCTGCAGTTCATTTATGTACCCTGCCAGATTTAGCAGTTGAGGGTTCCAAGCTGCACAGTCCCACAGACAATTTCCTGGAAAAATAGAAATAGACTCCTCTCAAATACTGTCATAAGCCTGTTCAAATGGAAGGTCAAGAGAATCCCATATGACAAAATGAACTCTGAATCTTCATTAATCTTGATCTTTATTTGAATAAAGCCACATAATTCCAAAGAGAAGCACGTCGGAGAAAATGTCCAACCTCTTGAGAAACTCCCTCTTCTATTGAGAAACTTAAAGTGACAGGGGAAAGTTCGATTTTTTTTTTTCATCCTTTTTGTATTACTGTAACATCCTGAAAAAGTTTATTCACCACTGACTCACAAAAAAATTAAAAAAAAAAAAGTTGTTAGCGAATTGTGACGTCAAAACTAAAACCGCTCATTTTACTCATAGGAACTTCTCTGTTCCACTCACTACCAACGTCAATGATTTTACTGCCAACTCAAATACAGCCCTTTGTCCAGGAGTATCATTAAAGTAAAATGTTCAAAACTATCCAAACTGTGAGGAGATAAACTAAAAGTATTTTGGTAACATTCATCTTGTCGTCAGTCTTTTTTTTGGGTGTCTGATTAACTTGGCATGTTTCGGCTGCTAGCTGCAAGCCATCCTCAGAACTAAGTGACTTTTGGTCAAGCTTAAAGTACGCTATGTAAATTATTTTAAGGCGTACTATGTAACTTTTCTGGTTGAATCTACCATTTGCTAGACCATGCCATTTGGAACATTCTTGGCAGAGAAATCTCCATGGAGACCTACAAACCACATTTTAAATATTTTCTTAGTCATTGAGGGTTTAGTGATGTGTTTAAGCCTGTTTAGTGACGTGGAGCTTTTCTTCTGTCACTCACAACTCCTGCGTCATAGAACGGGATTTCCAATGATTATGTTACTATTTCTCAATATAAAAATTATACTATTATAAACTGTCACATTGCCAACTTTAAAAGGCCCAAATTACGTTATTTTCTGATCTGTGTTGCAGCGTTGATTCCTCATCAAAAATATACCTGGAGTGCTGTTCCACCTTCTGATGTCATGTGGTAATACAGGAAGTGCATCATTGTGTTTTTACACAATACACCTTCACTAGAATCGTTTTGATCATTTCAGCCCTGGAATTGCCAATCTCTACTAAACAAAAGGTAAAAGGAGCTGTTAACTTGAAAACTAGCGCTTCATGACATCACAAGGTGGAACAGAGCATTTTGAGCTTTGAAGATGTAGACAGATTAATAATAAAGGATTACTCAAACATGTGTGAATGAAACAAAACACAACTCCAGATATGTTTATTGATGAGGTAACAACATTATAACATGGCTTAAAGCTCACAAGACTCAGTTTTGCGTAATATAGGGCCTTTAAAGGTTTTGCCATTACTTTGTATTTAAGTTATTTATTTTTACCAATAAATCGACTGCATTGAATGATCCAAAAGAGGGGACATAAATTCTTGTTTATTTGTATCCAGAATTGTATATATTTTATAAATCCAACAACAAAGAAAAAAACAGAAGAAAATTTTACGAAATCAGTCCGTAATGTCACATTTTCCACTCAAGTTTTAATAGTATCTCTCACAAATATTTGGTCTGGACAACTGCTTTTTCCCTCTGTTCTTGCAGTAAGATAAGTCTTACAGCTATAAAATGACATTAACTTATTTTTGCAGCCTTGGCTTTTGACATTCGGCTCCTGACTGCCAACTACTGTGCTCAGATATGAAAGCTAAACATGCTCGCTGACAAGTGAAATAGCTCTCTACTAACGTACAAAGGAAAGAGAAAAAATACTGAAGTAACAATGTGTAACACGATGTAAGCTAGGCGGACTGACTGCGAAAGATATAACTAATGTATCAGAAATAGATTTGGTAAGGTAGGCTACAACTCAACTAATATATTTATGATTTCAAACCATGAGTCAGGAACATGTTTTAGTTTGACCTTTTAGCCCCACCCACTTAGTCCTTGTTGGACTGTCACTGGGTGTTTCTCAATTCCCAGGATCCTTCCTCCAAAGACCACTTTGTAGAATTCCTCCAGAGTCGGCTCCTCCGAAGCAGAGCCAAGGCTCCGGATGAAGCGACTGCACAGTGTCACGTGACCAGATCAAACACCATAAAACATCAATGCTTATACAAATATAAAGTGTTCAGAGGTGTTTTTATTTGTCAACATGCATTAAAACGTGAATAATAAAGGCTGAGTGAATCATCTGTTACTGAGTTGTTAAGGCTGATAAAAAGCCTACAGAAATAAATACGCAGGCTGAAACATTTGCCAATGATAGGCTAACTGCATTCCCAATCCCCTTCTTTAAGAGATTTTGCTGCATTTGTCCTGATTTAAATTCATTCGATTTGATAATAATGTCATCTGCAGCAATGTGGCTAAAAGAGCGAGATATTTACTTTATTAAAATGCATTTTAAATAAAGTTTGTAAAAGTTGTGGTGCATTGTGGGCAATTTCAGGCGCCCCGAGGCGTCCAAGGATCCACCTGTGCATCCTTGGTAAAAGAGTCAAACGGAGGAGTGGAGCGCGGAGGGCGTAGGGGCTTTGGGGGAATTGGAACACCACTTGGCGGAGCTCTGATGACGTGGATCTATCCAAAGTGGTTCAGAAGGATCCTGACAATTGGGAAACACCCATTGTTTGGGATAGTGTTTTGTATTTCCTAAGATTTTTAAAAACAACGGGGCCTAATTGGATGAAAAAAAAAAGATCCTGACAGTAGCTTCTGTATTAGTTATTGCCAGTATTGGGTGAAATGTGTTACAGTAACATAAATACTTTTTTCAGGTAAAAATAGTAACGCACTACTACTGAAAATTTGGTAACAAAACGTGAAAATAGACAAGAATCCCTACAAAATTTGACCTTTGTGAAAGTTGTTGATGCTCTGTCAGCTGAACAAAATGCAATGTAAATTGAATATACTTTAAAGTCTCAGTTTCTGTCTTATTGAGCAGCTTTTACCATACTGTGCATGATGTAGAGAGCAATTTTCTTCTAGAGTAGATCAAAACTAAATTCAAATCAGATACAGACCCTTTAATAACACACTGACAACTTTCAAGGTCTAATGTGCTTTTATGCATTGTATTGTTATTTGACATCTGTAAATTATGACAAAAAGTAATTTAATTGTAAGTGTATGCAAATAAAAAAACGGGCACCATGACTCAGCCTGCTGGGATAGTTTAAATGAGGTTAAAAACAGCAGCTGCTATCTTTTAAGTTGTGAAGCGTGTGTAGTGAAGGGAATTAAAAAAAAATATGGAGAAGATTATAGGCCAGTGGACCGGAGTATTTTCAGATCTGAGAAGATAGGTTCATGGAAATACTCAAATCTGCGCAAAAGAAACAAAACACTACCACAGGCTTGTATTTGACTCAATCTAATCGACTTTGTTTATATAGCGCATTTCATAAACAAAACTGTTTCCAAAGTGGTGCACAATACACATCAAACAATACAATGGGAATATAAAATGAAGCTTTAACTCCACTAGTCCTTGGTAAGACAATAAAACTAGTAAAATCAAATAAGAGCAAAAATGCAATGTTATAATGTTGCTACCTCATCAAAAATAAAAAATAAAAATGTAAACACATAAATAAAATAAATAAAAGACACAGAGGAAAACTGTTATAAGGACCAGGCATATTCCCAGTTGTAAGAATAGATTACATTCAGTCCTAGATTTTGTCCTAATTTCAGATGGAGGGCAATATCTAAATGTATGACAGCTGGAGTTCCAACTAAGTCTGGTCTTTCTGGTTCAGACTGAGCAGTGTCTCTAGTTAGCTTAGTTAGTTAGCCCCAGAGAATGTTGATGACATCAGCTGCAAAGTATTTAAAGAATAGGCTCTGAACCCAACAGCACGCTAGATAACTCCCAGTGTCAAATAGCTTTCAGTCACTTTTATTAAATTGTAAAACATAAAATAAACAACCTATTAAAATGAAAATAGATTAAAATAAAAACTATCCAATTATTTTTATTTGTGGCATTGTTGTAATATTTACTATGCCTCAGCATTAGCATTAGCATTAGCATTACAATTGAGACACAAACATCTCACTTTCTAAACACAGAATTTTCTTCTGTTGAAGTATACATTTTCTTTGTGTGCTTTTTAACATATAGTCAGTGACATCCACCTGCAGCTCCTTGTTCACTTAAAATATTAATTCATTTTAGCACATTTTGTCAAAAACCCCATATATATAAAACTGGACAGGAAGTAGTGACGCTAACAGTGAGGCTGCCAGGCTCTATTGTGCACAGAGCCTATTTCATTGTATTCTTGATATTTGTAATGCTGTAGCTTTGAGTGGAAGAAAACTGCCCTTCCAGTCCTTATTCTGGCAGGTCTGTGGTTGCTGTAGTTCCCGATAATCTGAGTAGGTGTCTGGGAAGAGGGAAGTCTGAACCACTCCACCCTCTTTAATCAGATACGTTTAATGCTTCACCCAGTTCTCCTGGCTGGTACCAGTGATGGCTGTTGGAGACAAAAGCAGTTCTGGTTTCTTTCACTGTGTGTTTTAAAGCCAAGTTGGGTCCTGTTGTTTTGATTTTTATAGTCTTAAAGGTCAGCAACAGAATTAGTTCATTTTAAACTGTTTGCAGAGGTCCAAAGTTATTTCTCACTTATGCATTCCGAGTATCCTTATTATTCGACACAAAGAGCTTTTCAGTGATGAGAACAATACTGTTTTTAGTTACAGAATACTGAATACCTGCATTAAAATGTATTTTGTAATGTACTGACGTACTGATACATGATTCAATCAGAGTACTGTATTCTGAATACTTTTACATTGAGTTGCATTTAAATTATAGAGTAAAACTAACAACATGTAGCATGCTAACTTTCTGACAATAAAATGCGTTCCAATTGGATGCAGACAGCACACAGCAGACATATTTTGACCACAAGAGCTGCTTAAACAATATATCTGTACTGGACAAAGACAGATTTTGCTCAAATACATGGGGGAAAATCAAATACGTGTGTGAAGATATTGTGGATTCTCTGGAAAACTATAGGGAGTTTATTCCTGAGGGCCAATTCCCAGCACTAAGCATAAATTTAGATGAGTCTTTACTCATATATATCTACGCACATCCAGCTCCCTGGAGAAATAAAGACACACAATGTGAACATATGTCAATGATGACAGAAAACTGTAATTCCTTGGAATAAAAATTCATACTGACCACTTATTGTGCGTTTTGGATGTCTTCCACACCTCATTGGTGAAGCAACAAGCTGTCTGTGGATGTCTGCTAGCCTGGAACCAGGTACTGGCCAGGGATAATGCAAGCACTAAAAAGTGCTGAGGGGTTACACTCAGAGTTGATTAGACTCCAAATTCACTCCTACATCTGCTAGCCTCGTGAGCTTCACTTGACTGGAGCCAAACTCTATGTGTGATGTCACACTCCCTTAGTCCACTTTTTTTATACAGTTTATAGTCTATAGATCTATGGCCACATGAAGACTACTGGAAAAGGAACTTATTGTACATTTCTAGTGGTTCACCTCCTTTGCTAGAATAAAAACAATCTTACAGTCTTTCATTATTATTGTTGTTGAAGAACTGTTGTAAAACAACATAGCCCATGTGAGTTTCAAATATTCTTTGTCTTGTAGGATGTTTTGGGGTTACTCTGAGTTCATGGAGTTTTGACTTTCTGCCAGTTTGGACTCCTTAGGTGCATTTCTCCAGAACTGCTCCGAAGCAATGGAGTGGAGCATAGAGGAAATGTGAACTTGCAAAGGAAGGCAGCGGGCTGTGGGGCAAGAAACACCATCAGGACTGTTGTTAATGTAAAGGGAAGGGGCTCACAATATATCCAATACTTATAATAAACAATAGTGCATTTATCTATGGTACTTTATGATTTTACAAGGTCATGTATTATTCATTCACTTTCAATAGAGGTGGTGAGCTTATGTAGCCACAGTGGTCCTGGTGTAGGCTGACACTGATGTGCTGCCAGTCTGGGGCAATGGCCTTTTCACCAACAATCACTCAACATTATTACAAAATCAAGGTGGCTGAAGTGTCTTGCTCATTGACACAAAATATGCCCTGGTCAGAGCTTGGATCAAATCACCATCCTTTGGGCTTAGAGGTGAAAACCCAACCACTGCCACCTTAAGCTCCAGATATTATTGTTAAGCAGAAAAAAATGAACAGTAATACAGGCAAACACATTTAGTCGCACTGAAATTGAACCCACAATCTTGTGCACCTCCAGTTGCAAAAGGTGGAATGTACAGTACAGTGTATCTAAGATGCAGAGCTGCCAGGAGCATGGAATTTATTGTCCTCAAAAGATTCCTTTTTCCATTTTTCCATATGTTTCATTGGGGTGGACCAATGAAACATAATAACATAATTTTCTAGTATGGATAAGGCTTACATAATAAATGTTAGATCATATTAATATGGTCAGATTTGTGTATAAGAAAGTCTGTTGAACACAATGGCAGGAAACAGAGTGAAAGATGCCATATATCCACAGTGTGGGACCACTCCCCTCTCCTGAGCTCTGGCACTAAATTAAAGAGTAATAATACTGTGATTGGCTTTCCTGTTCTTATACAGGTGTGGATATGAGAATGCTTAAATGGTCATATTTGTATATTGCGCTTTTCCACCTTCATGGCACTTGAAGCGCTTTATATCTAGGAACCACTCACCCATTCACGCACACATTCATAGGTCGATTAAGTGTTTTGCCCAAAGACTGAACAACAGCATTTGTCTGTGGGAGCTGGAATTGTACCACCAGCTTGTAGGTCAGTGAATCTGATCTACCCTCTTTTTGAAAAATTAAGTCTTGCAGGTTCTGAAAAGTCAGGTAGGCACTTTTCAAAAATAAAAACACGTAAATGACAATCTCCTGCTTGCCACAGTGGACCTGTGTCTACTATTAAGGGCTTTTATGTCTGTTATGACATTTTGACAACATTTTTCTTGGGTATAGCGTACCTTCAGGTGCCCCCTGAAACCTGCCCCTGACCTGTTTCCTGGTTGCACTAGTCTCCTTTCCTTCTTGGTGTTCTTTTGAGGAAGTTATGTTTCTCTGAGGGACTGTAAATCACATTTGCCCCCCCACTGACACGGAGGGCAGGATGAATGACGGGATGTGGTGCCTAGTGATACGACAAACTTTAGGTCAAACAAGCAACATTTATTACTGCACGGTATCTTTTATGTGTTTGTTTTGACAATGATTGTGACTGCATTGGCATAGTAAAATGAATGTTTATACAGCTATACAATATACATCTTTATTTGTCATATATTTTGTGTCTAGAAAAAATCAGTTTCGGCAACAAAAACAGTTAATGCCATGTTGTTTATGACACTGCAACAACTGGTTTATTAAGAAACCATTTTTCCATCTTGTGGACCTATAGTTTCAGCTGTACCCCAGGGTTTTCAGGATCATTGTCACTTAAAATTCTAATAATATAATACTAACACTTGTATATAATCAATACATTGAATTTATATATTGCCTTTCAAGACACCCGAAACAGTTAATGCCATATGCCATATATATTGTGGAATATCATAGCCAAATGAGCAACAAGGAGCCATGGAGCCAAGCAAGAAAAAGCCCTCCTCCAGGCCAGGTTAGAGTCAGTTTGTGAAGAGGCAAAAAGGTTAAGTACTTTTTTCAGTAGTAAATAAAGACTGCATAAAGAAGTGGACTAAGGGAGTGTGACGTTACCTATAGCTTTCGGCTGCAGTCAAACGAAGCTCATTGAGGCTAGCAATTAGGGGCAAATTTGGAGCCGAGTTCCATAGGAATTGATTTATGGACAAAAAAGCAAAATAAAAACACCAGGATCATGTAGAGTGGGTTAATATGTTAATTTAAGACCAAAATGACAAGCCTGGCAGCAGCAGTTACTGAGAGAGAGAGACAACATTTTTTCAGTACAAAATCGATGGAGCTGGATGTGCGCCCATGCACACTTAGAATGCAGCATCTAGTGGGTTAGTTATGTTCATTTATATATACAGTTTACGGTAGTAAAAAAAACTGTCCATCAGCTTAATCATTAACGGGAAGAGTCCACCTCACGTCACTGTTCCGTAACCACCCAGTCACCTTCACTGAATCAAAGGGTGCGCTCCTTCTCTTCCTGCACTGATGCATAGAATTGAACACTATTTTTGTCCTCAAGGAAGTCCTTCCACCTTCATGCTTCCAAGTTATTTAGCTATTTTAATCATGTGTCTCTATATCTGCTGTTGTAAAATAACTAAAGCCCAGTTTCCCTGATGGAAATACTTAAAAAAAAGAATTGGCTACATGAAAAGAATGTAAATTGCACCTACAAATTTTAATCAGATGTTCAGAGAAAGTGGTACTTTTGAATCGTTTATTTTTTTTTTTAAATTCTATTCACAGGTGTCATTTTTATGATATTCCTGTGTATGAAGTGACACATACTGCATTCTGCATGCACAGTTAGATTAGTCCATATGAAGTAATCTAACCCAGTCCAGAGTCTGTTTTCGGTAGTATGCTCTAACCCTGGCCCACCTGGCCCACAACAAACCAAACACACAATTAATAATAATAATAATAATAATAATAATAATAATAATAATAATAATAATAATAATAATAATAATAAAAGCATCAAATCTATTTAAAATATTTTAAGCACAACCGTCACAAATATTCATTACATGTCTTTTGATTTCTGACAAAGTGACACACTGGATCATTGCTTTGCAGGCCTATTATGGGGGTTATTGGAGTTAGTTTCCTTAAATTTAATATGAGAATCCATCCAGTTTATGGTGCATTATTCTCTCCACACTCAGGGGCAGTAAGCTGCTACTGTTGTCACAGCTGGGACAGATTGACAGCCTCACTTCAGTCAGTCTGCCCCAGCTGTGAACAATAGCAGCTTACTGCCCCTGAGTGTGGAGGGAATAATGCACCATAAACTTGCCCCCTTCGACCACCACCAACACTCATACTAGGCAATGTGGGTGAAGTGTCTTGCCTAAGGACACAACTACAGTTTCCACAAGAGCCACTGCTGCATCAGTGTGGCATCAGTCTAGTATTCCCATGGTTTCAAGCACTAAACAGACCTGGCCTTGCTTAGATGATTGATTGATTGATTGATTGATTGATTTTAGGTATTGTCATTGAATAAAAAAACAAACAATGAAATTACAATTAGGAACTCCCTCTGATGTACACAGACTCAAACAAAACAGCACAATGAAGCCAAGACCCACTACATATGAAAGACACAACATTTACGGCAGACTGATAGCTGTTTTTTCATCAGACGAGATCAGATATTGGCAAGAAGATATGGCCTGGCCTGTGTCCTCTGCCATCTCCAGCAGGAGGCCAAAACGGGAAAGGAGGAGTAGGGCGTCCTGGAGTATGATAAAAGAGGCTCGCCCAGTAGGTGAGATTACTACCACCCTGACAGCACTGGGATTGGGCTGTACCATTGGCACTGACACCCACAATATCAGAGGATCTGATAGTTGGGTTAAGCTGTACTGATACCTTTGTTTGACTTATCTTGTTTTTCTTCTTGTATTGTAGCTGCTCATTGTGCTTAAATTGCCAATACAATAAGTTTTACCATTTCTATATCAGGTCATAAGAGTGTTTATAAAATTTAATAAGTGTTACTACTTCTTTTTCAAAAGACAATAAATTGTGGTCACCCACTGCTCCTGAATGTATTTGAAAGTTCCTGTACAGTATTACACAAAATGGACTCTTGTGATCTTTAAGCCATGTTATAATGTTCTTACTTGATCAAAAACATACCCCGAGTTGTGTTTTGCTTCATTCACACATTTGAGTAATCCTTAATTATTGTCTGTCTAAATCTCCAAAGCTCAAAATTCTTTGTTCCACCTTGTGATGTTGTGGAGTGGTAGTTTTCAAGTTAACAATTACCTTATACCTTTAGTTCAGATCCAGGGCTGAAATTATCCAAATGATTCTAGTGAAGGTGTATGCAATTTAAAAACACAGTGGAGCGCTTTCTGTATTACTACCTGACATCACAAGGTGGAACAGAGTGTTTTCCGTTTGAGAGAAGAACTCTAAATATGCCTAAATATGCAGGGTTTGTGTGTTAAACATGTGTGAATGAAACAAAACACAACTCCAGGTATGTTTGTGATGAGGAAATAACATTATAACATTGATCAGAAAATAGTGTAAGGATGGGTCAAATTCAGCTGATCTCCACTACTGGGAAAACACACTGTACCCTAATCTTGTATTGTTTTAGCACAAGTAGGGCCCCACTTCTTCATGTCCTTGCACATGTGTAGCTCTGGATAGAACATAAACAGGCTACCCTCTGCGCGGGCACTGGCCTTTTTATAAAGAATAACATTTACTCAGCCGAACCCCTCCTAACTGTGTCGCCAAGAGCCCCATAAAAATACATTACTTTGGACAGATGCCACTCTGACCACCGGGAGGTGGTCGTACGTGCCATTTCAGATCCGACATTTCCAATAACAACAGGCTGATTATTTGTCTTCTGCAGAACAAAGGATTCTAGATCAGTCAAAGCCAATTGTTGCAGCCATATCAAACCCAGGAGCAGAGGTAAAGCAAGGATATAACTCCAGGTTTGTAACTCCAGGTCAACAGCACAGGGAACTCTGAATCTAAAACACGACTTAAAGGTGTTAAAGGTGCGCTGCGTAACATAGTGGAGGGTCCGCCACCTGATGTCTCCATTGGAAATGTTGTTGTTTGTCTAGAATGTTCCACATCTATCACAAGGGAGACAAGCACTACCCCACATTACACTTCAGATCTGTGGAGAGTCACCCCTATTCACGGAAGGAATTATTGTATTTTTGAGCAACTGAAACACCCTTAATGAATAAATGCTAGATGGGAAAGTTCAAAGTCATACCATGGATCAGTCCAGACAAAGCAATAGCATCTTCATGAATATAAGCAGGTGGCGGACCTTCCACCAGAAAAGTTGTGCAGTGCACCTTTAAAGGTTCAATAAGTAACTTGTGGTGGGGGGTCCGCTACCTTGTTGTTATTGCTGTGCCTGGAATGGTCAAAGTATGTCATTATCATGATGAATTATAAGAAAGTCATTTGATCAGTGTAACATCGTACACTGTCCCTGTGCACATTAAAACATGCCATGCCATATCACTGTCTATATTAAATCAGAAAAATGAACGAGATTCATTAAAAGTGACACAGTGAGACAGACATAGATTAGTTTTATCCCATATTGTGGAACATCATAGCCAAATGAGCAACATTTCGTTGGAGACAAGCAGTAAAAGGCTTTTCTGCATCCTAGGAGAAGATCCAATTTGTGGTAGAGTAACTTTTATTTTAGTAGGGGCAAAATGGTTACTTTTTTTAGTAGTAAATTAATAAACTGTCCATCAGTTTAATCTCTTTAAACATTAACGGGAATCACACGTCACTCTTCCGTAACCACCCAGTCACCTTCACTGAATCAAAGGGTGTGCTCCTTCTCTTCCTACACTCATGCATAGTTCACAAGTGAACATTGAACACTATTATTGTCCTCAAGGAAGTCCTTCCACCTTCATGCTTCCAAGTTATTTAGGGACATTTTAATCATGTCCCTGTGTCTACTGTTGTAAAATAACTAAGGCCTCTTTGGTTACCCTAATGGAAATAATTTAAAAAAGAGTAGGCTACATAAAAAGAATGCAAATTGTACCAACACATTTCGTCAAATGTTCAGAGAAAGTGGTATTTTTAAACATGAAATTAAAATTAAACGACAAATTTTTATGATATCCCTGTGTATTGTGTATTAAGTGATTGGTTCATATGAAGTAATCTAACCCATTCCAGAGTCTATATTTGAAATATTAATTATATGTTCTTTGATTTCTGACAAAGTGACAAACGTTGTCACGCAGGCCTAAGGGGGTCGTTCTAAAGAGTCTCAAGCCTGTGGAAGATTTCTTTACATTTAATATGAGAATCCATCAGATGAGGGTTAAGGTCGGTTTGTTCTGTTTAATGACATACTGAGATTAATTGTTTTTATAAGGCTGTGACGTGCGCTTGGACCCTCCTCGGGCTGGGTGTAAAGCGGAGGAAATGCCTGAGAGAGGAGGGGTGAGGGTTCTGTCTATCCCTAATTAAAACATCAGTATATCAGGAGTAGACGCAGAGTTTCTCCTTTTTTCTTGGAGATAAGGTCGCCGGAGTTGCGCAATCAGAGCAGTTTAAAGCCCGGCCTGTCCCGGGACGCAACTTCCTTCCTCGAGCCTCGGCGCTCAGCAGAACTGTTATAAATGGAGACTAGGCTCAGAATCCAGATCATGTGAGCCGCGGATGAGGCTGGATTTATACATTATGATGTGAGCCGTGGACTCAGAGTAAACTTAAACTATTCACATGATGCTGCTGTGGAAACGCGCGCTGCCGCTCTACGTGTTCTTTTTGTGCGCGACAGGAGACGCGCCGCACGGACTCTGCGACGACACAAAGTGCTGCGCGCTTTTCCTGGAGTCAACAGACTCCGCTGTGGTCGAGAGACGGTGCCAGGATACAGGCGGAGAACTTTACAACATGGGACTCTGGGGCGGTGGGCCCGCGCTGCAGCTGCCGCACGGACACACTTGGATCAAATTTGCACGGAATTCAGTCGCGCTGTGCTTGGACCCTCAAGTGAACAGGACGTGCACGGATACAGTGGACGGGTACATGTGCCAGTACACACAAACGTGCAACTCTCTGCTGACAAGAGAGGGTCAGTACGTAAACTACACCACTGCGTTGGACTTTGAGGGAAAGACCAAGTTCGTGCCAGGGACCTTGGCTGTGGTGCGCGTGACAGATCACCCTCCTGTCTCCAAACACATATGCACAGGCACGCAATGGATGCGCGCGCCCTGGAGCTGCGAAGTGATGAGCGGTGGATGCGAGTATGAATGTAATGACCCACGTGGGTGCTCGTGCCCCGTGGGACAGACTCTGCATCCCAACAATTTCACGTGCACAGAAAACCCGTGCGCCAAGTGCGCTCATGAGTGCGTAAAGCAGGGAGGAGAGTGGGAGTGCAGGTGCCGAAAGGGGTTCAGATTGGGGTCTGGGGGGCGCTGTGTAGACGTGGATGAGTGCGCAGAGGATAGGACTCTGTGTAGTGGTGAAGGCGAGGAGTGTAAGAACGAGGAGGGCACATATAAGTGCACGTGCCAAGACGACTACGACCTGGTGGGCGAGGTCTGTGTGGACGTATCTATCTGTTTTGATTGTGAGCACTTCTGTGATGAAGTGCAGGGCTCCTTCGCCTGTGTGTGTAGAGAGGGCTTCAGAGTGCATCCCCAGGACCCCACCAAGTGTGAGTTGTTCTGCACTGAACAGGACTGTCCTGCCGATTGCCCACACCAGACAACAGACCAGTGCTTCTGCCCCCCGGGCTACATCCAGGACGTGCGGGACAAAGGGCCCGTGTGCACTGACATAGACGAGTGTGAGGTGGAGGCACAGTGTGATCACTACTGCCATAACACTTTCGGGGGGTTCATTTGTGAGTGTGAAGAAGGTTTTCAGCTACACGATAAGCACCGCTGCGTGCTCCCCGAGCCCATCCCGGTCCTGAGTCCGACGCACCCTACACTCGACTCCGCCCAGCCCACAGCGCTCCCGCCCTACGTGAAGACAGGCAGTATCCTGGGCATCACTGTGTTTGCCCTGCTCTGTGCTGCTCTGCTCTTCTGTCTGCTCCACAAACTCTCGTCCAGAGTCCAGTTCTACTCCCTTAAACGGGACATGGAAATCTTCACTCTGCAGCAGGTCTCCACGGAAACCTACAAGAGGCTGTCCCATGACTGGCAGTTCAGGAACGAGTGCCACAGACTGTAGCCCTGAGCTGTTCTCACAGACTTAACATCTGATCATCCTGATAGAAGGGCGCTGTGCCAAACTGTGCTGCTGATGGACCTGAAGATATTATGTTGCATTTTCAGAGACTTTGAATGCATCTCAAATGAAAAGCATTAACTAGTCTGATCAAACTGAAAATTATCATTACGAACACAAATGCCATCAGTCAAGTAACTGAATACACCGTTAATATAACATCAGTGCACTGAATAAAATGGTACTAGAGCACTAGAGCATTTATGTAAGTGGGCAATATCATGGGGCAGTTTATTCCTACAAAGTTTATGATGAGGAGGGTTTTGTTGAGCTGCAAACATGAGCACAAGAGCACAGTTTAAATGCACTTTGGAGCTGTCTGTTATAAAAATGTACAACTGCTTCTCTCCCTGAAGTGAAAAAATGAGTTAAAGTGAGTTCCTATTTTTTCACTGTGACATATAACACTGTATTTGGGCTGCACATGAATGCACTGCGCCTTTGTTTCACTGCTGATAAACACATGAATGTAAGCCTGTGCTGCTACTGTTTAACAAGTCTGATGTCTGCTCCGCCTACTGTACAAGGAATAGACAAAAAGACACAGTATGAGACATTTCTATTTTTATGTACTTTTTTACATCTACAAATGATTTTTTTTTTAATAAAGCATAATTAAAAGACCTTACAACTGAGAGTTAAACAGCCTCTGTTACATTTCTATTGGATTTTTCTTATTAAAATTGATAAAGGAATACATGCCTAAAAAAGGACTGTACTCTAAAATATTAATGTAAAAACTAGAGCACAATTGTTACTCTGTTTGCAGTTAGAATTACAGTTATTTTTAAATGGCTTTAGCATATTTTCTGAAACTTTTCACAAATCTGGCAAATCTTTTCGGACTTAACAAAACTATTCACACATGACACAAAACAATTCAGAATGTCTGAAAAATTAAACTTTGTGAACAAAATGTAACATACTCTTGTAAAAAGGACACTTTGGGATCAAAATATGAACGCGATCATCAGATTTATAAACTTCAAACAATCAAACAATCATTCAGACACTGTCCTGAGAATGCTCCTGCACTTTTACACATGTAGCGAGGGAAAGTGATACTGTAAATATGTAAAATATTACACAATATTAATCTGAACTGTATCAGACTTACATCTGAAAGTCTCAAACAGTTCACACAGGTTTTCACTACAGAAGTCTTTTATGCTGAGATTTCTAGTGCTTCTATGTCTCGCTATAAAAATCTTATTTGTGATTTGTGAGTTCAGTTTTGTCCTTAGTGTCTTCGGTCTGTGGAGTTTGGTAAAAACATGAGGTATTTAGGTACAGACTTTAGTACAAGAAAGTGTTACACTTGGCATCTGTGTTTAAATACTTCATTGTTCTGTTTTAGGTTCTCCAAAAAGTGTTTTGTAGTTTTGATAGAGTTAAAGTTTAAAAAAAGATATAAGGTGCCAACATGAACTGAGTGGCAAGTTTTGGAATTTGTGTTGAAATGTTGACTTCAATAGCGACTGAAAAAAAAAGTATTTTTACACGACTTGGGCACAGTGTGTGTGTGTTTGTGTGTGTGTCACATGCGGGGTCACGAGCGTAGCGTTTGTGTGCGGGGGTGGAGGTGTTATAGTTTTTTTCAAAAGTGTCAAATGGCACATTTGTCTATTCAAAATTGACATTTGCAAAACAGCTCGCACAAAATCCTAAACATAATTTTCGTTTTCCTAAACAAAACTGTACTTAAATTTTACCAAAAGGCAGTTTTTCATTCAAAACTGATCGATCATTTCATAAAAGCAAGTATTACCATAAAAGCTCTCAAACTCTTGTCATGTGTTTTTCTGTGCTCTTTCATTCATTTGATGCTGCAGCTCAAAAGTTTTAATACTTCCCTCAGTGACTAAACAGAATCACATTTATGCAGTCTGCAAAAGGGGTTCAAACTTTATACAGATGAATCTGGGGCTAAAAGAGCTCTTTTTTTTTTTCTTTTTTTTTTCCTATAAAAATATAATTGAAATAAATGTAGGTATTACCTCTTTGCACATTGGATTTTATGGTATTTTATCTTAATGCATATGCGCTGAAGAAAAGAGATAGAAGACAGAATAACAAATACATCACTTCTGTCAAATCAGACAAGACATTAATACAACATTATACTGGATATAGTATAGTATACTGTATAGAGTATAGTATACTGTATTCAGCATGTCTCCATTCATATAGTCTATGCTCTTTGTTGAGACCTTTCTCCCTGTTTAATTCGTGTGTGATTTGTTTGTTTTTTTTAGATTTTAGGTGATCTCATTTTGTTTTTTGTTTTTTTTGTCATGTTTGACTTTTGATATTGAAAGCGACAGGGTAAAGTCCTTTAGCACATGTTAGCAGGCCTGTAGTATTGAAAAAAACAAGCTGAACTCACTGATCATGTGTGTTTGTGAATGAGAAATGTCAAGTGTTCTGAGAAAGAACCTGAAACTGAATGAAATTTTTATTTATTTTTTTTATTTTACCTTTATTTAACCAGGATAAAAAAAACTCATTGAGATTAAAAATCTCTTTTTCAAGAGTGTCCTGGCCAAGAGGCAGCATCAGCACAGGCACAAAACAATAACACAACATGTTCACATTTTCACACAAACCAAAGCATCATAAAACGAGTCCTATGTGAAACATTTACAAATTGATAGTTTTGTTTCAAGTTCAGTTAAAAGTGACTTAAAAGAGTTCAACAACACCAGATCTTTCAGGTTAAATTCCTTCTGGAGTTCATTCCAGGAATGAGCTGCAGCAAAGCGAAAAGCCTTTTTTCCAAGTTCTGTGCGAGCTCTGGGCACCGAGAGCAGGAGCAGCTCCTGAGAGCGGAGACTGTAAGTGCTGCTGCTCCTCACCTCTATGAGCTGCTGGAGATAGGACGGCACCAGCCCAACAAGACATTTATAAATAAAAAGATACCAATGTTTCAATCTACGAAGTGTCAAGGAAGTCCAGCCCACACGGGCGTACAAGACACAATGATGGGTCAGGGACCTCATGTTTGTAATAAAACGTAGTGCACCATGATACACAGTGTCAAGAGCATGTAGACACTCAACAGAGGCATTCATATAAATGACATCACCAAAATCAAGAACAGACAGAAAAGTGGCATTTACAAGTTTTTTTACGAGCCTCAAATGACAAACAAGATTTAATATGAAAATAAAAACGCAACTTCAATTTGAGTCTATGAGTCAATTTTTGAATGTGTGGCTTAAAGGAAAAACAGTCGTCAATTAAAATCCCAAGATATTTATATTCTGACACTTTTTCAATTGGTTTGCCTTCATTTGTGGTAATTTGGGGGAGATATTGAGGTGTCGTTTTGGATTTGGAAAACAGCATGTATTTAGTTTTTTCTGCGTTTAAAACAAGCTTGAGATAATAAAAGTTTTTTTGTAGTTGGTCAAAGGCTCCTTGGAGTTTGGACAGTGCAAGCTCTGCTGAGGGGGCTGAAGTGTATAGAACGGTGTCATCGGCATAAAGGTGTAGGTTTGCATTTGAAATCTTCCAAATGATGTGAGCACCCGTGCCCCTGTTCAGATACATGCCATCCATCCATTTTCTTCCGCTTATCCGGGGCCGGGTCGCGGGGGCAACAGTCTCAGCAGGGACCCCCAGACTTCCTTCACCCCGGACACTTTCTCCAGCTCCTCCGGGGGGACCCCAAGGCGTTCCCAGGCCAGCCCGTAGACATAGTCCCTCCAGCGTGTCCTGGGTCTTCGCCGGGGCCTCCTCCCAGTGGTACATGCCCAGAACACCTCCTGAGGGAGGCGTCCAGGAGGCATCCGGAACAGATGCCCGAGCCACCTCAGCTGGCTCCTCTCGACGTGGAGAAGCAGCGTCTCTACTCCAAGCTCCTCCCGTGTGACTGAGCTCCTCACCCTATCTCTAAGGGTGCACCCAGCCACTCTGTGGAGGAAACTCATTTCAGCCGCTTGTATCCGTGATCTTGTCCTTTCGGTCATTACCCAAAGCTCATGACCATAGGTGAGGGGAGGAACTTAGATTGGTAAACTGAGAGCTTTCCCCTTCAGCTCAGCTCCCTCTTCAGCACAACGGTCTGATACAGCGACCACATCACCGCCGACGCTGCACCAATCCGCCTGTCAATCTCATGCTCCATCCTCCCCTCACTCGTGAACAAGACCCTGAGATACTTTATCTGAACATCCTCCTCCACTTGAGTCCCTGCCTCAAGTGGAGGAGGATGTTCAGATACATGTTTGAATCAAATGATCAAACCAACCAATTTTCAAAAAATGTACTAAAACGATTGAGGAAAAACTGTAAAAGCATGCACTCGCCTGGCCCAGGG
This sequence comes from Taenioides sp. WSHXM2023, assembly GCA_029959045.1. Classification (NCBI taxonomy): domain Eukaryota; kingdom Metazoa; phylum Chordata; class Actinopteri; order Gobiiformes; family Gobiidae; genus Taenioides; species Taenioides sp. WSHXM2023. Next base: position 11,088,394 of record CM057103.1, on the reverse strand, counting down.
AGGGGGAGAGAGGTTGGTTGGGTAGCCATAATTTTTGTTGACAGCTAATGCTTTTGTTTATGGTTTTATTTGATCAGTACAGTACTCATCTTTACAATATTCTTGCTCTCTGAGTCTATACCCGTTTCACTGTGACAGCATGCCAATTGATCATTCATTAAACAGCCAACACAAAAGCATTCTGGATCCAGCCTCTTTGTTTTACATTGCATTCAGTGTGTCATAATTTTTACTAGACCCAATTCTACCTCTCCACAGCTACCAGGGAACACAGGCGTCGTATAGCCACTACAATTTTAAACATGGGCACAATAACTACCAATAAAAAAAAATAGAAAAATATGAGTGTACATTCCGGACTCATACCCACCCTCTCTGCGGCATTGTGTGGGTTTCCTCCGGCTCAGTCATAGGTCCATGCAGGAGTCCAGTCAGCAGACCTTTCAGGTTTCCAGAGAGCAAATATTTACCCTAACCATGACTCTTATTGTGTGCACTGACCTCCAGAGCTGGACAAAAGTTACTTTTCCTGAATATACACTTCATCAATGCCCTTGGGCAAAACATCTCAGGTCCATTGCCACTGACTTTTAACTATAAAAATTAAGATAAGATAAGATAAGATAATCCTTTATTTGTCCCACAATGGGGAAATTGCAGAAGAAATTGGGAAATTAAGATAAGATAAGATAAGATAAGATATGCCTTTATTAGTCCCACAGTGGGGAAATTCCAGTGTTGCAACGCACAGTTCAAGAATAGCAGGGAAATGGTAACATGCAATAAAACAAGAAAAAAAAAATAGACTTAAAAATAGACTCTAATGTAACACACTGTTCCGATGGAGCAAAAATATGAAATACCAAAGAAATAGAATGGGAAACATGCATTCCTTTTTGAGAAATTACCCAGTTTTAACAAGAAAATTGGGGAAACGATAACAAATAGCTTGATATGACTGCATTTGTCCCTTTAAGAGAGAACACAGTTTGTTTACTCAGAGTTGGAGGGCAGTTTTAAAGTGAGGAGGAGCTAAAGAGAGGAGGGGGCTTTGGGAATGTGCCCTCTCTCTCTCTCTCTCTCCTTCTCTCTGCCTCTCGTCATTATAGTGCAGTTCTGAGTGGAGTTGTGGACAGTCTAGAGCTGATTAGGACTAACTTCCTTCCGCCATGAAGCCTCGTCAACATGGAGTGAGGAGCTTATAAGCGCTGGGGCAGCTAGCGGTGCTCAAACCGCTCCGAAGATGAAGGGTGCTCTGCTGCTGCTCCTTTGGGTTCTCTCAGGGGTGGCCTGGGGGGCACAGCCCACCGGGGGATACTGCATTGGAAACAGTTGTTTTGCTCTTTTTGAGGCAGTGGTTGACTTCGATGGAGCGCAGGACATCTGCAGCCAGCACAGTGGGCACCTGATGACAGTGCGCTCTTCTGTGGATCATGACAGTTTGTCCTTATTACTGGGCAACACCAGCGGGCACCACTGGATTGGATTACACCTCCCCAAAGGTGGGTACACATGTTAAAATGTAAGAAGAGCTAAATGTCAAAGTGCAGTCTAAGGAGAAAGGGATACTGAGGTCACGGTAAGAAACTGAAGTTCCAAAACTCAAATCCTAAATGTACCAATAGTTATAAATAACTGAAAAACAGAACATATACTGAGATATGGTACAGTATCATATGGACTAGGACTGGGTCCATTATTTAATTAAAGCTACAATTATATCTGCATCTGTAACTGTGAGCAGGCTGCAGAGACCTCTGCAAAGGCATTGCCTGCATTTCACAATGGTAACTTGAACTTTCTGGGGAAAATGCTTTTTTCATTGAACCTCAGTTTATATAGACAAAACGAAATCCAGGCACTCCAGAAAAGTAAAAATTGCACAAGGAAAAATATAGTTAAAAGGCCTTTATTTAAATGGCCAAAACCAACATGTTTCAACTATAACATAGTCAAACAAATGGACTTATAATTAGATTTTAAGACCACAGTAGTTGCTATGCGCACAGGCTTGAGATGTGCAAAAACAGGTGTGATACACGCCCCACAGCAGCCACCAGACAGAAGAAAGGTCACTAAACTGACAGTTTTAACAGTTTTTGTGCAGACCGGGCAAAACTTTGTTAAAACTTACAAATGAAGGCAGGTGTTACATAGATGGTTAAAGACTGAGACACAGAGACCTACTCACTAGAGACCAGTAGAAACTAATAGGTCAATTCCGAGGTGCGTATTTCAGTACATTTTTTTCCACAGTTTTTTCCTTGTAAGCCGCCATATTTGTTTTGATACGTACAGCCCATGAGTGTCCCTAATAGGCCAGGCAATAAAACTTATTTCTGTCTCTTGTTACAGGTTGTCCGGACCTCGCTGCAGAGCTCAGAGGATTTCAGTGGGTCACTAAAGACACAACAAGTAACTTTTTAAACTGGGCGAACACTACCTTTGACAGCTGCTCTTCCCCTCGCTGTGTCTTTGTATCCAATGACGACAAGTTCCTGTGGCACGAAGACTTGTGTAAAAACACCAAAAATGGCTTTCTCTGCGAGTACACTTTCCATGACATGTGCCCAGGCTTCCAAAACACTAAAGTCCTGTACACTACACCTTATGGTTTCACAGTTGATGACGCCACAGTTTTGCCAGCCGGCAGTATCGCTGAACACCCGGATGAGCTCAAACAGGTGTGTGCATCCCAACAGTGGCTAAAAGCACCATGGAGCTGTGAGATCCAAGGAGGAGGTTGTGAACATAAATGCACAATGAATCCAGTAAACCATCCTGTGTGCTACTGTCCCTCTGGCTACATCGTCAACCCTGTGAACAATCGAACATGCGAAGTTGCGACAGATGACCCGTGTGTCCAGCTCAATTGCGAACACGCCTGCTACAAGTATCTCAATTCGTTTCAGTGCACCTGCAACGATGGGTTTGCTTTGTCCGCCGATATGAAGACTTGCATTGATTTTGACGAATGTTTGGACGAAAGACAGTGTCCGGCAGATGAAGAGAAATGCGTCAATACTCCGGGGGGGTTTGAATGCGTTTGTGAAGATGGCTACATGCTAAAAGGTGGCACTTGTGTTGACGCGGATGAGTGCGTGTTAGCACCTTGTCAACACATGTGTGATAACAAACCAGGTGGGTATGACTGCTCGTGCTACAGTGGATACATAGTAGACCCCAACTCTCCGGAGAAGTGCACACTCTACTGTGGTAAGGAGGAGTGCCCAGCCGAATGTGACCCTAACAATAAATTCCAATGTTTCTGCCCAGACGGATACATTATAGAAGAGCGTGGAGATATGTCAGTTTGTATAGACATAGACGAATGTGAGTTCTTCTACTGTGATCAATTCTGTGAGAACTCCTATGGAAGTTATGAGTGCTTTTGTGAAGAAGGATTTACACTGGTGGATGGAACCAGATGTTACAAAGAAGAAAGTGATGGGGCTACAGAGGTCATGGAGGTCGTCACCGTGGCGCCCACACACAGGCCCTCTGCTGTGAGCGCTGGGGGCCTCGTGGGGATCATTATATGCACTGTTTTCTTTGTTTTACTAGCTTTGTTCCTTATACATCACGTGTTGTACGGTAAAAAAAAACCTGACAGCCCAGAAGCCCTCAAAGCTTCAGAAGGCCCAGAGGCACAAAGTGTATGAGCACAACTAAGCATAAGCTGTTAAACGCTGCACTATGGAACTTTTCTAGTGGGGGACACACCTTCTTGTCACATGATGATCAGAATTACTTTATTTATACGCAAGGAGAAATTCTCAGTACAGACATGCAACCAACCAGCAGTGTCAATTAAAAAAACAAAAATTAAATGTCAGTATTACGGTAAAAATAAAGTACAATAGCTCTGCCTTTTTTTTTTGTTGTCAAGTAAATCCACAGTGAAAATGTAGTACAGTTTTACATTATACATTTTTATGACTTATATTTATTCTGTTATAAGTGTTTTAATTGTGAAAAAAATATGATTGTTTTAGCTGCATCTCCATGGAGATTCCTAAGTTTTATGCAATTTTGTGGAACATTTCAGGCAAAACAACAATATCTACATCTAAAAAAGATAGTGTCAAGCCCTTCACCTAAAATGTACATACTGCACTTTTAACTTTTGTAATTTTGTAATAAGAGTTACAGTGGTGGATATGATGATCACATGAATGAGGCCATACATACGCACTGTAGAGGCAGAGAGGTCCCGGTTTCACTATTAAATCAGCAAAGTCTAAACCAGAACCAAGTCATGGAAATTACAGGTTGGTACCATGTGCAGCACAATTGTTCTCAGTATTTTAAAAATCCTGTGAGTGACCTTGATAACAAAACTCTGCATTGTTCTGCATGAGTAGAACAACATTTGGGCCTCTATTGTTATGATAGAATGTAGGTCTATTGTATAATTTGTATTTGATGACTATGACAAGCATGATTAGTTTTTACGCACTTTTTGTCTTGGTGGTTTGTTATAACTGAGGAGATTACACTGTTACACATACTTTTAAAAGAATTTACATTTTAGTGATACTGACATCTGAATGTAATATCCGATGTAACCAGTGCTTTTCAAGATACTTAGTTGTATTGTATAGACACAGCTGCCCTGGGACAGACTGATGTAAGTAAGGCTGCCAATCTCCGACCACCTCTAATCACACAGGCACATTTCACATTCATACGAGGAAAGGCGGATGCAGTGTCTTGCCCAATAACACAATGACGGTATGCACTTGTCTGAGCGGGGTTCGAACTGCCAACCAACCATTGAGTTGGTGGTAAATAAACACAGTTATACAAATAAAGCTTATGCCTCACTGTGAATATAGAGTACAAGAATAAAATATGTTTTCTCGGTTTGCATTGAAAACAAAAACACCCGTGTCTTATTATGGAAGTAAAATTCTATTTAACACGTGCTGCCTTTGATTTTGTCTAATAAAATAAAAACCAAATGGTTATCACTGAGTCCTGTACAGCTTTTCTAGACAAATGCTGCCATCAAGTGGACAATTAGGAAATGACAACATCACCGACGATTACAAACAGCCTACAGTAAGTTAGATTACAGTGAATATTTAATAATAGGTGTATTTAAATAGGAAATTGATATGAAATACTAAAATTCAACATATGCAGGACATTTCAGTTAAAGTGCATTACAAGTAGTCTAAAAACGGAAGAAAATGAACTGACTTAGGAGTTGGTTTGCAGAGGAAATTGGGAAACACTGATTCCTGTTTACAGTACCACTGAGAAGTATCCTCCGGAGTCCTTCCTACCGCCGGGGAGCGTGGACAAGGCGCTGCCCGAGTTCGAGCAGCCACGAGCGGCCACAGGTAAGACATTTCCCCGCAAGACCGAACCGGAGGCGACGCGTAAAACCAAAGGAAAACAGAGGAAATTGGAATTAAGTTTGATTAGCGTCTAGAGATCAGATCGGTAAAAAAAAACAAAAAACTTCAAGGACGATGCAAAGATACAGTGTCTCCTAAAACGTAGCAGGTTGATCAGATTATTAGGCTACAGATACCTGAAAACAGTCGTAGTTGTACATGTTTAGACTTGCTGAAAACTGGTTAGTAGAAAAACAAAGCATTTTTCCCCTCTTCAAAATATTAGTGCAACCTATTCAAGGCTAGAGAGTAAAAAAAAAAAGGTCTTACAGTAAAGTTCCACCTATTAAAACAAACTGAAAAGACTAGTAGCTTTAGTTAATAATTTATGTGCAATTCCTGGTATGTACAAGGGATAGCACATAGAACAGATACTAATGTCAGGCAAAGATACATTTGTACAGAACTTGTTTTATGTATTTTTTATTTTATTATTTAATGAATTAATATGTGGTTTTATCCGTAATAATTTATAGTTATATAGCCTGCCAAGACAACAGGTAAAAATATAGTGCTGCGACATGTTTATCACTTCCCTCCTGTTGTAATAAGTAGCTTCTCAAATAGGCTATTTGCACTATATTGTGAAGTTGTTATATAAATAGTAGAAGCAGATAAATTAGACAAATTAAAGGGCCTGCTTTCTGATCTGTTATAATGTTTCTTCATCAAAAACTTACCTGGATTTGTGTTTTGTTTCATTCGCACATTCGTTAACACACAGATCCTCCATATTTAGGCTGAGTTCTTCTCTCTCTCCTTTCTCTCTGCTAAAAGGTAAAAATGGTAGCTGTTAACTTGAAAATTACCACTTCATGACATCACAAAGTGGAACAGAGCATTTTGAGTTTTGGAGATCGACTCAAAAATGCGTGAATGAAACAAAACACAACTCCGGGTATGTTTTTGATGAGATAACAACATTTTAACATAACTTAAAGCTCACAAGAGTCAGTTTTGAGGAATGTAGGACCTTTAAACGTATTGGGAACTGTAAAATAGCATGAACAACAATGATATGAATACAACAACAATGTTAATCTTGTTTATGTTACAGATGAGGAACACATCCCTGTACAATATTAACCTAATGAACAAACATGTGTGAATAGAAGAAGCGTTTTCATTATTAAGGCAGTGGACCATGACCCTGCTGACGGTCCCTCTGCTCTGGTTTATGCAAACACACTCTGCTCTCTCTGTGTTAACCTGTGAGGACACGCAACATGGGGACACTGCTTCTGCTCCTGCTCACTTTGTATGGACAGGTGAGTCTCAAGTCACTAGGGCTGTAGTGGATTTTTTTGTATTTACGAATAGTATGGACATTGGAAGATTTGGGAGTGAATCATAAGTTTGACATGCATTTTACACATAAGCACTGTTTCATAATACTTTTTTGTTAGCTGTTTTGCTTGAACTCCTGTGTAATTGTTGTCTTGTGAGTGCAGTTTTGGTCAGATACATGGTGCGATAATGAGATACTTAATACTGTATTTTAAGTAAATAACATAATATGGACGCTTTAACACGTCTTTCATAATAATAATAATAATAATAATAATGCAAAAAAAAAACATCTGCATGGAGAGAAGCAGTTGGTGAAAAGAAAAAATATGTAGAGCACCTTCAGTATAATGAAGATTATTCAAGCGTGTAAAATAAAATATGTTTTGTTTGTTTGTAGGTATCAGTGGTTGCCCCCTGTGAGATGTTTGGGGAAATCGCTTATTGCAGTTTTAAGAAGCTGACAGCAGTGCCCGTCCTGCCGTACTACACAAAGCACCTGTATCTAGACCACAACAACATTTCAGAGCTGAATGGTAGCTCACTACAGGACCTGGTACAGTTGGAGCATTTAGATCTGGGAGCACAGAGGGTCCCTTTAGTGATCCGAAGCAACACTTTTCAGACACAGAGGCAACTGAAAATTCTTATTCTAGGATCGAACCGCTACTTAACGTTGGAACCAAGAGCATTTGCTGGCCTGTCCAGTCTGGAATCCTTAGATATAGTCTATTGTGACTTGACAGACTCCATTTTGTCAGAAAACTATTTGCAATCTCTGTGGTCCCTGTATAAACTTGATCTGTCCTATAATCAAATTATGAGAGTGAGACCAGCGCAGTTCTTCCGATATAGAAACGTAAAGGAGATTGAACTTAAAGGAAACCAGATTGACAGCTTGTGTGAAGAGGATCTTGTTGGTTTTCAAGGGAAAGCTTTCATGCGATTTAATATAGCTAGCAACAGGTTGGACAGAACTATGCTCACACCAGATTTTGACTGGGAGCAGTGTGGGAACCCATTCAGAAACATGGCTTTTAATACTTTGGACATTTCTGGAAATGGTTTTAATGTTGCCAGCTTACAACACTTCTTAAACGCGATTGAAGGAACATCTATCGCATCCCTGCACTACTCTGGAACTCTAGGCCGTGGTTTTGGCTTTAAAAATTTCCCAGATCCCGACAAAAATACATTCAAAGGACTTCGAAACAGTTCAGTTCAAGTCTTCGATCTGGCTCGCAATTACATCTTCGCACTGCAGGAGGCAGTGTTTAGTCCTTTATCAAATGCGGTAATTATCAATGTGTCTAACAACAAAATCAACCAGATAGACTCAAATGCATTCAGTGGTCTTCAGAACAGTTTGCGCTTGTTGAATCTGTCTTTTAATCTTCTCGGAGAAATTTATAGTCACACATTTGAACATTTGACAGATTTGAGGGTGCTGGATTTGTCATATAACCACATTGGGGCACTAGGACCCCAAGCCTTCAGCGGTCTGCCCTCTCTTAAGATGCTAGATCTCAAAGGAAACTCATTACGAAGGTTGGGGTCTACGGCATATTTACCAAACCTGCTCTTTCTCCATTTGAGTGACAACCGATTAAATTCACTATGGGGCATAACTGATCTAACCGGGAGGGTCATTACATACATAGATGTTCAGCACAATAGATTGACGCTTTTAGATGGGCTGTTTGAGGTTGTTGAGAAATTTCCAAATCTGCAGACCTTGTATTTTGGTGGTAATTTCATCAAATGGTGCACAAGTCCACAGATACCTAAGAACAATAGCTTAACAGTTCTCGATCTTTACGACAGCTCCTTGCAAATTGTATGGGCTCAGGGCATGTGTCTAGATATCTTCAATCATTTCAGTAGCCTCCAGGGTCTCAATCTCACATACAACTCTATTGTTACTCTACCGGATGGCGTTTTCAACAGTCTACACTCTATTCGAGAAATAGACCTCTCATCTAATGCTCTAACCTATCTTAAGCCAGATACATTTCCAAGTACTTTGAGAGTACTTCATCTCTCCTACAACTTCCTAGCTTCTCCAAATCCTGACACTTTTCAAAATGTAGCTTTTATTGATCTATCTGGGAATTATTTCTACTGCGATTGCAACCTTGAAAGCTTTGTATGGTGGCTAAACAGCACCAATGTAACTTTCCTTAGCCCAAAGAAGGATTTAAAATGCACTTTTCCATCACAGTACCAAAACTGGCCTTTGTTGGATTATGCCACTATCATAGAGCCTTGTGAGGAGGATGATGAGAAGGCGATGCAAGAACTCAGGCTAGTTTTATTTATCTTGTGCACTTTCGTAGTTGTCGGTACGATGCTGGCTTCACTTATTTACTCCCATTTGCGAGGGCATATCTTTATCCTATACAAAAAAGTGATAGGGCGTGTTCTGGAGGGGCCTAAAACACCAGCACCACAGGAGAATTTGCAGTATGACGTATTTGTCTGCTACAGTGACGCTGACTATAACTGGGTAGAGATGGCACTGCTCAAAAAACTGGATACGGGATTCTCGGAGGAAAACTTATTCAGGTGCTGTTTTGAGGCAAGGGATTTTATGCCGGGAGAGGATCACCTGAGCAACATCCATGATGCCATCTGGGGAAGCAGGAAGACTGTGTGTGTGGTGTCCAAAGAATTTCTTAAAGGTACTGTTTAAAAGATAAAGACACATTTTCTTTAAGGGTATTATTACACAATATATTACATAAAATGGAAGACAAGCTTTTTTTTACCTTTATGCTTCTTAAGTAATCCTGACTTAAAAGAACTTGTCTTTGAAAATCTCTGTGCAGATGGTTGGTGTCTGGAGGCGTTTACTTTGGCTCAGGGTCATAAGCTGGAGGAGCTCTCCAATGTGCTCATCATGATCGTAGTGGGGAGGGTGAGTGGGAGCATGTACTCTTGAATTAAAGGTGCACTGTGTAACATTTCTAGTGGAGGGTCCACAACCTGCTTATCTTCATGGAAATATTATTGCTTTGTCTAGAATGTTAGACAATATAGATTAAACCTGCCTATCACAAGGAAGACAAGCAGCAGGAAGATGTTTGGAAACATGCAATGACAACTTCCGACGGGCTCTGTTCGCTGTAGCAAATCTGGCAAAATCTAGGAAAAATGAGAAATTGGACCAGTTTTCTTCATCTACATGTCATTGTAGCATTCTGTTATGTTCAGCTAATCAACAATTACAACCATACCTCAGTTTTCATAATTTCCCATAATTTCCCCACTGACACACAACTCCGAGCGCACTGGGTACCCTACATGCAATTAGAAGAGATGAGGGCACCAAATTCAAGATTATTCCAAACAGCACATACGTCTGCAGTCTTCATTTTACCGCTGATCACATTTACTTCAGTGGGTTTTATCACAGTCCGTAGGCGAAGTTGTCATTGCATGTTTCCAAACGTTTTCCTGATTTGTGACGTAAGCTTGAATAGAGCCTATTCACAGAGAGAATTATTGTATTTTTGAGCAATAGAAACACCTGTAATGAATAAAAGATAGATGTTTAATGTCATACCATGGAACATTCTAGGGAAAGCATTACATCTCCATGGAGACAAGCAGGTAGCAGACCCTCCACCAGAAAAGTTACACAGTACACCTTTAGGTCATGATTATACAGGACAAGTAGAGTAGTCATGACCTTTATTCAGCTGTAAAAAATAAATACATTAAATCAATAAAATGCATGAATACATATGTTTAAAAAATACTATCAGTAAGTTGAAAGGACATACGATAGAAGGTGATGAAAAGAAGACTTTGATCTGAAGAAAAACTGAAGAATAATATCTATCTATCTTCTTTTCTCAAATTTTATATGTTTTTTTTTTATTATCTGTTATATGTATTTGTTAATTTTGTTATATTTTGGTCTCCAACTCATATTCAATGGTGACTTGAATTTAAGCCGCATTTTGAGAGATAAAATAAATGCTAATTTTAAGTAATGTATTTTTCATATAGAAAGTAATTGTACTTTCTTTGTGTTGTGGTCTTATAGTTCTGATAAAGCTAAAAATTGCACAATTTTTTTTGGCAGTATCAATACCTGCTCAAATGAGTATCTAGTTTCGATTTCAGTTTTGGTATTGATTAGTAGTGATTTTCGATATTTTGACAGCCCTCTTTGTTTTGCATATATCTTAACCAGTGTACGTCTGATGTTGATATAGGTGGCTCACTACCAGCTGATGAGGCACAACACAATCCGAGCATTTGTCCAGACTCGAGGGTACCTGGTGTGGCCCGAAGACCCCCAAGACCTGGCCTGGTTTTATGACAGACTCATGGCTCAAATACTCAAAGAAGACAAGCCCCCCAAGAAGGCAGCGGAGAACAAAGAGCAGCCAGCAGAGGACATCGCCGTGCCAATGGAGAACATCCAAGCACCAGCGGTCTGAACTCTCATTATTTTAGCTGGTTGCAGTCACTTCCACTATTATTTCAATCCCTGGTAAATATGAAGCCAGTAAGGTAACTATGCTGACTTTGAACCTCTCAACATCTGGCGAAGCGTTCCTGAGCGAAGCATTTTTCCTTGCTTTCTCCTCCTTGATTCCTGTCCTCAATCATTCATTTTTCAGCTGTCAGTCAAATGTGTCATAAGTGGTGTCCAAAAGAAAGCCACTGAAGGAAGGAGTAAACACGAGGGAGGGTTCAGGAGGCAGAAATCAGAGAAACTAATCAAACTTTATTGGTCTCAGTGAGAAGTTTATATCCTTATTATGCCTCTTCTGTGGGTGGGACTTCCTCACCCATTTCCTGCAGAATCGAGAAGAGGAATTAAGGAGAAGGAAGCAAGGAAATAGAAATGACTCTTGGGTCTGGGTCTTCTTTCTCACAGAGTTCAGGTGGATGTGATTGACAGGTGGTCCCTTTGTATTAACAAACAGTGGGGCTTAGGAGTTAGAAAAACAAAGAAAGGGAAAAAAAAAAAAATGGACTGAGAAAAATAACACAACAGATGGCAGACATTTAAAGATTCTATATCAGAACTAAATGCTGCTAAACTGTGACAAAATAATATATACTGTGGTATATATATATAATATATAATATATTCGGGTTCACGCATGCGCAACATTTGAAAAAGGACAAACAGTCGCTGGATTTCTTGTTCCTTGGAAAATCCTCTGTACAACCTTTAAAGCTGCATTCTGTAACTTTTCTGGTTGAGGGTCCGTCAAATGTTTTTCTCCATGGAGATGTTATTGCTCTGTCTGGAATGTTTCCCAATATGGTATTAAGCCTTTCTGTCTTCATTAAGACCAAATTGGACCACGTTACAGGTCAGAGAGGCATGCTTTAAAACCACCTGTAATTGAATAAATGTAAAGTAGAGCTGTTTCATACTGTGGAACATTCCAGACAGAGTAATGACATAGCCAAACAAACAAGATGGTGACAGAGCCCCAATCGAAAAGTTAGACGGTGTAGCTTTGACAAGAGATGTGCCACTGAGATACAGAGTCTCATTTCTGGAGTGAAGTATAACGTTATATTGATGTTTTGCACACATGGATTGGTTCATATTCAGTGTGGTGAAGTTTCCTCACTGAAGCTTTGAGTAAAACAGGAAGTCACAGGGAAGAGCTTCTGGCCGTTCGTTGCAGGCTCTTTGGTCATACACGTCACATTTTGCCACTAGAGGGCGCCAACATCACACATATTTAATACAACCATGTCAGAAAATATGGAGATGTGAGAATAACTTTATTGAGGGTAAATTAACAAAGTCAAGAGTCTAGAGTGTCTCAGGCCTAAAATCAGAAGGACTATATTCAAACTAATTTTGAGTTAAAGGTGCATTGTGCAGCTTTTCTGGTAAAGGGTCCGTCACTTGCTTGTCTGCATGGAGATGTTACTGCTTTGTCTGGAATGTTCCATGGTATGACATTAAACGCTCAAAGCTAGATAGTTGATCTAGCTTTCATTATGGGCATTTCTATAGCTCAAAAATACAGTAATTCTCTCTGTGAATAGGGTTGCCTGTCCACAGATCTGACCTGTAATGTAGCTATAGCTGTCTCTGACAGATAGGTTTAATCTCTACCCTGGAATATCTTTCATAAGAATTGATTTAATTGATTTCCAACCACAAAATAGACCTAATTATCTAGCCATTCTCTCTGTCAATGTTCATTCATCAAAGTTTAACATTCACATTTACACCAACTTGGGTAATTTCCCCTTTCCTCATCTCTATGTGGGTGGGAGTACAGTATGTCATGTTTTTCTAGGCCTTGTTTGTTTGTTTTAGGGGGTTAGGGGTGTAAGAGACAGCTCCTGAGCACAGACATCTCCAGTGTTTCTGAATGTAATTTTCCCATTGCATTTTGGAGCCATTTCAAACTCTGTGGTGGAAACTAGCATCTCCCAGTGAAGTGAATGCCCTGTGATGATCTAATCGACTTTCCACAGGAGCGTCCACAGTGTCTGGGAAACGAAAATAAAACAGTAAATTTAATGTGTCAAAGGAAGGAGGAAAGGATCAGCTTCGGCACATCTCTGCAGTGGGGTTTGGAGGTTTAACTATCTGTATGGCTAGTACAAGAAATACATAAATAAAAATGTACAAAATAAATACTTGTAATCATATTGGCAAGGATATGTATGATATGATATGATGTGTTTGGATGTGTATATTTCTTATATAAACTGTATAATGTCTCTCTCCTGAATTAAATGAAATTGACAATAAATAATTTTGAATCAATCTTGAATCTGAAAGCAAAAATAGTCTATTTCTATAAGTCTAATGTTTTAGAATAATTATTTATTGACATCAACCAAAATGTGGTTTGGATTTTGGGCAAATATTTCAAACTCAATATTTTGAAAAGTCTTGATACTAGATACCAATTTTGCCACAATGATGACTAAAAACCATTTATTCAACATTATCACGTGATCTTATATATTTTCTGGTTAATATAAAAAACATTTAAAAAAAAACTATACACCAAAGGTCCAACTTTGTCTTGATTATGGGACTTCTTCTCAGTATACCAACCACCTCAAATTAGTATCTAGTTTTGATGCTAGTTTTGAATTAATTACATCTGGATAATGATTTTATTGGACAACCCTAGATGAGCATATACTATATTGTTTGCTGCAAACTGATATGCACTTAAGACATTTGTAGTCTGACAGTTACCATCATTTGAAAAGCTATTTAGTGATTATTTGTCATAGAGAACTTGCGATAGCTCTGCAGCCTTCATTAATTAAATGTAGACAGCACTCAGCAGTTCTTGTTCCAAAGTCAGTCTGAGGACATTGCAGAGGAGTAATTCACTTGTATTATGGCCCATGTTTGTTAATGTGCAGAGCAGTGCCAGCGCTGTTTAAAGCTGTGAGTCTGTGTGAACTAAAGAGCTCTGACGACAGTTTATTTTGGCTTGTCTCTGCTGCTTAGTTTATCTGACAAATGGACTTTTAATAAGGACTTTGGATGGCAGAGGGAATTACTTAAAAAAAAAAAAAAAAAATAGGGAAAAAAAAAAAAAAAAACCTTTGAACCCTGGTTTGCACTTCAGCATTTCTTGACCCTTGCATGGGACACCTTGATGAAATCACATGAGTCAATGAATCAAGAAGCTCAATGAGAGAAAGCCAAGGGTTTACAGCACTAGCAGCAGTTATTTCATTTTTTCTTTACCACATAAATATATTTGATGTGTTTTGTATAATGTAGAAAGTGGTAAACACAATGAAAAAACACTGAATGAGAGGGTGTGTGGTCATTTGCTCATTTGTCAGAGGATTACAGTACCAATCCAGTATGTACAATAATATCCTTTGATTACTTTTGATCTGCTGTCTCAAATTGTATAACTTTAGCCCATTTCTAGGAGCTTGGGTAGACCTCAGTCTGTTAGCATCATTAGCATTAGCTTTGTGGCACCAGACATAAAACAGGTGTACACGGTTTCAATTATAGTTTGGCTACCTGGCTCACACACTGAGCAGTTTTTGGAACCATTTGTTTTTAACATCATATCATGGGATTTTAACCAACTCAGAAGCACAGCACATGCAGTTCAAAGGGCACAAGTAAGGGACGGTTGGATTTTGTGAAATGAGCTTCTTTTTCCCATATCGATGGAGGCTTTTTATACCGTATGTGTGAGCAAATGTGACAGATGACCTTCCAGAGGAAATACTGTTGGTGATGAAATGGCCCATTTCATCATCAACCAAAACACCAGAGAAGAGTAAGAATAAGGCCTTTCCTGTTGTGCTCACCTGGCTCCCACTGGACGCTATTGTGAGGCTGCAGGACACAGAGGTGGGACATTTTTGGCTCTTCCTCTCCTCTAAGTGCCCTGACACAGATCTGCTGTCAGTACCTGACCAGTCCTTCTGTTAAACTGCACTGAGCCCTTTAACTGAGACATAAAGGCAACTGAGAAGCGCAGTGTAAATGTTGTAGCCAAACTTGAATTTCACTCTGGATCAATAAAGTATTTCTCTCTCACTTATAGACCTTATTTTGCCTTGATGGGCTGTGTACAGAACATGACACTAAACCAGGACAGTGGTAAAAAAAGTCTTTTTAATCACATAGTTCTGTAATCTGAGGCATGCACAGACATGAAGCACATTAATGTCTGCCAGGCAATGTGTCAGGCAATGATTTGGATCAGCTGTAAAAAAGTGGCACGTTATGGGTAATTACACACAAAATCATAAGACTATTGTGTAGACTAGTATAGTGTGAAACTGCAAACAACAGCTGTGCGTTCATAAACACAAATGTTAGCAAGAACTTGAGGATACTTGTGGATATCCTTTAGCACTGATCAAAGTGAGATCTAAAACTTGACTGCAGCTCAGACACTGCAGTTAGACAGAAGTGTCTAACACTCTTCTATAAACCGTTGCCGAGGTGTGGGCATAGCCTTAATGACAAATAAAACAGTGTGGCACATGTGGAATATAAATATGTAAACTCTGAAACGGCCTGAGGCACTTCTGAAGGCCTTAACACAAAGTCTCTGTAGGGGGCGCTGTGCTGTGACTGGCCTCAGCTTTAATCTGATTTAAGTTCAGTTTCGAATTGCACTTGTTCTCAGTCCTGCTCTCACCATGAAGCCTGTCAGGAGACATGCTCCTGTCCCAGACCTCCGAGCTCTTAGTCTGTTTACAGCATGAGGGGGGGCACTGCCCGCTGTCCAGGTGTATGTGAGAGGGGGAGCAGGGGGGGTCCAGGTGTGTGTGTGAGGGGGGGCTAGGGTGGTCCTCGGCTGGGCACTGAGGGACATGGGGAGTGGACACAGGTGGTACACGGGTGGAGTGGTGGTTGTTGTGAGGGGGACTGCAGTGCTTTCTGTTGGGGCAGCCAGCTCGCCCCTGATGATGCTGGGGGGTTGGAGAACACTGGACGTACTGAGTATAGAGAGGGTCCTGGTCTGTTTGGGGGGTCCAGTGAGGCCGCTCTCCACAGGAGCAGTAGTGGCAGGGGGGCAGTGTGCTGTAGTAGGGCCCGCTGTTTGGAGGGGCCCCGTTAGACTGTGGCTCTGAGGGCTTGTCCTTGGGGTCCGTGGCGAGGGGCTCTAGTTCATAGTGCTCTGCCTGGACACTGGGGTCCAGTTGGTACTTGTCGGGCACTGGAGGGGGCAGAGTGTGGAGGCGCAGACAGCGGGGGAGAGGGATCTGACCACAGGAGCCCTGGGGGCCCAGGCAGCGGCAAAGACACTGGAAGAAGAAGGTAGCAAAGGCCCAGCTGATGCACATGATGAGCATCATGAAGGTGCCTAGCTGTGTATAGGCTAACACTGTGGAGGGCATCATCATCGCCCCCGCCACAAACGTGGTGAGCGCTGCCATGGCTATGGCTGAGCCCATGCGGGACAGGGAGAAGACCACCTTTCCCTCACGGTCGGGCTCTGGGGCCAAACGATAGGCCACGCCATAGTGAACGGCAAAGTCCACAGACAGACCAACGGCCACAGAAATAGTGACAGACTCGAGCACGTTCAGCTCCCAACCCAGCAGCACCAGGGACCCCACTGTCACAAAGATGGTCCCTGCGATGGACAGGATGGCGTACAGGCTGATGATGATGTTCCACGTGGTCAACAACATCACACTGAATGCCACAGCAACTGACAATGCCATAGCGACCAAGGTGCCGCCTGATAGGCTGTCCTGCAGGTCGTAGAACTCCAGGTTACTGATGAACCAGCCGTGACTCAGGCCTGCAGGGGCAGAGCGCAGCTCCTCCGAAATCCACGCATCCACCTGTAACATGGGACAAAAGGATGTTACTGAAAAAAGAAGAAATAAAGATAACCTTTTGTAATAGATTTATTATATTTCTTCAAACTTTGTTAATTTTATTTTTATCTGAGAGGTCTGACCTCTTGATAAAACTGGTACATCTTCTCGTAGGCCAGTGTGAAGAGATAGGTGCTCTGAAACTCCAGGACGATGGCTCTTATGGTGTCGTTGATGTCAAAGCGGGGCCCGGGGGTCTTCCGGGCCAGGTGGTAGTTGGTGGTTCGGTCCAGCTCCATGATGGCCCTCTTCATGCACAGCTCAAACACGTACTGTTTATATGGGAACGTGGACTGGCTACAGCAGGGGTACACGGATGCCTCCTCACAGTCATGGTTCTCCATCCACTAACAAAACAGGGAAAATAAGTATATTCTAATATATTCTATTAAACTGAAGAACTATTAAAACAAACATTAGGTAAAGTAATGGTTAAAGCAGTGATGGTGCAACTGAATTCCCTGTGTCTCCATGGAGTCTGTGAGAACTGTGTTCATCAGTTTTTTGAAAACACAAATTTCAAATCTAATTGCAAAGGTGTGTTTAACTCAAAATCTGATTATTTTGTGTTACTTTTTGGACTTATAAGATTATTAAAATTACATGTAAATAGCAAAATCTGATGTGAGTACAGTAATCTGATTTTTTTTCTGATCATGGTCCTTAAAATTACTCATAAGATTTGGAGGTTTGCATGTCATTTTAATTATCTGAAAGATCAGATAATAATCAGATTTTGGAGCACACACTGACATAGTCACTGTAAGAAAAATCCCAACTAGCTCTTTTCCCCAAATTATCCAGCTGACACTGACCTGTTTGAACGTCTCGATGAAGCAACTGGTGAAGTCCTGCCCCTCGCTCTGGAAGACGAAGCTCTGGTTGCGGAGCTTTTGGCAGAAATTGAGGATCCAGAGCTGAGCGGCCGGACTGGCGATGTTGAAGCTTTTGTCCAGGATGAGTTTGCCCTTGTTCTTGGGGTTCAGGGGGTCCCCTTTGTCCACCGGAGTCACGCCCCAAATGATGGTAATGGGCATGTGCAGGTCCTCTCCGTGGTGCACCCTCTCAAACATGAAAAGCTTCTTGAATTCAACGTCGTAGCGCTCAAATGGGTGAGATGAGCGAAAAACTTGGAACTCCGCCAGTTCCAGAGATGGCAGTTTCATCTTTGGGTTCACGCACACCACATAAGCCCCTCCCACCGTGAGGGCCAGAAACCACAGTAACCACAGGTAACGCAGCTTAATGACAATGCACGGTAGCACCTTTTCAAAGAATATGCGTGAAGCCTCTGATATAGCGAAGAGGCATTTACTGGCCTTTTGACACAGTCCTGCCCACCATCTGACACAGTGTGCCCTCTGCTGGTGTGGAGGATTTGAACAGGAAAATATATTGGGAAGATAGCGCTCATTCAGCACCACTACAGCAGGCAGCCACGTCACCATCAGGATGTAGTTCACCAAAATGGCAGTACCGGCATAAACACCAAAGCAGCGGATGGCAGTGATGTTGCTTACATAATTTGCATAGAAAGCAGCAGCTGTGGTGAAACTGGTGACAAACATGGACAATGCTGCATGTTGTAGAGTGACACTAACTGTTTCAGAGAGGTCTGCATGAGGCTTGTCAAACTTTGTGTAGTTCCACACGTCACACAGGACAAAGGCATCGTCCGCTCCTATGCCCACCAGGATAATGAGCGCAGTCAGGTTCATGAAGGGAAAGAATTCAAAGTTAAAGACGAGGCGATATAGGAAGTAAGAGACGATGAGGGAGCTGATGATGGCAATGATGGTCATGAGAGTGATGAAGACTGACCGTGTGTACACACACATCACCAGCAGAACAATCACTATGGCGATGGCTGGGTACACTGTGTCCGTGAGGAGGTAGTCCTGAAACAGATCATGCTTGATCCCAAACTCAATCCCTGTTACCGTGGTGATGCCATCTGAGGCGTTCCAGTTCTCGAAATTGTCCAGGTAAATGTTCATCATGGACTCTCCCTTCTCTGTGGGGGAGAAGAGCATGCTGTATTTGAGCACTGGAGGGGGATGGTCCAGGCTTTTGGGGCTGAGGAAGTCCTTGTCCACCAGGAAGTGCAGGATCTGGTAAACAGCGTTGTACTTTGTGCACTTGCGGGGCACGTTGGCACATTTGCGGTCTTTTCGGCGCAGGGCCATGTCCCAGCAGTCCGGGCCCAGGGTGCCATTGTGGTAATATTTGGCACAGGAGCGGAGGATCTTGAGAGTGTGGGACACATTTCGGTCTGATATTTCCAGACAAGAAGTTTGGTTCGTCAGCACTGCCACATAGTTCCCCAGAGTCCAGCTGGGGCAGCAGGAGGCGTCATTGGTGCGCTGGCACAGGCTCCAGTAATCTCTGTGGGACCTCACCTGGACAGAGCAGAGATGTGAGTTTCTGAGTGAGTTTTTATTTCAAAACATGGTTAATCATTATATTTAAGATTTACTTTACTTTTTTTTATTTTGGTTTTGAAATTTTTGTGAAGTTAATAATTTTGCTTGCTGGTTGGACATGGACAGCACATGTGACAAACGTAGTGGTAAAATATTAATGGTTACCTAGGAACCATAAGGCTAACAAGGGCCAAAACTTATAGATTTATATAAAAAATAATAATAATAAAAGTTTATTTAGCTAAATTAATATTTAAACTGTCTGAAAAATGCCTTCCTAGCGCATAAATCATTTAGTGTTGATAACATAGGTATTTTTTACACAAACTGTCACCTGAGTAATGGGAAACTAAGGTAAATATTTAAAACTATTGCTATCCCACCAAACCAAGAAATAACCACAAAAACACTGTCAAATGCCTGTCAAATGCACTTTAATCTGAAGTTTACAACAGGGCATAAAGCTGTGCGTACAAAATGACCCACCTTGGTGTTGTCCAGTTGACACATGGATTTGATGGCCTGAGTGTTCCACAGGTTCTTCCCTTCCGCTGACGAGAACACCAGCCTCGAGTAACGGTCGCCTGCGGAAACACAACAAACTGTTGTAAGAATAATGTACAACATGTCTTCACAGCTTTAGTTTAGATCTACAAACAGTAATTTAAAGATCTTGTATCACACAAAGTTTACTCTTGTGAGTTTTAAGCCATGTTATAATGCTGTTACCTCCTCAAAAAAGCCGTTTTGTTTCATTCATACATGTTTGAGTAATCCTTTATTATTAGTTTGTCAATGTCTCTAAAACTCAAAATGCTCTCTTCCATTTGGTAGTTTTCAAGTTAACAGCTGTACTTTACCTCAGCAGAGAGTGGCAGTTCCATGTTTGAAATCATCCAAATGATTCTAGTGAAGGTGTATGGAGTTTAAAAACACAGTGGAGTGCTTTCTGTATTACCACATGACATCACAAGATGAAACAGAGCCTATCGAGTCTAAATATGCAGGATTTGTGACTTAAACATGTGTTAAAGGAAACAAAACAACTCCGGGTATGTTTCTGATAAGGAAACAACATTATAACATAGATCAGAAATTAGCATAATATAGACCCTTTAAAGGTGTACTATGTATCTTTTCTGGTGAAGGGTTCGCCACCTGATTGTCTCCATGGAGTTGATATAGCTTTGCCTAGTATCTTTCACATTATGGCATTAAATTTATCCTTCTCCATGGAGATGAGCAGAGGGTGAAACCAGGCAAAGTTAGAGGTCAGATGTATGGAGTGACAACCCCATTGAGCAATAACAATGTGTAACTGAATAAAATACATTAGATAGATACATTTAAGGTCATACTGTTGAACATTCCAATCTAAGCAACAACATCTCTGGAGATGAGCATAACGCGGCCCCTTACCAGTTACATAGTGCACTTTAAAACTAAAATAAAGCTTAGTCCTTCAGGTCTAATGATGAACAACAACTTTACCTGGGACATCGCAGAAGTAGTCCTTACTGAAGTCCCACTCTGCTTGTCTCTTATCGCGGTCATAATGGTCCTCAGGCCAACGGGGCTCCTGGTGACTGCAAACAAAGACTTCATGAAGCTCTACTATAGTTAATGTCAAAGTAAAATTCATAAAAAAAAGTAGTAGCTTTTAAAACCAGGAACACAGAGAACAGGCTTGTTTTGGCCCAAGAGGCAATGACGCAAAGTGAAGGTGGCACATTTGGAGTTTAGGGATGAAAATAAGCAGCTGTAATGACCCTGTCCCGCCCAAAACACCGGTGACTCACCACATAAATGGTATTAGGTTTGTAAAATGGAGCCTCTGAAAAATGGGCCAAGGTCAGAAAGATTTTTCAACATTAAGTAATTTTCATTAATGTTTAAGGTCCATTTTCTAAACTTTGCCAACTCATTATAGCTGTGGAAACTTACATGAGCCATTAGGTGTCCAAGCAGAAGTAATGCAAGCCAGCATTTGTCAAAAGACTGTCAGTGGTAGCGTACAGTGAAAATTATGACAACTAATTTTAAAGATCTTATATTAGACAAAACTGACTCTTGTGAGCTTTAAGCCATGTTATAATGTTACTGCCTCCAAAACATAACCAGAGTTGTGTTTTATTTCATTCACACGTGTTTGAGTAATCCTTTATTATTAAGCTATCTACATCTCCAAAGTGCAAAATGCTCTGTTCCACCGAGTGATGTCATGAAGCAGTAGTTTTCAAGTTAGCTGGTAGCCTTTACCTTTTGTTCAGTAGAGACGGGCATTTCCAGGGCTGAAATTATCTAAATGATTCTAGTGAATGTGTATGGAGTTTAAAAACAGTGTTTTATGTTTAAGAGAAGAACTAAATATAGCCTAAATATGCAGAGTTTGTGTGTTAAACGTGTGAATGAAACAAAACACAAATCCACATATGTCTGTGATGAGGAAACAACATTATAACATTAGAAAAATAGCATAATATGGGCCTTTTAAATGTATTGTAGTCTTTTAACACAAACAGTTTTGAGATTTGTACTCATTACATTTAGTTTTAGTCTATGAAATCTTCACATGAACAAAGATGGTTATTGAGTTTGTATATTGTCTGGTATTGGGCTCAAAAGATCGAAAAGGCTAACCTCCATTCACACTCTTATTCGTTATAATAATGTAGGCAGGTACTAAAGTTAATGTATTTTCTAACAAGTACAAAGAGACTGTTGGGGCTCAACATCTGAGTTATATTTGTGTGAATAATTTTTGAAGAAACAATATTCTTGACCTGACATCTGGTCATTCCCGTCGCAGACAGGCAGGAGACAGACAAAAGAAAGGGACAGAGGCCGCGGGGCTGAGATAAAAGACTCAATGTATTTATAATCACAGTGCTGCACTTTAAACAGTGATGAGACGAACAAATACAGACTCACAATATTCAGAGCGGTGTCACTTTACCAGTACTTATGAAGGCCTGAGGGCTTCTGATGCAAATGTGACCAAATCATCTGCAGTCTGTCTACTAGACATCAGAGTCATACGAGTGAGTGGTAATAACAAAAAAATATATGTAAAAATGTCTAGGGATGCACTGATCCAGCTTTTTTAGTTCTGATATCGATATCGATACTTTGACTTTATTTGTTGATACCCAGTATTAAGCGATACCAGTGTGGGACAGAAAATGGCACTTATTTCCTTACAACAGTCAACTTATTACGCAAGAGAATCAATTGCGTTGTATATTCTTTAAATGACTAATAAAACAACTTTGTATGAATAAAAGTAAAAATATTATGAGACGTTCTAGGTGAAAATCAGCCTGTAAATTGTCTAATTACATTAAACTAAAGGTGCAACTAGGAAATCAGCTTAACCGATATCATGGAACTGCTACTCGATCCAGCGAATTTTTCAGCATCGCCACGATTTTCAACAGTATCAGTATATCCCTATTAATGGCAATAATTAGACCATATGTTTGCCATTTTTCAGTAACGTGCTAATGCGTGCCCTTAAAGGTGTACTATGTAGCTTTTCTGGGTTCACTACTTGCATTTCTCAATGTTGATGGTAGAGCTTTGCCTGGAATTTTCCAAAGTGAGACATTAAACTTATTCATCTCCATAGAGACAGAGCAGTAACAGGTCAGTTCTGTGTGGAGGGGATCCCACTCACAGTATGAGAGCATGTTGTTCAAGGAGTTTTTAGGCAATAAAACACCTGTAGTGAAATGCTAGAGAGATACATTTATTGTCATACAGTTAAACATAGGCATAGCATCTCCATGGTGACAATCATGTGGCATACCTCCACTTGAAATGCTGCACAGTGCACCTTTAAATGTGTTACAGCAGCCTTCACACTTGTCCTGGCTTGGTCTTGTTTTTAGCCCTGTTCTGTCCTGATATAGTCCTGGTTCAGTGCTGTGTGCAACTGTGAATGATTCAAGTACATGGGCCAAACAAATGGACTGTGAAATTAAACACAAGTGCAGAAATATCAGCTTTTATCCTTGACTGAAAATGATTATTTTTCCATTATTTTCATTCTTAACATTTCAAGTGAGTTTTCCTTTTCAAACAAACAAAATTAAATCAGTTTACATTGGACAATGGGCAAAAATTGCTTTTCATTCAAGATTCAGACTTTTCATCAGATCTGTCAACAACGTCCATCGACACACACACAAACCCTAAGCCCTTTGTCCTGATCTGTCTCCTCAAACAGACACAGTATTGTAGCCCGTTTTTTCCACACCAAGAATACGCATAAAATATTCAGATTTATTTAATCATATTTTACCCCAAATAAACTGTATCACAATTCTTTTTTCAATCTTCCATCTGGCCAAGAAATATACTTAAGACACATTTTTCATTTCAGAGAACGAAAAAAAATGTGAGCAATCTTTTGTTTTTGTTCCAATAATAACACCAATATGTTGTATTTTGATCCTGATAACATGCATCATTTTTATTCTTGCAGTTTCTACTGTAGATTAAGAGCAGTGAATGTTTCCATTATGGGATCAGTACATATGCATTGCGATATATAAAATTATTATGTATCACTATATATAAAGTTGTACCACATGATTTTAAAGTATTCTTACCTCTTGGCCTGCTCATCGGCGTATTTGTACGGGTAGTTGGCCAGTGTGGCTTTGTAGCCAGTGTTCTTCACCATGTTGTTCCATGTGACCAGCCTCTGCCCGATCTCTGTTCCCCGAGGCTCAAAACCCTGAAGACAAATACAAGAAAAAAATAATGAAACGTTTAATAATTGTATCATGGCTGAACATTTACAAAATTGGCTAACTGCATTTTGATTATTGCAATGTGGTTAGATTAAAACTTTAAAACTAGGCCTGTCACGATAACAAGTTTGAAGCACTATAATACTGAAACTACTTTATGCCACTAACACAAAGCAAGATAATTCCAGTCAGCACATTTTTAAAGAGACAGTATCATTAAAAGGCCTGAGCTGCAAATTCTACTCTCTATAGCTCAAATCTTATGTTATTACATAAAAATGACAAAAATCGATACTGTAATTATCGTGACAGGCCTAATTAAAACTACTATAAAAAAACTACTATAAACTTAACTAATACATGACTCACGTGCGTTTCAAACATGCTTGTGGACTTGTAATTTATGTGGCAATTATTTTTCCTAGCAGCAGCCCTGGGTGTATAAATGAGCAAATGCCATGATAAATGAAATACCACACAACTATCCCAACTCACCAGCAGGGGGTCGGAGAAGTCGGGCAGGTCTGGCACCAGGATGCCCACCAGAGCACACACCACAATAAGGACTGTGCACACGCCAAGAACCACCACCGGCCAATCCGCAATCAGCTCTGCATAACTATAAAAGAAGAGAGAGAATTATACAGGAAACTACATTTACAGTGTTTTCCTTAAAGGGCCTATATTACGCTATTTTCTGAGCCATGTTTTAATGTTACCTCATCAAAAACATACATGGAGTTGTGTTTTGTTTCATTCTCACATGTTTAACACACAAACCCTGCATATTTATCCTGAGTTCTTCTCTCAAACAGAAAACACTCTGTTCCACCTTGGGATGTCATGTGGTAATTGGATGATTTCTACCCCGGCATTGCAAATCTCTACTGAACTAAAGATGAAAGGTCGCTGTTAACTTGAAAACTACCTCTTCATGACATCACAAGGTGAAACAGAGCATTTTGAGTTTGGAGATGTAGACAGACTAATAATAAAGGATTAAACTAAAACGTGTAAATAAACAAACAAAGCACAACTCCAGGTTTTTGAGGCGGTAACAACATTTGAGTCCATTTTGTGTAAACCTTACTTGGGAACACATTTACTACACCAGATAGTACATAACAACTTGTAATACAGTGGAATTACATGGTGATAAGGGTTTAGGTAGGCATTAGAGGTGTTGGGTTGAATGTTATTGCATGTTGTTACATTGTACTAAATTAGGCAAATGAATTGTATAATGGGTCCTGTAGTAAAATAAAGTGTTACCAAACTTTCTTAGTCTTTCTTTTGCAGTTATCACAGAAATAGCTGGGTTGTACTTGCACTATTTTAGAATAATCAGTGACATTAATATCTCCAACTGAGTGAACAGAGGCCAGGTCCAGACAGAGGGATGGCCGCTGTGAGGGATGGAACAGAACAGGAGGAGCTAAGGAGACAAACATTTTACCTTTTGGGGAATCGAAAGGGACGAACAGGGCTGAAAAACACAGAAGAGATAGATCAAGTTTACAGTTTCAAGTCAAAGTAACAGCCAATACAGGACAATAGACAGAGATTAGACGTTTTATTTATTAGGATGTTTATTCCTTTGTCAGACAGTACAGATGCTATCAAAATTTTATCCTAAACACCCAATTTGTTATTAGACATCAACACTAAACATGGTGATTTGTGACAATAATAATTTCTGGGTGATTTGCATAAAAGTGTTTTAAGTTATTGTATTTAATTTTACTGTAATGGGGCACAAAGGTACAGTCTCTTCACTTATATAGCACCACAAAGATTAAATCTGACAGCGCTGTCAAAGCCTCACTTTTACAAACTCCTTCAAATCCATTACAGATGTCCCTCTCTTATATGAGCCACACACAGAGGGCACAGAGCTGATGACTCCCCTCACCGAGAGTGTGATCCTGGGGATTCTAAACCAGATCTGGAGAGGATGTTAGTGCGAGTCTAAACACAACAATAATGTTTTTAATAACAACATTTTTGAGCCACATGCTAACCCAAACCAGCTAACCCCGAGACGCTCCCAAAACAGTTAAGATTTAGTTATGAGTTCCTTATTATGTGTCACTAATTGTTTAATGTTTCCATTTAAAAGGTTTGGAAGGGCCTTATTTCAAAGGGTCTGTACGTAACTCTTATTTCGTCTAGTTCATAGACATACTGCATTGCATACAGTATGGCCATTTGAGAAAATAATGTTAAGAGCTTTGGGCATCTTGAAAGGCACTATAAACCAATGCATTGCTATTATTAAATACTTTTAAGAATGTGAGAGCTTTTCCTTTCCTCTACTCGTCTTATGACATGGTTTCAGTATTAGACTTAGACAAACTTTATTGATGCACATGAGAAATTATTTGGACATAGTAGCTCACACATCACATATTATAATAACAAAGAGCAAAAATATAATTGTATTATTATGCCTTATTTGACACCAGCCTCTTGCTATTTTTGCTACTTATTTAGAATGTATTATAAACAAATGTATATGTACAACTAAAAATAAAATATAGAAATATAGTAAGCTACTGTGACCGGCTGTCGATCTCTCAGGCGCTCAGTTCAGTATTAGTGGGATTTTTAAAGCTTCTAGAGGTATATAAGATTAGTCATTAATAAGTACATGAAACAATATGCGCTGTTGCTCCTATACATTTACTGTGGTAACCACATGTATCTCCCATATGGTGTAGTTAATTCAGTAGCATGGCCTGGTACTACTACAGCTGTTGGCAGTGGGGGTGTCTGGATTTCTCATCTCCTCTCCAGGGGAACATGGGGGGAGTGTCCGGAAGGAGGGGCTGTATTCCCGGATCCAGGAGGGAGCAGGAAGGAGCGGATCAGATAAGAACACCTGATCAGGACAAGCTGCTACGGAGACAGATGAGGGACAGGGCCGGAGCTGACGGGACAGGAAGCAAAAGCCAGGCTCAGGGCTAAAGGCTCCTTCGACACTGGCTGTACAGGAAGTTTATTTGACTGTGTCAAGTTTTAGAAGAGATCTAAGATTCCACACAATCCAAGATAGAGGCTAAATTTGGAGTAAACCCTGGATTAAACTAGACCATGGATAGGACAAGCGTGGTTTGGTTTAAGCCAAACCACACTTCACACCACCAGGACAAGCGTGAAAAATATAAATGGTAATACATTCAAAATAAGTAGCCAAAATAGCAAGCGACTGGTGTCAATAAGGTTAAAATATATAAACATATATGTACAAGTAAACATAACTGCAACTCCACCATTACACCCCTGACCTTTGACCTGCTTTAACCAAATAATGCAAGCCACATTTCTTGCTCCATGTTTGAACCACAGCCCAAAGGAACAGTCACAAACGCTAATGTCATTCTTTTCTGCATGCCGCCAGGTCCATGTAAGGCTTTGAACTAAAGACCTGAGGACAGAGATGTAAAATAGCACAGGGGAGAGGACGTATTTGAAATGGTTGGACGGGGTTCATAAAAGCAGCTTTCAAAACATGGTTTGTTAAGGTCTGCTTTGAGTTTCGCTCTGCATTGCCTGGGTCTGAATCTTACTGATATAATGGGAGAGATGAAAAACATACCTGCACCGACTAGTCTCTTTAAACGACCAAAATGAGATGGCTCAAGAATCTGTCAAATCTGTCCTCTGTCCCCTTTCCCCCCCACTCCTCCATAAAAGTCCACATCAACTTTTCATGCTGATGCATTCAGCATGTCTGACGTTTGCAAACAGGGAGTGTAGGTTTCATGATCTGCACTTCAAGTTTTGTCCATCTGTAAATAAAATCGAGCCAAGAGAAGATGCTCAGACTAAATAATATTTTGAAAGTACAAGAGTTCCGAGTAGGTAAAACGTACCCTTATATTCCAGATGATTTTCCCTAAAACGCCAAATTAAAAACACCCCACAATGACACAGTTTTTGCCACTGAAGATTCACTGTAACTGGTAAGAAGTCACTGAGGAAAATCTGATTTTAATTTCAGTCTAGACTTTTGGGGGTAAATGCAACTGGCAGACTGTACATAATGCCGTTATGTCATTGGGGGAGCTACCAGTCACTGAATTAACTTATATTGGACAGCAAGACGATATGTTGGTGCAGCAAGTTGATGAATACAATTCTATTCCCAACTTAAAGGTGCATTGCGCAACTTTTCTGGTGGTGGGTCCGTCACCTGCTTGCCTCCATGGAGATGTTTTTGCTTTGCCTGGAATGTTCCGCGGTATGACATTAAGCATGTCTATCCAGCATTTATTCATTACGGGCCTTACTATTGCTCAGAAATACAATAATTCTCACTGTGAATAGAGGTGCCTCTTCACAGATCTATAGCCGTCTCCCTTGAGATTGACAGGTTTAATCTCAAAACCATGGATCATCCCAGGCAAAGCAGTAACATCTCCATGAAGACAAGCCGGTGACGGGCCCTCAACCAGAAAAGTTGCACAATGCACGTTTAAGAGTATTTTTTGGGTTTGTCAAATTTAAAATAAAATATGGCCTTTAGTCATCCAGGAAATATTTAATGCAAAATGTTTTTTAAAAATTCACCCTGTTTCACACAAAGTCTCCTCCCTGCGTGTGATAGAGTGTGTAGGTGTGTAGAGTCCATACTGACAGCTGATCACAGAGGCTCTAAATTCAGCAGGATGACGACCTGACCTGTGGAGTTGGATTTCCTCTGGCTCTCTGATCACTCTGCTCCCGATGGCTCGAAGCAAACTGAAAAATACCAGCTCTGTGTCAGTCCCTCCCCTATCCCAACTCCCCCTGCCCCCCTCCCTCGTGTCTCCCCCATGCGCCCCTCGCTAACCCGTCTGTGTTATTCTATTTACCAGAGGGAGTGTTTCTGGATCACTGGGCTAATTAATAAGGTAAACAGGGGGCGACTGCACTCACTCAATGCTGTGCTGACAGAAAGAAGGAAAGAGAAGAGGACTGAGCCACAAGTCCAAGCTCAGACCAGACCAAAACAATACCACACCTCACTATAAAGACAACACAAGTCTATAGGAATGCCATGACGGAAGTTTTCATGCTTTGCTTAATACCATACTGTGGAACATTCTGGGCTTAGCAATAACCTCCATGGAGACAAGCAGGCAACTTACATAGTTACATAGTGCACTTTTTAATTATGGCAAACTAAATTAAATGAATTTGCTCTTGACATTAGGGATGGATGATACTGACTAAATTAATATTTTTAAACTATCCCTGTGACAATATTCATACAATATTATGTTAATCCATCCCAAATGTGCGAAAATGTTGAAATGTATTTAAAATGTAAGCAATACTCTTAAAATTAACCTCAAAAGTGAATAAATGTCACTTTATGCAGATTACACCACAAGATTCACTAAAGGCCAGCACACACTACAGGAGAATTTGCCCAGTTTAGGCTGCGATTTGCCTCTTCCCGAGTTCTGGGAGGCGTGACCCGTCTGTGTGCGATTTTGAAGCCGCTGCGCTGCTCATATGTGCGGTGTCTGTGTGACTCTGAGCTGCTCTGTCAGATCATAACCACCAAACATCAGCAACTCTACCGTAACACTAAAACTAAAACGCGTTAGGGGCAGAGGAGTGAAGCAGCAGATTAGCAATACTGACTCTACTCCCTGTGTACTTTATCACCAACCTTCTGTGCATTAAAAATTATGTATCCGAAGTACTGCACCACATTTCACAAATAATGACACAGTTTTGACTTGCATGTAAACTAGAAGGGCAGTGCTCTGATCTTTTGACCACTTAAAGAGTCTCAAAGCAAGTCGTTTTACTGTAGACAGGAAACAGCAGACGCAATCACGCTCACAGCTTTGTAACCTGTGGTCCGCAGCCATATCCCGCTGCAGTCTTTGCGATCAGCAATTTAAAATCTCATAAGATTCTCCTTGTGTCTGTGGCATGCGTTTTTGTCGGATGTTTAAAAATTGTTTAAGACCGAAAATTCCTGTAATGTGTGGCGGCCTTTATCCATGTTGTTTTATAGATGTATCTTCCTTAGACCACATTACACAGCCACAAAACAACGTCAGAACAGCCTCAAAACTATTAATGAAAATGAAAAGCACCAGCTCACCATTGCTCTGACATAATTTCTTAAACTCAGTCCCTATATTAACACCCATTGGAAAGAGTCTGTAATTACCATTTCAAAAGCCTGTTGGTCAGGAAAAGTCTTAGTGAGGGGAGAGCTGGGGTTAACTGTCAGCAGATGGAGGATAAATATTTCATGAAAAGCTCTTTAAGTCAAAGCAGGACCATTAATGTCACTGTGAGAGGACTGAAGCATAGGCTAATCAGGGCTCACTGGAACGCTGCACACAATTACAGCCAGGCCCGAGCCGTGAAATGGGCCTTCAGCAGAGCGCCAGGGCACCAGACACAACCACAACATTCAAACATGGAGAAAAACACAGGGGTGTGTAATCTTCAACTACTAGTGTTGGTAGAATACTTCAATGTCATAATGTTTGATACTCAATACCAATTTTAGAGATAGACCGATATTTGTACTTTTTAACAAATTGTCTTTTGGCCTTAAAGGACCATTGAGTAACTTCTAAGGTGAAGGGTCAGTTACCTCCTCGTCTCCATGGAGATGTTGTTGCTTCGTCCAGAATGCTCCACAGTATTAAACCTACATCTCCATGGAGACAAAAATGACACCACCAAGCCAAGTTACACAACAGATCTGTGGAGAGGCAACCCTGCTCGCCCTGTTTTTTTACGCAATGAAAACGCCTGTAATTGAATAAATGCAAGATAGATAAGTTTAATGCTAATGTGGAACATTTCAGGCAAAGATGACAGACCCTGCACCAAAAAAGTTACATAATGCACCTTTAAATCTCAAGCAGAGGCCGATATTTTGTTTTGGCTGACCTACTGACTAAAGAGTACATGCACAGCTTTGTTTTAACTCTATAGTTTGAAGAGATAACTGTACAAAACATGACTACACAGCTCTCTGGTTTGTGGCAAAAAGAGCTGTGGGTAAGTTTGTAGTATAATATATAATTTAAATAACAGAATTAAGGGAAAATATGCGATGAAAAAAAAAACCAAAACATATTGGTCAATCTCTAATTTCAATACCAGAATTATAATTATTAAAAAAGAAAAAAAAACAGTTATTTTAGACAATATAATGTAGCCAGCTTTGATTTACGTTCTTTGCATCCGAGTGAAATTTTCCAAATGCTTGTGGTCTATTTATATGTTTACATAACAGTAATGTAAGGCAAAACTACTCAAAGGTACACTTTACTTTTGGTGAAGACTAGTATAAATACCACTACCAGTACTACTACAACTACATATTTTATAATACACAAATGTTATCTGTGGCAGTTTTGTCTCCAAAATGTAAATCTTCATGAAGTTCAGACAGTAAAGTAAAGGAAATGAGAGAGCATCTTTTGCAGTCTTTCAGCCTCATAGTGTCACAGGGCATCATATTTCTAACAGAGTGCAATAAACACTGAGGCCTGTGCCGTTTAAACAAGAAGGTTAAACAGAGGTTGAATAGAGACACTATGCCCCCGTTGTCCCTGGGCTGAAACCACTACACAGAAACATTAACAAAGCAGCTATAAGAATAAGAGAGGGGAGAGGAGGCAGCCTTGAGGTAAACCTTTTTTTTTTTACAGAACATAAAATGAAATTGTAAGGGCAAGACAACAGTCAAGTCAGTGTTCTTACCCTTTCAATTATATTTTATAATGATGATAACTGATATGTATGGAAATTAGCACCATGCCAATTCTGGTACATTTACATAAATTTACTGTGTTCATTACTGTTCTCTACAAATACATAAACATGGTCAGAGCATGTCCAAAACTACTGCTCTTGAGACCCTACAGAAAGTGCTCCACTGTGGTTTTAAACTCGATACATCTTCACTAGAATCATATGGATGATGTCAGCCCTGGAACTACCAATCGCTGCTGAATTAAAGATAAAAGGTAACTGTTAACTTGAAAACTATCGCTTCATGACATCACAAGGTGGAACAGGGCATTTTAAGCTTTGGAGATGTAGACAGACTAATAATAAAAAGGATTACTCAAACATGTGTGAATGAAATGAAACGAAACACAACCTTGGGTATGTTTTGAATGAGGTAACAGCATTATGGCATGACTTAAAGCTCACATGAATCCATTTTGGGTAATATAGTACCTTTAATGCATACCTAGTGTACAGCTCTATAACCTCAAACTAACATTACAAATGGTGAGTTGCGCGGTGAACAGTTGTCTGCTCGTGTCCATGTCCACATGTTTGAGAGCTGTTTCGATGACAGCCACCACTGCTGTGCCGGGCCTTTTCTGGATGCACCTGCCACTCGCTGAATTCTTGGTGGGTGAAATATGGAGGAGCACAGATCCCAAGAATTCGGCGCGATTTGTCGCTGTTGCCGACCATTACAGGCTGTCAGTCAGAGTAACGTCTCTATAATGGCTCCTGTTCAGGGCACATTCATCACTTGAGGTCTGCTGGTGTGGAAAAGCAACTGGGAAACATCAGCAGGGCCTACACATGACAATATTAACCGTTTTCTGACATTATTGTGTGATTTTGTTCTATATATCACAGTCTTATTATTGCTTTTTGAAATTTTACTTTGCTTTTCATGAAATTGGATCCATCAAAAGCCCTTCTTGGGACTAATGTTTTGCAAGTTTGCCAGAGTTTGCCCATGTTAATCTATGTAAGTTAGTTTGTATCTGTGTTTAACAAATAAACTGTATATTCACTGGGGAGTGGGGTTCATTTGGTTGGGCACTTGGAATTATTAATTAAATGTAGTGACAGAATACCTAAAGACAAAACATAGTATTTTTTAAACTTGCTCTGGACAGTAGTTTTTATGTTGAAACCCTTTCAAAATAAAAGGACATCATATATTTTAGGGAGCTGATTACTTTTGTGATTCATGCATTAACAGGTTCAGCTTCAGGAACTTTTAGTTGGTACACACAAGTACACTTTTGCATGTAAAACTTATATTCATTATTTATTCATTTTTACATTCATATTTTCATATTGAGGAAATTATTTAAAATCAGAATGCATCCATATAATTCAGAACATATAATCTTCCATCGCTGATCATTTAGTGACATGTGATCCAAAGTGTTTTAATCTAATTTAGTGGTGGAAAGAAGGGAGCTTTTTCTCTGTCAAACATTCATTTTTCACTCAGCACCATTTTCCTAGCTCCATTATGAGCTCATCACAGCGCCATGCATCTGAGCAGCACTTTTGTGGGGCTGGCTCTGTCTGGCTGCCGGACGTCTGAGGACACTGGAGCTCCAGGTCAACGTTTGTTCTGACCGTCTACTCATTCACACAACACCCATTTTGGTTTTCCTCTGGTAGATCATATTTAACATAAAGCTTTGTCAAATGATGATAGTTTAATGTTTCATGAAAATATGTTGGTGTTTTATAAGTTACAAAATAGTACAGAAGTGTAGCAGTGTTTGTGAAACTCTGGTGCTAGCCCGAGGGATGGTTTAAGGCTGGTTTATGGTCCAGTATCAAATCTACACGGCTGTGCCACACAGCTCCCACAGCTTGTGGTGCTTGCTGTGCTCAAAAGTTACTACACGTTGACTGCTTCATACACAAAGAGTATACAGACAACTGATTAAAAGCAGCTTGGAACAGATAATGTTTGGCACAGAAATGTTTGCATATGAGCCTAATATGATTGTTTAGTGTCATAGTAATTAAATAAATAACATGGGAATACAAATGATTTAATTTACAACACACCTGGACCCTGACTAGCTCTGCAGAAGCTGGTATGGTTCAGATCTGCGCCAGGACGTCAGCTCTCATCTGATGATGCTGGACTATAAAGCAGCCATTAGAGTTGAGTCCTGGTTGAGCCTTACTGTGAATTCTTTGTTAATGCATATTATTCAAAATATTTTTGGTGACCAAAGTTTGAGAAACACATTGTGATCACCTATAAAATATGTGATTATTATTTCAAAACTTTCTCCTTTAACAACTTGGGGTGATTGTGGGTGATGTACCTGGTTTACTGTTTGATGGGCCAACGTAAAATTGACTCTTGTGAGCTTTAAGCTATGTTAGAATGGTGTTAACTCATCAAAGAGTTGCGTTTTGTTTCATTCACACATGTATGACTAACCCTTTATTATTAGTCTGTCTATGTCTCCAAAGCTAAAAATGCTCTGTTCCACCTTGTCATGTAGTGGTAGTTTTCAAGGTAACAGCTACATTTTACCTTTAATTTAGTAAAGACTGGAAATTCCGGGCTGAAATCATCTAAATGATTCTAGTGGCATCACAAGGCGGAACAGAGTGTTTTCTGTGTAAGAGAAGAAGAATATTAAAGCATCACCTCTATTACCCTCTAACTGTGTCAAGTGAGACGTCAAAGAGCCAGTGAGTTAGCGCAGATGTCATTGTAAGTGTCAGAGCAGCAGATGGAGCGTGACCCAGGGGCGTCACTTTGACCTGTGGAGACTCAGGTTATGTATGCGCTGAAAACACTGTCCTCAGGCTCTAAGGCAGGAAAACAGGGGAAACTGTGGAGGTGCTCAAATGTTACACAATATAGAGAATATTGCAAGATCAAAATGTGTTCTTGTGAAGATGAAAAATGGCCATTGCAAAAAAAGTTAAATCTGTTAAATTAATTGAAAATGTAAACTAGATTTCAGTAAATATCACTTGACAAGTAAAGTTATCTAATGAAACAAGACCTTACCCAGTCAAAATGAGAAAACACATACTTGAGAAAAACAACTTAACAAACAACAATAAGAAACAAAATTGTATGTAGTTTGAATTCAAAAGGTATTCCCATTGATAGATAATTTTATTTGTCAAGTCAAATTTACTCAAAGTGTAATTCTAACTTGGCTATAAATTAACTTTAGTTTTTAATGCATGCATAAATCCATCAAAGTTGGAGTGGGAATCAAGGCATAATGAGTTTTTGATGGTGATCCTTAGATGAGAGAAGAGGTAAACCCTGCATACAGTTTGCTTGAGCTTAAAGATGCGCTGTGTAACTTTTCTGGAGAAGGTCCGGAATCCGTTTTTCGCCATGACAATGTTAATGCTTTGACTCAAATTGTCCACAGTATGGCATTAAACTAATCTGTGTTGCATCTGTTATTTATTGCTCAAAAATATCTTAAAGACCATGAATTCTTACTGTGAATGCAGTCGCCTCTCCACAAATCTAACCTGTAATTTGACTTACAAGTCTCCATGGAGATTCCTTAAGTTTATGGCCATACTGTGGAACATTCTAGGCACTTCTCCATGGAGACCAGCAGGTGACAGACCATCTCCTAAACAAGCACCTTTAAATTACACTGCAGTCTGATGGAAATATATTATCGGGACAAACCCATAGAAATATTGTCATAAAAGGGATGTGTTCATGCAGGTATTTGCTGAGAAAAAGCAGGAGTGTTCCAAAAGAACTTATTTGGAAAAGCGAGATTCAGGCAGGCCGCCCAGTCGTAAAGCCATGCAAACAGTTGTTATTCGTGATAAATTGCAAAGCCTTGTCAAACTGACACCATGAAATAAAGAGTGCAGCTGTCTCACACAACACATGGGAGCATATACGTTTGCATATTCTGAGCTTTATTAAACTTTAAGGTCATATATTGAACAAAATAGACTGGTCTGGCCAAGTTATAGTATTGTTCTTTGTTATTAGTCCATCTACATCTCCAAAGCTCAGAATGCTCTGTTCCACCTTGTGATGTCATGGAGAGGTAGTTTTCAAGTAAGCAGCTACCGTTTACTTTTAGTTCTGCAGATTGCCAGTTCCAATAATATAACACTCCTTGCAATACATTTGTGATTTATGTAATAAAAATAGCATTCTGTTCAAGTTCACATTTTTAACATGTCCAAAATAACTAACAGATAGACTAACATTTGAACTGACAAACTAATACAAGAATCACATTTCAGAAAATGTTTGTAGACATGGTTATTAGTTTTTTTAATGCAGAATAAGACATATTTCGTTTGTGGGGAAACTGTGGTACTTCAAAAACAGAAGCCTTTGTGATTTGCTAACTGCGCTCACTCAAATTGTGATTTCGATTCAATTGCGATTAATCCTGCAGCCATACTTAACCAGGTTCTAATCATTCACCTATTCATATCAGGGGGTGTTAATAACTACAACATACACCTGCATCTGTCAGGGAACTCCCAGGAAAATTACCCAGACACAAACTAAAACACCACTTTAATATTTAACCCAAAACGCCATGCTCTAAAGCTGAAGCTATGCAGACACTCACTCTTAAAAAATGCACCCACCTTTTCCGACTGATAAAACATTGGTAAATCACCGGTGATGAACTGTGCTGGACTTTGAGGCCGTCATGTTTTCATAGAGCTATTTTGTTGCCATGGAAATTGTCTTACCCACCTGCTTGGCCCAAACACAAGAAAATTTCACCTCATTCCAGATCATAAAAAATGACCTTTTTGGAACAACTGTCAAAGGGAGTGAAAAAGTGGAATTTGTGCAATCTGACAAGGCATGAACCTAAGCTAAACTATGAAGTGAAGTAAACAGAGGACGGCATTAGCTCCAGGAGAGAAGGAAAAGTTAAATAGTGTGCCTGACCCTGGATGGTACGAGGTGTGTGATGGATCTATGAATACTTTGACATTTTTGTATCCATAGATGTATAAAGAAGTGGACTAAAGGCCGCCACACACTACGGAGAATTTGTCCGATTTAGGCTGTGATTTGCCTCTTCCCGAGTTCAGGGAGGCGTGACCTGACTTTGTGACTTCATGTTCATGACTTCAATTTTGAAGCCTCTGCGCTCCTCGTGTGTGTGGTGTCCGTGTGACTCCGAGCTGCTCTGTCAGATCATAACCACCAAACATCAGCAACACTACGGCAACAGCCAATAAAACAGAGCGTCTGGTGGATCAGGGTGAAGCTGCAGATTAGCGATAGATAGATCTCCAACCTTCTGTGCATTAAAAATCATGTAACTGAAGTATTGCACCGCATTTCACAAATAATAATAGCTTTGACTTCTAAACTAGAAGTGCAGTGCTCTGATCTTTTGAACACGTAAGAGTCTCAAAGTGAGTGGTTTTACTCTAGACAGGAAACAACAGACGTGAGTGCGCTCACAACTTTATAGCCTATGGTCCGCAGCCATATCCTGCTGCAGTCTTTGCAACTGAAGATTTAAAATCTCATAAGATTCTCCTCGTGTCTGTGGTGTGGACTTTTTGTTGCACGTTTAAAAAATTTTTAAGACTGAAAAATTCTGTAGTGTGTGGCGATTGTAAGGGAGTGTGACATCACCCATAGTGTTCAGCTCCACTAAAAAGAAAATATGAACATTTTAAGATCAAAATGACAAGGCTCACGGCAGCAGTCAGAGAGAGGGGTGAGGGTCAAATGTAAAGTCAATTGGAAACCGTTTGATGGAGCTGTAAGTGCGCCCATGCTCACTTCCTATTTGGAACATGGTTAGCGATTTTACAATCTATTTAGGTTTTGTGCTATACTTGTGTCTGTAAATGTCTCGGTTGATTTGATCATTCTTGATATATTGTTGAAATATTGTTTTATTCATATCTGAAATTGAGACAACACAAAAATTATGTTATTGTGACAGGCCTATGTAAGCTAAACTATGAACTGGAGTAAACAAGAAGAAGGCATTAGGCACTTAGCTGCAGGAGAGAGAAGGTTAAGGTTAAATATTCAGTGTGACCCGGGATGGTGTGAGGGGGTCCGAGCAGAGGGGCTGTGCAGGTGGGAGCAGGTCATCAGTGGAGGAGATGGCCTGGAGACATACATAACTCTGTTTATCTGTAGCTTAGTCTCACTCAAAACAGGTCTCAAGACTGAGCCAATTCTCAAGAGCACACTCTGTAGGACAAAGGTCTGAATCTACAGCCAAGTCTTCATAATTATAATCAGATTATATGAGGGCCAAGAAGTAGCAAAAAAACAAAAAAATTAAAATAAAAAAACAGAAGACTATCAAATATAGTGACTAATTTCTTCAATTTTTTTGTTGACTATGTAATATTAAGGGTGTGCAAAAATATAAAAAGGTGACACAGTATAGATACTGTGGGCTGCTGCATTTTTGGTATCTTTTAGCATTTTTTTTTGTGACTGCATTACAATTTTGTTGTTTATTTAGTGTAAGGAAACTTGTTTAAAGGCAGTACACTTGACATATTTACTGTTTTGAGGATTAAAACGGATGTATTTCTATTAACTTTGCACAAGTAGTTGTTTAAGAAATATTGTTGAAACATTTGGTTCTTACAAAACAGCAATATAACAGAGTATCATGTGTAATATAGCAGTTATTGGGGTATCGTAATAATATCGTATCACAAGCCATGTATCGTGTATCATATCAAATCATAAGGGGCCATGTGATTTCCACCCCTATGTAATTTTAACTTTTAACAGAGCTATACGTGAAAAATATGTATTAAGACTGGGAACTTTATGGTGCATTATTTAGTTGCAATATTTATTATTCATATGAGATGATCTGTATGATTTGGTTCTGTACCCAAGCCTGCTACCGGAGCTCACATCCTCTGTCCGTGGAGCCAACAAGATGAAATTTCAAGGACATTCCATTTCCCCAAATACTAAATTATCCACACAAAATGGCTGCACAAGACAATCTTACAAAACAGACAGAAACATAGAACGTTGTAATGCTTTTAACAGATCCACTCATGCCAAAATCATTATTACAATTACTAAACGCTAAGAAAAAGGATTTTAGCTAGATGAAAGATTTAAGTGTATGTTAAATTTCCAAAAATAGAACTATTACGAAGCGTTAATCTCTGTAAATGGATTTTTATTATTGAAACTAAGAGCAGAGGTGTAAAAATTCACAGTAAAAGGTCCATAAAAATGTCAAGCTAGTATCTGTTGTATGTCGGACAGTGGATTAAGTGTAGAGAGTAACCCTAATCCAGGACTAATCCAAAAATCACACACGTTGAAAAGATCTCACTGATATCTGAAACCTGCAAATTATCCCAGTTACACCATAGATACTATTCACTGGTTTCAATGGTACAATACAAGTCCTTTCCTCACTTTTTACTTTGTTATAGAATACAGTGGAATATGTATCACAAATTTTATCCGACTATAAAATGTTGATGGGGAAACCAGGAGGGAGCAATGCCATCTTCAGATCTGAGAAAGTAACACAGAAGAATAATTTAGCATTTTTTACGGTGAGACCAGTGAGACAGAACAGGTTAAGACCTAGGTTTAGAATTTGAACGACTGGCGTACTATTTATCTAAATGCATTAAATAAATAATAAAACACATGGTTTATTGTATTGAAATAGGGTACTGAAAAAAATTAATCAAAAGTAGTATTAGATAACATGGTACATTTAAAAACTTTCAGATAAATATTTATTTATCTATAGACATGCTTTGATCTGATATTACACTGATCAACATCGACACAATGAAATCAAGAAGATAATAAAAGAAATGATTTGATGGATAAATATTGACACATTGGGAAATATCTGACCACACTTTTTTGGAAGAAAAACTGTAACATACAAACAGACTTACAGATGTATTTTAGTACTGTACTTGTGTTTCTGAAGTCAATCTAAGTGTGACACATTGAGACACAGAAAGAAAAGAAACCTGGCCTGTAATTCCAATCTGTCATCACCACAGCGACTTGTTTGCTAAATAAAACCTGCTTTAACATTAGGATCTGTACAACCGCTGCCACATCTGCTCTGCATTCCCTGTCGAGCGGCGGGTAAGAGGAAAAAAAAAACACTGTAAGAGTAGAAGCAGAGGTTGAAAATGAAAGTGAAAGGTGGTGGTGGGTGGGAGCATTAGATTCACCAGTGAGGGCCTAGAGCGAGTCGTGCCCACCCAAACATTCACAGGAGACCACCACTTTCAACACCACTCACAGCAACAGGCGCCAATTTGACTGCACTGGGTTAAAAAGGTTTTTATACAAAGACAGATTGTGAAAATTTGTGAATGATGAGTTTAATCATGACTTAAAGTATTTTTCCATAAAAATCCCAAATAATACCAAATCTTCAGCTAACTCACTCACTTCTCCTTTTTGTCTGAGTCCCATATAAATTCTAAATACATAAATAAAATCTAAATAAAAGATTAGTCAACAAATTTTGTTCGACTAAGACACCACTGACTGATTACTCGACTAAACACCTATAGCCCCACTTTAAATACTTATTGTTAAGATTATTAAAAAAGCTACACTATGTAGAAAAGTTTATGATTTGATGAACCCTCCACCAGAAAAGTTACACAATGCACCTTTAACTATTTCAGA
Organism: Taenioides sp. WSHXM2023; assembly: GCA_029959045.1. Taxonomy (NCBI): domain Eukaryota; kingdom Metazoa; phylum Chordata; class Actinopteri; order Gobiiformes; family Gobiidae; genus Taenioides; species Taenioides sp. WSHXM2023. The sequence goes on along the minus strand of CM057103.1, from coordinate 11,047,767 downwards.
ATTATACAGTTATTTAAAAAGGTCTTTAAACATTGTAATCTACCAATGGTAATGTTATAATATAATTTTGTATACTGAGCCGCGTAATTAATCTCTCAGCCACATTATATCCAACTGTTAGGCTGTGGTACACATTTGTTCCCAGTGTTAGTTCCCACCACACAAGAGGTTTAATATAGGATTAATGATTATGTAAAAGAGCATGTAATTGTTTGGAATGAGGCAGTGCACTTTGTCATTTTGAGTTCTGATGTATGAGGTTTAGTTTTCACTTTAACTTTTGAATAAAATTATTATTTAATTAGTAACTATTTTAGTCACCGTTAACGTCTAGTCTTAATTTTGTAGAATAACATTATAATACTATTTTTAACCTGGTTTAAATGTTTTGTCCTGGACTATTTTTCTTGGTTTTCTTGGTTTAGTCACTGGTTTAGTCCCGGTATAGTCCCCGGTTTAGTCCCCGGTTTAGTCCCCGGTTTAGTCCCCGGTTTAGTCCCCGGTTTGGTTCCCGGTTTGGGTCCCAGTTTAGTCCCAGTTTAGTCCCAGTTTAGTCCCAGTTTAGTCCTAGTTTAGTCCTAGTTTAGTCCCTTTTTTAGTGTAGCCTCTTTAAACCCAGGAAAACAAAGAATGTCCAAATTAAAACAGCGAGAAGCTCTGTTTTAGCCCATTAAGGGTTAAGGGAGAGTCTTTAGTGCAGAACTCTATGGACTCCACATCATTAGGCTGGGGGCAACATTTTAGACACTCATACGTTTGAAGTGCAGCGCCAAACTGCTCCCTGGATTACTCCTGTATTTTATGGACTGGGTGTAAAAGCATTTAACTCAATCCTATGGGCTGTACGTTAAAATCAGCCACAGAGCTCTAACACTCAAATTAACAGTCCTGTTATAAGAATGCTGACACAATATGACACATAAAAAAGGAAAAATACATTCAGACAATTAGAGGAAGCCGATATTGACAAATGAGGTTTAAGAGTTAGTGTGAAATGACTAGAGATGCACCGGTCCAGCTTTTTCATTTCCAATATTCAAGTACCTGCAGATAACTGATATCAACCAATACTAGTGCAGAGACTAAAAATAGACTAAAAAGAACAAAAAATGATAACATGTGTTAAGTATTTGTTATTCATTTCTCAAGTAACTACAGAGCATCTTTGTATAAAAGCTCAAACATTATGAGACTTTCTGGACAGGGGGTCTGTGTAAACCCCTCAGTCGTCCAGGTAGGATTTTTTCTTTTGCTACCAATTTATAGGCCCAACCAGAATATCAGCAGAACTGATATTTTGAAGCCAATATCCGATCTAGCAAATTTAGATATTCAATACCAGTATCAATAACTGTGCATCATTGCATTGTTATTCTTTTGCATTGTTATTCTTTTACTATTCAATTTTAAGCTGCTCTTTTTGCAGCATTTTATTGATGCTATACTCAATATTCAAACTGTATCTTCATTCAACAAATTCAAATTCTATCTTTCAATAATCTGCCTAGCTATAGTGCCAAATTTCAAGTCAGAAAATTTTAATTTGGTATTCAGACCAGCACACTGTCAAACAAATGACAATAACCACACAAATAAGCCTCTATAACAAAACATTAAAAACTACAGAGCTACCTACAAACTTTAATAACGCAGAGTTTACTTTCAATATTAGCGGAGGGCCAAGCATCTGAAATAACCTGGTTCCACATTGGCCCTAAAAATGGAAGTGACACGACCAAACAGACTGATAAAGAGGGCTTATGGAGAGCTGTGGGCCAATGAGAGAGCCTCTGTTTTCTAAAGTGGGAATCCAGCTACAGTCAACAAGTATACAAGCCCCAACACAACCAGAAACTGCACTGACGTGAGCTGACCAGGGATATACAGGATAAACCAGGACACCCAAAAATACACAACCTAAACACTAATGGAACTTTAGGAGTTTTCTACATAAATGTGCGTCTATGAAACTAGGGCTGTGTAATTAATCAAGCGTTTATTGATTCAATTAATCAGAGAGGTTCACAGCCAATCCTCAGACAGAAAAAGTATCGTGTGGAACAGAATTAGACTTTGGATGAAGAAATTTAACTTTTTTGTGTTAAATAGGAATTATGTCAAGAAATCTTGAAATGTTTTGTGTGAACTTGGGTAGTTTTACAAAATATGATCTAGTAATATGGCAAAAGATGATAATTTTTTAGAGTGAGTTGTGTATTTTGGTTTGTAGTGTAATCTTACCTGATGTTTGGCCCATGTGCATGACTGTGGACCTGCTCCTGCCACCTCTGCTGCTGGTGGCGCTGCTGAGCACAGAGCGCTGGGTTGAAGTGGGACTGGTAGGTGCAGGCCGGGGCACAGCAGGGGCAGTTTGGGGTGTTACCAGCAGGAGGCAGAGTACAGGGCCCTGGGCTGGTTTTAAACAGAGGACAGTCTGGCTGACCACAGGGACAATGCAGCGTGGAGGGGTAGTGACACTGCTGGCAACATACACTTCTGTGCTGGACGGGCAAAGACTGTTGGCATTTGGTCAACTTTTGTGTTGAGATCTGTTTTAATGATCCATTCTGTTTCACAACGCTGCCATTTTGTTTTGGTTTGATCACTTTGTGGCCAATTAGAGGATTTTCTTGGGCCTTCTTGATACTACGACTATCGTCATCGTTGTCAGCTGTGATAGAGTCCCCGCTTGAGGCTGCAGTTAGAGGGTCTTGTCCATTGCAAACTGCTGTGCTCGATTTAGGAGACGAGTGCCCACTGCCACAGGAGCGAGAGTGGCGCCCCCCGTTGGTGAAGGCTGGAGGGTCAGCGCTGGCATCGTTCAGCGCCATTGTGCGTTTCCAACTGGGTCGGGCGAGGTCAGTCCTCTGGGGAAAACAAGAGGAACATAGATAGATTAGATCATGTTAAAGGTGCACTGTGGAGGGTTGTCTCCATGGAGATGTTACCGTTTTGCCTTGATTATTCCACAGTATGTAAATCAATTTGGTAATCACAATGGAGGCAAATCAATGGTTAGATCTATGGAGAAGCAAGCTAGCACATGGTAAGAATACATGTTTTCCAAGGTATTTGTGAGCTATAAAATACCTGTAATTGAACAAAATAAAAGGCAGATATATTTAATGCCCTATTGTGGAACATTCCATGCAAATGTCTCCATGGAGACAAACAAGGAGTGAACCCTTCACTTTAGAAGTTGCATAGTGTACTTTTAAATTAAAATCAACTGATGACATTTTTAAAAAATCTAATATTTGCCTTGTTATTGTGGTGGATAACTGATTTTTGCCAATATCATAATAAAATATAATTGATGTCAAGGCTCACAAAGTGAAGCCAAATTCGTAAAATTAACTTTTTCCTTTTTTATATTAAATTAAATTTTAACAAAATGGATTGATTTGCTGTATGTTTCATGATGACTGTGTAAATATACAACCACTTCTTAAGTGTCACTGCTCTATTATTTCCATTAGAAACAAAATCAGCTCGATATATAGGGAAATTGGACTGGTTCCATCTCAAATAGAAATCTCTTTTGTAAGATTTCCTTCCTGATACCATTTATTTTATACAAATTTGACCAATAAAATACCACTGTACAGGAAATACACAACATTTTCATATGTATACAATAAGGTTTTACACAATTTACACAGTGCACTTAATGGAAACAAAAGTGGAATTTTGTGCTTCAGTTATCAGCTCAGAAGATACATGAAAATAGGGTAGTGGAGAGAAGGCAAGTTGAAATGGTCAGCTGTTGCTCAACTGACCCCCAACTCCCACAAGAGGAGCTGCATCTGTTTTTTATCAGACATCCTTCACAAATCAACAAAGACTTCATCTAAAACTCCAACACTGCTGTTTGATGAGGGGGAAAAAAAATCGTAAAAGAATTATTTTTATTTTTCAAAAGAACTGAGAGCTATAGCTTTGGGAGACAGGGCTCTTTGATAACTGAACAGAGCAATTTCAAACTGTGGAAACAAAATATAATGTGGAGCAGAAGGCTTTTGTAAATCACCAAAGAAAAAGAGAGGTAACAGACCAACAATTGTGAAAGATACGTGGCTGTATTCAAAGATACAGTATATTATGTCACCGTTCTGATGCAGGTTCCCCCACTTGCTTGTCAACTTGCTTGTCTCCATGAAGATTATATTGCTTTGCCTGGAATGTCCCATAGTACGGCACTAAACTTATCTTACATTTATTTAATTAGTAGCAGTAGTTTATTTTCCTTCACTCATGCACTTAATCATGCACTTAATAGACTATTACAAACATTTCACATAAAACTATGACTGAAGGGGATTAACCTGAAGTGAAATCACTTAAGAATGCCAAGTGGTGTTATTTCTAAAAATTATATGAAAACCATTCTTACTCCAACTGGTAATTTGGCTATGCTACAAAAGCATACAAGTTTAAAGCCATACTATGGAAAATTCAAGACAATACTATCTCCATAAAGACATGCAAGTGACAGAGCCATCAGAAAAGTTACACAGAGTACCTTTAAATATATTTTTTTTTAAAAATGTGGCGTTAACTGTTTAATTGTCACATTGCAACTACTACTATGAATTTCAAAACCTTCTTCAAGCTTCGTAAGATTCTGTCCAGGCCTGTCACAATAACACATTTTGAAACATGATATTTGCTCCAGAAAAATAAGGCGATAAACGATAACATTAAAACTTGTTAATGTGTGTTGTGAAATGTAAAAGTGTTTTGCACTTGCCGGCCATGGTAACTGAAAGACCTGAGCTGCAACAAACAAATAGCAGAATTAACTAATATTTATCCATGGCAATTATTTGTTATTCTACTCTCTACAGCTCAAATCTCGCCTTATTACATAAAAATCTCTCCATTATTGCAAAGAAATTGTATATACGATAAATATTATGCCCAAAATATATCGTTTCAGCTTTCATATATTGAACGATAAGTCGATATAGTAATTTTAGTGACAGGCCTAATTCTGTCTGACACTGTACAGCAAATTATTTCAAAAAAGGCCAGAGAAATTAAGAATTCCTTCAATTATGAAGGACAGCATTATTGGACAGCATTGTGGGAGAGCTGCCACTGTGCGTTCAGCAAATTCAAACTATGTAAACAACACAAATGCATGTACAAATCCCAGAAACCCCTATGCTTATGTATAACTGGCACCTTCTGGAACATCTAACGCTTTAAAAGGCCCATAATACACTATTTTCTGATTTGTTATAATGTTGTTTCCTCATCAAAAACATACTTGGAGTTGTGTTTTGTTTCATTCACACATGTTTAACACACAAACCCTGCATAGTTAGGCTGAGTTCGTCTCTCAAATGGAAAACACTCTGTTCCACCTTGTGATGTCATGTGGTAATATAAGAAGTGTTTTTAAACTCTATACATTTTCACTAGAATCTTTTGGATGATTTCTGCTCTGAAATTGCCAATCTCCAATGCACAATACTTTGTAGACAGCTGAAAACAACCACAATATGACATCACAAGGTGGAACAGAGCATTTTGAGGTTTGGAGATGTAGACAGACTAATAATAAAAGGATTACTCAAACATGTGTGAATGAAACAAAACACAACTCTGGGTATGTTTTTGAAGAGACAACAACATTATAACATGGCTTAAACCTTACAAGAGTCAATTTTGTTTAATACAGGGCCTTTAAATCTGAAACTCAACTTGGCCTCTGAACTTGGACCGGGGAGGTTGTGATTTAACGCTCACAGACTCGATGCCAACAGTGACTGCTGCAGAAACACAAATGTTATCTTGGAGAAAACAAGCATGTGAAAGTCCAATGTTTTAAGTTCGACAGCAAAGAGAGCTCCTAATTACTGCCTCTTTGAAACATTTTGCCAGCTGCACAGGACTTTATGGTCATGACGATTACTCCAAATGGATGAGTTAGAGACTACAAAACACAAAGAGCAGCCTAGTGTCCCGACAGGTCCCAACAAAGAAAACAGAAGGTTCAGATTATAATGGTTACAGCCCCTATGTCGGTGTCTTGAGTTACAGAATACATTATAAAGTGTAGAGGGTTATAAGGGATATAAAGGAGTGACTAGAGGGACTGAAACACATTTTTGTTTTGGAGATAGGGGTAGGTAATCGTGACAATTAAGCAATATTAGTAATACACCAGAAATATGGTAAATTATACTGAAATTGTTCTTAGTTGAAGTTAAAGTATGTTTTTTTTTTTTTGTTTTTTGTTTTTTTTTAACGGTACTGAATATTCTTAAGGTGCTTATATATAAAATAACAATTCAAGTATTACAATTTTTAACATATATCCCTCACCTCTATTTGCAGGTAAAGTGGGGCCATGTTCATTCTGCTTTCATACTGGATAATCGTGGCCATGAAGTGAATGATTTGGTAATTAAATCAAACATTACAAAGGTTGTCAGCAAGAGCTAGGCCTGACACGAGAACAAATTTTGAAGTGCAATATATTGCTGAAGTAACTATAGATGATAAATGATAATATTTATGCTAAACTAAATGATACTGACACAATAACCCAAGAGCAGATTTAAACCACCAAAACTAAATCTACAATATTGTTAAAAAATCATGAGCTGCAATAAATAAACAGCACAATGACACACTTTCATGACACCCTAGTAGTTAGTTTGCATCTATAATGAGTCACTGAAATTATTATTTCAACCTTTTTTGGCTTAAAGCTTACCATAAAGTCAAAAAATACCAACAATTTCCCAGTTGTGAAAATAAAATGCACACACAATAAATATTGACTCTCAAATAATATTTTGTTTTGAATTGTTCCAGCTTTCATATACTGAACAATTATCATGACAGGCCTAGTAAAAGCAATATTTGTTCTGGACATGCTTACCTTGTATCTGGGGACACAGACAGGTCAAGTTAATGAAATTTTAAATAAACACTCTACATATCTTACCATTAAAAAACCAATACTCCACTTGAAGTACATGTTAACCCTATTTCAGTTGTGTCTTGGAGTAAATCTAACTTGCATGTTTTCAGTGGCAGGATGGAGAAAAACCCCAAACGGGCCACCACAAATAATTACAACAACTGTGGAGCACGTGTGACTGGAAAATGACTGGAGCTCATTTTCAACATTAACTTAGGCTGTCAAATCCTTATCAAGTTACTAAGCATAGCATTGATGTAGTCATGGACAAAAAGTAAGGTAAAATGAAAACGAATGAACTGCGTGTATTTTGAAAGGATACTGAAATATTACTTAAGGTGAGGAGTGATGAGAGTCAAACACAACATGATAAAGGCTTCAAAGCACTGACAAGTACAAGCTTGTGTCTGCAGTCTTGAGTGTAGTATGCAGACTTCACCCAAAACTGCATCCACAGCTACTACTTATCGACTATTCAAATGTTTTCTATAAATGTACCAGATCAGTTGAGCACAATAATTCACAATGGGGCACGCAGTTAGGGATGCCCCAGTACTAATACTGGTATTGAATAACGGCTCCGATCCATGATGATTTACTGTATCGGGTATCGGCTCAGTTCTGCTTTAAATATCTTCTCTACGTTGCTGCTACCGAACTTTGAATTTGCAGTTTCTATCCATCTATTTACTGTTTGGTATAGCTCCAGAAAGTGTCAATGTTTTAACTTTTATTTACACAAAGTTGTTCTGTAGTTACTTGAGGGAGAAATAACAGCTACTCAAGACATTTAGTAACACATGGACAAGAAAGAAAAAGTCAATTTTCAGTCCCTGCACTGGTATCACCCAGTATCAGCAGATACTTATCGAAATAGTATCGAAATCAGAAGCTGGATCTGTGCATCCACACACACAGTAATACAACCACAAGCCTCCTCACACACTCCTCTTGAGCTCCACCTGTGTCTAAGCTCAGGAAATTAAATTTTACAAAAACATAAATTAAGTTATAACATGAATTAAAACATGAAATGAACAAATACATTTCTGGATGTTTAATTATTAACTGAATTATGAATTTCAGTGTTAATAAATCATTGCCAAATTAACACAGTATTTGAGAAGTTTGAGCCGTCTCATCTCTTTCTGCCTTTTTTCTGTTTATTGCACCTCAACCCCAGAGGCACTGAAGCTTGAGAAATACAGCCCGAGTTTGAGAAGAGAAGAAGAGATAACTGAAAAATCCCTCATGAAAAGTTTTTGTGGTCCCATAGCTGTTAGGAACCTGCAGTAACTTATCCAGGGAAAAGGTGCTGAACTAGTATGACCATTTATCATCACAAATAAATGGATACACTCCAAAAAGCAAAACTTTTATCCAAGTTAAAATTACTTGAGAACATTTTACTTTATTTGAGCAGATTTAGCTTGGCAAGTAAAATTACCAATGGAATAAGTGTGTCTTGTGCAAGATGTATTTTCAGATATTTAGTTACAAAATGTCTTGTCCCATTGGCAGATAATTTTACTTGTCAAGTGAAATGTACTCAAATCATGATAAAACTTTCTTAATTCAAGTAATTTTAACCTGGCCAGATTTTAGTTTTTGCAGTGTAGGATTTCAGATAATCAAAGAGGCTAACAGTGTCACAACAAAGTCAGGGAGCTGTTGAGCTGTCCAATGTAAAAGTATAAGACTTTTGTGAGCTGAAGGAATTTAGCCCAGGCTCTGTGTGCTGACGAGCAGGTGAGACATACAGGTATACAGTCTGGATCCAAGAGGCAAAGAAGACGGTATTGCATTACTATTTGAAGTTTTTGCGGTTTATATATGCAGAATTCTTTTGCAGAATGCACTAAATATCACAATATATTATCCTCATTAATCCTCTTCCTAATTCTTTCATTTTAATGTTATTGCTCCAGAATGTGTTGAAATCTGCACTGTGAACTAGGGGTGTCAAGAAATGTACACCCACATACTAACACTGAATCTATTAGAGCTTTAAGCCATGTTATAATGTTGTTTCCCAAAGTTGTGTTTTGTTTCATTCACACGTTTGAGTAATTCTGGATTATTATTCTGTCTACGTCCCCAAAGCTCAGCCTACATATGCAGGAATTGTGCGTTAAACATGTGTGAATAAAACAAAACACAACTCCAGGTATGTTTGTGACGAGGAAACACTGTAACATAGATCTGAAAATAGTGTAATATGGGCCCTTTAAACCATGCAGAGCCATCAGTTCTTCCCAGGCTCGGTGATGTGGAAGGGCAGGTGATGCGCTTTCTTGTGTTCAGTGGATGATTATGGGGCTGTGAGAATCTCCGAGACCCGAGGCGACAGGCAACAACAAGGCAGAACACCCAGCCTCCCTTTAATTAAAGCTAATCGGCCAAAATTACCAGCAATCAGTCAAGAGCCAGTTAATAATCATGCATTTTCTACTGATAAAAAAACAAAAAGAGTTGGCTTGACTTGAGTAGATACGGGGACACAGAGCCGCTGACATGTTTGTAGTTGTCAGGAGTGATTTGAGACATTTTTGACCTCCTCCTTGGGCTGCTCAGAATATTTCCAAAGTGTCCGGAGGCTATGGACTTCAGTGGAAAAGGTAAATGGGGTGAACACAAGCTGTCGTCATAATCATTCCATCAACTCAAAAGTGTCCGATCTGATGAGCTGGACGACAGGTGCTGAAATGTGACTGAGGGGAACTAATAGCTTTTAACACTCAACTTGAGCTGGAGATGAAAAGTAATTATGATACAGGAGGAGCAAAGAAGTTGTGATAATAACTTCTTTGCTTTGAAAATATAGGGTTAAAGTGAATTTGTGATGTGAAAATAAAAATCTGTATTAAAGCGTAAAAAATAAAAATCTGTTTTAATGCAATGCATAACTTTGGCTTCAGTTTTCTTTTCATCTCTAAAAACATGTGGGTCAGAAGGCCTGGGCGATGTGGCCAAAAAACTTGTCTCCATTTTTTTTGCGCATACTGGACAATTACAATTTTAATTGAAGTCAGAGCAGGGACTCTTTACATTTTCATTCTTCTCAAATATTTTTGTTCAGGAAATTGTAAACCACCATAAATGACATTTGTATAGTCATCTAATTATAACTGCACAATAACCCTGCTTTGCAAGGAAGAAGGTCAGGAATAAACTTGTTTCATAATAATCCTCGATTTCACAATTTTGCAGTTTTTCAAAATTATTAAAACCCCAATTTAATTTAATTCATTTGATCAATTGCCCATCCCTATGAGTCAGTTGGACCAAAGTGGCGACACAGTTTTCAGAGGCTCAGGACAAACCCTCGATCTCACCAAGTATGGATAATGGAAAGTGAAATAAAAATATTTGGCACAAAAAAAGACTCAAATTAAAAGTGTATGACAGAATTTTAAAAGTAATGCAATGGCTAGTTTCTGTGTATTCATATTTTGTAATTAATGAAGTCTGCCTTTGTAACTATCATTATACTTCATTAGGTCAATCATTCATTCAGAATTAAGAGATACAGAGCCATCAAATCACCAAACACACGTATGTCTTTGGGCAGAGAACCTTCAGAGAACAAACAGACTGTACCAGTCCAGGTCCAGTCCTCATCATTATCATCATTATCATCATTAGATACAACTTCTGTCACTACAGACAATTATCGTCCTCCTTTTGGAGTTTATGTGCCTGCAGCAATGAGGGTTATTTAATTTAAGTTACTTAAGTGTATTGTTTTATATAGCAAGAATATAGCAATGGGATTAGTGCTGTAACAAACCCATAATGTTGTCCACTAAAGTTTCTTTCCTGGTTGGTATTACTTTACTGCCATTGAATAACTGTACTGGCTCATGTAAAATGGGTAATAAAGTAACGCCCTACTGACCAGACTACAAACAAACAAAAACATACCCTAAGCAATAAAAAATAAATAAATAAATATATAAATGTAAAGGACATTTGTACAGAATCAATTCTTGATCATCAAGTCATGATTACAGTAAAATAAACACCTTTGTTGGAGTTGTATATTGAACATGGACTGCTGGACAACACTGCTTTAGAAATATATTGGCTTTCCCCACAACCCAAACTTCTGGACAGACTCAGTGACGCTTTACTACGTAGACCTAAGTACCCAAACTACATAAATAATTATCTTTCGCTACAAGTGACCACAACTGCGCACACAGCGGATCCAAAACATACAATGACCCCGATTACACCGCTGCCAAATACCGGGTTACGCCGCAAACTCGCTAAATGTGTAAAGTACACAATGCAACCGCCTGGTAGCAAGTTTTGATAGCTATCATACCGTGTTTTTGTTTCTCCCGGTGCCTCGCTATCGCCCGAGTCTCCAACACGCGGCGATCGCTTTTTCAACCACAAAAAGCACTCCTCCGTGGACCGTGTCGAGTTTTTGGAAAAGAATAATCCGTGAACGCTCCTAAACCACGTCGGTAAAGGCAGCAACAAGTCCGTAGACTCGAGTGGGCAAGTTTCTCGTGGGAGTGTGTCCTGCCAGAATGACAAACGGCCCCACACTCACTCGCTCCCTCTCTCCGCTCTCCAGGCTCCTCCAGCCCCGGATCTGCGCTCGCTCCACACGGATAAAAGCGACGAGCAAAGGGGGCGGGGAGTGCGCGTTTTGGAGAGCGCAGATAGGACCGCGGAACTGTCCGTCAAACGCTACTGCGCAAACGTAAGGGCATGTGCCAAGGTAACGCCAATTAAAGTGAGTGAGGCTTAAAAAATGAATGAAACTCTCTGTGATTTGAGTAATAAATGTAGCCCTGTAGTTGAAAATGATTTAGCCATAGTATATTTCATATGATAATGAAAGTTTCCAAAAAATGTTATAAAAGTCACACATTAGTCACACATTCACTCAAGAAACCATTCACCCTTTCACAGACACACATTCATACACCAGTGTACTCAAACACTGGGGGCAAGATGGGTTAAGTGCCTTGCCTAGGGACACAACAACAGCATTCATCTGTGGGACCTTGAATTGCACGACCAACCTGTGGGTCAGTGGCCCTCAACCAGTGATATTTATGTCAAGAGCAGGATTCAAACTGCCAACCTTCAGATCTGTGGACAAACACTCGAGTGAGCTACTGACTGCCTGAATACTCTTATTGTAGACCTGATTTATTTGTTTGGATTAGGATAGTTTAATAGTCCTGCTGTAGACCTGGTTTGGATCTGGTGGTACTCGGAAGATAAAATAAAAGTTTCAGAACCACTGGTCTAGTCCTGTATGAGTTATCATTTGTTTTGCTTTTATACTTGCGGTGGGCAATTATTTTTTTTCATGGGGCCACATGAGAAACAGAAAATATTGTGGAGGGCCGGGCCAAAATGCTTAACTCAGTTCTGCTTAGTACTGATTGGTTGGTTAGACTGGTAAGAGTATATGTTATAACTAAGCAATGAAAAACTGAACTTGCCTTAGAAAAAATGTCATTTAAAAAACGGGCTAATCAGGGTCAACCAAAGGCCCGGGAGCTGTACAATGCCCAGGTCTGTTCTACATATTTTTACTGGCAATAAAGTAACCTAATTAATAGTAGGCCCTCACTTAAGATGTTCTAAATAGTCCTACAATGTAATGAAAAAATAAATAATACACTCTAAATTGCAATCCTGGCTCAGATAGACATAGAGAAGTTTCCCATTACAATTACACAAAATGTCAAGTGGTATTGAAGGATGGGTCAAATACATTCCCTGCAAGTTGTTTTTGCTAAATTATTAAGCAAATGTGAAATATCCAAGGTAAGCATAAGGTTTGCAGATCCTCCCTTATTCTAACAGCCTTTAATTAAGTGAAAACCACAAGATTCCTCTAATATGGCCATACCCATAATTATCACAGTGGAGTTTGGTTAAATTATAAATTGCTGTTATGTCCTGGCAGCTCTTGTATTTTATGTTTAATAAGTACGTATCCAGAGCCAGCACCACCGCACCCACTGCAAAAGTTCACACTAACCACAAAGGCGCAGAGCTGTCCGAAAGAATAAATTATTTTGTTAATTACACATTTTCTTCTATTTCCCACATTGTCAAAGCTGCTGGGAAGTTTTGGAGACACGTTCGGATAATGACTTGACATTTTGCCATAACTTTGCCATAACCTTCATGTTAAATTAAACCCACTTTTATGTCAGGAAAATTGGAGAACCATTTTGCTCACAAACAAATGAGTGTGCACAGCAGGGGAGGGGGTTATCAGAGGGAATTCTGGGAAGGCAGAGGGCCCATACCTGGGTTCAATTTGTGCTGTCCGAGAGGATTAGAGCACAGTTCATATACTGCGCTGTAATCATGTGCAGTGGGGAGGCGCTGGTTTGACTCAGATGCCCCGGGACTAGTCAAAGCCAAGAGTATTTTCAGATTTGTACTTGTCTGTAATAGTAATAACCTTGCACTAATGATGTGACTTTATTGCATTATTTTGTTTTGGTCATTTGATGAGACGACCAAAACAAGACTGCTCAAAGTTTGAGAAGACAAGAACATAGCTGAGAATATAGCTCAGAAATATATTTGTTTTACTATATTTCTATATTTTATTTGGACTTGTGCATATACATTTATATAATTATGCCTTTTATGACACCAGTCTCTTGTTATTTTTGGTACTTATTTTGAATTTATTATTACCATTTATATTTTTTCTCTTTGTTACTAAAAAATGTTGTGATGTGTGACCTACTGTGTCCAAATAATTTCCATTTGGATCAATAAAGTTTGTCTAAGTCTAAGGACAAGAATGAGGCATGGGATGATATTGAAATTTGATGTCACGACAATAGTATAAAAGTTGCTGACAGTTTAAAAATGTTATGGATATGAATTACAATTTCAATATTATAAGTTCAATATTTAAAGGTGCACTGTGTAACTTTTCTAGTGGAGGGTCCATCAAATGCTGTTCTCCATGGAGATGTTGTTGCTTTGTCTGGAATGTCCATTAAACATATCCATCTCACATTTACTCAGTAACATGGGTTTTTATTGCATTGTTATTGTGAGTGGGCTCGCCTCTCCACAGCTCTGACATGTAACTTGGCCCTGATATCTCCGTAAAGATAAATAATACACTTACTTATCTTTACGGAAACAGCAGGGCCAAGTTAGATGTCAGATCTGTGGCATGTGCCCTACTGTACAGCATTCCAGGCAACATCTCCATGGAGAGAAACTGGAGACGGACGCTCTACAAAAAAGTTACACAGTGCATCTTTAAACAACTGTTATAGTATTGTACTTTGTTTTAAGTGAAAACAACAATGATCTAGAATAAACATCATGGATAAGGAGCTTTTTTTCTGTACATTCTGTTGATAAAATGGTGGTTAACTTTGTCGGCAATTATCACGATTATATAAAATGTCCCACAAACAATCACATTAAACAATATTAGTGTTTATTGTCCCATCCCTATACAAGATCCAGTCAGTCCAATTTCTTCTCAGGATACCAAGTTGAGTTCTGTACTGAGTTACTATACTATACTTAAACAACCTAATAAACATGTGCAATAGGTGAATCCACCAGTTAGCTACTCCCATCTTGACAAAGGATCAATTTGTCCCCAATTCTCTTTTCTTTTGATTTCTGAGAGTAAAGGATTTACATTAACTATCTATGAAATATCTTTAGACAATTAGAAAAGTGAGTTACAAGTATGTTTAAATCACTTGATCTACAGTTGAAACCAAAAGCACTCAACTAGACACTGCTCCTGACCAACATCATGGCTCAGATTTGCAGTCTTGGAACTGCAACTTCTTGATGGCAGGATAAAACAGAATTGTTATGTAAATTATAACCTTGAGTATATCTTTAAATACACTGCTGCAAAAAGAGGATACAGCGTGATCCTTCTACAATTTGTGTTAAATTTGTGTGTTTTTTGTTTTGGTTTGACACTCAACCAAAACATTTAGAGGCACGTTGGAGCACATTCCTGATCGATGATGGTATAAAAATAGTGTGATTATCACTATCAGGAGGATAAGACAAAATCTCATATTTTTCTTCAATATCACCCACCCTTATTTGACACAACAATACACGCGCAGAGAGAGCTGTGCCTATCATTGTTTACCATCACTGCTATACACAGGTCAATCCAGGGCAAATAACATTACACATAGGGGCAGGCCATATGCCAAAAATATATATCATGATTTTCTTAAAGCCAGATCATGATTTCAGTTTTATCATAATTCAAGCAGACTTGGTTTGTTTATATTGACCTTCTAACTTACTGTGATTGATTATATCCACCTATCACTCATAAAAGCAGCCCTATTATGCAAAATCAACTTTTCAGAGCTTTTAACCAAGTTATAGCTGTTCCCCCTTCTCATTTACCCTCTCGAAGTTGTATTTGGAGTGGTTCGTGCATGTTTGATTAATCTTTAATCACCCCAGTTAAACACCCCTATTTTCAGTGCTACCGGCACCTGCCCACTGCTCTGTACTAACTTTGTTCTCCAAGTTGATAAATCTTGCATAGCTATTTTGGTACAAATGAAAAAAAAAAAAATCTTACTTGCTAGCATGATATGCAGCTGTCAGTTATAGACTCTTTGTTGTGATGACTGTGGATTTGTTTTTTGTTTTTTTTGT
The DNA here is from genome assembly GCA_029959045.1 of Taenioides sp. WSHXM2023. Lineage (NCBI taxonomy): Eukaryota > Metazoa > Chordata > Actinopteri > Gobiiformes > Gobiidae > Taenioides > Taenioides sp. WSHXM2023. The sequence continues at coordinate 11,032,163 of CM057103.1, read as the reverse complement.
TTTTTTTATCAAGTTGTTTTAGATGAATATTGCATTTAAAATGTCAAATTATAACATAATGATCCATGGGTGTTGTTGATTATAACTATATAGCAGGCTCAATCACATGAAGCTAACCAGTAGGAGGATTGGGTGGGAAAAGTGTCTCGTTTTTGAGCCAATAACTGCGTTCAGTAGAGAATGACTGTATCACAATATGACTATGTAATAGACAAAATAAATTCTTGGTTTAGTTACCATATCACCTGGCCTTAGTATATGCCTAATATGCTGAAAGTTTGCCCCAGCCCAAGATGAACAGGAGTTCACGTGTGGTGTTTTCATGTATTATGAGCAGTGTGCTTTGGCCTTATGTTGTCAGAGGAGAGGTCGACCCACATAGAGAAGCTAAAGAAGGAGCCACATCAAAGACCTAAACTGTACCAGGAGGGTCTAGGGGCCCCCTTGATGATTGCACACAACTCATCAAACTGACAGCAGGACCAGGGAGGGGTCTGCAGTAACATAAGCAGAGACAAGTACGAGTAGACATGATTATTCAGAACAATTTCAGTCTTTTCAATTAGGCTTCATTAGGAAATATTTGACAAACATTTGCAGCAATTGTTCAGTTAGCGACCCCAGACTATGGAAGCTCAGCAGGGACATGCAGTCAGTAAAAATATCCTCAAAACTTGTGTGACTTGTGTGCAGCTAACTGAAGTTTGCTGTGGTTACATCTGATAAAGATAGGAGTGACACATCGCTCATTTGGCCACTTGAAGTCGTAGTGACATTCACATTTAGGCTAGGTGAAGTGTCTTGCTCAAGGACGCGATCGAGTTAGAGCTGCAATCATACTGCCAACTTTTCTATTAAAGACAACCACTCTACCATGAACCTGTTACCTAACTCCTCTTAACAGTGATTCCAATGCTGTTGTTCAATTGCAGCTGGGAATTTACAATAATAATGTGTTTCTTTTATCATTAATTTTGCTCACAAAATTATTCAAGGTGCACTATATAACTTTTCCGTTGGAGGGTCCATTACAATTTTATTTCTTTTCACAGTATGGCATTAAAATATTCTATTTCCATGGAGGCACCAGGCCAAGTTACAGGTTAGATCTGTGGAGAGGTAACCCCGGTCACAGTATACTGCATGTTTCTTGGTCTTTTTAATAAAAAAAAAAAAAAGAAAAAAGAAAAAAAGCTGAATACCTAGCTGTAGAACATTCCAGGCAAAGCAATAACATTTCCATGGCATTCCCATCACCAGAAAAGTTACATAGTGCATCTTTAACATGAATTTGAAAAAAAGCTTTTTTTTTTCTTTTTTTTTTTAAAACATTGAATTTTACCTTTCTACCATTTCCTTCCTTTTCGTATTTAGAGACTTTCTGGCGCACAGACAATGAACCACCAGATTATTTTCTTTCTAAACGTATGCACAAGAGTCAAAAACCTCAAACAGCTGCTGAAGAAAATCTGGGAAAGGGAAAGCCACAGCAGTAAAGTCCTGTAAGTTTAACATGAGCCCCACAGCAGTTATTTGAAATCACATTAACTGTGATCTAATAGTAGAGCAGGATTCTAATGGCCTGGGACATTTATGTAGAGAGGTAATTTTAGAAGCCCTCGGAGCATTGCAGCTTACTCAGTGTCCAAGCCTGGCCAACACCAAGATTGATGCTTTAACATGGACTTGTAGCCTGTTCTAACTTGCTGTAAATTCATCCAACCATTTAACAGTCATTTTTATGCATGATCAGTTAAAGGTGGGAGATATTGACAAAGATTTATTATGTAAACAATCAGAAATGTGCCATAATATCCTTGTGAATGGACAAAATCAAGTTACACTCAAAAAGTAAATAGACCGTACAATTTCAAGTACTTTGATTGAATATTTATTATTCAACTATTACTTTTTTTTTTTTTTTTTTTTTTTTTTTCCCTCAGTAAATGTAGAAAGATAGATTTAAAGGTGCACTATACTTATCTGGTGGAGGGATTGCTAGCTGCTTTTTTATGTAATGGATTTGTCTGAAGTGTTCCACAGTATGGCATTAAACATATCTAGCCCCATGGAGACAAGCAGGTAACACTACACAGTCAAATTACAAGTCAGATCTCTGGAGAAGCAAGCTTTGTCACAGTAAGAATATATGATTTTCAAGGACTTCTCTAGCAATAACAACATGTGTAATTTAATATTTTCTAGATACGTATGACCCCATAGCGTGGAACATGCAGGCAAAGCAATGAAATCTCCATGGAGATAAACAAATGACAAAACAACCCACCAGAAAAGTTACTGTTCTTTTTATTTCTTTTTACTATTTTTAATATTCTTCTATTGATCATATATTTCACAAACATTTTGCATATTTAACAACAGAATGCTCTATTTTAAACCATTGTCCTTAACTGTACGGTCTTTAAGTTTGTGTCTTGTTAAAGGTGCACTATGTAACTTTTTGGCTATCACTGCTCTGCCTAGAATGTTCCACAGTATATGATTAAACAGCTCTACCTTACATTTATTCAGTTACAGGTGGTTTTACAGCGCAAAGATACCTAGAAAAATAGGCATTCTGACTGGGTTGCCTCTCCACAGATCTGACCTGTAACTTGTGCTGGTTTGGTTTCCATAAAGATACAAAGGTTTAATACCATACTGTGAAACATTCCAGACAAAGCAATAACATCCCCAATTTAACGGACCCTCCACCAGCAAAGTTACACAATGCCCCTTTAAAGTTATGGGAACGGAGGCGGTTGACTAGAAGAAGAAGTGTGATAATTAGCAAAACTCAGAGTGTCCGGTAACTGAAGGACTTAACCGGGAGCTCTGTGGTGGTATTGCTAACATCGCTATAAGCTTCTGTGGCTGCAGCCTTCTGAGTACAGAGAAACTTGATCTGTTTGACGCCTCTGTAGTGAGGACAGACAGATCCCACCCGATTAACCTCCCGCCATCAGAGGAGGAGTGGAACACAGTCTAATGCAGCCTGATAACTTTGGAGTGCTTTTACATTAGGGCTGAACTACTTTGGCAATGTCCTGACAAGTTTTACAATTATTTAAACATGTCTTAGACTTTAAAGGTGCACTGTGTAACTTTTCTGCTGGAGGGTCCGTCACCTGCTTGTCCCCATGGAGACGTGGCTAGAATGTTCCACAGTATGGCCATAAATGTATGAATCTCCATGGAGACTTGCAAGCCAAATTACAGGTTAGATCTGTAAAGAGGCTACCCAACTCACAGTAAAAAATATGTTTTTTAAAGATATTTTTGAACAATGAATAACACCAGTAGTTGAATAAATGCAACACAGATTAGTTTAATACCATACTGTGGACAATTTACAGGTTGCAGACCCCTTCCAGAAAAGTTACAAAGTGCACCTTTAATAATGCACTATGTCACTAACTTTTCTGATTGAGGGTCTACCACTGGCTCGTCTCCTTGGAGATGTTATTGCTTTGCCTGAAAAGTTACACCATATGATTTTACACTTATCTGTATCTATGGAGACAAGTATGATGCACCACAAGGAGGTCAAATCTGTGAATCTATGAATGCATGCTATTCCATATATTTTTGATCAATAAAACCAAATGTAATTGAATAAATATAAGAGAGATATGTTTAATGCCATACTGTGGAACATTTCAGCCTAAGAAATACCGTCTTCACTGAGACACAGGTAGGGGACACCCCATAAGAAAAATGAGATCAAATCCCATGGAGACAAAATATCTGTTGGTTTACAGAACACATTCAAATTTGCATAGTAATTGTGGCCATTCAGTTTAATTCAGCTGCAATCAACATTTCAGACTATTTCAATGTTATAACATAACATTTTCTTCCCAATACTTGGTATGGAAATACAGTGTCAGTCAATGTGCACATGTTACTTATAAAGCTTTTCCCACTGTAAGGACTATTACAAGTATAATAGTGTAAACAGAAATAACAAGTCAATCATTACAATAATCATTAACCACTGTGTCCTGAAATGTGTAGAGCAGTCGTTCCCAACCCCCCATTTTACCCATGAACATGGTGGGGACCCTGACATCCTTCTTCCACCTGAGTGGAAGTTACTGTCTAATAAGAAAAAAAAATCTGGTTAATACAGATGTTATAAAAAAAATATGATTATAAAATAATTAATAGAAGCAAGTAAGATGCCCTTCCTTCATAAAAAAAAACACATAATCTGGTACTAAGAACCCCTGGGGCTCCCTGAGAATCTTTGGTTAGGAATAACTGCTGTTGAGTATAGATGTTACAATAGCAGGAGGTGAACCACTGACCTTAAAAGATCAGAGGGCCGCCATATTGTTGTGTAAGGGCATATTGCATCCAGATGACCTATGCGTCTGTTTTCTATCATCTGATTTGAAAGATAGAAAGAAATAAAAGAGATTGATGGACAGATGACACACAGCAGGGGTTGGACAGGGCTTTGTCTGACATTTTTGTGAGAAGTGTTGACAGAATAGATGAAAATGAGAATAATGGAAACATGAGGGTTACAGTGGTTAAAAGATGTACCAGCCACAAGCGAAATACATACTGTATGTTATCGGAATACTGGGCAATAATTCCAGAGACAAATTTACATTAAATCCAGATAGCATTCCCAGTTCACTTCACCACAACTGCTGATATCTACATCCAAGTCTAAACAACCATCACCTTACACATAAAGCTTTTAATGTCATATCAACATTCAAAATCTCAAGTTTCATAAAATATTTCAAAAACACGCAGAAGGAATAATTGTGTAATTACTTGTAAGAGGAAGACCACAAAATCTGAAAAACAAATGTAATTGTAGAATTGAATTTAAAGCCTGTAAGTAAAATACAATCCTTTATGGATCAAATCAGAGCTGGTTGATATTACTACTTTTTTGGTGGGGTGAACAGTACCTGCATGTATCCATGGATATGTTTTTGGACTTTTGCTTGACATGTTCCACAGTATGACATTAAACTTCTCTTTCTTGCATAAATTTACCCGTGTTTTTATTTCTCAAAAATACCTTGGAAAAAAAAATTGCATTCTTACAGTGAGCGGGGTCACCTTTTCTCAGATCTGACCTGTAACTTGGCCTGAAAGCATCAACTGCTTGTCTCCATGGAAATATAAACTTTTATCAATCAATCAATCAAACTTTATTTATATAGCACTTTTCATACATTTGAAATGTAGCACAAAGTGCTTCACATGCAGAAAAATTACAATGATTAAAACAACCCCACCCCCACCCCATTGTTTCATCCATATATAAGTAAATAAGACTAAGACCGTTAGGAGCTTTATAAACCAATAAAAGAACTGCAGAGTTTTGAAGTAGCTGCAGTGGAGCTATAGTTTTCTTTGGAAGACCAAAAGGAGAGCATTATAATAGTCAACACGGTTTGTAATAAAAGCATGTATTAAAGTCTCTGCACTGGCTTCAGAGAAAAATGGTCTGACTCTGGCAATATTTTTTAGATGATAAAAACTAGATTTAATGATAGACCTGTTGTGTGGCTCAAAGCTAAGCTCACTATCAAGAATAACTCCTAAACTTTTAACCTTCTCGCAGGGGTTCAGTGAGTAGGTTTGGAGCTTAGCTTTGAGCCTTTCTCTCTGAGCTTCCGGACCAATAATTAAAACCTCGGTTTTGCCCTGGTTGAGCTGGAGTAAGTTTGCTGCCATCCAGGACTTAATATCTAAAATGCAGTTAAAAACGGTATCGATTGGGCTTAAGTCATCAGGAGACAAGGCGATATAGAGTTGGGTATCACCAGCAAAGCTATGTAAGTTGACCTGTCCTAGTGGCAGCATGTAAAGATTAAAACGGGTTGGACCTAAAATTGAGCCTTGGGGAACACCGCACTCCATTTTACATTTTGTGGAAGACTGCTCCCCAAGACTAACATAAAAGTCCCTGTTTGTTAAAAATTATTTGAACCAGTTAAAAACAGGCCCCGAGAGACCGACTGTATAATGCAATCTATCTAGTAAAATACAGTGGCCTACAGTGTCAAATGCTGCCGTAAGATCCAACAGTACCAGGACTGACAGATTTTTCTTGTTCATGTTGGATCCTATATCATCTAGGATCTTTACTAATGCAGTCTCTGTGCTGTGGTGTACTCTAAAGCCGGACTGATAAATTTCAAAAATATTGTTGGAAATCATAAAATTATTAAGCTGGTTAAAAACTATTTTCTCTAAAATTTTGCTTAAAAATGGCAGACTGGACACGGGTCTGTATTTAGGGCCATACTCTGTAAGCAATAATATCTTCCTGAAGATAAGAAGAAGGCAGACCCTCCACATAAAAGTTACACAGTGTACCTTTAAATTCCCTTCACTGTCACTACTCTGCTCTTTTGTTTGATTGTTTATATGGGAGATGGTAACACAGGGGTGAATGGGGGTGAGAGGGCCTCAGACAGAGAGTGCTGGTATGCAGGTGTTGGCTCTTATACAGTGGAGGAGGCGCCTGACCCACAGCTGCAGTGCTGAAGCAGCCACAGGGGGCGCTGTCTGGAGCATGTGTGTTTGCTCTGTTCTGTGATGGGACAGTCAATGTTTGCGGAGGACAAGCTTTTCAAAACACTAAACAAGCAGATTTTGACACTTAGTCCTCCCACTCTCCTGGACAATCATGAGCAATAGACTAGTTTTGTTTTGAAGTGGTATGACAAAATAGTATGGTACCATATTTGGTGTGTAGATAGAGCAAAAGAACAAAATGCAGTTTAATATTGAATATTGTTTTGAGCATTGTCATACCTGGATGAGTAAAAAATTTACTTTCTATTGCTAGAATCTTTAGTATCTATCTATCTGACACCACTATGATTATTGCGTATATTATAAGAAACCATGAGAACATGTTTGTTGAATTGACCACTGACTGGACTGGATCATTTGTATAACAAAAAGTAAAAAAAAAAAAAAAAAACATGGACAGCTGTCAAAACTTTCTCTATATACTTTATACTGCATTTCATTTCATTTTTTTGGGGATACTAGATTCTATAAACCTTGTGAGACAATACAATTCAATGCATATCAATGTAGTTTGAGTGTAAAAACTTAAAGGTGCATTGTCTAACTTTGCAGGTTGAGGGTCTGCCACCTGCTTGTCTCCGTGAAGATGGTATTACTTTGTCGGAAATGTTTCACAGTGTGGCATTAAACTTATCCATCTTCCATTCATTCAGTTATGGGTGTTTTTACTGCTCGAAGAACATGCACACCTACAGTCAGCGGGATCGTCCTTCGGTATTTTGGTCTGGTGGCATGGACATTCCAAGAAAGCAATTACATCATCATGGAGATAAAAATGTAGGCAGACCATCCACCAGAAAAATTACATAGTGCACCTTTTGAAAATAATAGATATAATATGCAACACTATGCAACAAACACTGAAAGTGCTCCTTTTTCTTTTGTTTACTTTAATAAAACTGTACCCCATTTTGACTGGAACCAAACGTTGCAGTTCAAGTGGCCACAACATTGTCCGAAAATTGATTTATTTTGTTTCTTTAGATCTGTAAACAATAAAGTCGACACAGAAAAGCCCATTGTTCAATTTGAGACTTGATATTGGCTTTCGACTGTGTGCCACATGTTGTTTAGTTATTTGCAGTCGTTCCAGATGTTCAGAATCAGATACTGGCCTCAAATGTGTTTTGTGGTGACTCTGTGATTTTTTGTGGTTGGATTTGAATGAAAAACACAGCGGAAGATATTAAACTTCTGTGAATAGGTGCAACTCTCCACAGATCTGAATTGTAGTGCTATAATCTCCTTCATGATTTAATCTATACTGTGAAACATTTTAGACAAAGCAATAATATGTAGCTTTAGACAATAAACAATAATATTGAAACCAAACCATAAAGCAGAATTATCCCCCCAAAAAATATTCAACATGTACAATAGAAGCAATAAATAAACAACAGAATGAAACACATAAGTAGTTAGTTTGTATCTAAAATGAGCCATGGCAGTTCATAATTCAACCCTCTAAAGCGCAAATCAAATCATATTGCAGAAAACCAACATTATCTCACTAGTACAAAGAAAAAGATAAATATTGACTCAAAAATTATAGTTCCATCTGTCATGTATTGAACGGTAAGTCAATATAGTAATTATTGTGACAGGCCTAGTTTTCAGCACTGATACCAGTACAGATTACTACTCCTCTATTTAGATAAACTCTATTTAAAATAAACAACACCAGTACCAAAACCATTCCTAAAACAAAGTGAACTGACTTGATCCAGGACACTTTTCTGGAACTGTTATCGACATTCTGCATCTCCATAGTTTTGTCCATGCTAAATTCATGTAGGAATATAATATTGTCTTTACCATAGAAAATAGCTAACCTCTGCACTTCTCCTGTATGTTATACCCAGCTAAGTTTTTGTTGTCCTTTATGTATGAAAGGAAAGATGCATTACTCAATACTGGTTTTGATATCAAAATGAACACAAAATAAGACTAATTTATTTCATATTTCCAAATGGTCTCATACTAGCGCTAAGATCGACACAATTAAAAAGACTTTACAGGAAAGGTCCAACTTAGGCCTATGTATATATATTTTTTCAGTATCGATCTGGGTATTTATTGGTTTGACAAAACTTTACAAAGACAAGTTAATCTAGAGCTGTATCCTGTCTCCCTGATTTCAGAGGCCGTGATTGACAGGTGGAGTAGCCAATAAGTTCACGTGAAAAACAAACATGGCTGCTTACACATAAAAAAGGAGAAAAAGCAACATAAAGGACTGAGAAACAGCATGGATTTCCCAAGAATCAACAGTCAAATGACCAAACTATTACTTACCTCAGGTAAAAGAAGTTCTAGATTTTGTCCTGAATGCTGCGAGAATTTTGGAGAGGAGATGTCTTCCACATTTGAGAGACGGCTACAAATTAGCAGCTGTGGTTGGACTGTCTCATGTCTGGATGGAGGTTTTCACACTCTATGGTAAGATTCAAGTCCCTTCTGGATTCAAACAGAATGTAGAAGGGACTGGCTGGTCAGGCAAGGTCAGGAGAGGATGTTCTGGAGACACAGTTGGTAAAGGGCTGTCTCCATTCTCCTAACAGACCTGTGCTCAGTGACAGGAGGATGTGATCTCGCACTAACTCTCTCATCTTCAAGGCCATTCTCTCCTTGCCCACAGAGGCCCCAGCAGAAATGTCACACGCAGACGCCATTTTCAAGCTCATCTCAGGGCTTCTTCAGTCAAATCCATCAGACACCACATGTCTTCACCACTAGGGTCTAAGCACCAACGTTTATCTCCAATACATCATTCCAAGTCCACTCTCCACTCTCCTAAATGTCCCCCACGTACTTGTCTCCATGGAAAAGATTTATTAACATCAAGTGCCAAATCCCAAAAACATACCTTGGAAAACCTGCTTACTGTGAGTAGGATCATCTTTCCACAGATCTGACCTGTAACTTGGCTTGGTGGCGTCACTTGGAGGTTGATTCATGTAGTCAAGTGGTGAACCCTCCACCAGAAAAGTTACATCAGAAAGTAGTGATGCTGTTAACGTTTGTATGCCCAGTGTTTTTTTTGTGTAGTTTTGTGTTTGAGGAGTGTTGCGAGAGGAGTGGGTTGTGGGTTTGTCATTTTTGTTTTTGTTATATATCATTTTAAAATTGAAAAAAAGAAAGAAAGTAGTGACGGTGTAATCCCTCTTTCATCCAGGAGGGGTTCAATAGAGTAGGCCATCAAATTGAAAATGGCTTCAGGATTGGAACTGAAAAGTCTTGATTGCTAAAACAGTGTCCAGATGACCACTGTTAAAACCTTCTCTATCAGAAAGTCGTGTTGGTGAAAACTAGGCCAAGTAAGAAGCATTACAAGCTGTCTAATGGCATCTCTGAATGCATTACACCTCTACTAAATTAAAATGAAATCAAATAACTCCACAAACAACTCTGAGAGGGTAAATGAGAAGGGAAAACAACTCTAACATTGTTAAAAGCTCTGAAAAGTCGACTTTGCATAATCAATTGTTGCTGTAAGGAATATCATTATAATGTGTTAGTGTAGATGAGTGAGAAGCACAGACGTTTGGAGCAAAATAAGCCTTACCAAACTGAATCTTAACAGCATTTACAGTCTTGTATAAAATGAAGCCATCTGGTCCTGCATGTATTTGTTGATGGAATTTATGTGCCACTCAGAAAGTCCTTCAGTTTTATGGCCTTGTCCATGCCCGAGCAGTGGGCAGACTGGTGCGCTGTGCAAATATAGCCCCTGGCACGTCCCCACTCTGAAACAAAAGACTCACTGCCAAAGTAAATGCACTGACTGCATCTTGGCTCTTCTCACTCTGGACAAAGGCCTTCTGAGAGAGGCAAACAAGTTTATGGGAGAGATTTCAAGACAACTTAGTTAAAAAGGTGCACTATGTAACTTTTCTTATTGTTGGGTTTCAGATGACATCAAAGCATTCTATAGGCCAATATGAATTAATACAGATGGGGTGCAGCTAAAATGAATATTGTTAAAATGTAAAATTATGTTACAATACAGTAAGCTCTTGGGTTTAGTTGATACTTAAAAATACCGGGTTCAACAATTATCAATTTACCTTTTGGATATTTCATGGCAAAGTACAATGTTGTCATCTAGGGTCAAGGTCCAGCACATGTTATTGCTTTGCCCGGAATTTAAGTTTTAAGTATGGGATTAAACTCCACGGAGACAAGCAGGTAGGAACATCAGCTCAGTGGAGAGGCGATCCAGTAGCAATGCATGTTATCAAAGTAAATCAATAAAATCACTTGTAATTGAATAAAGGCAATGTAGTTTCATGTCATACTGTGAACATTCTAGGCAAAGCAGCAACATCTTTATGGAAGCAAGCAGATGGCAGACCCTCCAACAAAACGTTACAAATTGCACATTTAAAATAGAAATAAAAGTTAGCATTTTTACTGTCTTGCTTTTTTACTTTTACTTTTTATGTTGAAAAACGTAAATGTTAAGTTAAATGCAAGTGTTTTTTGTTTTTTTTAATCCAGCTAAAAATATTGTTAAAAAAAAACAAAAAAACCAAAACAGATTGTTATTTACTGTAAATTCACAGACTATGCACACAAGTCACATAATGTTCTGCTAATTTTTTCTTATTATTTGTAGCTATGAGCCATTTGCACTTCAACAAAACTCACAAACATGTATAGTTGTATAAATGCTACCATAATGCACTTGGGAGTTTGTAAGTGCACATGTTTTTGAGAATACCATGTTCCCTGTGGAGAGGTGTGCCCCAACAGGACAGGCTGTGCAGCTGCTAAAAACTACACACACAAACGTACTTGAACGCACCATACACAGCAAAGACACAAAAAATGGCCCATATTACACTATTTTCTGATTTATTCTATAATATTGTTTCCTCATTACAAACATAGCTGGGTTGTGTTTTATTTCATTCATACATGTTTAATATACAAACCCTGTATATTTCATCTCTCAAATGGAAAACACTCTGTTCCACCTCGTGATGTCATGTGGTAACACAGGAAGTGCTTCACTGTGTTTTTAAACTCCATACACCTTCACTAGAATCATTTGGATAATTTCAGCCCTGGAATTTCTGGAATCTCTACTGAACCAAAGGTCAAAGGTAGCTGTTAACTTGAACTACCACTTCATGACATCACAAAGTGGAATAGAGCATTTTGAAGATGTAGCCAGACTAACAATAAAGGATTATTCAAACATTTCTGAATGAAACAAAACAACTCCAGGTGTTTTTCGATGAGGTAACAACTTTATAACATGGCTTAAAGCTCACAGAAGTAAATTTTGCGCAATAATTTAGTGCTGTTTCATAGTTGCTTGAAGAAAAACTGAAAACTACATTATATATTTACAACAGTTGACTTGAGCTCTAGAATAACATAAAAAGGACAAGTTATCCATTCTATTGCCACATTTGTGTATGGACCAATAATAATACCAAGAATATGCAAAACATTTTCCCAAGCCTGTTCCTCTGTATAAACCCCAGAAGAACCATTACTTCTTTCTACTGTTTTATATCCTCACCTAGGTCTCATAAAATCCTGGAAAAGTTTGTGCATTAAATAAATATAAAGATGAGACTGTTCTGGGCCAAAATTAAAGGTGGGAAAGTGAATGCGTGAGTTTCCTGTGCATATAATGACACTTTTTCACTACTCTTCTGGGAAAGACATTGCACAAGAGCTCCGAGCGGATGCAGGCTATAGGGGCTGGTCCATGTCTCAGGATTTCTGCAGGAGGATCTAGTCTGAGGTCATCGTAACTCACACACAATGGTAAAAATAAAACCAATCCACTCACATTACCAGGACACAACCCAGGGAGGAGAAAGTGAAGTGGAGAGGAAGAAATAATAGTTGGTTAGTGTAAAATGTTGGAAAAAATCAAGTTAGAATCTTGATTTAGAAAGGTTTAGCTCTGTTTTATATCTGCTACGTTTTGGGTTTAAAAGTTAACTAAAAGCACTGTACCTGATTTTTACTGTCTTAAAAAACAATTTATTTATGTTGAAAAACCTAAACGTAAAGGTGTTTTGAGATTCTGGACCAGTCTGCTGCCCTAATATGAACTTAAAAGTGTTTTATTGTAAAAATGATTGTGAATTAATAGAATTTACAGTAAAAACACATTTGGTTTATGCATCAGAAATACATTAGAAAGATTTAGCCCTGTTTTATATCTGCTATGGTTTGGGTTTAAAAGTTAACTTAAAACACTTTTTTATGTTGAAAAATGTAAAGATATTTTGAGATTCTGGGCTAGTTAGCTGTCCTAATATGAAATTAAAAGTGTTTTTTATCCAACTAAAAATATGGTAAATTATTGTGCATTAATAGAATTTACAGTATATAACAAGCAAACAAGTCACAGAATTTCCATCGACATAGCTTATGGTTTTCAATGGACACTTGCAGTTTATGCATCAGAAATGCATTAGAAAGGTTTAGCCCTGCTTATATTATAAGTACTTTTCACAACTTTCAGAGGCCATGCTTAAAAACCTTTGTGAATAAAAAGGATGTTAGAATGTGCTCGGACAATGAGGAATAACTTTGGATCACTGCAAACATTTTAAAAAGAACTGTTCTATTTTTCACATCTTGAAAAACCAGGTACAGCACTTTTACGTATTTGGTGTTAAAACTTTGTGAATGACTAGATGTACATTAGCACTGGTGGGCCCTGAGAACTGTCCCTCATAGGCTCTTGTATTTGTAGTGTCTTGCGTGGAAAGGACTGGGGGGCTCAGGGTCAGGTGTTGAGTGTCTGTAAGAGGTGCAGTGGAGCGTAATGGAGACACAGAGAGACACCCGCGGGTGCCATGATGTATGTGTGCTTTGACAAACACTACAGAGCTCTTACACACAAACACAGATGGTCAGGATACTACTGCTGCTACTACTACTACCTCTACTACTACTGTTACTGCTACTGCTGCTACTATTACTGCTACTAATACTACTACTGCTGTTGTTGCTACTGCTACTACTACTACTACTACTACTACTACTACTACTACTACTACTACTACTACTACTACTACTACTACAAAAACACCAGAATCATGTAGAGCGAGTTAATATGGACATTTTAAGACCAAACTAATGAGGCTCACTGCAGCAGATGCACAGAGAAGAGTGACCATTTTTTATTGGAGCCAGAGTTGATGGAGCGGGAATCACCCCCATGCTCACTTCCTACTTCCTATTTGGAATGTGGCGGATAGTGGGCTGGTTATGTCCATTTATTAATACAGTCTATTTTGGAGATATAATTTTTGTATAGAAAAAAAAATGCTTTCAGGTGTAATACTATTAAATCTATCAAAACCTTATATAATCTCACAGAGAATTAAGTTTGCTTGCCTATAACTGCTCTATATGGTTGCTGTAAGACCTCACCAACCCCATTTGGCACAATAAAATGCTGAACCAATTGTAAGTACTTCACTATTATGTGTATACAGCACTATTTTGCGCTATCTTCTTGTTTATGTGACAGATTTATTAGAGATCAAACTAAATATCATAGTATGTCAAATTAATATTGGTCTGTCACTACACAAATTTCAGAAAAAGCCAATTATAGTAATGCAAAAAGCCCACTGCCAAAAATACGCAGGGGTTTTAATATCACAATAAATCATCCAACATAAAAAATACAGACAAGATTTCATAGTTTTTACAGTTAGTAATATGTACCCTTATAGGAAGCCCTCTATATTGTGTAAATAAACCAAATTTAAACACAAAGCCAGGTTTACTGTTACGGTCTAAGCCTTTGCCATGGAGACACCACCCAATACTATAACATGGGTGATTTTAATGCACAGATGGCGTGTTGGAACAATAGTGGTGCCGCTTTTAGCTTCCTGCATCACAGCGCTGAAGCCTGACCACAGAAAACAAACTGTACATCAAACGGAAAGTGATACAGCAGAGAGAGAGTGAGAGAGAGAAAGAGAGAGAGAGAGGGAGAGAGAGAGGGAAGGAGAGAGAGAGAGGGAGAGGAAGGGAGAGAGAGGAAGAGAGAGGGAGAGGAAGGGAGAGAGAGGAAGAGAGAGGGAGGGAGAGAGAGAAAGGGGGAAGGGAGAAAAGGAGAGAGAGAGGGAAAGAAAGAGAGAGAGACAGGGGTGAGCAAGCAAGGGGCAGGTAGAGTTCAGGTGTGCACGGGGCACTGAGGCGGAGTCAAAAACATGTTTTATCTGTGCCCCATCCTTCACAGTCAACACATGAGGGTCTGTGAGGAAATCTACAGGACCCCAGTGACCAAATGGGTGTGGTTCTTTGTTGCAAAATTACTAGATTTTAGCTGCACAGCATTTGGTTAATAAAACCCATTGTAAAAAGGTTCAGTTTTTGTTTTATTTGTCTCAAAGGAGAAAATACTAAGCTGACTATGGTCAGCTACAAGATACATAGACAAAATAACTACAGTATGGCAGTTCCCCGGTGTGTATAAAAAAACTAAACAACAAAAATAAAAGCTTTTTATATTTAATGTTTTTATTGCACTGGAAAACATGTGACGAGGATCACTACAGCAGTTACAGAGAGAGAGGTGACAATCTTTTAATGTTAAGTAAACTGGAGCCAGAGTCGATAGAGCTGTAAACGCCCCCATGCTCACTTCCTATTTGGAACGCGGCAGCTTGTGGGTTAGCTATGTCCATTTATAAAAACAGTCTATGCACACCACTGCACTTCAAGGTTTTAATAACAAAGAATGAGTTTAATAGCATGTGGTCTTTGCTTTATGCAGGCCCAGGTCTATTCTATCAGTAATGTTACACCACAGCTATATAACAGAAATGAAAATGCTCCCGTTTCTGGCTCAAATAGAATGGTCAAAAAGTCCTCAAATATATGGGACCAATATCTATAAACAGGAAACAGAAACACATGAATAGCAATAGTTTTTCAATTACTATAATTTTAGCATGAAGCCCCTGTCTGACCGTCTGTTTGCAATTTTACCATATGTGAGAAAACTACGTTATTATTATGGCCTAATGGCAGGTACACCTTTTTGGCAGCAGAAGGCGGGACAGCAAAGACAATTCTGAAACGTTGGAACACTGCTGACTCTCTGTATCTGTATATGTCCATATATATTTATAAACACGATAAAACTGGTCTAAAAGCAAACGAAAGGGAATAAAAAACTCCCCTCCCTGTAAATGCTTGGGGCCCCGTGCCGGTCTGGCGTTAATCTCACCATTATTAAAATTCAGAAGGAAATTATTTTTGACAGCCTTATGGAATTACATCATGGTTTGGGTCATTGGGTCCTCTCCTGCGGCATGATGGGAGGAGCAGAGGTGAGCCGGAGCAAACTCATCCTACAGAGTCACAAGCCCAGAGCAGCACAGTGAGAGCAACTAAAGGTGACAGTCTATTCATAATAACTGTGAGGTTTGAGGAGCCAAAAGACAAAGGTGATATTACAGTGAACTTATTGCTATTAGTCCTAAAAGCTGAAATACTGAGACAAATACATGGCAAAGCTTGTATAGTTGTGTGAAAATATATAACTGTTACTAACATTTTATTTGTAAGTCATATATGGTCAGATACACTGTATTTTTGTGTAGTGGCTGCGCCTGAGTAGTGATCATAGACTGCATAAAGAAGTGGACTAAGGGAGTGTGACGTCACCCATAGCGTTTGGCTCAGGAGGCTAGCAGTTATAGGAGCAAATTTGGAGCCAGTTCCAGATTAGGAACAGGAATTTATTAACAGGCAAAATAGTGAAATTTTGTCAACACAAACATCAGGCTCATATAAAGCAAGTTAATACCAACATTTTAAGACCAAAATGGTGAGGCTCACTGTAGCAGTTACAGAGAGAGGGGTGATAATTTTTCAATTTAAGGTCAAATGGAGCCAGAATCCATGAAGCCAGAAGCACGCCCATGCTCACTTCCTGTTTGAAAGATGGCAGCTAGTGGGTTAGCTATGTCCATTTATATATACAGTTTATGGTAGTGAGCCACTATCTTATGACAGTTTGTTGAATGCCTCTCCACACTCTCCACCCCTGATCATTACTGTTCATTGTCATGTGCTAAAGAGTTTAGTTTAATTAATAACTGAATATATTGTAGCTCCAAAAGTTGTATATGACGCCTATCGGTTTGGTAGACTAGGTTGAGTAATATTACGTGGAAGTTGAAAGATTCTGATTTAGCTGTTTTGGCATCAAAATTTCTGATTGGACTATGAACAGAATATACAGTTTTGTGATCATATTGAATATTTAGATTTTATATGGTCACGTTTACAATTTAAACCTTTCATTTAAATGTACCATACCGAAATGAATGCACAGTAAGAACAAAGACCCCTGTCATTGCACCATTCCAGACCAAGACTTGTTGTTAACGTTTTCCACATTGTGAGGCCATTTCATTCACACAGCGCCAAAAACATTTATCCAATACACACAGTAATAGCACTTTTCCGTTTCCATGCTAAATTACAAATAATTACACGAGCACCTGAAGTCTCTATCCACTGAGCCAAAGTGGAGTGCTAATCATTTCAGACAGTCTTATATCAGGATTTAATCAAACTGGAAACTGGAAAAAGATATCAAACTTTATATGCTTCTTATATTCTGCACAATAAATTGGGTTTATTCAAGTCCTGTTCCACAGTATGACATTAAACAACGGTTTAATACCACTGTGAAACATTCCAGACAAAGCGATAGCATCACCATGGAGAAAATAATTTGACAGACCCTCCACCAGAAAAGTTACACAATGCAACAGAAGTCCTCCTTAGAAATAAGAATTTCACTCCTTCCAAAGATATTTCAAATCATAAATAATTTAAAATTGTCATACAATTCAACATTTGATACTGTGAATTAGCTGAACCATAAAAAACTGAATGATTTACCATCAGAAGCAATGTGCCATATGCTGTTCTTTTAAAATCGTCCATATTTACATCCAGCTGCTAGTTCTGTATCACAAAAGAAACAGGAGCTTAATGCTAGTAGATCAGAATTATTAGGTCACAAACCTCTGTCTCTACTAAAATACCTTGAAAGTCATGAAATTTGCACCACATTTAACAGTACCCAGAGGAGGCTTTATTTGGTCAACCACAAATATTTATTCAGCAGCTCCTGTATTTCTCATTAGTAGAAAACAGACTGGGCATCTCCTGGACTAATGTACTGCCTTAGAACACAAATGAAAAACAAATAAAATCAAATTGAAGACAAAAATTGTGAATGAAAACTTAACTAGGATTTTACTTGGTCTAAAACAAGACTATACTAGGACTATATCAGGTCTAAATCACGTCTACAACAGAACTGAACCAGGACAAGGACTACAGTAGAGGAAAGGCCAGGACTAAACCAGGTCTGAATCAGGCCTACAACAGAACAAAACTGGGACCAAAGCAGGACTTCAGCTAGACTGTGTCCTCATTTAGTTGTGAATCAATCAAGACTGAACTTAGCGTCATCTAAAAGTAATGTAATACTTAAATAGCAAAAAATCTCCTGTGCACCAAATACAGTGTATGTTAGCTGTACCACGGGGCATTGCTAAATTCAGTACAGCTACCGGGGTTGCCAGATTTTCAGAGCAAAACAAATGGCCAAGCCTTTGAAAGAAAAACCCAAAACAAGCATCTGGGTCCCACCAAATTAATCTAAAAAAGAAGTAACTAGTAGCATGTGACACCATTGAAGGGGTGCTGATTAGATATCAACTTCTTTAAACTGTTAACAGGTTGTATTTCAGCCATTTCTGGATTTATTGAAATGAAAAAACAAAAAACAAAAACAGGTACAAAGCAATAAATTATCTACATTATGACATAAGAATTAGAAAGTCTCAATAAACTCAACCCCCAACTTTCAAATTTTGCAAGGAACTTTCCAAAAACTAAATTATGGCAACTACATCAAAAAGCAGCTACTACTTTTAACAAAACTTTGCACTTACCAGTCTCTGATTCAGTAACTCAAAGTCTGATCTTCTGATGGTGTATGGTTATGTCCACTCTTGATCCTGGGGAAGTCCATATTTAGGCCCATAGTCGCTGCGTGGCCTCACATGCACCAGAACTCTCCTTTCTCCGCAGCATTACCATTGTGGTGGGGGGCTGATAAATATTTACTCTTCCCAGCTTGCCAGAGAGACGAGAGGGAGGGAAGAGGGACCCATTGTGGCAGAGGCAGGGTCCCCAGTATAAAGCCCCCAATACACTTCCAGAGCTGAGCCAGTGGGGCGTCCAGACAGAGGATGCACCGAGGATGGGGAGGCTGAGGGAGAAGAAAGAGCTTTAGAAAAGATGAGTGGAGAGGCGCTGTTTACACACAAGACCCCCAGCGGAACTCAGGCACAATAGAGCAAAGACCGTTCACAACATCACACAAGCAGGAGTAACTAAAGAGACTCTGTGATTATCAATACACATCTCTCTGGACTTTCTCTTTCAAATTAAATGGTCTTGCATTAATGGGTATATGTCTTAAACAGGAGTACAATTAATGAAACGCTCAAGAGTCTTTGATGCTCTATAATGTTAAATATAATGAATTAGAATGTTTCTCTAACACAGCATGGGAGAGCATCTGGAATAAAAGAAGCTGGGGCAAATGCTTTTGTATCTATTGACAGGATTTGTAAATATACCTCTAAAGAGATCGAGGCCCAATATGCACTATTTCTTGTTTTATTTTATTCAATATTTATTTGTTTCAAATAGCCAAAATTCATATTGTCAGTATTGTAACTCTAATCTACACAAAAATAAAAAAAATTTTGCAGCTGGTATTAATAGATCTATCTGGAACATTTACTCAATAAGGCATTTTCTTCAATCAGATATCATCATATATATATAGTACTTTGAAGGTTTTACACAAGTATGCTGATGCAGTACTCCTAGTATGATTTACTGGGCATTTTATTACAAAACAAAGCAATTAAAACACAGTTATCTATACAATTAAGGTGTAAATTAAGCGATATATAGTAATTGCATCTAAGAACAAAATTAAACAAAAATGTACGATACAAAAACTCTCTCTGACCGTATTTTACAGAATGTAGTCAAATTAAATTGTGTGAGAAATGATGTCTTTAAAAAACAGAATATTATATATTTTGAATCCTTGTTGTGACCTCGGCCTTCAGGTCAGATCTCCAGTGCCGGACCTCCCAGCCCCCTCCTCACATTGCTCCAATTAACGGTCGAAGAGAAGAGAATAGGAAACACAAATGGGCTTGCTCCTGCGCATACTGGCATGTAAATCCCTTTAGCCAAGTGTCAAAGCTAAATGCTAATGCAGAGGAACCCACAGTCTGATCAAGGACGCTTCTAACCTCAGCTCCTACAAAAGCAAACACAAAATCATTTAGCTACACGCAGGGCTCGTTTGGACTTTGGCACTGGAGCTGGACAAAATTGACTATTTGAATGAGTCATGAACTTGGATGAATTGTTAATCGAGTGGAAGGAAGTTCATCATGCAGATTAGTGTCCAGGAGACGTGCAAATGTGACTCGTGTTTGTATTCAATGATCTAAGCAGGAAATGAGCAGTGCAATTAGCATAACAATAGAGTACAGTTGGAAGGAATCACTATTATAAAAGGTAATGTTACTGTAAATAATATGTGGATACTTCATTTGTTGATACTTGCGTTCAGGTGACTTCATAGCTTTAACATTTATGTAGAGGACTAAATAAGGCAGAATTTAACACACTGGAGATGTTTTCATGGTTTATTTGAAATCAGTTTAATTTAGTTTTGTCTAGACCAAATTTACAACAGTAGTCACCTCGAAGGGTTTACCAAAATTGTTGATTTAATTGACAGAAAGTTAGAAAACCAAAACATGAAACAGCCATTGGTAAATAACAGGGTGACTAAGCAACATTCACAGATTATGGTTAATATCTGTAATTACTGAGTGTATTCACATGAAACAAAAACTAGCACAAAATCTTCCCGTACAAATGAACAAAGTGAAATAATTTTCTCATAACGATACCAAAAACAGGATGTAAACTTAATTCCACAGGTGTCAGTGGAGTTACTGTTTAATTTTTTATTAGACAAAGAATTATACACACTAGGTATTATATAGGGTTGTACCTATAGACTTCATGATGTCACCCATAGTGTTCGGCTCCAGTCAAATGAAGCTCACGATGCTAGTGGTTACAGGGGCGAATTAAACTGACAAAATGGCGAAATAAAAACACCAGAATCATGTAGAGCGGGTTAATACGAACAATGTAAGACCAAAATGACGGGGCTCACTGCAGCAGTTATAGAGAGAGGGGCAACAATTTCTCAATGTCCATGAACCCTTCCTATGTGGAACATAGTGGCTAGCGGGTTAGCTACTATGTCCATTATACAGTCTATGATTGTACCCTAAAATCTAAAACAATGACACCTTGAGCTTTCTACTATGTTAAAAAATAATAAAAACTACACGCATTTGTTTTTCTTTCCAAACATCTTCAAAATGTGAAGCGTTGTTGGTTGTTGTGTGCCATGCTAATAACTTGCTTCATTTACCCAACTAAAAACAGCCATAAATCCAGAAAATAGACTGTAACATTGTGCATTATTCTCTAATAGGATCCTGGCAGCGTCATAGCCTGCAGCTGAGCTCTGATGGCATTTACTCCACCTGCATCTTGTTAGCAGCGGAGTTTTGTTTTCTTAACGCCTCCTCATGCTAAGAAACACAACAGATTATTAAAATCAACAAATCATAAAATCTAAAACAAAGACATCATCTCCAACATCTTGTGGCAGCTGAGGACGTTTAACGGAGCACAACCCCAGCGTGTGCCAATAGGAGCTTATGGAAGATGAAACGTATCACTGTAGCTAAGATAAACACCGCCTGGACAGCCCTGGGGTGTAAGCAGCACCCATTTACAGCATCAAAGTTAACAAGTGTCTGAGTCCAAACACAGGCCTTAATCAGGGCGAGCGCGTGTTAGACAGTCAACACAGCTGCTCGGATCTGACTCAGAGGAAGAGACATGAGGACGAATCACGGAATACCAGTTACGCCAACTCTTGTCCTGGTTTGGTCCTAGTCTGAGCAGAGTTTAGTCCTGATCTAGAGTTAAATTTGGTCCCATTCTAGTCCTGGTCCAGGTGTAGACTGTACAGTCCCTGACAAAAGTCTTGTCGCTTATCCATTTTGTAGAAACAAAAGCTTATAACCTGACTTTAAATTAATCGATTGGTTTTAGAAATGTCTCATATGAAAGCTAAAACCCTCCCAAATTATGCTCAATATACTAAAAGAAATTTGCTTCACTGAAGAAAGATTGATCATTTAATGAACACAGAAAGGTCAGATTTTGGCAAGACAAAAGACTTGTCGCCTACAGAAAATTGAACAAATAATTTACTTCAAATACGAAAATATGTTGCATAACGTCAGTGAATTAAGTAGTGGTGCTGTGAGATCCATATTTAATATCTTGTATGACTTCCATGAGCTTGAAGGACTGCATCCATGCGGTTCGACAATGATACATATAATTTGTTGATGAAGTCATCAGGAATAGCAAAGAAAGCAGTCTTACATGCCTCCCAGAGTTCATCAAGATTCTTTGGTTTTGCCTTCCATGCTTCCTCTTTCATTCTACCCCAGACATGCTCAATGATGTTCATGTCTGGTGACTGGGCTGGCCAGTCCTGGAGCACCTTGATCTTCTTCGCCTTGAGGAACTTTGATGTAGAGATAGAAGTATGCGATGGAGCACCATCCTGCTGCAAAATTTGACCCCTTTTATGGTTGGAAATGTAAGAGGTAGCTAATACTTCTTGATATTTTAGGTTATTGATATTGCCTTCCACCCTGCAAATGTCTCGCACACCCCCATACTGGATGTACCCCAGACCATGATTTTTCCGCCACCAAACTTAACTGTTTTCTGGGTGAATCTTGGATCCATGCGGGCTCCAGTAGGTCTCCTGCAATATTTGCGGCGGCTGTGATGTATTTCAACCGAGGATTCATCTGAGAAATCCACCTTCTGCCACTTTTCCAGTGTCCATCCTTTTAGCAGGCTGTGGGCCTTGGCAAATGCCACACGGTTTTTTAATTGCCTTTTGTTTAGTGCTGGTTTCTGTGCACTGATTCGACCATGGAGGCCATTTCGAGACAGAATTCTACAAACTGTTCTGGTTGACACAGGGACTTGAGGTGACCAGGCCTGGTGGAGCTCTGCTGCAGTGGAAAAGGGGCTGGCCTTGGATTTTCGAATCAACAAACGGTCCTCCCGAGCAGTTGTCTTGCGGGGTTTGCCGGACCTGGGCTTGTCAAAAACATCTCCAGTCTTTTCAGATCTTTTTCTTATTCTTTGTACTTGACGCTAAGACACATTGAAGGTGTCAGCCACCTCAGCAGTGGATCTGGTCTTCAGCCTCTTGATAATTAACGCTTTGGTCTCAGGGTGGATCTTAGGCATGTTGTCAGAGGTCAAGTTGCAGTTGATGTGAAGGTCTGGTGTGCTGGGGTTCTTTTTATACACACCCACTAATTGATTGATCAGTAACTGATCACAGGTGAGGCTGTAATCTAGGATTGGGTGCATCATATGACAAGGCGACAAGACTTTTGTCTTGCCAAAATCTGACCTTTCTGTGTTCATTAAATGATCAATCTTTCTTCAGTGAAGCAAATTTATTTTAGTATATTGAGCATAATTTGGGAGGGTTTTAGCTTTCATATGAGACATTTCTAAAACCAATCGATTAATTTAAAGTCAGGTTATAAGCTTTTGTTTCTACAAAATGGATAAGCGACAAGACTTTTGTCAGGGACTGTATTCTATATTAAGTCTATATACCATTTAAAGAAAGTCAGATCCTGTTCATTTACAGGGTTTGAAAATGTGCCCATGTTGCAGATTCAGAATACATTATTCTACTTAACATGAGTTACTCTGGGTCGGTGACGAGCCCAACTGTAACTTTTTAAGTTAACTTGTTTGCCGGTTGCCATGAAGGATACAGGATTCTATCATCACTGGCACTGTGATGGCAAAGTCTATTCAGAAAATAGTCCTGAGCACTTAATTCTTTTTGGCATTAGGTGATACTGTAATACTGTATGACCTACTGCTGGACCTAACTATTGGTATTGCTAAACAAAATACTTATTTGAATCATTGTAACACTGACTAGGTAGCTAAGTTAAGCAGTTTATAAACAGTCCTTCAGAAAAGAAAATGTGATGCCAAGTAATAAGCAAGTAGCAAGCTGTAAGGTCCACAGCGCTCTACTGGTGCGGCATACCAACATTGTAATCCATGTGTTTGTATTTTAATATTATGGTACAGTCGAGTGCTGTTTTGTCCAGGGGTAGTTTTTATTACAAGAAAATAGCAGTCAAAGCATTTAGAACCTATAATAGCCAGCTGAGCAGTAGATAACATAAAGCAGTACATATAAAACATACATATACAGTGATATGTTGCGTCGTTTTGCAAGATTACAGCTAAATCCTGCCATAAAATCTATTATATGAGTTTATATAATGAAGTCAGCATGTCTCTATTGTGAGCACATACTTTGGATAATGTCTGGCATTTATGACTCAACTTGATGGTGACCTGTATGTTTGAAGGATTAAAGAGAAACAGGTGAAAATGAGCACCGTAAAGCAGCACGATCAGATATGAAAAAGTCACTCATGTCTGTACTAAATAATATGGTTTTGATTTTTTAAGACAGGTAAACCTGGTTCAATTTTTGTTAAGTATTGGCTAGCCAACATAGCCGCTACATGCCTTTGCTTTGATTTACAAACATAGTGAAAAAATTTAAAGTGCAAAATATATAATATATAATATATATAAAAATATATTAAATATATAAATATAAGTGCATTGTGTAACTTTCCTGGTGGAGGGTCCGTCAAATGCTTGTCTCCATGAAGATGTTATTGCTTTGTCTATTGTTTCACAGTATGGCATTAAACCTTTCTATCTTCATGGAGACCAAACCAGACCAAGTTACAGGTCAGATCAGATCTATGGAGAGGTAACCCCGCTCTGTGGAGAGGTAACCCTGTATTTTTGAGCTATAAAACCACCTGTAATTTAATAAATGTAAGATAGAGCTGTTTAATGTCATACTATGGAACATTCCAAGAAGAGCAATGGCATATCCATAGAAACAAGAAAGTGACGGACACCCCAACCAAAAAGTTACAGAGTCCACCTTTAAGAGTGGGAGTGGCAAGGTTATTCGGTTAATCAATAATTGTAATTATCCAGGTCACAATATAGTTTTAAACATCTAAATGAATTATCGTGAGAATAATTCTCTTGTCTCGGGCCCCAGGGTTTTTGGGGCCAAGAAATGGACCCTCTTCCTATTAATTTATATTAAAGAGGGGCCCATGTGAGGGTTCTTGCCCCGGGCCCCCAAATTTCTGTGGACGAGCCTGGATGTGATTATGAGTGCAATATCCTGTTGGAAGGGATGACACCTTGGCACCTGCAGAGCTAACGGTCTGCTGCACATGCTAATAATGACCAGGCAGCACGTGGTATCAACAAGTGGACTATTGACATGTATTACATCAATGCTTTATGAGCCTGTGAGACCAGTGGACCAGACCAAGGCCAACTTCCTCTAGTTTAGAAAAGTCTTTTAAATTCTCTAATAGGTGCAGAGCGGGAGCAGCTGCGGTGGAGGAGGCAGTCATGACCAAAACACAGCTGCAGTTAAAGCATTATTATACACAACAATGACAGTTACATTAGAGCAGGTTGTAATGTGAATCAACGCAAAGCACAAACAGACCTGCAGACGCTGTATTGAAGGAACCTTTCAGGTGTTTGTTTCTATGCTTCCCCATGACGGGTCATTTTGTCCAATGTAGGATTGCACAATTTCGGGAAAAAAAATTAAATTGTGTGTTTTTTTTCTGACAAGAATTGCAATTAGATTTGCGGTACGTGTTTACATTACAAACAACACATTACAAACAACTCTAAGAGCAACAACATTTGAGAGAAGACTGAAATATGAATTCATAAAATAATACAAGAATTTCAGAAGATGTTTGTAGAGGTCTAAACTACAAGGCCACATTGTTTTCTTCTATAAAACATGGTATTTTGTTCTTTGTTGTTATCTAAATAATTGCAGCCTTTGTGATTTGATAATTGCACAATTTGAATTGCAATCTCTATTCCATTGCAATACATTGTGCAGCTCTAATGAGACGTCCTCTCTCACCCCTAGATGTAACTTATACCACATATGTTATATTCATCTAGACTAATATCATTTATCGTCACTAAAGTTGATCTAATTTTTTATCGTAGGACATTTCACAACTTCACAAATATATTTTTGTTTAGTTCTTACTTGATTCTCTGGTTTCATGTTATGTGGCTGACATTAAAAATAAGTTGTACAATTATGTTTAGAAACTTAAAATATCAACACCTAACAAAAATGAGTTGTACATTATGTACAGGCCTACTGCCTATAGACACCTATTACTTACTACCACAAGCCAATGAGGACAGTTTCAGGAGGCTGTGCAGGCCAGACAGTAGTGGGACTATCAGACAGACAGAGTGAGTGTCCTGGAGAAATGAGTCTGCAGCCTGCTTTTTTAACCCCTGGATCTTCCATATTTCAACTTAAAATAATGGAAAAAGAAACATGCTCCACTATTGATACTGTTTTCTTAAGTTGCAAGATAATTTATGAACTTTTAAAGACCATATACAATATCCAAAAACATCACAGTGTTGGAAAACTGGAGTGGTTAGACACAAATGGGTACTTCCTGGAAATGGAACCCAATGGAGGTCTGTGAGGGCGTTAGCTTTAGCATTAGTTTGTGTGACCCAAATGAGGAGAAAAACTAACCTTTAACCTGAACATGTCTGGACCGGCACAAATGTTCAAGTAGTTTGTGATTTAGGTTTATTTAACTGTCTGTGATTGATTATGACAAAGACGTATGATGACAAATCAGTTTCTTAGTATGTGCTTGGAGCAAGAATGCAAAGAACAAGGGGCAATGGTCTGGAATTTAAACAAGAAAATTAATTATGTTTTATTTAATTTTATATATATGTTTTCCCACACTTGGACACATTAAGAAATAGAATTTTTAAAAATGCTACCGTAGCAGCCACAACTGAGTATAAATCTGGACTGAATCAGGACTTAACAAGAAATGATGCCTTTAACTTTAATGGTTATTTACATCTGTAATATTGTAAGAACAATGCAACAATTAGCAGGCACAAAATGTTCATATTCATAGCATGAGCATTTGGTAAAATATGAAGTACTGTGGTGTTTCTTGCTGGTCGTATGTAGACCCCATGACCCTAAAGTTCAGAGGTCATCCCAGTGTCCAGTCACAGCAGGGTGTTAAGAAAAGCATGTCAATGGATCAAGCTCTTCTAGAAAGTAACAACATTTTTGACCAATGGATTGAAAGATTCAAAGAGAACAGACTGTACTTCCATCCTTTTCACCTTTTATAGTAGGGCTGAACATTTAGTGGAATATACCCAATTGCTAATCAGGAAAAAAAGGACTGAAATATGAACTAAAATACTAATACAAGAATTACATTTCTGTAGTATAGGGTTAGCAGTTTTTATTTTTTTTTTATGGAGGAAATTATGGTGCTTCAAAAATTGCAAAATCCTTTGTGATTACAATCTTATTGTAAAATATTTGAATTTTTTATGTAATACTTTAGCTGTAGAGGGTTGAAAAAGTAACTTCTATGGCTAATTATTGCTTCATTACTATTTACTTGCTGTAGCTCATGCCACTTAATAGTACTGTCAATTTAAAATGATTTACTGGGATTATCTTGTGTTACTGTTATTGTATCAGTGGCATGAAGTAGCTTCAATATTCAAATTTATAGCAGTATATCTCTGCAGCAATATATCATGCTTCAAAATTTGTTACAAGCCTACTGCATGCTCTCAGAAATATCAAGGCCAGTCACTCACCAGTCAGTAAAGATGTGGAGGTTAGATATGAATACTGTGGAGAAATATAATATCCGTCAGGAGCTATATCTGCAGCCTTAAACAGACAGGTAGCTCCACATCAACAATCTGAAATGACCAAGTGGCAGCAAAACAGAGCACCATTCACCACAACATATGGTCCACATCAGCAATTATCAAGGTGTGTGCCGATCGGCCAAGATGAAGAGGGTGCCGGGAGCACTGGGAGTTTTAAATCTGGACAGATGAGGAGAGCCGGGACTTTTAGCCAATTTAGACTAATGACCCGGGGTCAGAGGGAACTTTTAAAACTGCAATAATGGCCCAAATATGAGGGAACAACAGTGAGGACAACTAAATGAGTCTAACTGGGAGAGAAAGGCATTCACAGAGAGGTGGAAGGAGTAGCTGCTGGTATAATGTGATTCTCTGTTTCCATACAAAGTACCCCCAGAGAAAATAAATAAATAAAATCATGTCGTAGAATAATCTTTTTGATCAAATAATGATAAAATAATAATCAAATAATCAAATAATCAAAATGGGCATCTGAGTCAAACTACATACAGACTAAACCTAAAAAAGGCCTATATTAATACATAGCAAAATGTTGAGTTGCAGATGCATTGTGTAACTTTTCTGGTGGAGGGTCCGTCAAATGAATTTCACCAAGGAGATGTTATTCCTTTGTCTGGAATGTTTCGCAGTATGGTATTAAACCGTTCTATCTTCATGGGGGCCAAACCAGGCCAAGTTACAGGTACAGTTTCATATCATCACATTACAGCTTTAGTGGACAAAGTGTATATTATAATAACACATGAGGATCAGTACAGCTCCAAACGTGATAATAATGAGGACGGTTCAGGGCTCCAAAACGTGAGGGCCAACATTTCATTCAAAGAAAACCATCTCAGGCAAAGTTGTCATCTACCAAGGTCATTATTATTACAATTAAACATATGGCTCGAGTCCCAGTCCACTCACATTTTTGAAATAGACACTCAAAAACTACTACAAAGTTGACCTCACCATACAGGACTATAAGGTGAAAATACAATACCATAATGTAAAAATATGTAATACGCAGAGGTACAGTTGTATGATAAATGACATTTTAGACAACCATGTATTGATGCGAAGGATGCGAGCATAACTGAATCATAAATGTTAAGTTCTTTGTCATTTTGTATTCGTAATTTTATTTAAAAGTTGTAAAAGGAAATGGTGCAGTAGATCAGATAGACTGTTAGTGCTGAGCTACTGTGTCCATGTGTATGCACCAAACTAACCTACATGCTTTTGGACCTGGTTCCTGGAACATGCTTGTATTTTATGTATGTATTTAAAATGTGTTTTACATCCATTTTGTATTTTTTCTTGAACTTTCCAGGTATCTTAAACATTTTTGGCAGTTATTACTAATATTTTCATTATGTATTTCATGTATATACTATATGCCATTAATTAAAAGTTAGCTTTCTGCATGGCATTTACAATCTCAGCATCCATCTGTAAAATATCCTTTACCTCCACTGCCCACGTCCGAATCATCACAGTTAAGAATTTATAAAATGTATTCCCTTGTGCACCTACCAGGAAACAGAGTTAATAATCTGCAGGCTGGCCCCCCTCCCGGCCTTCAGACGTGTTAGCTTATGGCAGCGCTCTCTGAATTCCTACCTTTCCACATGCAGAGAAATGTCCCTTTGAGCTGTCCGAGGCACAAACAATCTGTTGTCTCAGCGCTGAAATCCTCTCTCCTAAGCCTCTGTTTGCTTTAGCCTCGATGACACAAGGGCAGGAATGTTAGCAATGCCGCTGTACATCGCAGACTCATTTCCTTCAAACAAGAGCCATCTTCAGACAGGGCAGATCCCAGGTCAGACGGCGACCTGCAGACAGTGTTTACATACAGGTGAGGGGGGACGTGTGATGGACATGTTTTGAAGCTGAATGAGCATGTGAACCGATCTGTAAATTCTTCACATTATAAGGGGACCAAAATTTGTCGAGCCAATACTACCTGTCATGGGAAGATGTAAGGAAAACAATTCATCAAAGACTATAACTGAGAACTTGGGAATTGGTTCAATGTACCTGGTTAAATACACTTATATCTAATTATATCTAATGCTCCGTTAAATAAGCAAAATATTAACGAAACCCTAGAACGAACTGCCTCCTCACCTATTCTCTCTAGATAGTGTAGATGCTTTTAAAAACCAACTAAAAACGTTCCTCTTTGAACAAGCAGAATGCTATGAGTGATTTTATTATGAATGCTATGAGTGATTTTATTATGAATGTATCTTATGCTGTTTTTTTATACTTTGTATGTGAAGTACTTTGTGACCTATGTCTGTGAAAAGTGCTATATGAATAACCTTTCCTTACTTAAGGGGGCTACCATTTGCCGAGCCAATGCTACCTGTCATGGGAAGATGTGAGGAAAACAATTCATCAAAGACTGCAACGACTTGAGAATTGCTTCAATGTATCTGTAAACAAAATAAAACTATTATGGAGTTCCACAAGGGTCAGTTTTGGTTCCATTTTTACTTTATTAAAAAATGACCTAATCATTGGTTAAATGAGAAAGATTGAGCCAATGCTACCTGTCATGGGAAGATGTAAGGAAAACAAAAAAGACTGTTATAAATTGCCCTGGGAATTGGTTCAATGTGATTGCTTAATTAAAATTGTATACAACAAGTATGGAGTCCCAAAAGGGTTGGTTTTGGTTCCCTTTTTATTTGATTAAAAGATCAATAATCACTTAAATGAGAAGATATTATTCACCTTGTCATAAAAAGTCAAAATTCAGATTTTTCAGATTCAGATTTTTCACAATGTCAAAATAACATGTGAAAAATGGTTCTCACAGTGACTTAACTTCACTGTGAGAACCTTGCAATTCTCACTGAAGTTAAGTCAAGCAGACAATGTGCATCATAAAGTATTTTTATTTGGAAATTCATTCATCTTCCACCTAAGAAGTGGCTAGCAAAAATAATATTTAGCTATTATGTGTCACTTCAATATCTGCTTTGAATTTGCGTGCGTATTGTCAACTGTTTATTCAGCTGCAGGAATACTAAACACACAGGGCTATACTTCCCAAGCATTTATTCATACAGTGAGCGAGCGGCATGTAATGGCATGAAGCATTCATGCATAGAAACACTTTCAGTCAGTCATGAAACCACATTTTCCATCCAGCTCACCTCACCCAGTCATCACTCAGCACCCATTTGACAAGACCGCTGTGTACCCAACATCCGATTGGACCCAATTAAAACCGTCAATTTCAAGCTAAAGTGTTGTAAAGACGCACTAATCCTGCTTCTGATTATGTTTGGAAAAATGACTAACTGAGTATATAGTATGATTCCACTGGCCTTGCGTGTACAAATAGAAGGTTCCTGGAGTTGTAAGGAATCAAAGCACTGTCGTTTTTAGGTCAAACATGAAAAGCCAGAACAAGCATGCAGTCTTGAGAAAACTGTTTTATGAAGAGTTAGTGGCAAGTTACAGTTGTAGCTAACATTGTAGAAACACAACTTTACAAGGAATAAAAGGAGAAACAGTGGCATTTTACATGTAAAAGGCCATCCAATGTATTAAAATCGCATGATTGGTCTAATCCTTAATAATATCATCACATTCAAAATGTGTACTTTTAGACATTTATCAAACAGTGAATAGTTTACTACTGAAACTAGATTACTCATTTGAACTGGTATCGATACTGACAAAATGACATAGGCTAAAAAGAACAAAGTTGGACTGTTTTTGAATAACTGATTTATATTAAGAGTATTAGACCGCATGGTAGTACTAGAGGGGCTCAAAAGAAACAGAAAACGCACACCAAAGTTTTTGTAGAGGTGCAAATGCAAAGAACAGCAATTAAAAGTGAAAAAAATGCATAGCACACTCAGATGGCCGAAGTCCAAAAGCTTTTTTTTTATTTTTAAATTATATTTTGGCAAAAAGCCTTCCTCAGATCATTTTTCTTGCTTTGGACTACACTACTACTACTTGAGGGGCTACCATGTGTGTAAAATTACATTCTGTTGAATAAAAAAAAGAGTGGTATTATAGGTACCGTATTTTTGTGACTATAAGTCGCACTGTTTTTCATGGTTTGG
The DNA here is from genome assembly GCA_029959045.1 of Taenioides sp. WSHXM2023. Classification (NCBI taxonomy): domain Eukaryota; kingdom Metazoa; phylum Chordata; class Actinopteri; order Gobiiformes; family Gobiidae; genus Taenioides; species Taenioides sp. WSHXM2023. The sequence continues at coordinate 11,000,406 of CM057103.1, read as the reverse complement.
GTGGTCCTGTGACTTATACTTAAGTGCGACTTATATATTAAAATATATAATTTCACATGTTCGTGATTTTCACACTGACAGCTGCGAGAGGGCTCTCTAGGCTTGTGTGTCAGTATCTGCTACTCCTATTACTCCTGTACCACTGAAAATTTAAACATCAACTTAGGGCCCACTCACACTAGGACTTTTGAACCATGCCATGCTCAAGCACGATTACAAAAGGTTCTATGTCCCGCACTCGCACATGCACAATCGAACCGGGCCACGGCTCGATGACGTCATCACACAGCGCTGTTCGTTTACGTGTTGCGCAGCAGAGCTAGAGCTTTAGCGGAGAATTTAAGTCCAACGGTATGAAATATCTAATAAATAGTGAGACAAATATGAGTCCTGCTGCAATACATGCTGCGATAAACTCCGTGAGTTTATGGATATAATAATAGCACGGAGGAGTGAGGAGAGCTGGAAAAAGAGGCTGCAAAACTTCGGTCGCTGTCCAGAGTTCTCATTGAAGGTAACCGTTGATTTGCCGTATGTTTTGGTACAGAGTTTCTTCACTGTTTTCCTCGTATGAGTAACATCAGCGCACCTGACAGGGCTCCTATAGTGAAGACGTGCGTGAGCACGTACATGAGCAACTGTCCCATGCTTTGGCCCACCTCCAACCGGGCCAAAGTCCCAACCATACCGCACGTCCCAACCATACCACACAGCTATCTGTGCTCGGGCATGGTTTTAAAGTCCTAGTGTGAGCGCACCCTTAATATGTTACATTAACATACCAGACACCTGTTCAGCCTGTATTATTACTATAACTTGCCTATCAAGATGAAATGTCTCTTCTTGGGCTCTGATTTTATAAAATAACTTTTCCCCAAATAATGCGACTTATAGTCCAGTGCGACTTACATGTTTTTTTCTTCTTCATTATGCACTTTTTGGCTGGTGCGACTTATAGTCCGGAAAATACGGTATACTAAGTATTTTTTGTGGCCTACTAGACACAACATGACTGCAGCTATTAATTCATTGCTCCTAAATCTATTCTGGGCTCTTCTAGAGAGTCACTCATAGGTGACCTTTTTCCAAAAGTTTTCCAAAGTCAAGAAAAGTCTGAGAGCACATTATCACAGTAGCACTTAATGGACACCAGCCAGAAGTCATCTACCCGCTCCTCCCTGTGCCTTTTTTCAGCTGTTCGATTTCATGCCAGATATGTAAATTGCTTCTGAAAGTCACACAGGAGCCTATGTCTTAACTCAAACTCTCCAAATTAAGCCTGTATCAGATGACATAGGGGTGCAAGGAGATTCACAGAGAGACAAGGCGAAAGAAAAAGTCTTAATGCGGGTCTGAATTAAACTATAGGGCAGTACGGGTTAACAGGAATGAAGGCTTTGGAGTGAAGTCAGCCTGAACTTAATCCCATTACAAATTCAACAAGCTGAATGACTTCATGTACCTTTAGTTTGAACAGCAGCCAAATGGCCCATCATAGGAGTGGATCTCAAATTGTGGCATAAGTATTAATGTAATTAATGTACCATTTACATAATTTTAGCCATGGTTTGGTGAATCTGAGCTGAAGTTTACTGCTGGCTACTTAAGTAATGATTAGTTTTAGAAAAAAACAAAAATGTGGCTGTTTGCTGCAAGTGTTCCAATCAGTGAGAACAGGTAGAGGGTGCTCTTGGAAAAAGGATCAAAATTTTAGACACAACGAAATCCAGGCACTCCAAAAGGTAAAAGTCACATGAGGAAAAGTATAGTTAAAAGGCCTTTATTTAAATGGCCAAAGCCAACATGTTTCGACCATGACTTCATCAGGGCTTAGTTAAAAAATTGAAAGCATGGGTGTGGCCTTTAAGAAAACACACCAACCAATGGTAAGGAAACGTATTTGACCAAATAAACTCTGTCCAGTTGACAAATTAAATTTCTCCCTTTGCTATGGATTCTACCTGGACGACTGAGGGATTCTACACACAGGTAAGGACAAATGTTAAATAGAGGTAGACAAGGCAGGTACAAGACATGCAACATGGCACAGGCAAAAAAAAAAAGAAAAAGATAATAATATTAATACCACTGAAAAATGTTAACAATACAAATAAAGATAAAAAGTACACATAACTTGTATAAAAAACAAGACAAATGAAACTGCTCATTCAGACCAGGATGTTCACATGCTCTTAATTTATGAATCCAGAAAGCTTCTCTTTGATTCAATTCAAGTTTATCCCCACCTCTTGCCAGTGGTTTCACATGTTCAATACCTTTAATGCGAAGCAGAGTGTCATTGCTATTATGATTTTCACAAAAATGTTGAGCCATTGGGTAGTCCTGGTTCTTTACTCTGATCGCGTATTTTGTGCTCAGCTAAACAATCTCTCATGCGCCTTTAAGTGCGACCAATATAGAAAAAACCTTCTGGACAAGGCCAAGAAGAATGATATATAACATGAGTAGTATTACAATTAATGAAATGATCTTGTGTAAATCATCTATTATTGTGTAGATCCATGAATGTTTTTGTTTGAAGGACATTTGCACAATGGGGACAGTTCAAACATTTTAATGTGCCAGTAGGTTTTTGCAGCCATGTGCTTTTATTTTCTGGAGGAAGGTAAGAGTTCATCAAATTGTCTTGAAAACTGGAGCGTGTCTAAAAGAAAAAAAAAAAAACGTGGTTCAGGGAACCTGAACACAGGGGACACAGGGTCACTTAAGAGTATAGACCAATTGTCCTCAAGAATATTCTTGATTTGTTCAGCACAAGTACTGTACAAAAGTTTAGGTTAAAGGTTAAGTGTTCCATGGTATGACAGCTATCAAGCTTTTATTCATTACAGGGTTTTCTATTATCAAAAATATATATTATATAATATATAAATAATAATCTATTTTCAAAAATATAATAATTATCTCTGTGAATAGGGTTGCCTCTCCACAGACCTGACCTGTAATGTAGCCTGTAGTTTAATCTCTACTGTGGAACATTCTAGGCAAAGCGATCTCTATGAAGACAAGCAGGTAGCGGACCCTCCACTAGAAAAATTACGCAATGCACCTTTAATTATGGTTAACTCTCAAGTGTTATTCCATATTTAAATGATTGCTAAGTCAAGGTCCATTGTTTAGTTCTTGTTTATGTCTTAATTTTGTTGTTCTGGCTGGTTATGACTTGGTTTAGTCTTGGGTTATAGCTAACTTTATCCTGGATACTACCTCATACCTTAAGCTCATTCTGGCTATTTCTAATGTCCATATAGACATTTTTTTACTTGTTTTGGGAAATCAAAATTATACATAAAAAAAACACTCTAGCACTAACCTTTGTTGCTGTTGTGATGCCAAAGCTATAACAGATCTGTTTATGATAGTACCTAATGTGTGTCAATTGGGTGAACCTTGCAGCTGTTCCTGTGTGCCTTAGCTCTGTCTGTTTGTGTTCCCAGGAGGTGAGGACAAAGAACTTCCAGGTCGGACGCTAACCTGCCTTCTCATTACCAGGGGTCATCCTGCTGGAACACTGGATTGACCCCTGGAGTCAAAGGTCATGTGAGGGAAAAGGAGGATGAACGATCGAGAGGGATTAGCAGAGAGCAGCAGAGGCAGTGATGAAGCTAATTCAAGAAGATATACAATTATTATTAGGAATGTCAAAAGCATTCAAAATCTGATACTAATAAATATTAAAACTAGTATCAAAACTGTACTTATTTGAACAAGCATATAAAAAAAATGCTTTAGAATGATACACTAATGGGCCGCTATGGATCCTACCTGGATGAATGAAGGATTACACAGATATCAGCATTGAATATTAAGTTTATTCATTAGTAGTGAAATCAACTTTGAAATTTTAGTATTGTGGCAACACTATTATTATTACTATCAGTTTGAAATGGGCGTATATGAGATTTGATCCTACAAAAATATCCATTATGAAAAAGTTTAGAGGTCTGTAGCGATTGACCCTGCAGACAGTTGGCGACCTCTGTGCACTATGTGCCTCAGCATCCGCTGACCCCGCTCCTTCAGTTTACGTGGCCTACCACTTCGTGGCTGAGTTGCTGTCGTTCCCAATCGCTTCCACTTTGTTATAATACCACTGACAGTTGACTATGGAATATTTAGGAGCGAGGAAATTTCACGGCTGGACTTGTTGCACAGGTGGCATCCTATCACAGTACCACACTGGAATTCACTGAGCTCCTGAGAGTGACCCATTCTCTCACAAATGTTTGTAGAAACAGTCTGCATGCCCAGGTGCTTGATTTTATACACCTGTGGCTATGGAAGTGAATACCTGATTTCGATTATTTAGATGAGTGAGTGAATACTTTTGGCAATATAGTGTATAAGCCTGTATACAAGTTTCATTCTTTCACATCCACACTGTACTATCTTTAACTGAACATCTCTTTTCCTTCGTATGCGCTATGGTCAGGCTAAATGCCTATAGAAGGCATTGGTCTGAGATCACAGCGGCTCATTAGCCCTGACCTGCTGTTGCATTCACTCAAAGCAGAACCAAGATGTGATCAGCTGGAAATTCAAAGAGGGTCTGGGGAAGGAGCAGATATGTGCATGTGAGCATGTGAGTATGACTTCCTGTATTTATCCTAGAAAACAACACTGATATTTAGTTAGATAGTTGGAGACCAGCCTTACATATCATAAGAAACCTAAAATTGTATCATTTGGCTTAGATGCTAATAATACTTTTTGTTGGAGCATGTTTGGTGTGTTTCTTTTACTCTTTGTTCAGTAGAAGTTAGCTATTCCAGGCCTGAAGTTATCCAAATGAATCTAATGAAGATGTATGGAGTTTGAAAACACAGTGGAGCACTTCCTGTATTACCACATGACATCATAAGGTGGAACAGAGTGTTTTTGGCTTGAGAAAAGAGCACAGCTTAAATATGCAGGAATTGTGTGTTAATGAAAGAAAACACAACTCCAGGTATGTTTGTGATGAGGAAACAACATTATAACATAGATCACAGGATAATGTCATATGGGCCCTTCAAAATGTACGTGATCACACCAAGTTTCTTGTTTGATGTATTTTGCCTATAAACCCACAGACTAATACTAAATTGTTCCAAGCTATGTGGCAAGTGAAACCAAGCTGTCGTCAAACCCTAGCCCAGGTGGTTGTTTTAAGCTAAATCTTAGTTCATGCTTGCCCTTCATGAGTTCCTTTAGTGGCCGCCCTCCTCTTTCAGACCCATGTGAAAATTTCCAATTACTGGCAACACGAGAAGAACTACAGGCTGGATGTGAACTTGGAATATGCAAAACACTGGGGCCCCGCAGCCACCCTCATGCTGACATGTGATTGAGAGCATCAGCAGGCAGTAAACGCCCCCTCCAGAACTTTCCAGACGGGGCAGTGACCAGAGAGGGGCCCCAAAGAACCAGGGACAAGCGAGGTCTTCCAGCTGCCTTCCATCAGTGGCTGTAATAATGGCAAAGGCTACGGAGGGATGTAGCACCTGCAGTGGGGGGCCAAAGCTTCCCCCTGCCTCTCCAGCCTCTCAGCAATGCACTCAATAAATCCATGTGATTAGCTACAGTAGCCAACTTAAGTGCCACTTAAATCAGAGTCCGAAAGAGGAAGTGGCTGTGACCTTTGTGATTTGGAGAGAAGTGATAATGACTTTAACAAAGAGTGGTTTGTGGCACCAAAAGGAAATAAGACAGAGGAGCATGAAAGAGAGAAAGTGGCAGTAGCTACTGGTCAAGAGGAAAATGAACTTCCTCTAAACTAATCAGCTTAGCGAAGCGCTGCCTGGAGCATTGCTTGTTGGATCAATGTAACCGCTACCATTCAATTGAATTATGAGAAGTGGAGTTTTCTGTACTTGAATTTCATTATATTATGATCTAACATGGAGGGCAAGTGCCAAATGGGGATGTAACATTTTTTATTAAAAAACATTATGAGCTATGATTATTGTGTGAAGATATTTTAAGTTTTTAAAGTTGCATTGTGGTTTGAATAATCACAACAGAAGAATCTTGTCATCCCTTGTGTCAATTATGAAGATGGGATTAGGGTTTGCCATTATAAAATGGAAAACCACCAAATTATACCACACTATTACTCCTCCATTTCTCACTTTAGTCATGGGTTTCTGCATCCTTTTTATGGACCGTGTTTTGAGAACTTTTCATCATTCAAACAATAGAATATTTTGTTTTAAATTAGGCAATGGTGACAATTTTTCATCACTCTGAAATCCATGGATACGCCCTTTTAGTAGAACATTTAAAAATCACATTACAAAACGTATTTCTAGATTGCAGACATCAACACAGCACTGCTTAGTAAATGGAAAAGACTACTGGTCCATTTCACTGCAATAACTAAGAGAAAGTAACACTGACTATTGTCAACACTCTTATGTGTACAACATTAGGAGAGGTTCCATGACAAAATAAGACACAGATGTTGGAGTAGGACGACAGCCAATGTTTTCTCAGCAGTGAAGTGAAAACTGCAGTTTGTGATGTCTGCTATTGCTCCATAATCAAAATCAGCACCTTTTCATCTATCATGAAGTACGTCAGAGTGACTGGAGAGATAGCACAGAGCAAAGTATTCTAAGAGAATGTCGGAACAGCTTTATCTTCAGCCTCATGTCAATAAAGGAGGATGTGATTGACCCCAGAGCCAAAAAGTCCACAAATCATCATCAGGGAGTAGTGCAGACGGCCTGGCTGTAGAAGACATTAAAGTGATAGAAGGGGATGGTACACAGATCAGGTCAGGACAGATGAGGCAAAGAAGGCCTGGGTCAACTCTGAGAACAACATTTCAACATTCAATTTTTACCTTAAACTCACTGCTATGCAATTAAATTTTAATCAAATTGAGATACAATCATTTCAAATAAAATAATTTCAAATAATGAAGCAAAAATAATAAGCATGGAGAATTTTATTAATTTTTGAATCAATTTTTTTGTGCTAAATGGCACTGTAAAAATAATATTCATTAAATTGATTTTAGTTTTAATAGAAAATGTATTTTGTTTGTTTTTTTACTCATATCACCCTCCCAAACAAAATAAACATGTGTTTAGGTGCACTTATCTGTCTGACTCCTAACATATAATGATGCTTTCAATTTATGTTGCTACAAGCTTGGCTTTCTTTAAAGGGCCCATAATACACTATTTCGTGATTTATGTTATAATGTTGTTTCTTCATCACAAACATACCTTGAGCCATGTTTTGTTTCATTCACATGTGTTTAACACAAATCCTTCATATTTAGACTGAGGTCTTCTCTCAAACAAAAAACACTCTCTTCTATCTTGTGATGTTATGTGGTAATACAGGAAGTGCTCCTTTGTGTTTTTAAACTCCAAACACCTTTACTAGAATCACTGGGATGATTTCAGCCCTGGAATTGCCAATCTCTACTGAAGGTAGGTGGTAGTGAAAAGGTAGCTGTTCATTTGAAAATTACCTCTTGATGACACCTCAAGGTGGAACAGAGCATTTTGAGTTTTGAAGATGTAGACAGACTACCAATAAAAGGTTACTCAAATATGTGTGAATGAAACAAAACACAACTCTGGGTATGTTTTTGATGAGGTAACAGCATTATAACACAGCTTTAAGCTCACAGGAGTCAATTTTGAGTAATACAGGACCTTTAAGGGCTGGGCGATACGGCAAGTAATGAATCACAAAATTTCCAACAAAATAAAATAGCTTAAAGTTTTTATTTCATGCACATAAACAGGCTCAAATTTTGCTCAGTGCAGTTTAATCCAAAACATTGCCCAATTTATTGCTCCAAAGTCTGACCTCTGCTCCAAACCACATGCTTTTACTGACATGGCTGTGGACCTCTCAGTTAAAAAGTTTGTTGCACCACGCACCTTTAAGACAAGATAATTTCAATAAAAAAACATGTGAGATCAGCCTTGACAATGGTTAGATTCACTTTGGTTTACATGATGCTGTTTAAATCATTTCTTGTCCTTGGCCTTGACAGTGGAGGACATCCTGAAGGAAATAGTGCTAGCAGCTCATCCTAACTCCCTTAACATGACGTAAGACCTGAGGATTCTTGCCAAGAAGGAAAAAACGCATTAATTTACGAGACATCAAGGATACGGCTCAGGGCTTGTATTTTCTGATTAGTAATGCAATGTCATAGGAACCTTTTGCTTCTATTACTGTAAACCTTTCATCCATTTTGTGTCCAAAACATTTATTAGCTGGAGCTTTGCAAAATTACAACTTTATGTTTCCAGGAAGAGCACAGTATTTCAGAACATAATGTGGCAGGCATGGGAAAATACCAGTCAAACCTAATCATTATTAAATCCTTTATCTTGTAATCAGACGAAAGAGGTAATGACATAGCAACAGTTACTGCAAAATATACATGAGAAAGAGACTAGAATCCATCACCACCTGTAGGCAGTGAGTCAACAACAGGTTTACAAAAGATGCAGTATTCAAAGCAGAGAAAAAACATTAAAGATTGAGGTAACCCTTCCTTCTTGTAAGGACATTTACCAAATCATTATAATGATATGACAACTACAATGACTCTGGGCTAGAGAGCAGATGGGAAACAATAGGCAAAAATAGTTGAATTTTTATCCGAATAGCTTTAGAAAGATCTTGAGCTGTTTCAGAACAAGGATAAGAGCACATAAACTACTATGCCCATGGATCACTATGGAAACTACCTGGATGACTGAGGGATTGCACAGATATAAAACCACATGGTATTATAAAGAAAGTACTATTGTTTAATGTTTTTATCATCATCATTGTGGTATAGGAATTGGCACAGAGTTGATCCCTTAGTTTCAAAATCAAGTTTTGTATCGTGACAACACTACCACAGTCTAATTTAATAACATACTTTCAATCTTATTAAAATGTGCTGATTTTACACAGTGAAAAAATTGAACAAAACCAATTTCTGTTGCCGAAAACGTCGAAAATGGCACAAACTCAACCTGCAAAATTACCTTATTTTCCGACAAGAAGCAGGGCATTATGCTGGAGATGATTGCTAAGCTAAATGCTGCGTCATTCACCCTGGCTGTACCCGAAACAGTGGGGATCTGCCAACTTCTTAGCATGCCAACAATAAATACAACCTGAACCTGCAACCTTATAACAACTACCACATCATACACACATGATGTCCACAGGAGAGCCAACATAATGAGCATTGGAGAATACCGGACCCCAAAAAGGCAGCTTTGAAGTCCACCATTCGCCTCATGGCTTCAATCTACCCCACCCTCCCAGACACTGCCAAGGAAATGCAAGCCAAATGTTGCTCCGCTTCACTTGTGTTGTCATGGATGGTATGTGTACATCTATGTGCCTTTATGGACCATATGTGAGGATGCAGGTGTGTTAGAATAACTTTATCAAACTGGCATGCGGTGGAGGGAGCGTGCTTTTTGTCAGTACCGCAGAGGGGAAGAAAGAGGCCGAGGGGGGAAAATATGGGGCAGGCTGGTGGAAGGCTAAATAAGCAGAACATAAAGTAAAAACAGACCAAATCTAATTTACTGGTTCAAGCTTAAACATGTTTAATGTGAAAGACAAACATCCACGGTTAAAGAACAACAAGGAGCACAAACTTCTCATCAATCTGTCAACTTAGGTTTTTGTGAGTTATGGTTTCTCTTAGACTTTCTTCAGCTCAGAGCATGTTAAATCCAGGTTTTGTTCTGGTTTAGTCCTGTCTTAGTCCCGGTTAAGAATGTCTGAATTACTCCTGTTTTGTCCCTTTTCATCTTTTATTGTACCATCCTCACTGAATAAAAGAAAGAAAAAGCTATAGCCACTAGCGTTGTCACGAAACTAAAATGTCAAACTCTGTTTTGACAGTAAGGAATCGACCTGATATTCAATACCAATTCTGATACCACAATGATAATTTAAAAAAAACATTTATTTTATTATACTTTATTTTTTAGACAATACAATGTGATTTTCACCACTGAATAATAGTACTTTCTTTTATATTACCATTTGGTTATATCTGTTCAGGTTTATGTGGTCTTATGAAGCTATTGAGGAAGGGTTCATTTGTGTCCTGTTGATGATGACTTTTTTAGTATCAATACCTGTTCAAATGAATATCTAGTTTCAATACTAGTTTTAATACCGATTAGTGTCTAATTTCTGATAGCCCTAATAGCCACAGTGTTGAGTTTCAAGTAAAGATTATTTTTGTAGTTGATATGGGAGCAATTTTTTTTTCCCTAACTAGTGAAACAATTTTTTCTAAGTTTGTAATCCAATTTGTTTTTTGCAATCTAACTACAAAGCCAAGAAAAACTTCACAGTCTGTCCTAAATGAACTTTACTGCAGTAAATTTTTACGTCCTCATGTATCTCTCTCTCTATCTTTTCATCAAAAAGCATTCAACCAAAAAGCCGATGTTAATTTATTAAATGATTGAATAGGACAGGTCATTTCATGTTTGACAAGCTTCCGTCGATCCATATTTCTTCATCAGTTCATCTACTTCCTCATCCTCCTCCTGGCCATGGGATGTACCGCCAGACTTTCTCTGGACTGTGTCACTGTAATGGACATACGGTCTCCTCAGTCTTTCAGGCAAAAAGCAGATGGAATTGTGGGACGATTTACAGCACGAGACAAAGTCGAAAAGGAAAATGAAGTCAGAGGGGAGTACAGAATGCACTCTCAACATGTTCCACGGCTCGTCAAACCCAAAATATGTGCATATTTTTCTCATCCGTCTCTTATTGAATTAAGACTTCAGACGACTGGACGCCATTCAGGAAAACAATGAGGGAGAATAGGAGTACACAGGAAAACAGTCTTATATTTCATGAGTTTTGGCTCACTGTGTTTTGAGATTTGGGAAATAGCTAGATTTACAGTCCCTGACAAACGTCTTGTCGCTTATCCATTTTGTAGAAACAAAAGCTTATAACCTGACTTTAAATTAATCGATTGGTTTTAGAAATGTCTCATATGAAAGCTAAAACCCTCCCAAATTATGCTCAATATACTAAAATAAATTTGCTTCACTGAAGAAAGATTGATCATTTAATGAACACAGAAAGGTCAGATTTTGGCAAGACAAAAGTCTTGTCGCCTTGTCATATGATGCACCCAATCCTAGATTACAGCCTCACCTGTGATCAGTTACTGATCAATCAATTAGTGGGTGTGTATAAAAAGAACCCCAGCACACCAGACCTTCACATCAACTGCAACTTGACCTCTGACAACATGCCTAAGATCCACCCTGAGACCAAAGTGTTAATTATCAAGAGGCTGAAGACCAGATCCACTGCTGAGGTGGCTGACACCTTCATTGTGTCTCAGCGTCAAGTACAAAGAATAAGAAAAAGATCTGAAAAGACTGGAGATGTTTTTGACAAGCCCAGGTCCGGCAGACCCCGCAAGACAACTGCTCGGGAGGACCGTTTGTTGATTCGAAAATCCAAGGCCAGCCCCTTTTCCACTGCAGCAGAGCTCCACCAGGCCTGGTCACCTCAAGTCCCTGTGTCAACCAGAACACTTTGTAGAATTCTGTCTCGAAATGGCCTCCATGGTCGAATCAGTGCACAGAAACCAGCACTAAACAAAAGGCAATTAAAAAACCGTGTGGCATTTGCCAAGGCCCACAGCCTGCTAAAAGGATGGACACTGGAAAAGTGGCAGAAGGTGGATTTCTCAGATGAATCCTCGGTTGAATTACATCACAGCCGCCGCAAATATTGCAGGAGACCTACTGGAGCCCGCATGGATCCAAGATTCACCCAGAAAACAGTTAAATTTGGTGGCGGAAAAATCATGGTCTGGGGTTACATCCAGTATGGGGGTGTGCGAGACATTTGCAGGGTGGAAGGCAATATCAATAGCCTAAAATATCAAGAAGTATTAGCTACCTCTTACATTCCCAACCATAAAAGGGGTCAAATTTTGCAGCAGGATGGTGCTCCATCGCATACTTCTATCTCTACATCAAAGTTCCTCAAGGCGAAGAAGATCAAGGTGCTCCAGGACTGGCCAGCCCAGTCACCAGACATGAACATCATTGAGCATGTCTGGGGTAGAATGAAAGAGGAAGCATGGAAGGCAAAACCAAAGAATCTTGATGAACTCTGGGAGGCATGTAAGACTGCTTTCTTTGCTATTCCTGATGACTTCATCAACAAATTGTATGAAGCATTGTCGAACCGCATGGATGCAGTCCTTCAAGCTCATGGAAGTCATACAAGATATTAAATATGGATCTCACAGCACCACTACTTAATTCACTGACGTTATGCAACATATTTTTGTATTTGAAGTCAATTATTTGTTCAATTTTCTGTAGGCGACAAGACTTTTGTCTTGCCAAAATCTGACCTTTCTGTGTTCATTAAATGATCAATCTTTCTTCAGTGAAGCAAATTTATTTTAGTATATTGAGCATAATTTGGGAGGGTTTTAGCTTTCGTATGAGACATTTCTAAAACCAATCGATTAATTTAAAGTCAGGTTATAGGCTTTTGTTTCTACAAAATGGATAAGCGACAAGACTTTTGTCAGGGACTGTACAACAATTGTTTCTGAACCCAATACACGATATTGTCAAGGTATTATTCTCAGTGAATTTTGGTAGCACACATACATTTTCATAAAATTTTACATACATAAAGTTTTATTGTTAATTGTGCACTGTTGTGATAGTACATTAAACACGTGCACACACAGGAGGAGAAGGAAGAAAAATATCTTATATCTGGCCCTTTCTTGGCAGATTGCAAAAAGGTCTCATAGTTGATTTTTGGGCTGGGTAGGGCCTGACAGTGTGGAGTTTGCATGTTCTGCCTATGTTTGTTCCTTAATTCAGATGTATATTGTAGTTCTGGTCCAGTCTTGATTCTAATAGTAATAATACATTTGGCTTATATAGTGCTTTTCCACTCAAAGTCGCTTATTCATTTCACACTTGCTGGCGGTAAGCTACTACTGTCACATTAGCCCAGGGTTAGACTGACAGAAGTGAGGTTGCCAATCTACGCCATCTGTCCCTCCAACCGTCACCAATCACTCACACACACGGTAAAAATGGTAAATGGTCACATTTTTATGTAGCGCTTTTCCACCTTCAAAGCAGTCAAAGAGCTTTACATCAAGGAACCACTCACACAATGATGTTTATGTTGAGAGCAGGATTCGAACCACCATCCTTCGGATCAGTGGACAAACACTCTACCAACTGACGTACTGTTGACTAAGAACACGACTAGAGCCAACGCTGGCCATCTGTCTGATTCTGTCCTATTTAAAGTATTTTTTTGTTCCAGTTCAGAGCTAAAACACTCAAATAATAAACAGCCAGCAATAGCAAACAAAATGCCGATAGTACAGTCCATGTCCAGTTGATACATAGCACAAAACATGCTGGGTCAATACTAATCCTAATACGGAGCACTGCACACATGTTTAGTAACTGTCTAATAACAGTCAATCTCTCTCAGACCTTAAAGTGCATTTGACCATGTGCTGCCAAGAGCGCTTTTTACTCAGAAAATGGAGTCCATCTTTTCTCCCCACTCTGCACTAAACTTAATCCTACATCCTTGGTCCAAAGTCACCTGGCAATCACATTCTAGACTGGCACCAAAAGGACCCTCATATGGTGCAAATCAGATTTAGAATTATACACTGAGAAAAGCATGACCGACCGGCTTCCCTCTGGACCTAAAAAGCACCGATTCAATTAGTTACTACAAAATGAAATAAGCTTAAAATACAAAGACATTCAAAACACTTATTCAATACTTAAAAGCCATAGCATGTACCTTTTTAGCCAACAAACAACAAATAAAATAAAAGCAAAGCTTTGTTTAGTTTTTTTTCCCATTTTGGTTGTGTTTATGGCACTGAAACACATGTGTCCATAATCTGAGTGGGCTTGCACTTCCACAAACCTGACTTTTATTTGGCTTGGAAGACGGCCTCTTTCTGTTTTTTTCCATGGAAAAGCTGTTTCTTTGGTTATAATCTTCCACAGTGGAAAATCTTACCTATCTCCATGGAGAATCTTCCGAAGTATCGTTTTAACTTTTTATTTCCATGGACTAATGCAAGTGCCATGCCACCTCCAGAAAGTTGCATATTGTATCAAGAATCATACTGCATACATTACAGTCATAGACTGTATATGGACATAGCTAACGCGCTAGCCGCCACGTTTCAAACAGGAAGTTCGCATGGTGGAGCTTCCGGCTCCTACTGACCCTGGCTCCCATTGACTTACATTGGAATATTGTGGCCCCTCTCTCTGTAACTGAGCCTCGTCATTTAGGACTTAAAATGTTCGTATTAACCCTCTCTACATAATCCTGGTAGGTTTTTTTTCGCTGTTTTGTCCATCAAAAAAATCCTATTCATAATATGGCGCCTGGCTCCAAATTCGTTCATGTAACCTTTAGCATCATGAGCTTCATTTGAGTGGCACTGAACGCTATGGGTGACGTCACACTTGCTTAGTCCACTTTTTATACAGCCTCTGATTACAGTACAGGGACACATAGGATATCTTCCCATTCTCCATACCCATTCCTGGTCACCTTAGAACAGCAACCTTTAAAAATATTATTTGGCTTTAAATAAATAAATAAATAAATAAATGTATATATGTGTATATATATATATATATATATATATATATATATATATATATATATATATATATATATATATATATACACACACTTTGTGTCAAGTGTCCTTGAACTGGAATAGTACTTACAAATAATTACTTATTCTCATGATTTTTCACATAAAATGTTGTGAAAAATGTGATTTTTCACATTTTTCACAACATTTTATTGTTTTCAACAAAAATAGATTGAATATGCTTACATTAATGGATTAGTTTCTACCTAATAAATGTGCAGACTTTTTGTATCATGGCAACCATTTTCCAATAGTGCAATACAAACTTATGTTAGATTTCCATCCAGATATGTCATTGCGCTGTTCTAATACTGATTACCAGGTTCTGTATTTCCTCATTCATTTGATTAATATGAGGCAACGTGTGCGTAACCCTAACCCTAATGACTGCATCCTTGAAAACAGAATAAAGTGCATTTTTAACCTGGTATTTCATTGTCAGGCGTCCAGTGGGGAGGGTCCAAGGACGTGGAGAAGTGACTCTTGCAGAGTCTGTTGGAAATCACAGAGAAGTGTTGAGAGCCCCAGAGACACAGTGGCGACTTACATTTTCCATATGTCCAGCATTACTCAACATGGGATCTCCAGCAGGTTCCTGTGGGGGTGGGGCTTTCATCCACTCTCAGTGACAGCACAACAGACAAAACCAGAGCACCTTCACTGAGAGGGGGTATGATTTCAAATGGTGAATGAGGTTTCAATACCACTCTGAGGGTAATTGTCTTTGAAAGTTTTATTTTTGTTTCAGTTTGTGTTTACAAATTTCTTATATTAATCAGCTGACTTTGACCCGTCCGTGCATTTATTAAACATATTACATACATTATATTTTCTGATTTATGTTATAATGTTGTTTCCGCATCAAAAACATGCCTGGAGTTGTGTTTTGTTTCATTCACACATATTTAACACACAAACCTGCATATTTAGGCTCAGTTCTTCTCTCAAACAGAAAACACTCACACCTTGTGATGTCATAATACAGGAAGTGCTCCACTGGGCTTCTAAACTCCATACACCTTCACTAGAATAATTTGGATGATTTCAGCACTGGAATTGCCAATCTCAAACAACATTCTAGCATGGCTTGAAGCTCACAAGAGTCAAGTTTAGGACCTATAAAAATGCTACCACATTTTGAAGCTTTTTGACAATGCATCCCATAATTTCAAAATATAAAAGTCAAACCTTGTTTTGATTTTGCCACACAAAGCTGACAGCATTAATTATTGACCAACAATGATTTTAAATAACAAAGTACTAAATACAACTATTGACAAGTTACATTAAAATATATGGTGGAAAAATGTTGAGCAGACCCCCTGAAACAGATCTTTCTGAACCAGATGAGATGGGACAGGACCTGGAGCTCAGGGTCAGGGAGAATGGGCCAATGTTCTTCAGACTTGTCTATAGGGATATATGTCTAAGGAGCAAAACAACAAGAAAAGATAAACAACCAACTCTTCTATGCCAAAACATACACTGTTGTGTTCATGTTCAAGGAGGAAGTTGAAAAGGTGAACTGGACAGAAATTCCACATATTTTGAGAGATAATATAAGCTGACATCATGTGAACCATTATGAATACAAAATACAACTTTGGTTAACAACAGGTAGAGCCACAGCGAGGCACTGTATAGAAGCTAGCACATAACACTGACTGGTGAGCCAACAATGCCATAATGTTTACTTATAATGATGTATTTATTATATTATTTGCTGTAGTTCCTAAACTATTTCCGTGCCTAGGTATGTGATATTTGGATTTCAAAATATTACATTATAACGCAATAGTGTATAGAAACCATGAAGATTCAAATGCTCATGCCCAGGTATTTCTTGTGGCCTATATGGAAATTATTTAATGAAATGTGGCGAATGCCTCAGAGGACTAAACAAAATAACAATTGGTAATGGTTATTTTGTTTAGTAATTAATGGTAACATTAATTACAGGTAACTTAGAGTGCGCATCAAAATCAAGCATCAGAGCACATCTGTAGTATTCATAAGCGATCTTAAAAATAACCCGAGCAGGAAAAACTCTTCAAAAACTTTCCCTCTCCCATGGCACGACTGTGAAGCCCCATTTACAAGTCAGATTGTGATATACTGACATGATCCCCTCTGACATCTCTATTGACTGTGCTCCAGAATTTTTTAAAGTAGCTTAAAAAAAGTAGGGGAACTAATACGCCCCACCTGTTCCCTCTCGGCATCCGTCAGTATATCAAATATACAAACAGTGACAGCTGTGGAGCAGGCTACAATATGGTGTGGAGCAGAGGCCCGGGGCTGGTCAGAGCAGTGGTCACAGCACATAATCACTCTCACATGGAGTCTGAGGAGAGCCAGGCCCTATCTCGCATCTGAGCCCGAAGAAAGACTAGAGTAGGGCTATCAGGGAGTGTGCTTTCAATTATCACGTCTATAAAGAGGTGGAGATAGGAGCTGAGATGATGGACAGAGGATCCTTGCTGAGATCTGGACATGTTAAAGGGGCTGCTTCTTGCTCCATGGACTCCAGCTTCAATTCACTTTGTATTGAAAAAACGTCACTCCTGTCCCCATAACTGGTCCTGTCAGGCTTCTCATTTTGGTCTTAAAATGTTTGTATTAACCAGCTCTGCATAATCCTGGTGTTTTTATTTTACAATTTTTTTTTCTCCGTAAATCAATTCCTATTTCTAATATGGAACTTGGCTCCAAATTCACCCCTATAACTGCTTGGATCGTGAGCTTCATTTGAGTGGAGCTGAACGCTATGGGTGATGTCACACTCCCTTAGTCCACCTCTTTATACAGTCTATATATGCACCTTATTCCATCCTGACCCCGCTCACTTTTATTTCTGACTGCTACAGACCCGCATGTCTGTTGTGACTGGCATTTCCGCTTTCAAGTGAGAATCCCATTAATTTAATTGGAAAACTAGAGAAATGTATTGCTGCTAAAATAATATATAGGGTAGATTAATTTGTGTAAAATGTTTATGCACCCTTTCTATGGGCGAAAACAGTTTTGAAGTCTGCAAATAATGTGTATGCTCTGGTGATTGCCAGCCATATGCAAAATCACATACAGAAAGAAGGGCTACAATTAATGAATACGGTGGATACAATATTTTCTGGAGGATAAGGATTGGAAGTTTTATTTCTTTATATGGTAATAGTCTTTTTTCCCCTGTTTCCCATGTTTTTTCCTGATATTCCGAACTAACCAAAATGCAAAAAGATGCTCTAAAACTAAATATGAATATGTTAAGAAAAAACAACGGATAATTTAATTTAAGAAGGAACTTAATAATCCTAAATATTTCTTTATCAAATATGAGTGGTTAAACAAAGGTATAGGCCACAGTGCTGTCTACAGTGGCTTTATGAAGACTAGCAGAAAGTCTGACAGCTTCTCATGAATCTTCCCACATGCACGCTGGAAGTGTTAAATTGCTCTCTCAGGACAGGAGCAAAACTTTTGAAATGTGAGCGGGAGGTACGATTACATCCCCACTGAAAGAATAATATTTATCTCAGTCTCATCTATATCTGAGCTCAGTGACTGATGCGGCGCTTTGTCTTTTAAAAACTGGGAAACCCTCCTCTCTCCCTGTCAGACGCCTGCTGATGTCCAAGCCGGTCATTGTCAGCTCAAAACTCACAAATCCACACTGTGTAGCAGTTTGAAGTCTCCGCAAAAAAATAAAAGGAGATTAGCAACGGTGGTGCCATGGGGTCCGCTAGATCCAAGCTAGCATCTCTATCCTCTAACATCAAAGAATGCAGTGCAACAGTTTTGAAATATAGACAGCAAGTGCGCAATCCTGGCCCCGCTGGCAGTCCAATCCTTTCTCCGATTAACCTCTATGCTCACGGAGGCAGAGATGGATGAGCACATCAGCAACTGCAAACAGAGCACTTTGTCAAAGCAGCAGATGCACAGCAGGTCAGCAGGTCACACAGGCCAGAGCTGGAGTCCAGGTGCTATGTTCTTGTCAAATGATAGTGGTTATATGATGGAATGGTGGTGTTCTGGAGACAGTTGTGCATCAAGAAGGGAGTGCAACGTCACGCATAGCATTCGGTTCCAGTCAAATGAATCTCACAGAGGCTAGCAGTTCAATATTGGGAATAGAAATTGATTTACGGACAAAATAGCAAAATAAAAACATGAGGATCATGTAGAGCGGGTTAATACGAACATTTTGAGACCAAAATGAACAGTCTGACAGTAGCAGTTATGGAGAGAGGGGTGGCGTTTTCTCAGTATAATATTAGTAATAATAAGTGAATTGGAACTGGAAGCATGTCCATGCTCACTTGCTATTTGGAATGTGGTGGCTAGCAGGTTAGCTACGTCCATTTATATATACAGTCTATGATCAAAACACTACAGTCAGTCAAATGAATAATTCAAGTAGTAGTGCAAAATTTATACCTGTTTCGGTCACACTGCAGTACACATATTTACCTTTTTTGTAGAATACTAGGGGTGGGACAAAACACAACGTACACAGGATTTGGGTCCATGAGAATGAGGTAAGATGAGATTTTGACATCAACACTGCTTTTTGGACCTAAAGCTTCTCAAGAAATGTAACTCAAAAGATGGGTGAAATTTTTTTTTGATTGTTTCATGTATGCAGAACACTTGCCTCATCCCTATAAAATACCAATTAAAATATCTATGGGACTTGCAGGAACTACTATGGGTCTCAGAAATAGACCGACAAAAGCTAAAGAGTCACCCACATTACTAACACAAGTACAATCAATTTCAACATTTCAAATGTTTCTTTGACATAGGAAAAAAAAACAATCACCATTTGTGGACAAAGCTTGGATCAATGCAATCATTCAAAGAGGATAAAGGCCTGTCTACAATGTCACAACCAACAAAAAAATTATTTGGCGGACTTGCTCTATGCTCATTTTTTAAGTAAATACAAAGCTATGCTGTGGTCTACAATGGCCTAGTAGCTGGGTCGCACTGCATATCCTTGGTTCTACAATAGCCTTTACACATTCATGAGAAAAAAAATGACAATTTGCTAAATGTCTCTCTCTGCTTTTCACCCTATTTATTAAGAAAATATACACAGCCAAAAACCACCCCTCTGTGCAGAAAGTGGTATGATTATTGTCTTAAGAGCTATCAACAGCACTTGTAACAAACTGGACCATAACAACACAGAAAATAGATAAAACACATAAACATGAATGAACAGCTGCAGAGGTAAAGACAAAATCATCTGGGCACCATCCTGTGTTATCCTGTGTTCTGTTATCAAAAGATCAGTTAAGTGATCCAAAGGCATATGGATCCTAATACCTAATGCCTTGTGCCAAATGGTATGACAAAGATGGCATCATAAGTTTAACAGATGCTGAATATACATCTCTTTACATTCCCTGAAGATAATAGGCATAGTAAGATGGGAAGCAGCTGTTCAGGGCATAAAATTGAAAAAAGAAATGCCATTCTGACCTCTAGTGGCCATATTGCAGACACACGCCAACGATCACAGAATGTTATAGTAAATATTTCCAAGTACTCACTGTGTGGAGTTTAAAGCAGCACTGATTTGTTTAGTCTTAGTTCTTGACAACAGCCAACTTCTGTAGAACAGACACAAACAAAAAGTCATTACATAAAAGATATTATAAAGGTATAAGAACATAAGGTGGAGTACTAAAATCTGACTGGCTGCACATTTTTACTTATTTTCCTCTACAGTGACCTAGTGCCCTTTGATTTTCACTCTCAGGTTATGTTTCTAAACTGTTAATTGGCTCCAACACCAGCGGTCACGTTCATATGACGTTAAGAAGCGATAAGACCAGGATTAGGCCGGTAATACTTTTGACAGAAATATTTCTAACAACAAACAAATCTGAAAAGGAGGCCATAGTGGACAGCTGAGTGCATGGAGTAGCCCATTTAACACACGCCAATTCCATTTATTTACTTTATTGTTATTATGATATTGGAAAAACATAACACAAATGAATTTTAAGGTTTGTGGCTGTTAGGATATTGGATTATATGGTATGGTGCACTGTTGATTATCTACCCATTATATCATCATTATCATAAGCAATTATACAACGTTTGAGTCTGCAACTGTAAGTCTACAGTTAAAACATTCATTATCATTAATTATTAATTTGCCAATTGTTTCAAGCACATACACCACAAAATCAGCATATTAAGTTAACAGCTGTTTTAGCCCGCTTAAAGATGCACTGTGTAACTTTTCTAGTAGAGGGTCTGTCACCTCCTTGTTTCTATGGATATGTCATTGATCTGCCTGCAATGTTCCACAGTATGACATTAAACAGCTCTACCTTACATTTATTCAATCACACGTGGTTGTATGGCTCAAAAATACCAACAAAACAGACATTCTGACTGAGTGGGGATGCCTCTCCACAGATCTGACATGTGACTTGGTCTGGTTTGGTGTCCATGAAGATAGAAAGGTTTAATGCCATACTGTGAAACATTCCAGACAAAGCAATAGCATATCCATGGAGAAAAGCATTTGACGTACCCTTAATTAGGAAGCGTACAGGAACTATCTGGGGAAAAAACTATGTAATAAAAAAATGAAAAAAGTAAAAAAGGATCAAATAAATAATTGACTTATAATCCTTATGTTATTAGCCGTTATTACAACTAAACATGTGGGTATGGTATATCACGAGTCTCGTTACTTTGCCTGATGTACTGATCCTGTTATGACATTTTCATAACAGTGGCCTCATGTCAAATCACAGCTGACCCGCAGACCGATCAGTGTAAACTTAATTCCTCCAGGACCCCGCCATAACACACACAGCCGTACTATTGTTAAATCGGTGTCTTTAATTAGTTTATTAATAGTAAACCTGTCCATCGCTGTTTACTTTCTTCCCAAAGCTAGCTAAGTTCACGTTAGCCGCTGCTAGCCTGCTAACCTAACCAAAACAGCTGGCTACAACTACGCTTTCTCCTGCACGCTTTCACTAAAGACACAGCCCAGCATCAAACTTACCTTGAAACACCATGGAAAAACCCTCGTCGAGTTTGATGGTAAAAAGTCAAATTTGTTTTTGTAGAAGAAGCTAAAGTCATGAAGGTAAATGCATCCACTCCAGGTACCAGACCATGTTGGCTGGGCAGCTGCGCACTGAGTCCATAAGGATGTCTTGGAAAATGGGAAACTTGGGAGGAAGCTTCAACAGTTTTCACCTTAACCCAGTAGCTCATGGCCTAATGCAAAAGTGATCTGTATACACTGTACATATATGCTGTACTTTCTAGCTAAACATGTCTTTAATACAGAAGAGAACAGCAGGCCTATTCATTAATTGTGAATGGTCTACACACACAGTAAAGGTAGACTACCATATTATATTTTATGAGAGTCACACACTCAGATGGGAACAAGAGACAATTTTTATTACATTCACAAGAAATAGCCTATTCAGATGGTAAATCTACAAATGCTGAACCGGAACTTTTCTATTACATGCTGAAACATTATGGGCTTTTTGATTGTGCAAAAGAAACTACATATTTCAGCTAATAAATAAAAGATTGTATGTGAACTATAGCCTAGTTAAAATTATATGGATATTATATGGTGAAAATAACCAACCTTTTCCCAAAATGTTGACACCATTTGTCACAGAATGCTTAGTTTAGATAAGTAGCCTATGTTACGTGTGTAGTAACATTTATAAAAATGTGGTGTTTTATTTTGGTCTATGTTGTGCGGCTGCTACACGTTTCTACGGTCACAAGGGGGCAGTATAAACGCTAGAATATGGTTTGAGCGTTATATAGCATTGTAAGGAATGTAATAGTCACGAAAGCTATTATACCTTTGAAGACGAATGTTTTATTCATGTATATACCTCCCACATGTTTGAATTAGCCTATATCGTTATTTAACACTTTATTAACACATCTTCACTGTCTGTGGGCTCAGTGTTGAAGGTTTTCATCTGCTGTTAAGGAGAGCAGGCAGGGGCTGTTTCCTACAACTGTATGCATTAATACTGTTTACCTGGCACAAAGTTTTCTTTACAAGGAGTAACAGGATAGAAAAAAACTGCAGTCTCTTCCTCTGCTTTTCATGGACCAGGTGATGAGAGCCGCAGTCTGAGCAAGGACTCCATGCAGACTCCTATGGATGTGGAAGATCAGCAGCTCTACTCTGAGCTTCTCCCTGAGCTACTCCCAGAGAGTAGCCAGCCCGGCATTTTAGCCAATTATGGATCTTGTTTCATTCATTCAAGCTCATGACCATTAGTCATTTTTCACCCTAAAATATGAAGGTACTTACTTTGTTACATTAAAATAATATTCTAGTGTGGTAGAAAAGGAAGTGGTAAATTGCTTCACATTCAACATGTTATTGCATACTGTGGAGACAATGCAGGTGCAGGAACAGAATAACAAACAGCACAGAAAATATTAATGGCTGCTTGGATCTGCCTCAGTAGAAAAGTCCATTTGAATCCTATGCTGTATTAGCCACCTGCATCGGCATAAAGGCTCTCTTAATTTGTCTCTTTAGTGCTTACAGTTCCTCTTTACAATTCAAGAAATTTAGTGGCTAAAGTGCTTCTCCATTACACTTGAACATGTGTTTGATAAACGCAAAAAGCAAACTGTAACTTCATAAAGGATGTACATAAGGCAAAAGGAATTACAATTAATTGCTCAGTGGGCCATGAGGTTGGACTCAAAAACTCTGGACAGCACTGCAGTATCCTAAGAGACTGAGCCATATCTGACAAACATGCATGTTTTTGGAACCTTTAATGTATTATATCCATTTATGCTATATACATAGTGTTTACCTTGTCTAACAGAAAGTCAGCATAGTTATCAATGTTATCCCTACTCATACATTCTGAGGTTATAGGCTATAGGCCTGATGACAGCAGGATGTTTTGCCATTTTCACAGCAATGTCCTTATAAGCCGCTCAAAGAGGAATTGTTGCATTCAGGCCTCTGATGTGCTATTAGAAGATGCTGATGTCTATAGCCTAATGTATTACAGCAATATGCCCTTTTTAGACATCACACAAGGCTGTATCATAAAGCATTTTGATTAGTCTAGACTCTAGCTGAATGTCTGTCAATAGATTGTCTTATGTTAATACTGCTTGTAACGTGGGATTTCACATGAGATTTAAAGGCCTATGATAAATTAGACCTAATTCATGTGATTAATCTAACCTAGAATTTATTCCAACTACTTTAAAATTTGGCATGAATGCCTATTATTCATTGCCTATGTCAAAAGTGATTTGGTGTAACAATGTTTTAAGATAAACCGGGACCTTAAAGTTTATCCCTCCCATGTCCGGTACAGGAGCGCACAGAGCCCGGAGCGCTCCCCGCTGCTCCAGCTGTGGCCACGGCACAAACCGCGTCTCTTTTTGACAACTGTACGAGAGCTCCTCCGCTTTCGTCTCAGGGACTTGTAGTTTTTGGAGCTCCCCGCTCGGCCGCTTGGTAGAGGCATTTGAGAGAGGAAAACTACAGTTCCCTCGCAGCTCCACAGAGGTGTAAGTTGTCAATATGGCTGTTGTCAGACAGACAAAGCAGAAAGGCAAATAATTCGCCTCTGATCAGAAATCCTTGGAAAGGGGTCGGACGGGGCACTATTACCATATCGCTCCATTGTTGCGCTGCAGTGGGCACACTGCGCATCATTGCTCAGACTGTCAACTTAAATGGTACCGTGACTGGAAAGAGAGGTAAGTCATGTAGTTTACTCTGTGCAACACTGAAAGTGATGTTATTGATATCAAACGTTTGCTAGCCCCGACGGCTAACGTCAGCTAGTATCAGCGCTGGCACGGCTAGCCTGTTATGCTAATCAGTCTGTCAACTGTACGCTACCTCTGAGAATGCTAAGTTTGTCCCTGTGTGAAGATGCCCATGATTGCCGTCAACTCAGATTACTAAATGTCACTTTGAACAACAACGGCATGGATAAGTTGTCTGTTAACATTACCGCTGTGATAAAATGTTTAAGTCTAGTCTACTGCCCCCTGCATAATGCATACATTCGCTAGCGTCGTTAGCTTTTGGGCAAAGGGCGTGCGAGCTGGCATCATGTGTGGTGAACCCGCAGCGCTTAAAGCAGACACGGGCTGAGCTCTTACTGCAAAACAATGAAGCTAGTGTGCTTTGTGCAACCAAATAAACACTCATACACAATATAAGAATATTGCAGTTAGAGTCATTGTTAGAAGTTAGTCTCACCTGGGGTCGTAGATAAATAAGATCAGGAACAACTAGACCTGTACTCATGTTTGTGTGTTATTACATGTGTATTACATGTTATTACTCATTAGTGGCACACACGTGTCTTGAGTAGTAAAGCAATTAAACTTTTCCTTCCACTCAGATCACTGGAGCACATTCTGTTCTTTCAGTGGAAGAACTGTAAAGTCTCTGCATATTTGAGGAGCATGATTCTGTGACCTCTCTGGGATTTAACTAGTAACATCAGGACAAGTCGAGGCTTTGTGTTTGAATGGGTTACAATCCCGTAATGATTTACTTATTTGCGATGGCAACTAACTAAACTAGCTAATGTTCAATCACCAGAGTAACTAAGCTACATAGTGTAAAATAACAAAGTTTGAGCGGGGCCCTAAAATGACATGGAGCTAGCAATATTTAGTGGAGGTTAAAGTTGATTCAAGAGGTTAGGCATTAATTTGAGTTGTCATAACTATTTTCAATAGTTTCCTGACTGTGATATTTAATGGTAAAATATTAATATCCACTCTTCCAACTCGTGCATAAATAGATACGTTTTAGACTGTAAATTTAATTATGTATAAATGAGTACAAGTAGTCTTAAGATGCGAATATCAAAGCTTTTAGCTATAGCTGTTTGGATGCAGAATGTCAAAATGCTCCTAAATTGCTTTAGCGCTGAACAAAAGTATACATGTCAGGACTGAGTGGTTCTTGCACAGCCTGGATTCACTTAATGTTCCCTCTGTCCTCTGTGGGGTTTGCACTAACACAGATGTAGAAAAATGCCAGTGACCCCTTTTAAAGCATTTATCATATCGCCATAGGTCGGGCTGGCACAGAAGATGGAAAATCTGCCGCAGTCTGATTCCAGTTGCATTGATTTTGAGCACAGCAAATTGCTTATGAAAAACACAGAGCGTGGGTGGTGTGCCGAGCTGGGGATATATTGTAGCTCTTAAAGAACGGCAGTCAGAATGTTAAGATAGCATCAGCTGTCAAGGTGACTCTGGCACTCTGCGTGCGTTGCCTGCTGCTTCCCAAAAATAGCAGATTTTATGCCCTGCCCCTCCCTCCTTTTCTTTCACACTTGTGTCTCTGGCACGTCTTCTTTTCTTATCTGCTGCCTCTTTCTTTTACCCCTCCTGCAGTTTTTCCTCTTTCATTCCTAACTCGCCCCCAGTGCTTTTCTCTGTTCCATCTGCAACTCTACCGCATGTTCTTTTCCCACTTAATCCTCTCATTTCGTTGCCTCCTCCAGCCTGTAAACTGTCTCATCTCTCCCTCCTCTTCCTCCCTGCTCTTTGCTCTTCATTGCACTTTTTCTACCTCTCCTTGGATTTGACTTTCCTCCACTTCTGCCTAACTTCCTCCTCTATTTCCTGTTTCCCTCTGACAGTGAGTTGTGTCTTATGCCCTGCAGCAGGATGACTGAGTTGAGCGAGGAGCCACGCTTCACTATTGAACAGATAGATTTGCTGCAGCGCTTGCGTCGCTCGGGGATGACCAAGCAGGAGATCCTTCATGCGCTGGACACTCTGGACCGGCTGGACCGGGAGCATGGGGACAAGTTTGGTCGCCGAACCTCTTCCTCCTCTTCTTCCTCTTCCTTGTACGGTGTAGTGGGCGGGGCCAACAATTGCACCAACAACTCTGCCTCCAACAGCGCCACAGCGTTCAACAACAACACTGCCTCTTCCGCCTCCTCTGCGTGTAACGGCAACAGCACCAGTGAAGCCAGTGCCACTGACCTCTCGACCTCTGCCAAAATCTCCACGTCCACCCAGACACAGTACGCCAACAGTGGGGCGCATTCTCCGTCCCCCAGCAACAGCTATGACACGTCCCCTCCTCCGGGCCCACCCCCTCCGTCGGCCATCTTGCCTTCACCCGTGTCCCTGGTGGCGCTGGCACAGAACGGGCGGGACAGCCTAGCAGCCACACCCAACGGTAAACTGTCTCCGCCTCGTTACCCTGTGAACAGTGCAGCTGCTGCGCGGGCCTTTGGGTTTGAGCCCACGGAAGAGGACCTGGACATCGATGACAAGGTGGAGGAGCTCGTCAGGTCAGTACTGGGAGGTTTAAGGGTATAATTGGGAATACATACTGTTTTGTGATACTTGGATGTTAGTGGATGGCTAGTGGATGGCATAGTGGTTAGTGTTCTTGCCTCTCAAAGTTTGAAGTGTGTGTGAGGCTCTGTGTTTACTCTTTAATACCTCCTTCTTTCCCTCCAGGTTGTATCAGGTTGTCTGTCAGTGTCAGTGTGTGTCTGAGGTGGCCCTTTCTCTGGTGAAGATGTCTCAAGTCGTTTTAGACCTTGTTTCCAATGCTCTTGACCTCTGAAGCAGAAAATCAGTTTCTTTGCACTTCAGCTAAAAGACTTTCATGAGTGTAGTTCAGTTGGTAGAGAGTGTGTTTGTCTGCTACAAGTAAAGGAATGCTGTTGTACCCTTAGCCACTTCACCTGTCTCGTCTCCAGTGTTTTTGTAGTGTGAATGGCTCAATGGTTCCTTAATGTAAAGGGATGTGAGGGCCCAGCAGAGCTAGACAAGCTCTGTTTTTTTATGATATTTTTGTTTTGCTTTGTGCATAAAACATATCAACATACAAATGTCATACACTGGACAATATTATGCACTATGTTTTATTGGCACCTGCTTCACTGAGGAGTTTACTACCAGACACCTTCTGTTTTTTGTCATAGATTGACGAATGTTGAAGACAACACGATGCTGTATAGTAACAGAAGGTGCTAGACTGATGTTTAGTCAGTGATACAGTTTGTGTAGTGCTTACATTTTTTAAATTTTACATTAATTGCATGTTTTTTTGCTATATTGCGTACTGCTTGGGGAACTGATCTTATGGTATGTGGTCCTATGTTGTTTAGGTCCCAATTAAAAGCTGTTTTATGTTTTCTCTTACTGTCTGTGTTAGCCTGGTTTTGTCCATTACTGAAATCGTTAGTCCTCAGTTACAGTTTTTATCCCATATCTTTTCTATGTTTACCTTAATTATTAACATATTTATACATGCACCTGTAATGCACTTGGTTCCTGTAATGTAATGTAATGTAATGCACCTGTAATGCACTTGGTTCTCAAACCTGGGTAACAAATCCATGAAGCATTATGTTTGTCAAGACTGACTTTTGATGACTTTGGCTTGCCTCACTTTCTTCTGCAGCCTGCATTTCAAACAAAAATGTGATTATTTGGGAAGATTATCCTGCCACAGTTTTACTTAATTAATGTAGCAACTCCTCCTTGTTTATATATTTTTGTTTCGTAATGCAGAAAAAAAGTGTGCAGACTCCAAAAGATTAAATTATTGTTTCAAAGTTGCCGTAGCCCGCAGCTAACCAAGAAATGGGGTCTTTGTTTCCATAGTAACATATAGGAGCACCTTCAAACCGGTGTCAGCGACGGCGCGAGGAAATGTAAATGGTAATTTGTGGTTTGCTGATGATATTGTGGAGCCAGCAGCACAGAGGAATGAGAGCACTCTAAATTCAACTGTGTCAAGATGGCTGAGCTGCTTTTGATATGACTTTGTCATATTATAAAAGTGCTATTGCCAAATGCTCTCCACTTTTGCTCATTGCTCAAAATTGAATACTTTTACATTTATTCTGCACTATTCACTAGGGATGTAATGATAAATGAAATGCCGTGATATTGTCTCACAATAAAGTCTCACAATAATATCGAGGGTTGTCACAATAGGCATATCGAATTAAAAGCTTCGTTGCTTAAAGGTGCACTGCGTAACATTTCTAGTGGAGGGTCCATCACCTGCTTGTCTCCATGGAAATGTTATTGCTTTGTCTAGTATCTCAAGAGAATCACAAGAGAGACAAGCAGTTTACAGCACTACGCTACATTACAGTTCAGATCTGTGGAGAGTCGCTTGTTCACAGGAGAAATTATTTTATTTTTTAGCAATAGAAACACCTGTAATTAATAAATGCTAGATGGATATGTTCAATGTCATACCATGGAGCATTCTAGGCAAAGTAATAACATCTCCATGGAGACAGGTAGCAGACCCTCCACCAGAAAAGTTGCGCATTGCACCTGTAAATTAATTTTTATGGTGCAGCGACTGCTAAAAAACAGAAAACTAGATAGACCTTGACCATGACGATGATGATGATGGCAGACAGTATGAAGTGAACTTTTATCTTAATTCTTTGGAATATGACCAAAATGAGTATTGTGACAATTTCGTGCCATGGGATTTGCATATTGTTACATCCCTACTACTCATAAGTCTTTAATCTGGCGATACCATAAGTATCACAATTCACATATCTCGATATATTCCAATACTGATACAAGGATATATGTACTCCTTTTTCCAGAATGACGACTTCTTAGAAATAAAATAATTTAAGTATTCATTTGTGTGGCAAGGTTTTTGTAGGCCTCTTACTATATACTGTATACTATATATACATATTGTTAAATATATCAAAGTTGGAACAATACATTTTGCAGCTCAATATTTATCGTGTGTACATTTTCTTAGTAATAGTGGGGATTTTTTTGTCATTTTTATGTATATGTAATAAGGTAAGATTTGAACTGTAGAAGGTATTGTATATTTAAAAAATAGATTCACTGGAATTATCCAGCATTGTATATGTGACGTAAACTAGTTTCAATAGTATGGTTTATCACAATATTTCTCTGTAGTAATGTATGTGCTTTAAAATGTGTTATCATGACAGGCCTAGGTTTTACAGAATGGGTGCTTAGAGGTGTGATTACTGGACCAGTACTGGGACTTAAACTATATTATTAGGCATGCACCAATGCTGATATCCTGGTTGGGCTTATAATTTGATGTACTAAGACTATTTACTGGTCATAGTCGATCCACATAGTTTCATAATATTTCAGCTTTTATTGATACAAAGTTTCAATAAAATTTATACTTAATTGAACTAGGATAAATAACTACATAAAACATTTTGTCATATATGATATTTTTGTTTAAGGTAAATAAAGTCTATTTTTAGTCCCTGCACTAGTATCAGTTGATATGAGGTAATGGCAGCCAACAGAGGCAAAGAAAGATAGTTAGTAAGTAAGTAAGTAAGTAAGTAAGTAAGTAATTGGCAGATACTTAAAGGTGCATTGTGTAACTTTTCTGGTGGAAAGTAATATGTATTCTGTTTTCTTGGCATATTGAGTAACTGATCCAATCACAATATATATGGCCCACGTAAGCTCAAGGGCTCTTGATTTGTAGTTGTGGATTTAATGACTCCGCACAGACTGCATAGAATATACAACATTAGACACTGTATACTGTATAGTTACTGTATAGTTACTGTATAGGGTCACTGTGTGCAGCTGAGGTTGTAATGCGTTAGTTCAAAGTTCAGTCATGTTTACTCATTCAACTCATGTTATGTTATTATGTTTTCTCAGTATACTGGTGTCTTTAGTATTACCTGTCTCAAAAACGGATTCAGATTCAAGATTCAATATTTGATTTAGTCATAGAAAAACAATAAAATTATGCTGAGAGCATCAAACACTGCATAGTTTTGATTTTACAGTGTAATACCAAATGTGCAGCATGACCCATCCAAATACTTAAGCATCAGCGCTATCTGTTGTGCTTTCTTAAAATTTAAAATGTTTAAAATTAAACAACTCTAACTAACTCTAATACTAGAACTTGAATATACACTAAATCGTGACTTTAAAGGTGCACTGTGTAACATTTCAGGTAGAGGATGAGCGATCTGCTTGAAGATATTATTGCCTTCTCTCTTCCTCTACCCTTCTTCTGTTTGTTTTTGCTAAAATACATTGTAAAGCATGGATTCTTACTGTGAATGAGCTTGCCTTTACACAAGATACGGTTAATGCCATAACATGGAACATTCCAGGCAAAGCAATAACAACTTCATGGGGACAAGCAGTTAGCAGGCCCTTCACCAGAAATGTTACACAGAGCAACTTTTTAAAAATATAGTCTCATAATATTTGAGCTTTTATTTATACAGTTTTTCTGTACGTGGAGGATAACTGTACTATGATAAATAACAGGTAAATAAAACATTTTGTTATAGGTTATTTCTGTCTTAAGGAAAACTATTTTTAGTCCTTGCACTAGTATTGGTTGCTATACTAATTGTTACTACAATGATATGTAAAGCAGTCCTACTTCAAGATGGCATCATAAAAAAAACTGGCCATTAGCGATTTGACCCAAAGCAATGCGTGTGCACTTGTGAATAGTGGTTTTATTCCATTACAACATTGCAATGCTGTAAATTAGAGTTCATTATAAAAAGCTGAAAATAGCAGAGAAACTGATTATTTTAGAGCACATGACTGTTGTGATGAATGCATTTCACAGTGAGTACCATACAATAATGCACATCCTGTGACTTGGCGGCAGAATATCAAACATAAAGGCTCTATTGTATGTTTAATGTACGGCTAATTACATTGTAAATGTTGTATCAGAAATGATATAATGCCTTTATGGGGACACTCTGAAGGGTCAAACATATGTATACAGTATTTTGACAGTGATATTTCTGGTCAGTATAGTGACAGGAGCAGGGGAAGGGGACAACTGGAACTGATTTAGCTATGTTTTTTTTTGATGGACTGTTTTTGATTTTCTCCAAATTAGAAGAACTTATAATAAACTATAATTACTCCTTAATTAATTAATTTTGTATAAATTATAAAAATAAAGTAATACGGTTAGGCCGGTCAGAATTCTTACTATATTGACTTATCATTCAACATTTGATAGATGGAACAATAATTTTTGGGGGTCAGTATTTATCATGAGTACCTTTTCTTACTAGTGGGAAAATTGTGGTTATTTTTCTGTACTATAAGATTTGAGCTTTAGAGGGTTGAATAAATGACTTCTGCACTTTTTGGGGGATAGTTCTGCTTTATAGTTTGGTTCTATTTAGTTCAACAATATATCAAATTTCAAACATTTTTATCATGACAGGCCTAAATACGGCAATAATCTCTTGTACTTCTACAGTCCTGTTTCACTATAAACCAATAAGAGAGCAGTGTAGAGTTTGTGTAGTGCCCTCACTACCAGTGCTTTGGCTTAAACAATGCAATACTAAACACTGTGTTGTCGAACAGGTATAACAGTCTTTCACAGCATAATTAGACAATCTTATTATTATCTTGATTTTCTGTTTTATGCTGCACTACGCCACTGATATAAAGCTATCAAGGGTATACAACAATTATGAGAAAATGCGACTTGGCAGAAAATGGTGATCCTCATTTGACATTTTCAGGATGTTAAAATGTGTATAACAACAGGAAGAGCTTTTTTAACTTATCTAAATAGTTTTAAATATGTTCTTGTGATCTAATCTAAAATATGTAAATCCTTTAAATTCTGTTATCCAATATCTTTCCAAATTAAAGTTTCTCCTGCATGGTATCACATGACTTTGTAGTCGACATTAATCAGTGACAGCAATTCTGTTGTTGAATACATCCGCAGTAAAACCAGGACAAGCAATTTGTAGCACTAGAAAAAGGTAGCCTGCTATGAACCACTATGAAAGAACACTTTTGATTCAAAATGTCAAATAATTATGAAGAGTCACACTAAACTTGTTTTTTTGCTGACAGTTTAAATTTATTGAAGGATTAATAATGATAATATCAGTAACATTTAGTTTCATTAGCTGGCCGTAGTTTTTAGATTCATATTGATTTTGGCGTCCCCTGCTTTTCTCCATGAAGATGGATACATTTAATGCCTTTCTGTTGAGCATTCCAGGCAAAGCAAATCTCTACTGAGACGCAAAGTTACTTATTTTACCTTTTGTTCGGCGGTAACCCATCATTTTTATTATTAATATTAATATCATAATTAATATGGTTTGGGCTGATTTTCCTCTGATGCCCTGATACAGTGACCAAAAGTGTGAGAGTTTATAGTATAATATGCTAATTCCTTTGATTGACTAAATTCTCTATAATAATCTCAGCCACTAAATGTTTTTCTTAATTTCAGCACAAATCTTCTCAGGAGAAATATTTTTTCACTTTTCCATTTAAAAATTACCTTCAGTCATTCATCTGAGATTATAGAACACACACAACAATAACTGGTTCCAACATTTGGACTAACAACCCTAAGTTTAAAATGTATGTGATTTTTGTTGGCTTGACTAATAACATTTTTCTCTTTGGGGGAAAAAAAATCACACAAAAGTCTACACAAAGAGAAATATTTTCATCCACAGCATCTGTGTGTTATAAAGTGTGCACTTTTCAGTAGTATACCAAATGTATGAATTCTTGTATTTTACATCAATCAGAATATGAATACAGTGAAGAATGCACCTTGCCATACATTATTTACCAGTTACATTATAAATACTGACGTCATATTATTTCATGTCGTTATGGTTATAGAATAGTTTACTCATGGCATATTTCCTTTTGTACAATGCAGCCCTCCTCTTTATAGCACTTGTCCTGGATTTTGATGGAGCACAAAGTTAAGTAGCACTCAGCCGCCCTGCTCGCCTGTCGCCCCTGCGCCTGTCGGCCTCCCTGAAGTTGAGGGGGCGTGACGTGGCGCTCCAGCTCGTCGTACAATCCCACGGAGCTCTTGACACTTCTTGTTCTTCGTAAAGTGCATGTTTCCTTGTGGTCGGTCAGTGGGGGGCTCTGCCTTCTGTGATGACAGCCAGTGCACTCAACACTAAAGACTCCTTCCTCCTCTTGTCTCTCTCACCCCCCCCTCTCTCCTTCCTTTCTCTCTGTCTTTCTCTCTCTCTCTTTCTCTCTGTCTCTGTCTCTCTGTATCTCTCTCTGTCCTGTTTCTGTCTATCTGTGTGTCTCTGTCTTGTTTCTCTCTCTCTCTATCTATTTCTCTGTCTCTCTCTGTCTCTATGTCTATTTCTCTCACTCTCTCTCTACTCCCTCCCTTACTTCCTCTTTCCCTCACGATAATTATTATATAGACTATATCGACCAGTCAATACATAAAAGGTGAAACTATAATTTTCGGCGGGCAGTATTTATTGTGGATATGTTTTTGTTGTACTAGTGAGACATTTTTTGGTGATTTCTTTGCAACATAAGATTTGAGCTGTAGAAGGTTAAATTATGACCTTCTATGACTCATTTCAGATACAAACTAATTACCGTTAAGTGTTGCATTCTGCTATTTATTTATTGCAGCTCATGTTTTTTTAAACAATATTGTACATTTAGAATACGTTTTTATGATTTCCCCTCTTTCTCCTCCCCTTCCCTTTCTCCTTCTTCAGACCCCTCTCTCTTGTCTCTCCCTCTCGCCTCCTTCAGACCCCTCTCTCCTGTCTCTCCCTCCCTCTCCCCCTCTCCCTGTCTCCTCCTGCCAGTCCTTGTACAGGCGCTCGTGCTACATTGATTCACCAGTGTCGATACAAGCAGCACTTTTGAGGCTCTAATTTTAGCTGTGCCGCATGAGACGCTGAGGAGGATATTGATGCTGGATGTCAAAAAAGTTGTGACGCATTTGTTATTTTAGACCTATGTTAGTTCTAGTGCTCCGCAATGTTACGGAAACTGGCAAGCTTGCAAAATTGTGCCCAGTCTGGCTGATTTTTCCTTAAAGATTTTTAAGGAAAAAATTTTTTTAAGATAGAAAAATCTTTTCTATTATATATATTTCCTATCTCTTTAAATTGTAAAAATGCCTTTGTACAAACCAAAATTATACAAAATAATAATAATAAATAAACAAAAATGAAAAACATTGATGAATACTATTTACTATGACTGTTTTTTACTATTCTAATAAACCAAATTGATTATTGAATTTCCTTTGGGATCAATCAAATATTTATCTGACTGATTAAAATTTGAAATAAAAATTTGTGTATAACCCTTCTCTGCAAAACAACAAAATCTCCCATATATTTGTGGTCCATGTTATTTACAACATCTATTAAACATCTATTGCCAGTTTGTCCCCCATTTTTTCTTAGCTATAGGCAAGTGCAATTAATGTTATTCAAAAATATCTTTCTTTACTGGTTTATTGCGTATACTAATTTCTGTACCTTCACTCCATCCATCTTCACAGCTTTTTTGTTTTACTCTCATGTCTTTCATTTCGCAAAAACACCCCAGACACTAATTTGCACCCTAGTCGCTAATTTGCTTCTTTCTGTATTGACTGGATTTGATTGGGTTGTTAGGAGGTTGCTGAGATTGTACTCTATATACTTCCTCTATGTAGAAATGCATTGTACTGGACTGAGAAACAGATCTTCAGTCTGGGTTTATGACAGCTGTTGTGTCTGCCATCTCCGCGCAGTTGTGAACAAGATTGTAATATATGTGTTTGTGTTTGTCCTCCTCGCGTTATTATAGATGTATAGGGGAGCGGATTGGGCGAGGTGCCAAAAAGCAGGGTGGGTACACTATGTGACTATGTGTTCACGCACCACCCTCCGATTCTGCAAGTCTCTGCATGTTCTGGGCTTTTTTTATTTACCCGCCCAGACAGGAGGAGAGAGGCGCTACATTTTACATGAAATGAGGAAAATAACAAACACATGATTACGACTGATTTGAAAGACCTCGCCTTTGTGTGGCTCTGATTACGCCTCGGCAAAAACGCCACTGAAATGTTTCTATTAAAATGCAGAAAAACAGAGCCCCGGTAAGGTGGATTGAGAGGGAGAAATGTTATGAATGGTTTGATATCTACAGCTGAAAGCGTATAGCACTGATTTTTGTCTTTGTTAAAAGATTTCCGTGTTGATTTTCTGGTTTTGGACTCTAGTCAAGTTGGACCCCGTTTCTGGCTCTGGTCTTGACTGTTTTACAAATCAAAAAAGTTATGATGAATATAAGAAAATTGTTCATCTTAGTTTTAAATCATTTGTGTAGTTGAAGCATACCTCAACTACACAAGAATATATTACTCCCTTCAAAGTCAGTAGCCTTAACTGTGTCAAAGGGGATTTTTATGTTTTCACATTTGTATATAAAATTCCTTTCTTATTCTCATGTGTCTCCAGCCCAAACATGCTCCGTGTAAGACCTTGCTTTGTCTGAAACAGTATTGTCTTGGGGCCATTTTATTAGTGGTAGATGTCCTTCGGTTATGATTTTATGGAGTGTAGAAAGTAATCTTCAAATGATTTGATCAAACTAACTGATAAAATAACTCATTTATTTTCAGTGTTGTGAATATCATAATTAGTACTCCTTTTTTTGTAGGTAGACAGGTAGGACAGGCAAACTCCAGGCCACATGATGCAGTAATCAAACCCCAGATCTTTATTTATTTATTTATTTTTTATGTGAAGGCTCTGATACAATAAACATAGATTAGCATGTAGTAATCTGATCAGGTATCGCAGGGTCTATTAGCCAAGGCTAATTCACAACACCAGTCCCTAGGAGGGCTTTTAACAGGTCAGATTTCACTAAATGCAATATTAAATGGGTTTAAACAACAATACTAAGCACAAATAAATACAGTGCATATGCCCAGAAGACCACATGTAGCACGGCAACATTCACTCACACACTCATTGCTGCTGTTTTGTGATTTTGTCATTGTAAAACGGCAGAACTAACCACTATGCCACCATGCCAAATATGCTGTAAGATGTGTCAAAATGCAAACTACATTTATTTATTTATTTAAAAAAACAATCCAACAATTTCAAACACTGAATGCTCTTCTCTTGTGTGTGTGTGTGTGTGTGTGTGTGTGTGTGTGTGTGTCTGTGTGTGTCTCTGTTTTGTGTGTGTGTGCGTGTGTGTCTGTGTCTGTCTGTCTGTCTGTCTGTGTCTCTGGTGCGTGTGTGTCTGTATCTGTCTGTCTGTCTGTCTGTGTCTCTGGTGCGTGTGTGTGTGTGTGTGTGTGTGTGTGTGCGTGTGTGTGTGTGTGTGCGTGTGTGTGTGTGTGTGTGTGTGTGTGTGCGTGTGTGTGTGTGTGTGTGCGTGCGTGTGTGCGTGTGCAGGAGGGAGAGCAGTCTGGTGAAGGAGGAGATCAAGGCCTTTTTGGGGAACAGGAGAATCTCTCAGGCCGTGGTGGCACAAGTCACTGGTGAGTACAACCTCTCAATCAGTGAAACCAATTACAAAAAATATATAATAATTATCATTATTATATTATATATTATTATATTAATATAACATTACAGAGCTAATTATTTGTATAGCTTGACCCTAATTTTAGTCTTGTGTTATTTCTTCGACTACTGACCTTTCTGATCCAGTCTTTAGTAACAAACATGTAGGCCTGTCACTATAACTCATTTTGAAGTACAATTTATTTCTACAGAAAAATATAATTATAAACAATAGTACTGAAACATTTTTAAAGCAGGAAGCATGGCCAGCATTAAATAAATGGCACACTGAAACACTTAGTATCTGAAATGTGTCTTAGATGTTGAATGTCCACTGTATAACTAGTCTGCTGAAGGGTCCGTCACCTCCTTGTCTCCATGGAGATGTGCCTAGATGTTCCACAGTATGGCCATAAACTTACAAATCTCCATGGAGACTTGGAAGCCAAATTACAGGTTAGATTTGTGGAGAGGTGACCCCCACTCACAATAAGAATGGATGTTTTTTACGACATTTTTGAGCAATAAATACTTGAATAAATGCAAGACAGATTAGTTTAAAATTATACTGTGGACAATTTAAACTAAAACATCTCCATGGAGACAAACCCCCTCCAGGAAAGTTACACAGTGCACCTTTAATTATTCGACTAGCTCAAAGGAAAAACATTGTTGATCTATCATATACTGAATTCTATATAGTAATCATCATGACATGCCTAGATAGACACACCATAAAAACATACATACTAATGTATACTCATGTATGATAAACTAGAGATTTCATTATTTATTTTTGCTTGTCCAACTAAGACATTTACATCAGAAATAATGGTAAAATCAGTCTTGTCATTTCTTTGCACAACCGTGTTTTTGATGATAATTTTTCTCCTTAGCCGAGATGCCGAACAATTCCTAATTAATTACACAATCTTTTCGTTTAGAGACACAAAGACTCACAAAAGGGTGAGCCGTGAATCAAAGTGTTTTGTAATTTTTTCTATTGTACAGCCTCAGTTTCACTTTTTATGTTTAAATGTGGCTTCTTGGATACACAGTCTTAATTGTCACAGGATTCAACAATTATCAACATAATAATTACAGGAAGGAATAAGTGTTTGGTTCTTCATTGACGTCGTGGCAACAAAAGACTTAAAAACAACTTGTACCATACATTTTTATAAGCAAAGCAAACTGTCAAAAATTAGTAGAAAATTCTCCCCCTTTAAATGTCCTATCTTAATATTATATACAATTGACTCATGACTTGTGAGCTTTAAGTCATGTTAGCATGTTGTTACCCCCTCAAAAAGATATGTGAAGTTGTGTTTTGTTTCATTCACACATGTTTGAGTAATCCTTTATTATTAGTCCAAATCTCAAAATGCTCTTGTGATATCATGAAGTGCTAGTTTTCAAGTTAACTGCTACCTTTTACCTTTTGTTTAATAGAGATGAGCAATTCCAGGGCTCAAATTATCCAAAAGATTATACTGAAGGTGTGCAGAGTTTAAAAACACAGTGGAGCACTTTCTGAATTTCCACATGACATCACAAGTGTTTTATGTTTGAGAAAAGAACTCAGCCTAAATATGCAGGTGTTTAACATGTGTGAGTGAAACAAAACGCAACTGCAGGTATGTTTGTGATGAGGAGCCAACGTTTTAACATGGATCAGAAAATCCTGTAATATGGGCCCTTTAAAGGTGTTTTCAAATTGTTTTAATGCCACTTCTACACAAGAAATAGTATATAGTAACTCCAATTAATTACTATTTAACATAACTATTCATTGTCTGTGCAGGAATTAGCCAGAGCCGGATCTCTCATTGGCTTCTGCAGCATGGGTCAGACTTGAGTGAGCAGAAGAAAAGGGCCTTCTATCGCTGGTATATTCTGGAGAAGACCACACCAGGTATTACGCCACCCCGACAGACTACACTGTTTGCTCATTGGTTATTTCCTGTTACATAAGACAATAGAGGTACTAGACTAAAGTATGATTTATTACATGGCATTTGGAGTTCAGCTCTGGACTGATACAATCTTTATTAATTTTAAAATTGCATAAAAAAAGAGGATTATGATGACATCAAAGGCTACATATTGACTTATAAGCTGGTTTATGCATGTTAAAGATATTAGTCCAGTATTTGTGCTGTCATGTAAAACATTCAATCTTTACCCACACCAACATTAGTTTGTGTGTGCAGACTTATAGAGAGAACAGTTTTTATTTTATATATATATATATATATATATATATATATATATATATATATATATATATATATATATATATATATATATATATATATATATATATATATACATATAGGACTGTGGTACGTAATTTTAGTTGGACAAATCTTTAAATGTATTTGACTTCCTTTGGGTTAATCAGTAATTGCTTCAGAGACTACCTTATCTTTAGTTTAGTCTAATTTTAGGTTTGTTTTTGTCTCATTCTAGCCCTAATTGCAGCCTGATGTTGTCCAGGTTTAGATCTGGTGGTACTTGGAAAGCCAAATACTATACTGTACTATACTATACTAGTACATAGGTTGTACTTACTCTGAAAAGTTTGAGAACCACTAGTTTACAAAATATACAATATTCAACAACAAAAACAGATATAATTCCAAGTTTGACATGAGGCATAGGGAGGGAGCAGCACATAGCAGCATACATACACTTCTTTACTCTGTGTTAGGATATAAAATGTATTAGGGCTGTAGGCCTTTAGTCATCTAGTTGATTCATCAGTCAGTGATCTCTCAGTTAATCAAATTTTGTATTAGTCGACTAATCATTTTATTTAGATTATAAGAATTTAAATGGGACCACAGCAGAAAAGAGAAGTGAGTGAGTTTCTATGTAAATAAAGCAGATTAAAATCAAGATTTAACCTGAAGTTTAACCTGTCTTTATAAATAATTTTCCTTTCTGCACAAGTAGTTGTTTTTGCATGAACTCCTGTGCAGGTGTAGTCTTGTGAGTCCAGTTTGAGTAGATATACACAGATATGTGATAGTTTTGAGAGCTTTTGCAACATTCCTTTTTTGCTTGACTAACCGATCGGCAAGACACGTCTTTAGTCGACCAAGAATTTCTTCCGTCTACTACAGCCCTAAAACATATGAACAAAAATAAATCTAGTAACATAATCTTTTCAA
The DNA here is from genome assembly GCA_029959045.1 of Taenioides sp. WSHXM2023. NCBI lineage: Eukaryota > Metazoa > Chordata > Actinopteri > Gobiiformes > Gobiidae > Taenioides > Taenioides sp. WSHXM2023. Next base: position 10,960,126 of record CM057103.1, on the reverse strand, counting down.
AATAACTTCAGGTCTGGGAGGTTCTTCTTCTCCCATTTCGCAGCTCACTTTAAGTTGCTGCCTTTAACACATGATTATTGTGTTAGCTTTGACAGCCATACTTTGAAAGCTTTAAGAGAAGCAGCTGAACCTGGCAGTAAAAATAGTTGTTTAGATCTCTTAAAAATAGGATCTCACCCACTCGTCTACCTGCTTCCTCCTGACAGACTGTTAATTAGAAGTGATAAAAGTTGTGAGGAGTTTGTGTACCTGCCCCAATGCACTGCTCCTCTGCTGGAGCATTCACTCGCTAATGACTGGCTTATTAAGCAGCTAATCAGCCCTCCGCTATTTGGGATGTATGATATTAGTCTAACATGCAAATCCAGGTTCATTAATATGGAGTGAGAAGGGATTTAAATAGACAGATGTACATTCAGTTGTAACCTGTTCACCTTCTAAGAACCCAAAAGCTGGAGGTTCAGTTACTAATTGTCTCTGGGCAAGACACTTCATGGGAATGTTTTACTTTTGTGTTTTGTCAAAGAGGCTACAGGAGCAGGACACAGACTGTACATATAAATGGACATGTTCCGACATGTTCCGCTGTGTTCCGAATAGGAATTGAGCATGGGCGCACTTCCAGCTCCATCTACTCTAGCTCCAATCGACTTTACATTGAAATATTGTCACCCCTCTCTCAGTAACTGCTCCAGTGAGCCTCGTCATTTTGGTCTTAAAATGTTTGTATTAACCCACTCTACATGATCCACGTGTTTTTATTTTCCTATTTTGTATGTAAATAAATTCCTATTCCTAATATGGAACTTGGCTTCAGATTTGCCCCCGTAACTGCTAGTCTCGTGAGCTTCATTTGACTGGAGCCGAACGCTACGGGTGACGTTACACTTCCTTATTCCATTTCTTTCTACAGTCTCTGGTGCAGAATGACAGCCTGGGTTATTTAACAGAAAATGGATATGGACGGAATCTATTGTAAAGGCACTATGCATAAATAAAGACAAAACTAAAACACAGTCACAAAAATATTCAAATGACAACATAAACATAGTAACAACAGAAGTAACATTTAGACAGACATATCCGCTCATCTGCTCCTTCCTCAGTCTCAATAAATAAAGTCCAGACTTCATACTTATACTTACCCCATGTCTACAAAATATTACTGCTGTCACCTTGCATGGAAGTAGCTCTAGTTCTATTGATGCTGCCCTCTTGTGGCCGTAGATTTGCACTTTCAAATATATTGTTGATTGTAGAAGAAAACTGCAGCTGCATGGCTGAGAATAGTTTGATTTAGAGATTTTTCCACCTTGGGGAAATGCAGAAATAGCCCTCATGTAGCTCTTGCTCTTTATTTATCTCAATTTTATTACTCAGCTAGGACTATGTCCTGTTTGGAAAGACAAAAATGGCTGTCTTTTACTACATAGTTTTAGAACAAATACGTGATTGTTATGCAGTGAGAGGTGTCTGCAAAGAGATCTACCTATATTTTAATTGTACAGTATATTGCTAGAATGAGTTTGGTTTTCTGTATTTGCTTGCTAAAAGCACTATACCTCAAACAGTTTGTGTCTTTGCATTTTAAATTCATCCATTTGCATTCATACTTTTATTTTTAATGACAATGAAATACTCTTTTTTTAACTAAAATAAAATAATATACACTATGTCTTTTTTCTAAATAGGCTTACTCTGTTCCCATTCTATAGCGTTACATACAGTTTGTAAAATGTACCCTATATTTGTGTAGAAGGCATCTGAAATGCTGCGTGGCTTGAAAGAAGAATTGCTGTGCCCAATTGGTATTCATAATCTAAACCTTTTTGTGAAGAAACATTTTCTGCCCTTAAAAATACATTGCCCTTTATTGTTGCCATGACAACAGATGTAAAATTACTATGAGACTCAGGCGCCATTAAAACGAGCAGCCTTAATTCTACAGTAAGGCATACACTTCAAAATGGAGAATGCACAGTCCCTGGTAAATACTTTTTTGTTGCTGCTTTTTTGTTTAGTCTGTGATTAAAAACATGCAAAGTAAATATGTGTGCATGCATTTAGACAACTTACTAAAACAATTTTAAATGTCATGTCTGTGAAAGTATTGCAATGTCCCAGTAGAATAATAATAATATTTTATGAACACAAGGTTTATGTCGGCAAGATTTTAAAAGAGACCACATGTGTGTGTGTGTGTGTGTGTGTGTGCGTGTGCGTGCGTGCGTGCGTGCGTGTGTGTGTGTGTGTGTGTGTGTGTGTGTGTGTGCGTGCGTGCGTGCGTGTGTGTGTCAGGTAGAAAGACCAGCAGAATTTCCTATTCCATTTCGAAACTAATAAAAATTATTGTATGCGTTTTATCTATACAAACTATTCAATTAATGAATTAAGGGATTAAGGCATTTGTATTGGTTCACTCCTGGATTTTGCGCAAACTTCATTTCTGTTTATATTAATTTAGTTACACCATTACCAAAACTGGGATCTATAAAACAAAGCACTTCTGATTTATAACGATCAAAATTATTTATGCAATGGTAGAAAGTAAAAAAAAAACAAAAAACGTAACACTTTTTAATGATAAAAGGCCTTATTTTCACTGTGGATATATGAATGTGACGATACATGCAAACACACAGTGGCTCACCCGCTGCCTGGAGAGAGACAGACAGAGACACGTCCTCTGTGCTGTGTTCCTTATGGAGCAGAGCCAGCACTGTCAGCACTACCACCAGCCTCTGCTATTTCTGAACTACTACTATTCTCCCACTAAGGCTGTCATGTTAGTGAAATATCAAACTATTTCAGAAAAGGCTTGATTCTGATTTTGATATTACAAAGATTATATACAAGGGAAATAAACAATGACTCTTTGTGCAAATGACAATCAATAAAGTATATTCAGTATATTAGTATAGTTACTGTTCAGGAAATTTATTTTGAAATTAATTTTTATTTCTTCATAATTAGACAAAATTTAAAAATAGATCTATTTTATTTATTTACTTTTTATATGTTCTCAAATCATGATTCAGTTACAGTGTAGATTTTAAACAAATCTGGATGCATTCAGAAATAACAGAGTATCCCATGCATTTCAGAACATGTTTTCATGTGGGTTCTCAGATTCAAATTCAGACTCATTAATCCTTATCAATCTCACCAGGGCAATTAGTTAGAGGGTAAACCAATTTTACTCATGATAATATTGGATATTTTGCACTCAAGGGCATTAGTATTTTACCTAAATAATTGTTTTCTTTCAGTGATTTAAAATTGCAATATCAGTTTGATTGCAGTTAATCTTACAATGTGTAATCTTTAGCTGCCCGACAATAATGATTTTGTGGACATTGCTTTTTGTGGCTCTGTTTGTAAGTTTTTTTTATTTAAAATCTGACAAATGTTAAAAAGTTGAGTTAATTTCCATTGTTTTGTTTTTTCAGTTAGATACTTTATTGTCATTGCAAAAATATGAAAATAAATTCAGTAGCTCACACTGTTATGATAGAGTGTTAATAAGTTTAATAAAACATAAAGTTTTGCAGGGAAGATGGTGTTAAAGGTGCACTGCGTAACATTCCTAGTTGAGGGTCCACCACCTGCTACATGTTTTTGCTTTGTCTAGAATGTTCCACAGTATAGATTAAACCGATCTACCACAAGAGAAACAAGGAGGTAATAGCACTACGCAATGAGAATTACACACCCGTAATGAATGAATGCTAGATGAGAATGTTTAATGTCATACATGGAACATTCCAGGGAAAGCAATAACATTTCAATGGAGACAAGCAGGTAGTGGACACTACAAAAGAAAAGTTGAGCACGTCACCTTTTTCAGTTTACACGTTGTATTTAAGATGAGGTTAATAAAAGTTTATAGCACAATTACCTGGCCATGCAGTACATAAGCATTACATTAGTGGCATAAAATGGTTGGTGGCAGTACTAAATAATTTATGAGTACATTTTAGTATATTGTGCTTTAAACTGTGTTACTGTGAGTAGACCACATAAACAGGGGTGCAAACACAGGTGTAGCTCCTCTGTGCGCTTTCTTTAGCTGTGCTCATGATTTAAGCGCCTCTGCAGAGCCCTTGTCAGCACTAAGTTTATAATCAGGATATATTGTGAGATCTGCAAGAAGTGACACGCGTTTCTCGCATAAATTCCTCCTGCAGGGACAAGCTTCTGCACAGTCAGTACATTTGTTAATTTCATCTTTGTGTAGAGAACGGAAAAATCACACATCCAAAGACTTTTCAATAAAGCACCCATCTGCAGCTGTTGTCCGTGTCAGCAACTTCTCTGCATCTTTCTGCATTTAAGGGCCCGACTCTGTTCTTTTAACACTATTTCACTTTTATGATACTCGCACATAACTGGAACTGCATTGTTTTGTAAATCAATATTGTCATTATGGTAGCGCTATTTATGGACAAGGTGGTTCGGGGAGTTTGCTGAAAATTTTGTAAGAAAATTACCACACAATGTCTCTTCATTCACAGTTAAAGGTGCACTGTGTAACTTTTTGGTTGGGGGTCCGTCCCCTGCTTGTTTCTATGAATTTGTCACTGTTACCTGGAATGTTCCACAGTGTAACATTAAACAGTTTACAGCTACTTACATTTATTCAGTCACAGGTGGTTTTATTACTCAAAAATACCTAGAAAAACGGCATTCAGGCATTCTAATTTGGTCTCCATGAAGATAGAAAGGTTTAATGCTATACTGTGAAACATTCCAGACAAAGCGATAACATCTCCATGGAGAAAAGCATTTGAGGGGCCCTCCAATAGAAAACTTACACAATGCAACTTTAATGATATGTTTTGGCTCCTCTGACCTTCCTTATGTCCTTGGGGAAGACAATTCATCCACTTTGCATATGTGTTCTTATATGTAGTTGGTGATGTTCATTACAGTTGTGCAGAAAGACGGCAGTTTTCATGTTTTTGTCATTTCATTTCATTTCATTTATTTAAGATCGAGACTGTAGACAAAGCCGTAATTACAGAAACAGCAGTTGTGTTTTTGAAAATCTATTTTGTCTGAAAGTGTACTCAGTCAAGATGTCCTCAAGCGGCATCTCTTTGACTTTATCTGGATCAAATTAGACAAAAGTCTCCTCTTCACAGGCCTTTTGTGATCATTAAGTAATAGTTCAAAGAAAATGATCACCAGATTTATCATTAGTTGCAGCCCTTCTCAAAGCTCCATCTGTGGTCCCATGGGAGAAAAAAAGGATGCCTCCATACAATATATCGAAAATACACTGAACGATAGTGCACATGATACTTAAAGGTGCACTGTGCAGCTTTTCTGATGGAGGGTCCATCACCTGCTTGTTTCCATGGAGATATTATTGCTTTGTCTAGAATGTTCCATGGAACACATCTATCTAGCATTTATTAATTACACGTGTTTGTATTGCTCAAAAATACAATAATTCTCTCTATGAACAGGGTTGCGTCTCCACAGATCTGACCTGTAATGTAGCTTAGTCGTCTCCCTGGAAATAGATAGGTTTAATCTCTACCGTGGAACGTTCTAGACAAAGCTATAAGATCTACATGAAGACAAGCAGGTGGCGGACCTCCACTTGAAAAGTTACGCAATGCACCTTTAAATATTAGTCAGTTTTCAACCAAGCATTTCAAACCTGCTTATCTTCTAAATGCTACACTCTGCCCCCTACAGGTGCCACTCTGAACATGCGTCCTGCTCCTCTGACCCTGGAGGATATGGAGTGGAGACAGACTCCGCCCCCTCTCGCCACGGGCCCCGGCGCCTTCCGCCTGCGCCGTGGCAGTCGCTTCACCTGGAGGAAGGAGTGTCTGGCTGTCATGGAGAGGTGAGGGGGAGTGGCCAAGAGCAGGGCTTCTCAAAGTGTGGTGAGGGTGGGCATATGGGTACATGTGCTTCTACTGCTGGAGTCATGAATTATTCTAGTCATGTTCTGATTTAGTCATGGTTTAGTCCTGCTCAAGTCCAGGTTTAGTCTTGGTTTAATCCTGGTTGAGTTGTGGTAATAGTGTTTTGGTTATGTTCTGATTAAGTCTTGGTTTAGTCATGGTAAAGTCCTTGTTTAGTCTTGACTTTATCTTTGATTAGTTCTGGTCTAGTCCTGGAAAAGCTGTAGTATAGTACTGGTTAAGTCTTGATTGAGTCCGGGTTTTAGGTCTTAGTTTTAGTCCCAGTCCGTGTTTAGACTCAGTATAGTATTGGTTAAGTTCTGATTCAGTCTTGGTTTAGTCCTGGTTAAATTTAGTTAAATCCACTTTTAGTCTTAGTAATATATTAATACTGGTTTAGTCTTACTGGTTTCGTCCTGGTTGAGTCCTATTATAGCTGTGGTTAAGTTCTTCTGATAAAGTCCTCTTGGTTTAGTCCTGGTTTAGTTATCTTAGTCCATGTTTAGTCAAAGTAAATTCCTGCATTCGTCCTGGTTTATGAGTTTATATTCCTGGTTATAATCTAGGCCAATTTCACTTGATTAAATATTGTACTTGGAAAGCCATATTTGTCCTGAGATGGTATTTGACATGTTTGAGACCCTCTGTCCTAGAAAAGAACAGTACATCCATAAACTGGCCGCCCTGCTGAGGACACTGTAGTATTTAATTAAAGCATTGTTGCTCTGTTGATATTTATAGCTACTTCAATGACAACCAGTATCCAGACGAGGCCAAGAGGGAGGAGATTGCCAACGCCTGCAACGCTGTCATCCAGAAACCAGGTACGGCGCCATGGACTCAAGTGAAGTGAAGTTGTTTTAAGAGGATCATGTCACCGTATTATCTGAGTTTAAGACTGCAGAAATGTAGAGTCAAAGGGAATGAGTATGAATTAATTTATGATAATTTATGATGGTATAAAAAAATACATGTCTAAGATTTTCTGTGTAATAACCTTTTGCTACCTAAACAGTTATTATGTAGATGCAAGATCATCCTGTCTTTTAAACATATGTATTGTGGATGTAAATCACTTTGAGAAACTCATTAAGTGGAGATTAAAGGCGTTGTACCTAATTTTTTTACCATCTTAAAAACACCAAAAGCAGAACTAGTTCATTTAAAATGGTCCAAAGTTATTCCTCACTTACTGTATGCATTCTAGGCATTATAATTATTCAGTGAGATCTTAAGTGCTTTTTATAACTTGCAGCCACAGTAATGTTTAACAACTAGCATGCCCCCCCAAACAAAAAGTGATGTAGTGTACCTTTAATTTGTGAAAAAAGGAAAAAGTGATTTCAATTCATTTTTTCATTTGTTTGTTTCAGGGAAGAAGCTGTCTGATCTGGAGAGGGTCACCTCCCTAAAGGTTTACAACTGGTTTGCCAACCGCCGCAAAGAGATCAAGAGACGCGCCAACATTGGTAATGCTACTTCTGTCCTGTACTCAGTCAGTGTCCTTTGTATCATGTACTGACCAGCTGAATCTTGTCTACAGGACAATTATAAAATAGATTTAACTAAGACAAGTAGGGCGAGTGCATCAATGACTCTTTTAAGTGTAAAATCGGGTGCTTCTCCAGGACAAGCAAATAACATTAAAATAAAAAAATCAGCCTCTTACTGTCATAGAACAATTTATGTCACAGGTTTCAGGCAAATATTCTTTTCTGCTTTTAAGGATTTTGTGAGGACCTGTCCACATTTGAAAGATATAATACTTAAATATAAACTGCCGAATTCCTCTAAGCCATGAATAATAAGAAAACTATCCAGAATCTGCTAAAATGTGATGTGTGGTCTCATCTTCTACTTAAGAATATAAAGTGATAATTTTGCATTTGTTCATAGCTCATTCAGACTTGTGTAATACTTGAACCTCAACTCATATATTTGTATATTTCTGATGGATAGCAAACATATGATCTGGTTTGTGTTATTGTGTATTATTAGACCTGTTACAATAATTACTATAACGATTTATCATTCAGTATATGTTAGAAGGAACAGTATTTTTGGGGGGTCAGTATTTATTGTGGGGATTTTTATTCTTTTTTTTTTTTTTTCTTTGTACTGTCGTGGAACTTTTTAGTATTTTTCTGTTCCGTGAAAAGATTTGAGCTCAAGATTATTTAATACTTAATTTATATGACTCTTCATAAATACAAACTAAGTACTTAAGTATTTAAAGGTGCAATGTGTAACTTTTATGGTAGGGGGTCCACCACAAACTTGTTTCCATGGAAATACCATTGCTTTGCCTGAAAAGTTTCACACAGTATGACATTAAACTCATCTACGTTGCATCTTATTAATTATATGTGTTTTACTGCTCAAAAATACTATGAAAAACATGTATTCTTACAGTCAGTGAGCTCACCTCTCCACAGATCTGACCTGTAACTTTGCCTGGAGGCATTGTGGGCTTGTCTCCATGAAATAGATGAGTTTAAGGCCACACTGTGGGACATTATAGGCAAAGCAATAACATTTCCATGGAGACAAGCAGGTGGTGGACCCTCCAACAGAAAGTTACATAGTGCAACTTTAATTCAGCTATTTAGAATTATTCTTTGGGGATAATTCTACATTAGGGTTATTGTGTCAGTGGCATAAATGAGTTTCAATATTATCATTTATATTTTGTTGTGTATATTATTTTCTTCAGCAATATATTGTACTTCGAAATCATCATGACAGGCCTATATATTGCCTTATCTATTGAGTTAGATCTAGACATGATGGAGTAATGCCTAATAATAATAATAATAATAATAATAATAATAATAATACATTTATTTATATACTCCAAGACACTTAAGCAAATAATAGAGTAAAGATAAAAACAGTGAATCATATTGACAAAAAACCTTTGCATTTGCATTTGCACTCACTCACAATAATCCATTCTGTTCCTCCAAGAAGCCACAATTCTGGAGAGCCACGGGATCGATGTCCAGAGTCCAGGAGGCCACTCCAACAGCGACGATATCGATGGAAATGACTTCTCCGAACATGTCAGTACATGCTCTTTCTACATGTGAACTTTCTGTGTTTGTGGTTCACGGTTTTATTTCAAAAGTATTAGATTAGATTTAAGCTTAGGATTTATGTTTAAAGGTCCTATTTTGCGTAAAATTGACTCTTGTGAGCTTTAAGCCATGTTATAATGCTGTTACCTTAATCCTTTATTGTTAACCTGTCTACATCTCCAAAGTTGAAAATGCTTTGTTTCACCTTGTGTGTCATAAAGTATCTTCAGTAGAGATTGGCAATTCCAGAGTGGAAATTAATCAAGTGATTCTAGTGAAGGTGTATGGAGTTTAAAAACAAAGTGGAATACTTCCTATATTACCACATGACATCACAAGGTGATGTTTTCTGTTAAAGAGAAGAACTCAGCCTAAATATGCAGGGTTTGTGTGCATGATTGTGATGGGGAAACAACATCAGAGATCACAAAATTGTTTAATATGGACCCTTTAAGTGTCTGGAAATAACTCATTAATTATTACTTTCATAATATTTTAATACATTATTTGGAATATGCTGTTAATTGCTGTTAATTGAATGTGTTTAGGCCTGTGACCTGCCATACTTTGACAAGAGACCTCTGAGCCGACCGTTTGGCATTTACCGACTGGAGCCCACCTCACCAACACAGGTGCATGCTCTACCCATCCTACACCTCTGCACAATGATACCAAGACATCAGGGTCACTTTTAACTTATTAGATTCTGTGTAATAAATGCATTCCCCTGTTGTTTAAATATAGGCTGCATCCGAAAATGGTTAAATGCGCTTAGGAAGTTCCTTTCCTGTCCGCCATGACAAGGACCATCTGAATTGATCAGTGAAGTTAGGAAAAGGAGCATTTATGCTTCCTTTCATAGCTCCTTTAGCATAGGAAGCTCTGGAGGTTCCTAATCAGCGGTGTGCAGATCTACCGACCATTTCCAAATACTATTGTACAAGTTATACACTGCAGGAGATTATTAATTGAAATCTTCTGCATAAATAAACTCAACTTTACAACTTATAAACCATAACAACTATAGAGCCACATCAGCCCGTTTGATATAATGTGTTTGATGCGGCTTTGTGCACGTTTGTGAGAGAAATGAAACTTAAAACCACATGACTAATTTGCATAAACTATAAGCTCTGAAAAAATCAGCTCTGTCCTTGTGCCGCTGATGCGGTCAGCTTCTGTCGAGCTAAAGGACAGGACCACAGTCTATGGACAGGACTCAGTGGAATATAGCCTATGTGTTCTTCTGTGACAGAGCGATGTGCTGCTGATGGTGAGTCTGTTCTGTGTTTATATCGTGTTGGAAGTGGTTCACTCTTAAACTTTTCAGAGATCATACTTGCGCCGATCATACGTGTGCAGGTTTAGCGCAGCTCTTTATTTAGCAGTCATTTCACTCATGTACGGTCACTTTATGTCGGCTCCATTCTGATGAAAAAACTGAAAGGTGTAAATAATTCTCATAAGACTCAGCGCTGTAGTGGAGGATGGTGCGCTTGTTGTAGTCCGCTTTCTGGGTGTAGTAGTTTTGACTGTTGTTCCCGACGCTGGTTAGGAGGGTCTGGATCCACCTAAAGCAGCGATAGCTCCTCCTTCTCCTCCTCCTCACTGCTTGTCCTCTTCCTTGGTCCTTATAGTCGCCCTTATGACATAGTTCTCAGAGGTCAGCGATAAGGACAAGGAAGGACAAGGAAGGAGATTTTTTTTGCTGATTATTGGATGCAGCCATAGTGTGTAAAGCACTTTTTATGAACTGCAGTTCAGCATCTCGTTTAGGTCATCTTAGACAAACTTAAGTGATTCTCAAGGGAAATTACATAGATAGTTAATACATTAATTTGTTACAAATACATCACTGTTAAATACATAAAAATATAAATATAGATTTATACTCAACAATATAAAACTCTGCTTATTTTGGTCTGTTTACTGAAAATCTTCACAGATAAAATGTATAAATGTCAGGCTTTTACTTTTGACATTTGCATTTCCTTTTACATTTTGCGACAAAGTGCTCAGTGCACAGCCAACTGCTGACAGTTGAAAAAAATATATTTGTGAGCCAAACATTTGGATTGGGGTAGTCACACTCTCTTTCATGGCCCTGTTTAGGGCTTGTATTGATCACAATCATTAAATTCATTTTGTATTTTTGTATTTATCAGATAATCTAAAAACTCTTTTGGTAGTTATTGCTAATATGTGCATTGTGTCACCATAGTAACATTCCATCATAGATACATAGAAATACACCCCCAGCGTGATGTCCAAGTGCCAATGCTGAATGCTGGAAGCTGGAACCTATGAATATATATTATTTTAATCATTTCCTAACAATGATCCAACTTCTTACCCTTTCTGTTTTGTATTTTCCCTTTGTGACTTTGCTGTTATTTAACTTGTTCCAGGAGGAGAACACAGCGCACACGGAGCACCAGGACCCAATCTCTCTGGCCGTGGAGATGGCGGCCGTGAACCACACCATCCTGGCCCTGTCCCGGACCGGAGGCGTGCCCAGTGACATCAAGACCGAAGCTCTGGAGGACGAATGAGCACCTCAGGGGGACTACGGGCTCATGGGTCCAAACAGCAGGGGCTCAAAGACATCTCTTTCTCTCCTCTTAGTAAACACATATAGGTCTGCCTCTATGTAAACAGTCATATCTGCAGTCATGAAAATCACCACACGGGACAGCGAAACGGGTCTGTCCATATCAACTCTACTCCTCATCACTCAATACCTCTCTCTGCACACATGCTTTGAGTCTCAAGGAACTACCCAACTGAACCTCGGGATAAAAGGCCACACCCACATTAATGCGTTTTCACATTTATTTATAACTATCAAAAAAGTATAAAACATAAAGGCTGTATTAATGTAAGCAAACTTTGAATTAACATATCTGATAATGTTTTATTTTGATCACTTGGTCCATCTTGGCAAGTTTCAGCAGATACTGTTACTATACAGTAAAAAACTATTTTCTCAAGGTGGTTCTGTGGATCAGACCATCTGGTTTATCAGGTTATATTTTTAATCATTTTCATTCATAAACTGCTTTTTTTGGATTTCTGTTTTAAGTTTTGCTTCCTGGTTCTTGAGTTTTCTCACTTCTTCTCAGTAGTAAATTAATTTTGTCCAGTTTAGCACTTACAAAATTATTTATATCTTGGCCAGCCACCCAAAATATTATACAAATTATGAGACTATTACCCGTTGATAATATTTATAGTGTTATACTGTACCATTTATTCTCAATGCAATAATATGTGAACCTACAAAATGGTCTAAAAGCCTGTAGTTGTCACATGATAAAAGTGAAGCAAAGAGCCCTGCCTAGCACTCTCTTTTGACATATCTTTAACTTGATTACTCTATTGAGGATTTTGCCTCCTTAAAATCATATCTAGAAGACAATCAAAAGCCAAAAAGTGTAATATAAACATCCCAGGATAGTATATATATGTGTTGTATTGCTCTAGTATTACAGTTTATTAATGTTTTTTTTTACTTAACCAAGACTGCAGTAGTTTTATGAATGAAAGCGCATTAATGTGGACGTAGTCTTAAAAAAAGCCAAGGAGCGAAGCATGTTTTGTCCTCTCCTGCTCACCGGATACCTCTCTTATCTCCCTCAGTCTGAGCCAGTCCTCAGAACACCTCAGTAGACCTCAGATATAGCTGTACTGTAAATATTACCAATAACTACGGTTCTCAGTCTCACTCGCGTACAACGACCTACCTACTCTACCTGCTCTGTCACCTCTTCACGGACCTGCCCTCCTCATCATTCCACACTGGAAGAGCTGCTCGGGGTCAAAGGTCAAATTGCGGCTGCCTGCGAATCTAAACTACAGTAATAATGACCTCACAGAACCACTATGAAAAGGCATCAGAAGACATGCAAAGACATTACTGTAAAAGAGAAAACATAACTGTGGATGGCAGCCAGCAGCAGGTTTCACTGAAGCTGAGTCCAGATGGGGATTGGACGTACAATCATTTTGCCTTGGTATTTAGCTTCCCAGTTATACTATTGTAAAGTACTTTGAAAATCACTTTTAGGGTCAATGTGATAATCAAGCTAATTTAAGTTGTATAAGGATGGGGTTTGTGCTTTGCTTCATGCTGTTCATGCCAAAGGAAAGACCGTAGCGACAGAGTCTTAAGAGCCCAGCTCCTTTGGTGTGTCTACAGCAGGCCTGTGTCGCACACTTAGACATTTAGCAGCACTTATATGAATAATACTGAATCTGCTCTTTAATACTGTGTGTGACTCTGCCTCTTTATACTAGCCTCAGAGCGCTTCTGTTTTAGACCGTTACTGGGACAGAGCTCTGCCTCAAAGGGGCCAGTCTGAGGGCCCTAATCAAACTCAGAGTCTGTACAGAGGGTCCCTACAGACAGAGGGTGGTCCCAGAGCCTGCTCCCAGAGCCTGCCCAGTGATGTGTGTGTTAACGAAGAGGCTGTTACTGTTTCACTTGTAAAGTGTGAGCACTTTCAGTCCCAGACTGAGCCTTGGGTCAGGCCTAAGGTCCATTGTGTGTTTAAATGTGTCTCAAAGACTCCAGGTCCTTATGCTAAAGATGAGCTGCACACAGGACTTCGGCAGGGGAGCGCCCGGTCTGACAGGTGGCACCAGCTCAGAGCTGTTTGCCCTGCTGTCAGACGCTAAGCTAAGTTAGCATTTCCCACTTTTTATTTACACGAGTGGTAAGCTAACAGAGCTGTCAAAATATAGTGCCAAGCTACAGTCTCTGTTGCCTCATCTTTGACATATAAATGTAACTTTTCAGGATCCGCAGTATAGTATGCTATAAAGTATGTACAAGTATCCAAGTATTCCTCAACTCCCCGACTTTACCAAACGGGTTAGCTTTGAACAAGCTTCAGCTCATAAGGGGGACCTGTGTTTGAAAGGAAAGGGTGAAATGATAAAATATGTGTATTTATACTCATTTTTATTGTGATGTACAAAAAGAATGACATGTTTTGAAATTAGTCATGCTTTAATGTTAAATTAATCACAGGTTTTTTTTTTAATTTGACATTTTTTCAGTTTTTTTTTTATTTCTAAACATACTTGACTGAACAGCAGTCCCCCCTGTCTAGTATTGGTAAGAAATTTGTGAAAATGAATGATGACGCACCTTATGAAAACTAAAGCTTGAATGAACCCTGTAAGCTTTTAATGTAATGAACATGCCACACCAAACTCTTTAAAAGCTCATATCTGATTGGCCAATGAAAGGACATTGTTCTACCTGTAACCCATAGCAACCTTTGTCTCACCTGTATCACCCCAGAAGAAAAAAAAATGACACCAAACCTGACTTTGATTGTAAAAGCTGATTACAAAATGTATTATTTTCAAATTTATGAAACATATCTTTAACTAATTGAAGACTTGAGTCATCTATTACTATCCCTAAAGAGAATCAAAAAGATGGTGACTGAAATGTCACCCCTCCTCCTATTGAAAAGTTAAAAAACAAACAAAACTTAAATCTTCTGGATAAAGTAAGTTTGTATAAGGATTTGAATATTTGATCAGTAATTGTACCAAAATACATTATTATATCTAAGCTTTAAGATGAAGGTATATTTTGTATGGTCAAATTTTCATGAAAAACATCCAATACCTGCACCTTTATGGAGTTTGGTATGACATTGTAATGAGTAGCCTAATATAGTAAGGGACAAATCATGTAATTAGCTGTGAGAGAGTGCATTTTGAGATTACTAAACAAAAGACACTTTAAATTGCCTTTGTCTGATTATTAGCACGTCTATGGTAGAATCCAGCAGTATTTGATGTGGTTTGAACTGACATGGGACACGGAGGAGCCTCACTGGTGTTGTAATGCTTGTGCGTGCTCAGAAGGGGGCGTCTTCTCATGGTGTGTCAGGGTCAAAAACATGTCCACGCGCCCCGTCCACGTGCCCCTTCCACATCCCAAACTCACGCAGAAGACTGGACGCTAACTCGTAACTCTTTAAGTTCTCTTATTACTGTAATTGCCCATTTCAGAATTTAGTGCCTTTTTTGGACAGTAGACTGTTCTGTAATTAAGATGTAGTATATAAACATTTTTTGTACAGTTTCTTTGTTCATTTTTAACTTGTGTTTATTTTAGTATGATATATAAAATGTACAAGAGAATAAAGCTATATCAATGACATGTGAGATGCCTGGTCTTGATTTGTGGAAAAATATTTGACAAAATTTTAACTACGGTAATCTAAATAGGCGCTCAAGTACAACGGAAGAACTGAATACGTGTACCGAAAATGCGTATTCAGGTACAGTTACTATTTCGTTCGGTGGTATTAAAATACCTTCCTAAATTAAAATGAATCATAGACTGTATATGAAAGGAATACATGATGGTATGTTATCATGTAATTTTGGTTTTGAACTGCACAGAATAAGTGAGAATAAAAAGCAGTGCGTGCATGCCTGATTTCCGTAGATTTTTAAGTAGATACATAAATTAATGCATAACAAGCAGTACAACAGAAATAAAGCTGTTAATTACATGTTTTTTACACTATAATTTAATGCAACTGTAAAAATATATTCAGAATGCAGTACTCTGATTGGACCATGTATTGGAATATGTTACAAAATACATTTTAATTAGGGTATTCAGTAATTTGTAATTAAATACATTTTCAAAGTATTCTTCCCATCACTGCTTGTACCACACAAGTAGGCTTATATTTTATTATTTCAGTTTGAGTGTTATCAAAGTAACTACCTTGGAATAAGAATAAACAAGTATTTGCAGTAACTACTGTACATTTGAATTTTGTTTCACTATTGACAGAACCAATTTTGGATCATTCCTTGTATAGGTCATATTAGAAAATACCACATTTACATAGTTGAAAAGAGCTCAAAGCAATACCTAAAATAATTACTTAAAATATATATATATATATATATATATATATATATATATATATATATATATATATATATATTACTACTAATCAATAAGTATGGTGTGACAAAACTGCCCAGTGCCTTTGAATGCAGAAACTTCTTTAAGAAGTGCACACAGATCAATGTGTAAAGTTGATTTGTTTTATTAGGAACCATTTCATCAAATAAATAAACATCTCTACATTCAAAAAAACCAAAGTATAAAATCTTTTTTCCATACAGACATAATATTGAAAGCATAATCTCCCTCATTAACCTTATTTTCACATGGCCATGACCCTCCTCACACACACCCACACACACACACACACACACACGCGCGCACACACACACGCACACACACACACACACACACAGTAGCTTTCCCCAAACAGACTATAAAAAACAGTATTTTTATCACAGTGAGATCAGACTGAAAGTGCAGGAGCTGTTTAAAAAGTAGATTGGCACATTCAAACGCTACAGTTAAGCCCTTTAACATTTGTTCATTAAAGGTACACTGTAACTTTTCCGGTGAGGGTTTGACTACCTGTTTCCATGGAGATTGTAGCTTTGCCAAGAATTCAAAGTCTTCAAATCTTGCATTAATTCCAATACATTCAAAATCAGTTCTTACTGTGAGTGTTGTGTGGGATTGTCCCTCCACAGATCTGGCACATGAGTTGGAGCAGTGGCGTCATCTGCTTGTCTCTAGATATACATATTTAATGCCACACTGTGGAACATTCTAGGCAATGCAATCAGAGTAGCATCCACCAGAATAGTTAATGTACCTTTAACACAATAACGTTACACATATTGTAGTAATTTGATACTTAAAAGGCACAGAGACATCAATATAAAACACATTCACACAACTGCTCTTTGACCAACTTAATAAAAATCATATGAAGTGTAGTGTTGGAATCTAAATACAAACCCATAATATCTGTTCAGCAGTCCATGCTTTAAAATGTATTCAGGTCAAACCATGTTCAGTGGCAGCAGGATAAAAACGTTCACATCATTATTAAAAACATTAAAGGTGCACTGTGTAACTTTTGTGGTGCAGGGTCTGCCTCTTGCTTGTCTCCACAGAGATGATCTCGCTTTTCTTTGAATGTGCCACAGTATGACATTAACCTGAAATCTTACAAAAAATACATTTGTGGGTGTTTTTATTGCTCACAAGTTAAACAAAAAACATGCATTCATACAGATCTGACCTGTAACCTGGCCTGGTGGAGTTACTTGCCTGTTACCATGGAAATAGACACGCTTAATACTGTGGAACACACCAGGCAAAGCAATAACATCTCCATGGAGACAAGCAGGTGGCGGACCCTCCACCACAATAGTTACACAGTGCACCTTTTATGTGAAGCATAGTCTTGTTACTTATCATCTTTAGATGGTGAATAATTATGCTGCATTTCAGAAAATTCATATGGTTTTCCCAAATGGTGGAGCAATCTTGACCACTTGTTCACTCGTTATTTGCTGTTTGAGATTAAGATCAGGTATCAAATATAGAAGTAAACACTACCAGTAGTCAGCATTTGAGTTTTTAGCTAAATAAACTTAAATTTGATAGAGCATAAACCATATATTTCTATGATAAATCCACATACATTCCACTTTTTAACCAGTAAACTGCCACTGATGTCAGAATCTGTATAGTTAAAGTTGCTTCTACAATCCCACTTTATCTAATGTATTCTGGGGTTATGTGCTCTCTCATGCCCAAAACTGTTATTTACAATTAACCTGACACCACCTGAATGCAGCATCAGTCATACAGTGCGCATCTATGTGTTCCATGACTTGCGGTTCTCTCCTTTCCCTCCTCGCCCTGTGGCCACGCCCCCTGCTGCCCCTGGCCCCTCCCCTTTGGCGAGGGCGGTGAGGGCTGCCAGGTTGGGGCTGGACCCGGACAGGTTGGCACTGCGGCGTTTCTGTTGCTGTTTCTTCCGTTTGCTGCTGGTCCCTGTGGCGCGGGTCACTCGGCCGGGGCGCACCAGGACCCCGTATCCAGGGTTACAGTGGAAGTAGTGCTTACCGCCCACTGAGCCGTCGTTCTTACCTGAGGGCACAAAGGGCAGAAAGACCAAAAAGGTGTAGGTTGAAGCTTAAGCAGTAAGGATGTCAATATTTATCGTCTGTACATTTTCTTTGCACTACTGGGAAGTTTTGGTTATTTTCTGGCCACGCAATAAGATTTTAATTATTTCTATGACTCATTACAGATGAAAAAGTGTTTCATTCTGCTGTTTATTTATTGTAGCTCTTTAGAACATTTGAACATTTAGAATCATGTTTGTGGTTTAAATGTGCTCTTGGGTTATTTTATCAGTGGCATAAATCATTTTCAGTATTACTGTTTATCGTCTATATTTACTTGACAGACCTATTATTGCCCTCCACTTTTATAATTGCCTTGAAAATGTACCATCCTCATTAAGGATGCCAATATTATAAATGGATTCTTGCACTGGACTTTGGTCAACACAAGGTGGATGTATTGACCATATTGACCATTGTTAAGAGTTTCATAACTAAACATGACAGGTCAAAAGATTAAGTTACATAAATATCAACAAGGACAGAGCTGGGAGCCCTCACAGACTGATATTACAGTGCAAACACACCAATTCATGTGCGCCACTCACCTGCCGGTACCTCCAGCTCCACTCCGACCCAGGTCCCTTGTGCGAAGTCTGTGGGCCCCACGTAGCGCACAGTGCCGTACTTATTTGTCCCGACTGTCACAAACTCTCCCTCCTTTAACCATTCAGGCAGGATGGCGTTGGCTTCTCCTTCCTCCGAGTCTGAAATGATCTCCAGCGTTTCCATGGGAACAGACAGGTGCGTCCCAGGACTCCCAGACCTCTCTGTGGCAGGGTCATCCTCGTCTATGATTGGTTGGAAGGATTTGAGGTCTGAGGACTTGACTTTCTTTGTAATCTTGAAGGGACTTGCTGCTGGCGGTTTGGATGAAGCAGATGGTAACAGATTAGTAGACTTTTTTGAGCCAGTTTCAATTATTTTACTTGATTCTTCAGATTTCAAAATTGAAGATTGTTCATTGTCCAAAAGAGTTGCTGAACTCTTTTCCGTTGACTTGGTTTCACTTTCTGCAGCAACAACTATAGACTGATCATTTTCAAGTGTCAGTCTTTCTCCTTCAGGTGCCATTGTTGTAACAGTAACTGAAGAGTCCACTTGTTCAGATTTCATGTTAGCAGACTGTGGGTTATCTTGAGATTCCTGAACTTGCCCATCCAAATCTACGGCTGATTCTATAACCCCTTCTTGCCCCAACGGTTGTAGTTGCTCCATAGACTTTTCATTATTTTCTGACTGATTATTTTCAAGTGTCAAAGTTTCTCCTTCTTGCGACATTGTTGTAACAGTAACTGAGGAGTCCACTTGTTCAGATTTCATGTTAGAAGACTGTTGGTTATCTTTAGATTCCTGAACTTCTTGAACTTGCCCATCCAAATCTACAGTTGATTCTATAACCCCTTCTTGCCCCAGTGGTTGTAGTTGCTCCATAGACTTTTCATTATTTTCTGATTGGACCTCTTCTTCTGCCTCATCCTCTTTTGACCTTGAATTGTCATTTTGGGTTGAAACTAGATTTGAAGGTTTAGATTCCTCCGATATCATGCGACTAGACTGTCCATTGACTATAGTTGTTTCAGACTGACCTACCAGTTCAACTTCTGTAGCTACAGTTAAAATTTGGTCATTTTCTAGTACAATTTCTTCAAAATCTTTATCATCTACTTTGGATATTTCAACAGCTGATGTCTGAATTGGCTCATTGGCTTTTTGTTCGTTTATACTTTCTTGAATTGAAGTTGCCCCATTGATTATAGGATTTTTGGCGTCCATATCCTTATTTGTACCTTCGTCCTTGTCTACCACTATAGAGTCCATTGGTTTTACATTGTCTGCATCATTAGAAGCAAGAATTTCAACTTCTTTGTCATTTTTGGTGTCTAAATCACACTGTTGAACTACCTTTTCAGATATTGCACTGTTAATTTGTTCTTGATGGAGTTGATGCTTTTGCAAATCTTTTTCCAGTTCCTCTGTCAGAGATTTGTCCAGTAGAAATTCCCGATCAATTGTGACTTGGTGATCTTCCTCCTGCTCTTCCTCCTCTTCTGGCTGTATGCTAGACAGAGGAGGCAGGTCCCAGCTCAGGGTGTAGACGTCGGACAGCGTTGCCGTGGAGATGCTGGTGGACATGTACCCGCTGGATGATTCGCTGATGGGACTCGGGGTGGAGTTCTCTGTCTCCGGAACGACAGGAGGCGGAGCATGGACCGGTTTAGGGCTCTCCAGTGTGATGTCACAGGGAATGATTTTCTCAATGGGAACCTTCAAAAACAAACACATTAATAGATAAAAAATATATGTCTCTCTTGTTAATCAGTGGTTCAATACAATAACAAAAGTTAAATATGTGACTTTGTAACATTTGGGTACACTTATTGGTAAAAAAATAGCGTAATATGGGCCCTTTTTCGGATTTATGTTATAATGTTTTAGACTGCGTTATTCTCTCAAACAGAAAACACTCTGTGATGTCATGTGGCAATACAGGAAGTGCTCCACTGTGTTTTTAAACTCCATACACCTTCACTAGAATCATTTGGATAATTGCAGCCCTGGAATTTCTGATCTCTACTGAACTAAAGGTAAAAGGTAGAGGTTAACTTGAAGAGTCACTTCATGACATCACAAGGTGGAACAGCATTCTGAGTTTTGGAGTTAACAGACTAACAATAAACCATTAATCAAACATGTGAATGGAAGAAAACACAACTCCGGGTATGTTTATGATGATGTAACATTATATTATAACATGGCTTAAAGCTTATAAGAGTCAATTTTGCGTAATACAGGACCTTTAAAAATGATTCAGTTGTGAAGCCTGAATCATTCTTAATAAACTATTTGTGCATTATGAAGTCTTTGATCATGCTTTATTAAGGCTAATTATGGTGTAGTTACTATATAGTAGAGCCAAATATAAATATAAGTTTAATTTGAGGTATTATCAACAGTGAATATCAAAATTGTTATTATTATCAGGCTGGATCATTGGTTCTGAATCACATCTAAGCAAAAGTACACAGGTAAAATACAAACTAAGCACAAGAACTGTACCAGTGGAGGTTCCGTGTTTGACACCCACTGCTCAGTAATGGTATTATTTTGAATAGACTCATTATTTTCAATAGTCCCTCTGGTCTTACCGGTTGCTGTAGTCGACTCAGGCCTTCTTCTACACTGGCCGACTGCACCATGATCCGAGGAAGACTGGGCTGGAGAAGACATCAAACTTTCAATCAGTATCGTATCCAATCATTATTTTTATTTCATACCACTGATTCTATTACTGTCAAAATATGCTTTATACTGTCCAATTAATACTTTACTAAGCTTATATTGACACTTGACATGTCAATCACCATTTCCTCCAGATTTTTACTCAAATATTCATAGATCCACAGAATTATCCCACAGAATCAGCGGCTAGGTTCACATGCACACGAAAATTTGATCTAATTTTTGGACATTTGAGATCATTTAAATGACATGCAACCCGCCAAATCTGATGTGAGTAATCAGATGAAAGAAAGTGATTTTGCCATTTACATGTCATTTCAATCTCATATAATAATCAGATTTAGAGTGCGCATGTAACCACAGCCTGTGAGTGTTATTGTTCGTCAATTCATTTACACCATGTTTTCATTTAAGAAGAGCTTATGAATCAGAACAGATGTATGTAATTATAATCGTGTGAGAGCTGAACTATGGAGCAGACGTTTGATTGGGGTCATGGCTCCACTGACACTGACCGCTGTGGTGTTGTCAAAGTTCAGGAGGTCAAACACAGTGATTCTGTTCATCTTTGCGTCCTACAGTTCACACAAAAACTCACTGTCAATATTCTCCTATTTTTTTTTACACCGAGTTGTTTTAACCGGCTTCTTCTCTTGAAGATTAAAAGGTCCTATATTACACAAAATTGACTCTTGTGAGCTTAAAGTCATGTTAGAATGCTGTTACCTCCTCAAAAATATACCTGGAGTTGAGTTTTATTTCTCAAAAGTTTGAGTAACCCTCTATTATTACTCCATCTATATCTCCAAAGCCAAAATGTTCTGTTCTCCCTTGTGATGTCATGCAGTATAAGTAGTAGTAGTTTTCAAGTTAACAGCTACTTTTTACCTTTTGTTCAGTAGAAATTGGCAATTCCAGGGCTGAAATCATCCAAAAGATTCTAGTGATGGTGTATGGAGTTTAAAAACACTGTGGAGCACTTCCTGTATTACCACATGACATCACAAGGTGGAACAGTGTTTTCTGTTTGAGGTGCCTCAACCTAAATTTGAAGGCTTTGCTTGTTAAACGTGTGTGAATGAAACAAAACACAACTCCAGATATGTTTGTGATGAGGAAGCAACATTATAACAGATCACAAAATAGCGTCATATGTGCTCTTTAAAGCACTGTTAATGTAGATATTGATTTCAGTTCTGTTTAGTACCTCAGTATTATTCTTACATTTTAATTATTTTATAGAAACTGAAAAACTATTACATCAACTCCATAACGGTGAATTTGAAGTGTATCTTGAGTATTTTTTTATTATGCAACATCCAGGGAACTGAAATAAGACAACAAAGAACAACTTGATGTGAAACTACCCAAAAATATGGACTTGCTCCTTGAATATAATATTTTTTGTAGATCTTTTTTTCTCATTTGATATCCATCTAAAATATAAAGTAACATATATTCTCATCAAAGTATAGCTTTATAAATCCACCTGTTTTCCCTCAAAAACACTCACGCTCATCTCCCTTCACTGCTGTGTGCATAATCTCTTTGTTTTGTGTTGACCTACAGCAGGGCTTCATAGGGAGAAGACAAGTGCTCATTAGAACCAGAATCTAAAACAAAGGAACAACAGGATCTGCGGGTCTCCACTCCACACAGACACAACGCGCTCTGATTGGCCTCCCCTCTGTGCGAGCTGCTAATCAGACCAATAAACTCCATTGTAATCTGGTGACTCTGGTGTCTTCTGCGGTTTAGACGGAGTGTGATTGGAGACAAATGCTTCATCTGTTTCTCATTCACTCACTGCATCCAAATACGGAGACACACAGACGACCAATCAGAGCTCAGAAACCAGCCAAGACCTTCACTCATAACGTTTTATTTTAGAGACTTCAATTTACTTGTAGAAATGAATATTTTTAGTGACTTTTGTGTGTGTGTGTGTGAAATGTTAATCTGTGCAAATGGTCTCTCCATGCAAAAATCACTTACTAACACCTCGTACTTATTGCCTATTGATACTTTGCAGTGGCATCACGCTGGGGGTGTTCTACGTGCATCTCTAATGGTGGAGTGCTTTGGAGTTACCATGGAGACACATCGCACACATTAGCAAACACAGACAAACCTGTAGTAGTTCCAACTAAGTCAGTTCTTTATGGTCAGATTGTGTTAAAACAAAGATCAGATTAAACTCTTGCAAAGCCCCAGACAGAGCAGCGCCTACAGTTAGCATCAAATCTTCAGGGAATGCTAATGACGTCAGCCACAAAGTATCAATTGAGGTTGAAGAGTCCCAAAAACGTGAATGTGTAAAAATGTAAATGAGTATAAAAGAACAAAAATGTAATCTTAAATCACAAGAATCCAGTCTATCAGCACTGCCACGAGACAATATAAGAGTTCAATCACAAAAACAGGTATTCCCATTTAAAAAAATACCAAAAAGTACTTCCATAGGTATTAATATAATTTTGAATGGATTTAATCAAGGAGGGATGGAATAATATTTTACAGTAAAATACATTTGGCTTTTGAACATGATATTATACAAGGAATAAACTGCAAGCTTCTGGTGACGTTTTTGCAAATAAACTCATTAATATTCTTTACATGTTACTTCATCAAACTCCTGATATGCACTCTTTGCCTTTCTCACTTCCTGTTTTTATCTTTCTATTGTTTGCCTTCTGTACGTTGCCTCTGTTCCCATGGCGACAGGAGACAGAAATAGCAGCGAATGTGCCTTTGTTTCCATTCTGAATTCTGTGATGCGCATTTACCTCAGATGTGTAGGTGCCGCGTGGAGCGTACCTGAGGAGGAGGGGAGGGCATCTGGTTCGATTTCTCTTCTTTGCTTCCAGGAAGTAGAGACATGAGCAGACGGGGCACTGATTTCACTGGGGGCAAAAAAGACGCAGCAAAACCTGAATAATGTTTACAAACAGGGAAAGACAGAGAAAAAAGAGAAGGGATAGAAAATATTAGAAAAGAAACAAGTTTGGGAAATTGAGTCGTGAGGAGGAAGAATTTTATTAGCAAAAGCTGGAAGCAGAAGAAAAAGCAATTGGTGAGAAAAAGCTGATTTGAGGTTGGATATAATCAACTTGACAAAAAACAAAATTTATATTTTTCCACTAAAGATGTCAAGAAATGCCACATTCCAATTTTCTCATTTGTTTGCAATACACTGTAAATTCTTTAAAACAAATGGCTGTGTCCAATGTGTACTTCATATAGCCATATAGACATAAGTATATTGTGTTCAATAGAATATGATTTTACTTTTTCATTTAAAATGAGAAGCCCCACTCTTCATATTATAGCAACTAATGGATTTAAATTAACTTGTTTTATTGCTGACAAAGTGTTACATGAATCAAATCAATCACAACATAACTTTGAGTAAACTAATAACAAGGGGACATAGTTACACTTATAACATGCTTAAAGGGTTTTACATATGTCTCCATAAAATGATATTAGTTAAAAAAAATATATTACCAGTGTCTGGGTGGAGGCTCCGGGTCAGAGTTGAAGAGTTGGAGGGAGCAGCAGGTTTAACTGGAGAAGGCTTCAGAGACAAGTCCTGGTGACTCTCCCAACCCTGAAGTCACAAAAATCACCATTCAGTTACACACTGCACTACTAAAAATCTTCTAGCGGAACAAGGTCATAGCACTACTTGGCATTCAGTGTTATTACATGTTAGTCTCACCTTGATGTCATTAAGTTTGTGAGTGGATGAGGAGAGGTCCAAAGAACTGGAGGACAGCTGCACAGCCAAAGGTTAGTGAGTTAATGCTGGTTAGTACATAGGTAATAGCACAGTTATAACAGTAGGTAACAGTCAGTAGATAGTGACGTTGGTGCTATATTACGCCAAATTGACTCTTGTGAGCTTTAAGCCATGTTATGTCGTTACCTCATCAAAAACATGGAATTGTGTTTATTATTAGTCTGTCTACATCTCCAGTGCTCAAAATGCTCTGTTCCACCTTGTGTCATGAAGCTGTATTTTTAAGTTAATAGCTACGCTTTTATATTTTGTTCAGATTGGCAATCGGGACTGAAATCATCTAAATGATTCTAGTGAAGGTTTATTGAGTTTAAAAACACAGTGGAGCACTTCCTGTATAACCACATGACATCACAATATGGATCAGAGTGTTTTCTGTTTGAGAGAAGAACTCTGCCTAAATATGAGGGATTTGTATGTTAAACATGTGTGAATGAAACAAAACACACAACTCCAGGTGTGTTTTTGATGAGGAAAAAAACATTACAACATAGATCAGAAAATAATGCAATATGAGCCCTTTATTGCGCTGTGAGTGAGAATGAGATGGACAGCATGAACAGATTCTGTTACAATTACAATATAATTTCATTTATTTTATTTATTTAGTTTATTTAGGAGACAGGGACAGTGCACAATATACATTAACAGAAGAGATGCATTGTGCCACCTGTAGTCCCTGGTGCATGTTTTTTAGGTTTGATGGGGGAAACCAGAGTGCCCAGAGGAAACCCACCCATACATGGGGAGAACATGCAAACTCCACACAGAAAGGCCCGGGTGACCCGAGGATCGAATCTGGAGCCTTCTTGCCCGGAAAGGTCCGGGCGACCCGGCTGTCGAACCCGGACCTTCTTGCTGTGAAGCATGAGTGTTAGCCACTCATATTGGTTTCACTGTTCCCATTGGACAGCACAGCAAACATTCACAAAATTAATATTATAAGATTCTAAACTTGTGGATAATTTATTTGGATAATTCTTAATGTTTATTCATTTAGACTGAACCCTGCCCTCCATCAGATTTTTATACAACCTTTGTTTCAAGAATATGTACATAACAAAGTCCCAGAAACATGTTAATAAGCTTAAGTTAGGTATTAGTTGCCACACACACATAATTTAAACACTATAATATAAAACACTAATGTCTGACCTGGTTCACACTTGGAGAGCTCAGACTGTGCTTCTGAGCTTTTCCTCTGACGGCCAGTTGTTCCTTCACAGCCACCTCCTGTAAGCAGATATATCACATATAAAGACTATAACAAAGAAGGAATTATATTCATGACATACAGAGGAGGAAATAAGTATATGATCCCTTGCCGATTTTGTAGGTTTGTCCACTGACAAAGTAATGTCATTTTAATGGTAGGTTTATTTTAACAATGAGAGATAGAATATCAAAAAGAAAATCCAGAAAATAACTTTAAAGAAATATATAAACTATATAATCTTGTCCATGACATCCTTTGACAGCTCTTTGTTCTTTCCCATGTTGGAGAGTTTGGAGTTTGATTGAGTGATTCTCTGGACAGGTGTTTTTTTTATAGAGGTGACTAGTTAAAACGTGTCTAATTCAGGTGACGAGTTTATTAGGAGTGTCTAACTAGTCTGTGGGAGCCAGAACTCTTAATGGTTGGTAGGGGATCAAATACTTTTTTCACACAATGGAATGCAAATCATTTAATATATTTTCTATAATGTGATTTTCTTTTTGATATTCTATCTCTCAATGTTAAAATAAATCTACCATTAAAATTATAGACTGTTCATTTCTATACTTGTTTCCTCTACTTTATCTACCAAATATCTATTAAACCCACTCAATAAGAGGTTGAACATTCACTGTCAGTTCAAATAAATAATTTAATTATTTGCAACAAAATATTACTTAATTATAAAGGTGGAAAGCAGATTATGTAATCTTTGCCAGGATATTAAGTTCATCTATTCACCCCATTCCTCTAAATTTAGTTTACAATTGTTAATTACTTTGGCAACAATAAATATTTTTCATGGCTTGAAACACATGAATTAGTGATATTAGTTGATCAGAGCTGAAAGAAAAACAGTGACTTTGTGGACGCGATCAGTAAAAGGTTTATTATAGAATGGTGTGTTTTGATATCCATTTTAATATCGCCAAACTGTACCCTTATGCAGTGCCCTGCATGACCCCTGACCTGCGTGACCCCTGACCTGTCTGAGTCTGTCCAGAGTGAGCACATTCTCCACAGCGAGGACACTGCGCAGGTACTTCTCTATGGCGGCCTCACTGTCGGCTGTGGGGTCCTCCTCTGCACTGGCCGCCAGCCGAGCGAGCATCTCCCTGTCCTCCGGCCCGTGGATGTCCTGAACACAGTGAATGAACAATAGAGACAATAATCAGGGGTGTGACAATTATAAATACATAAATAATGGTTGTAATGAGGCCTTGCTTAAAAAAACAAACAAACACACTCATTGCGGTCAGTTGCGGTCTCGACTATTGTGAAATCTGTAATACAATATTTTACCTCAGAATAATAATGTTTAGTAATTACACAGAGTTTACGCAGTGTGCACTGTTCTCACCCCGGGGATGTTGGAGACAATTTCAAAGGTGACTCCACAGCCGGGGATGGTGCTCCGCTGGGACATTCTCTTCAGGAGGCTCTGAGCAAAACCCTGTCAGACACAGACCAGATACTGATACATTTGTATGAATATTATTTAGCAAATTTCACTTTTTTATTAACAATATTGTATATCTGATTAAAAAAAAAGCTTAGTTTTAACATTGTAGAGTTTGAAATATTAGTTTTGATACTCGAAACTCAATTTAAATACCTCAATAGCACCGTGATAATAAAAAACCCTCCCTTTTTATAATACACAATATTCAATGCAAAATAACAGTAGTTCCTTTAATAATAATAGATCTACAAGCTCTGAATTAGATCGACCATTTAAAAACTATTCCGAAAAGGTAAAATTTGTCCTATATTTTGTATTGATACTTACAAACTACTATTAAACTATACAAACTAATATCTAATTTCAATAGTAGTTTTTATCGACCTGTCTCCCGGTGACGCTGACACAGATGCGTTTCCGTAGTAACAGCCTCATGTGGGCGGGGTGGGACAGCTGCACCACAGTCTTCACAGTCAGATAAACCCTGAGGTCTGGGGTCCCTGCTCGACTCAGCTCTGGGCACTCGTGAACTGTGGAGTCCCAGGACGCCTCCACCTTCACCTGCAAAACACCAACACAAAAATACAGTTTAACTAATATTCATACTTTTATAGTGTAGAATTGGTGACAGGTCTGTAGCTGATGCCATGATATTCAACAGAAGTTTCTTTACATTATATTGCCAATTATGTAACGTTTACCATGGGGCAAGACATTAAGACAGGATACACTACTTAGTACAAATTAACATGCTTGACTGGGACAAACCATAGACTGTAAATGGACACAGCAAACCTGCTAGCTGCCACATTCCAAATAGGAAGTGAACATGGGAGCACTTCCGGCTCTATCAACTCCAGTTGACTTTACACTGAAATATTGTCACCTCTCTCTGTATCTGCTGCAGTGAGCCTCGTAATTTTGGTCTTAAAATGTTCATATTAACCTGCGCTACAAGATCCTGGTGTTTTTATTTTGCTATTTTGTCTGTAAATAAATTCCTATTCTTAATATGGACCTCCACTCCAAATTCGCTTATATAACTTCAAGCTTTGTGTGCTTCATTTAACTGGAGCTGAACACTATGGGTGACGTCACACCCCCTTAGTCCATTTCTTTATACAGTCTATGGGACAAACTAACTACTACTTAATCCGCAACTAATATGAAAGGAACTATGAAGCTACAGGTAGATGAAAAAAGTTGTCATTATGGGCTCTACAGATGTCTGGTTAAACACAAGTAAAAAATGAAGTTACCTGATTACACTTGACACTTGGCTAGAGAGGGGAAAACATTCAAATTATTAAAGCAATTGTTATGCATTTGTGATACAAATGACGTAACTCAAAGCAAGTTCAGGCTTATTTTAAGTTTTTGTTTTCATTTGTGGTTTCGTTTGTTTGTACTGTGATTATTACACAGTAATCATTAAACTTTTGTGTACAAATTGTGCTATACAAACAGTTTTAAAAGTCCAACTCCACACCGACTTTTGCCCAGACAAACAGCAGTGGTTGGTAAGATTATTTTCAGGATGATTTAATTATTTATTAATTGTTTATTTGAATACAGGCAGATACAACAAACGTAGAATCGCAATTCAGTTATGTGACGCAGGTAGCACTGTGTTTATAGCCTAGGCTAATTGACAACACCAGTCCCCGAGAACAGCTTTTAAACACTAAAAAGCAGTGCGATTCTTAGTAGAAACAGCAATAAATACACTGAATTTGTCAAGAGGAATTGCCCTACTTTTCCAACAGCCCCATTACCTTTGGATCATAATGTTTGACGATGTGCAGGTCGAAGAACTCATCCTCGTCTTCCTCACTAAGTAAAGCGTCCAGGCCCCCGGAGAGAGGAGCAGAGAGCCTGGACTGGAAATCATCCGCTGAGAGAAAAACACAAAAATACAAAATTCAACAGAAGGAATCAACTTCGCAGAAACACTTGCCTTAGCTTTACTTTATAAGGCTCTGTAGTGGTCTTTACTGAGGATGGACTGTAGACCTTCATATACTGGAATTGGGAAAATTTGGGCCAGTATTTTTTTTTCAGATATTATTAAAGGTAAACAGATGAGCAGTGAAGCTAATGAAGTGCCAGTATGTTTTCACAGTCACAATCACAATCACAAGGTACAACAAATTATATCAGATAAAATGCATTGTGTTATTATTTTGTCAAAAGTGAAAAGTTAAATTGGGAACTACTAATCTACTTCAAAATGTGGGCCTTGGCATATGTTTAAAAATATTTATACAGATATCAAATGTCAGTTATCAGCTTTACTGGTGGAGGGCCCGCTACCTACTTGTCTCCTGGAGATGTTATTGCTTTCCCTGGAATGTTCCATGGTATGACATTAAACATTTCCATATTCATTACAGGTGTTTCTATTGCTCAAAAATATGTTTCCTTTTGTGAATAGGGCGACTCCACAGATCTGAATTGTAATATAGCGTAGTGCTGTAACCTCCGTGTCTCCCTCGTGATGCTGTGGAACAAAGCATTAACATTTCCATGGAGACAAGCAGGTGGTGGACCCTCTAGTGGATCCGCTAGAAATATTACCCAGTGCACCTTTAAAGTGCTTATGACAAGTTAGACTACTCATTTTACTAAAACACATATAAGGTCATTATATTTAAGATTTAGCTAAAACTGTATAATTCTTTTCCCACTTTTAGATAGAATTCTCCCTAATGTAATATCATCATGGGACTCTCTAAAATATAACTCTCTACTTCCTTAAATTTTTCTTCACAAAGTGCTTCTTGATTTGTGTAAAACTATCATTTGTATTTACAGCAGGTATTATCCCACCAAGTTAAGTCAAATTTGGAGAATCATCAAAACCTATGCACTTTAAACTTCAAATCCATACAGGACCCTTATATCTGCCATGCTCACAGTAAAAATGACATTAACTTACCGCTGAGATCCAGGAAGAGGACTGGGATGTGTGTTTCCATTCCTGGGACTGGGACCCTGGGGGAGACACTGTCAGACAGTGACTTCACGCCTTTAACACATCATTAACACAACAGACACAGAGGAGTGCGCATCTCTCACTAAATAGCTCGAACGGGCTAAACTTACATCGATCACAACTTGATGATGGAAACTGTTGTTTTGCAAAGTGTCAGAAAACAAAACAATAAAACACAATAGAGGTGGGTAATAGTGACAGAAACCGTAATCTCGGTATTTTTTGGGATGCTACAAATATTTACAACATTTGTGCAATGCATCAGACAAGTGACAAGTAGTATTTAATGCTACTCCAAAGTTTGTTTTTTTTATATACATTTTTTCTAATCATATAAAACATAATAGATTTTCAAACTGCATACTTTTAAAACAACCATTTTGTTATGAAGTATGTACCACCTAAGAATATATTTTGGCCTTTAATGTACCACCAGATACTTCCAAGTTCTAAACAAGGACTAAAGCAGAAAAGGGCGCTACCTACTTGCTATACTGGTTCTAAACAAGGACCAACCCAATAAAATCAACAAAAATGTGGTTTACTCAAAATTCTGGAAATATCTGAACCACAGAGGACCTTTCATACCAGCAATTGGAGAACCACAGTTATAAACAATATATCACCACCTCTAGTCAACAAGGACATAATCATTTTGTTTTGCCCTCTTGCTCCAGTCGGACACAGACCTCTCAGCTGGGGCTCCTGGGATGCCGCTCCCCGCAGAGGGCACCAGCACAGCGTTCCTCTCCTCAGTGAGGGTCAGACGGCATTCCAGCAGCTGAGACTCTCTCTCCACATCGTCCTCTGATTTATCTGAACACAGGGACATGTTCAGACTAAAAGCACTACTACTGTATTTAAAGGTGCACTATGTAACTTTTTGGTTGGGGGGCCGTCACCTGCTTGTTTCTATGGATATGTCATGGTATGACATTAAACAGTTCTCCTTTACATGTATTAAATTACTGGTAGTTTTCTAGCTCAAAAACACCTAGAAAAACAGGGTTTATGACTGTGAGTGGGGTTACCACTCCACAGATCTGACCTGCAACTTGGTTCTGGTCTCCATGAAGATAGAAAGGTTTAATACCATACTGTGAAATACTCCAGGGAAAGCAATAACACCTCCATGGAGAAAAGCATTTGACTGGCCCTCCACCAGAAAAGTTACACAATGCGCCTTTAAATAACATTAACATTACTAACAATCTACTGAAATAAACATTAACATTACTGTCACTAACAATGTATTGAAATAACACAATTAGGGCGATTGTAACTAAAATTGTACGTTTGTTGATTATGAGTATTGACATTTTGCAGCTGGATCGTCAACATTCCCTGGGGGGTGTGAAGCTAACTCGAAGCACTACTCTGTTAGAAGCTCTGTTACACGAGTTAGACATAATCTGAGCTTTATTTCGACAGTATCTGACCAGATAGAGCTGAGTGGGTTGGAACTACAACAGGTGAGATGATTTGTGCTGTTAAACAAGTCCCTTTCAAATAACACTGCAGTCACAAGCAAGCTAGCATTTGCCAACAGTTTTTCAGTTAGTCACTCTCACCTTTTTGTGGAAAATCAAACACCTCAACAGGATCATGAACACTCGTATTGATCACAGACCCCTGAAAATGTGTTGTTTCAATCCATTTTGTATTTTTTCTCGAGTTTTCAGATTATCATAAAACCTTATTGGCTGTGTTTGGTAATGTTGCAGTGAAATATGCTGCTGTATTACAACAGAGTGGACATTTTGCCATACTGTGAATATGACACTTAATTACAGATTCTGAGAGGGCTTGGTGGTATGACTAAAAATGAATCATGTTTTGTTCCTCATGTACAAGTCCACTGAAGCAGTACCTGGTTTAGA
Source organism: Taenioides sp. WSHXM2023 (assembly GCA_029959045.1). Lineage (NCBI taxonomy): Eukaryota > Metazoa > Chordata > Actinopteri > Gobiiformes > Gobiidae > Taenioides > Taenioides sp. WSHXM2023. The sequence goes on along the minus strand of CM057103.1, from coordinate 10,927,479 downwards.
GACAATCTTCTGCAGCTGTTGGTCCAGATATTCTTGTCTCTGAGTCAAAGTGAAGAGCCACTGCTGCCTCATGCGCTCCAGATCCAGCTCCTGAACACCAGAGGAGACAATTACCAGTAACACTTAAACTGGTTAGAGCAGTTTTATAGAAATTTTTAACAGAAAAACTAAAAAGCATTTATACATAATTTTTGGATCTATGGATTTGTGAAAAGGAAGACAGCTTGTATTATCCTAATGATGAACATTATAACATGCTAGGTGAGTGTAGTGGGTCCTAAATTGTGCACTGTAAAAGGGGCGGTATCAGATTGTTGTCATTGCGCTGTTAGCTTGCTAGTTTTTAGCAGTAGCATGATGGCCAAACTCCATATTGACCTCAGATGTGTGAAAATATGTGAAATGTGCTTATAAACTTATTTCAGTGAAGAATTAGGATACTAGACATGTGTTGTATATTATTTAAAAATGTGTATACATTTATATTATATTTGATGAGGATACAGAATTATAGTTTTGTATAATGCAGTCCTATTAAGACAAATGTATAAGAGTTGCTACTTACTTGATAGCTGTCCAACTCTTCATTGTCACCCTGAAATAAACATACACAGAATTACTGTTTAGCATGATGTAAAAACACCTTCTTATAAATCTCCCAAAGTGAATGTGTTTAATGTCTTACCCAGTGCGCCTCAGCAGCTTTGGATAGAGGAGCCTGTCGGACTTTGACGTCGCCAATGGAAACGGACACGATGGAGGCCGCGATCAGAGGCATGGTCCCAGAGTCTGGCACAGAGCGCACCTCCACCTGTACACGCCGAGACTGACCCTGCAATTTATACAACAGACAGAACTATTGCTTAACTATTGGTTTGAGTAATCCTGTATTGTACTGCATTGAGATGGCTTGAGTGCTCAGAAAATTCATGTTTCCACCTACCCCCTATCCCCACCTACATTTCTGTACCTGCTTGTGATTATTCAAAAAACAGACTCCAGGTCAAGCATTTAGGATTAAAGGTCCTAAATCAGACAAAATTGACTCTTGTGATCTTTAAGCCATGTTGTAATGCTGTTACCTCCTCAAAAACATACCTGGACCTGTGTTTTGTTTCATTAACACATGTTTGAGTAACCCTTTATTATTCGTCTATGTACAGTCAAAGCTCAAAATGCTCTGTTTCACCTTGTGATGTCATGAAGCAGTAGTTTTCAAATTAACAGCTCCCTTTTACTTTTTGTTCACCAGAGATTGGCAATTCCAGGGCTGAAATTATCCAAATTATTCTAATGAAGGTGTATGGAGTTTAAAAACACATTGGAGCATTTCCTGTATTACCACATGACATCACAAGGTGGGACAGAGTGTTTTCAGTTTGAGAGAAGAACTCAGCCTAATTATGCTGGGTTTGTAAGTTAAACATGTGTGAATGAAACAAAACACAACTCCAGCTATGTTTGTTGTTTGTGACGAGGAAGATCAGAAGAGATCAGAAGTCAAAGGATTTAGTTCTAATACATCCAGCTAAACGTCCTCATGAGAGCCTTAAACTGTTGATCACTGGCTCCGTACCTGTCTGAGCTGAAACACGCCCCCGGTGCGCACGTCTTTAGCGGCCGTGACTTCCACAGGTGTGAAGTCTCCGGCGTCGTTCAGCTCCATCAGCTGCACCCACAGCTCCAGACGACGCGTCACCTCGCTCCACCTGACGGGGGACACACAATCGTGAGGGATGCTGTCACTTTAAGAGGCTAAACAGGTTTTGTTTGCATAGGCCAAGGCTATGTGATCATCTGAGCTACAATTACTGCTTCCCTCTGCTCACAATAACACATTTTGCAGTAAGATATATTGGTTAAAAATATATAGAAGTATAGAAGATAAATGATAATACTGAAACGAATTTATGCCACTGACAAACAACCCGTAAGTAGAATTATCCCCAAAAAGTATTAATTTACTATGTAATATGGTTAAAAAAAACAATTCATAAATAATAAATCTAAATCTCTCAATAAATAAATAGCAAAAAGCAATAAATAAATAGCAGAATGAAAAACTTTAGTAGTTAGTTGAGTCATAGTGATCTATCCAGCCCTTTAAGTTCAATCTAAATCATAGAAGAGAAAAAAATTGTTAGTTTACTAGTGCAAAGAAAAAGTACCCACGATAAGAGTAATTATTGTGACAGGCCTAGCCACAAGGATACTCAATCAAACTCTGGACTGAAAATGCCATTTTGTTTAATGGTTTTTGTCTGTTTGTAATATGAGCTTTCTTGCTGCACCAAAAGCAAATTCCACCAAAATGTTTGTGTGGCTATGAATAAACATTCTGATTCTGAATCAATTACAAAAATAGTTTAAATGTAACAAACAATTAAATCTGTTTTTAATTAGATAGACACAGGTTCTGCCTTCAAAACCTGGAATAAAGTTACTTCAGTAAAAAATGAACAGAATAACCTCCAATTTGAACTTGCTTTACCCTGCTTTTAACTTCTGGTAGCACATGACTGTTTCAAAATGATTATTTTTAGGCTAATCTAACCGTGTGCATTCTCCTCGTACCTCTCCCTCAGAGATCGAGTCTTGGCCTGGATGACGCCCAGGTCCCACAGAGCCAGGTTCCTACGGTGATTGGCCTGTTTATGTCCGTACACCTCTATCGCCACGGCGCCCTCAGACAGGTACTCCACAAAGTCCTCCGATACAAGGACCACTAGCTCCTAAAAATACACCAAGAGAAAACAATCACGTCTCTGGATTATGGGCAAATTTAATGCAAGTAATACAGGATTAAATGATTTTCCCAATAATACTGCTAATATTACATGACATAGGTTTTTTGAGTGCGTCCTTTCAACACATTAAACCTTGTTGAGGCTAATGGATAACATTTTTAAAAATATAGAATGTCAAGACAGGTAAAAAATATACGATAATTATGTTGTGTAAATCACTGTTTTATGAATGAATGAATTAATTAATTAATTAATAAACTGATAGACAGATAGATAGATAGATAGATAGACAGATAGATAGACAGATAAACAAGCAAACTGTATTTTCAAAGCTAAACAAACTATTAATCAATCAAGGCAAAACAGGACTAAACAAACTTTCTTGTTAAATTAATTGCTCTTGTTCTGACCTTGGTGCTGTCAAAGACCACAGTGCACTGGGGGTCCCGGGAGGAGGAGGGGGAGGAGGGGGAGTCCATCTCAGGAGCCACAAACACAGGCTCCTCCTGACCCCAGAAGTGATACTGACAGAACACAAAGTTGGACAGATGCCGAGGGAGTCCTGTAGCTTGCAGGAGCTTCACCTGAAACAAGAGACAAAGAAATATTGAATGATTATGAAAAATGTTGGGATGTAGACGCAAAGGGCTACGTACAGTATTAATTCAACAATATTTTCAGGTTTAACTTGGAAATAGAAAAAACACAAACTGCCAGCAATTTTAGTCTCTATTGTTATGCTACTCTGTCTACTGGCAACAACCTTATTAGTGTCATTGAATCCAATCAGTATTCGTTACGCTAGCTAAAACTAAAAATTACATGAAAGTTTATGTTGTTTTTTGCTTCATGAAGAGGGATCAAGTAATTATACTTATATTAAAATAAGATTAACCCATTTCTAAATATCTTCAACTCAAAAGCTGCAATTTTAATTTGCCCATTATCTCACACTTGCATCAAAATTGGCACTTAAAGGTGCACTGTGTATTTCTTGGTTGGGGGTCCATCACCTGCTTTGTTCTATGGGTATGTCATTGACAAACTTACACAATGTACCTTTAATAGTGAATAGACCCGGAACTAAACTTGTAATAAACCTACACCAAATCAGATCTACATTGTTATTCATGACTAAAAAGGGATCAAAGTGTGAACGCAGCCTGTGTCTCACAGTATAAACACTAAAAGAGCATTATGATTATTATGATTATCTCCTCCTCACCACACAGTAGAGTCTGCGTTCTTGTGTTTCTCCATCTGTGCAGCTCAGAGAGTCCACCAGAGATGAACTGTCCTCTGAGCTTTCAGTGCCTCTCCACACCTCTACATGCAACCGACCAGCCACCTGATGCACAACAAGAAAATACAGGGTTAAATATGTCAAACAAGGGACTAATGGTGTTATTCTGCACCATCATTTAATAGTCCATTGTCATAGTTTAGTTTATTAGTTTCAGTAATAATAATACATTAATCTTATATACACTTTGCCAGATGCTCAAAGTCTCTTTAGAAAATGCATTAAGCTCATAAAGGAAAAGATGCTTTACACTACATTTAGCTAAAGCTAGTTTTCATCTACCAGGTAGCCCAGGCAGGTTAACAAACACAATTAAAATACATCCAAATATCCACCCATTTACAATTTCAAACCATGCATTGTCCCACAGTTTTGTATAAAAACTTGACATGCTGCAAATAAAAATGTCATACACACATACATTACAATTCACCACATGCTAAAAGGACTTTTGTAACAGAAAAGAAACCCCTCGGGTCAGAGCAGAGTTTAAGCCTGTCTGGGAGCTTTGTCTGAGAAGTCTGTGCAAAGGCAGAGCTAAGTTTGGGGAGTCTGCCGTCATAGTGACTTTTGGACCTGTATGTTCTGGTGGTTCACACAGAGAAAAGCTGAACAAATCTCTTAAAGATCCTATATTGCATAAAATGGACTCTTGTGAGCTTTAAGCAACGTTAGAATGTTGTTCTTACCTCCTCAAAACATACCTGGAGTTGTGTTTTGTTTCATTCATGTTTGAGTAATCCTTTATTATTAGACTGTCTGCATCCAAAGCTCCAGTCCAAAGCTCAAATGCTCTGTTCCACCTTGTGATGTCAAGTGGTGGTTGTTTTCAAGTTAACAGCTACATTTTAGTTTTAGTTCAATAGAGATTGGCAATTCCTGTATTACCACATGACATCACAAGGTGGAACAGAGTGTTGAGAGAAGAGCACAGCGTAAAGAACACAGGGTTTGTGTTTGAAACATGTGTGAATGAAACAGAACACAACTGTGTGTTTGTGACGAAGAAACAACATTGTAACATAAATCAGAAAAAAGTGTAATGTGAGCCTTTTAGGTGGTGAAGGTACAGCATTGTTCAGAATTTATTGTACTAATCACACATCTCTTAAAGTTGTTTTTTTTTCACGATATTTTGAAAGGTCGTTATGAAAGGTTATTGCTTTTCATTTATCAAGCAATTAATTTCAGTACAGTGTTTCTAGTTTAATCATAAAAATATCATCTTGTTCTTCAGATTTATTGTCCAGCTTTCTTAGACGATGGCTGTCACAACAGTTTTTGCAGTATAAAACAGGGCACCAGTAAAGCACTTCTTATGATACAAGTGCCAGTTTACCTCCCCCTTCTGGTTGATGATGGGCACTGCATACTGTAGCTTCACATCATAGAACAGACAGGCCAGAAACACGTTGGCGACTCCGATCAGACTGTGATTCTCCTGCTCGTCAAAGAACGGATCAGCACGTTTGAAATATGACCGCATCACCTGAAAATACACAAGATATTAAAGGGCGTGTACATGATTTTGAACCATGATTGAAAAAGTTAGAACTGCCCTTTTAGTCTCTTCCACATGGTTCTCATTCAGCAACAACAATACTGACTGTAAATGTATATATTGTTCCTTATAAAAAGGTTAGCTTGTGGGAGTTTTTTTTTTTTTTTTTTTTTTTGCTTTTTTGCTTTCATTTTAGAATTTCTAGATTGAAATTAAATAAAAATGTCCCTTGTAGTTGCATTTTTTTTTCTTTTTGAGAGTAGAGTAGACAAAGACAGTACTGATTCTTCAAATATCACTAAAAGTAGAAGTAAAAAAGTAAGACATCAATAAACCTCTGTTAGAAATATTGTACTAAATAATGTACTAAATTAAACTCAAAACTAAAAGATATTTGCATCAGGGTTTTACTGACTGGGTTGTCTTCATCGAAGTCCTTCCACTCCTGGTACAGCTCCCTCATGTCCACCAGTCTGTTCTCCATCTTCTCCAGGGCCCAGATCTGCTTCCCTTTGCCTTTACGACGCACCTGGATGGCCGGCTCGCTCAACACAGCATCACGCTAAGAATATACAGATGAGCAATTAATAGCTGACAACAATGCATGGCACTAGAGGTTGTTGCCATCTAGTCTGAATAATATAAATAAATATAAAACAATGATCATTTGCATGTTTTTTTTTTTGTGTTTTTTTTTTTAATATTACACTTGTAAATGTCGATAAATTTGTCTATAAAGAATGACGCTACTTATTAGAGGAAATAATAAGATACTATGCTCACAGAATTGTTTGTTGGTTTTTGCAAATTAACTTCTAGTTAAAGGTCCCCTCTTTCACTATTTTCTGATCTGTTATAATGTTGTTTCCTCATCAAAAACATACCTGTAGTTGTGTTTTATTTAATTCACACGTTTAACATACAAACATTTTTCTCTCTTTTCTCAAACTGAAAACACACTCTTCCACCTTGTGATGTCATGTGGTAATACAGGAAGTGCTCCACTGTGTTTTTAAACTCCATACACCTTTTACTAAAATCATTTGGGTAATTTCAGCCTTGGAATTTCCTATCCCTACTGAATTAAGGTAAATGGTATGTTTTTAGGTAGTAACATTATAACATGGCTAAAAGCTCACAAGAGTCAATTTTGTTCAATACAGGACCTTCAAAAGGTGTACTATGTAACTTTCTACTGGATTGTCTACCAACTGCCTGTTTGCAAGGCAATGTTATTGCTTTGCCAAGAATGTTCCAAGTTTGGCATTAAACTTGTCTCTAAGGAGACAAGCAGCTTAGACCACTAGACATTAAATGAATAAATGTAATACTTAGGAACACTGCTGGCAAAATATAACATAAAATATCCATGGGGACAAGCAGGTGGTGGATCATCTACCAGAAAAGCAACATAATGCACCTTTAAGCCCTGGTTTTGTCATGTTGTGATTTAGATACATTTGAAGACACAGGGCTGGTAAGGCTAAAGGGTACTTATAGTACAATATATGAAAACAATATTCTTTGGGGTCAATACTTATCATGTGTACTTTTTCTTTGTACTACTCAAAAAGTTTTGGTTATTTTTTTACTATATGGTAAGATTTAACCCACAAAAGACTGAATTACAAAAGCATTTAATTCTGCTATTTATTTACTGCAGCTCATAATTTTTCCACAATATTATACATTTAGAATAGATTTTGTGGTTTAAATCTGCTTTAGGGTTATTATGTCAGGGTTAGCTATTTTCAATATTATCATTTATTGTCTATATTTACTTCAGCAATATCACACTTCAAAATGTGTTATCATGACAGGCCTGCTAATGGGGAGAACATGTGATCTCCTACCTTTCTGTTGGCGTCCAGGTTGGCCGCGGGTATCTGCAGAGTGACCAGGTACTCCGTTCTCTTGTTCAGCTCTTCTGCAATGAAGCCAGCTTCCTGAGCCAGAAGATTCGCCCTCACAATCTGCTCTTTGAGACGACGCAGGCTCCTGGTCATCATCGCCTCTCTGAAAATACAAAACTTTAAGGCTTTAAACACTGTGATACCTGCATGATATCACTGAAAAGGGCCCCTATTGTGCTATTTTCTAATCTATGTTATAATGTTGGTTCCTCATTCACTCACAAGTTTAACAAACCCTGCATATTTAGGCGGCAGAGTTCTTCTCTCAAACAGAAAACACTCGTGAGCACCTCATGATGTCATGTGGTAATACAGGAAGTGCTCCTTTGTGTTTTTAAACTCCATATACCTTCACTAGAATCATTTGGATTATTTCAGCCCTGGAACTGCCAATCTCCACTGAACTAAAGGTAAAAGGTAGCTGTTAACTGAACTAACAATTACTGAAAATTACCGCTTCCTCATATCACAAGGTGGAACAGAGCATTTTGAGCTTTGGAGATGTAGACAAATTAAGACTAATAATCCAGGATAACTCAAACATGTGTGAATGAAACAAAACACAACTCCAGGTATGTTTTTGATGAAGTAACAACATTATTAAATGTCTTAAAGCTCAATTTTACGTAATATATATAGGACCTATAATAAGTACATATATCTTCTATAGAAAAATCTGTCCTCTGCCTTAGACCTTGAAGCACTGGTTTATTGTGCCACCAAAGATGAATGAAGATTGTGTCACCTGTCCTCACTCCAGCGGCGTGCACGTCTCTCTGGGCTGGTGGTTGTAGTACTATTCGTAGTATTGGTGGGATTTCCCGGGTCGAGGAGGGAGGGCTTCTCTGGGTTGAGCCTCTGTCTGAGCTGCTGTAGCTCCTGTTCGTACATCAGCCTCTGTCTCTCCAGAGCACAGCGTTTCTCCTCCTCGTGCTGCCGCTCCAAAGTCTGCAACACCGACTGCAATGGGTCTGATAAAAATACAGGACTTTAATATGAGGTGTGTACATAATGTCCAATGAGGCTATGTGGGATTTGCACTGGTGGAACCTTTTGCAGTTTGTGTCTATTTTTATGTCACTGGTAAAAAAAAAAGGAAATAGGAAATGCAAAAGGTCGCAACAGTGCAAAACACCCACTTATATTTTTGTGTGTGTTAAAAGATTAGAAAGTTGGCAGAAAGTAAATATTGGATTCATCAAGATGTGTTTTGGATTAAATGTGATTACAGATTAGAGTATGTGTTGATGTGTTGCTTTAAAAAGAAGAAAAATTGAGAATAAATATACAAATAGGTTCTGAAGAATATCTGAAGTGTAATTAAACACTGACAATGGACCAGTGTAATTACAATACATGTCCCTCAATAAAAAAGGAAGTAGTAGCATCACGTTTTTTATTCAAAATCAAAAGAGCTTTGTGAAACTAAAAACATAATAGGGCCTATTATGTTTTTAGTTTCACACCTTAGCATCTTTGGGTTGTGGAAATTAGCAATGGACAATATATTAGGGCTGATGTTATATGCAAATCTCTGTTATTGGATACAACTGCAGAAATTTGGAATATGAGCATAGTCTCAAAATAGCTACCATGGAAATACTGAACAAAAGAAAAATCTAAACAAAAAAACAAAACAGTGCAATAATGATGATGAAGAGGCTGACCATTGCTGCCCATGGCCTTCATCATGACCTCGGCCTGTGCAGACTCGTAGCTGAAGCTGCGTTCACTGGAGACGTCACTGAAGGAGTCGTGGTCCACATCTAGGCGGTCCACGCTAAGACCGACTTTAGGGGCAGAGCTCTCCTCCCCCTCGGCGGTGCTCTGGGCCTTGTGTTTGGGCAGGTTGATCCTGTGTGGTCAATGTCACAGAGAGGAAGTGTGTGTGAGAAACAGGAAGAAAACAAAAGTAGGGTAGCACAACTGATAAAGTATATGATGTGTTATAACTATTTTGAATATTGTGATTTGACATTATATTATTATTTAAAGAGCCACTAAACACCACTTTTTTACTGATTAACTGTGTATATGGGTCTAAAATAGAAGTGTATACCTATCCCTGGACTTATTTTGGCATTTTAGTGCACGTTTGTTAAAAATCTGACTTTTGGGTCAAAAGCTGTGTCTGTATCGACCTCTTTAGGATCAACTATGGCCACTACATTTTAAATTTACAGGTCGGACAAACAGCCGCCAATGAGTCAATGCAGGTTATTATGTGACAAGCACAGCCACTCACGGTTGCTCCATGGCGAAACTTGTGTCACTGTCACTCTCCATTGGCAGTAACAACCAGTGTTTCCCATTAATACAGAAGACAATGGTGGCCCCCTAGAGTCTAAAATTCTCTCCCATAGTAAAAAAAACAACCTAGCATAACAAAATTAGACTTTGGTACTCATTGTATTATCATCAATCTAAAAAATTACTGGTTAAAGATTAAATATAGGCAGAAAGTTACAGTTATACTGCACAAATTGAATGAGACAAAATAATTCAAATAAATGAATTTGTGCCACCATAATCTTAACAAAATCTACTGGAAACACTGAACAACAATACTATTACTTTCATGTAAAAATCAAAACTACACAAAGACTTCACGACAACAACTAAAATATTGGGAAATATAGGAAAACTAAAGAAAATTATTATTACATTATGATACACTCAAATAATACATGTTTGTCAACCTACATAAGTAGTCAGTACAATTACTATAAATGTAATAAATTTCTTGTTGTATGGATATTACATAAAATAAAGGTGTACTCTCATAACTAACTCTGGTCATATGAAACACTAGAAACAGCAGAATAAAAGAGAGACAAACCTAAAGAAGTGATTGTTGCCCCACAGGATTCGGTCTCCATGATGCAGCTGCACTGGACTGGTCACTACAGAGCCATTCACACAGGTGCTGCAGAGACAAAAAAAGAAGACTGATTAGTTTTACAATGGTCTTGATTTCTGGCTGAACTAGTATAAAACCATTTTGTAATATTAAAGAAGCTACAATTATTTATGACACTTGTCTAAAATATGTGCGTTTATTATCCATGTATCAACCTGTTATTGGGTATAACACCTTTTTAATATTGAGACGACACTCATGAAAAATGAGCCATCATGAAAGTAGCAGGTTCATACCGAGCATTCCGATGAGGAGTTAGTACTACTGCGCTGTCGCTGATGTCAATGACACAGTGTTCAGCTTGAATGGCCATTCCACAGAGCTGGATGTCCTGAGAGTTAGCAGAGCCCACCAGAGTGTGATCCTGGGAAAACAGGCAGCATCGGAAATATGATTACAGTAGTTAGTGAAAATAAACTGTAACTTAAAGAGATCATATCATGCCATTTTCAGATCTATAATATTATGTTGTTTCCTCATCAAAACATACCTGGAGTTGTGTTTTGTTTCATTCACACATGTTTAACACACAAACTGAGTTCTTCTCTCAAAGTGAAAACAGTGTTCAACTTGTGATGTCATGTTTTTCATATTTTTAAACTCCATACACTTTCACTGGAATCACTTGGATCATTTCAGACCCTGGAATTGCCCATGTCTACTCAACAAAAAGTAAAAGATAGCTGTTAACTTGAAAACTAGCATTTCATGACATCAAAAGGTGAAAAAGAGCATTTTTAGTTTTGATGTAGACAGACTAATAATAGGAAAAGGGTTACTCAAACATTTGTGAATGAAACAGAACACAACTCCAGGTATGTTTATGATGATGTAACAACATTCTAACATGGCTTAAAGCTCACAAGAGTCAATTTTGATTAATATAGAACCTTTGATGTACATGAAATGTGCCTAATCGTGTGTTGTACCTTGAGGTAGTACACGAGCAGTTCATTGAGGGCGGGGTCGGCGTTGAGATTCACCAGGAAGCACTTGTCGTCAACCACTCTAATACCCGAGGACTGAAGAGAGATGCCCAGGCTCTCCAGCTGCTTCTGACGCTCCTGCACCAACCACAAAAGATTACATTATTTAATGGTTGGCCTATATACAGTAGTACTATACAATCAATACATTACACCAGTATGACCAGTACCTGAGCAATTTCCTCAGTTTTGCGAAGCTTCTCCTCCCAGGACACAGTCATCTCCTGGATCAGTTTCTCAGACTCCTCCAGACGCTCTTTCAGCTCTGGAGCCTTCATGGACTGAAAACAATAAAAATATGTTATTAGATTTTTATTAAAGGTATTAAAAATACATGTATCTATAGAACTGATACAAAGACACACCTGCTTTAAAAGTCCTTATAATATAAGGTCACAAATTCAATTTTATCATCATTCATACTGCCTTTAAGAGGTGATCAGAAGCTTTCTGAGAGTTCACACTTCACTGCAATTGTATTTCATTTAACCGTAAACTATAAAGTACATTGCTAATTTACAATGTTTGATTGAAAACACTGACTGATTTTGAAAATGTTGTACAAAAAAGAATTCATTCATCAGTTGTTATAGCCCTAATTATTTTTTACTTTTTAACTTGACTTGATAAAAAGTGCTATAAATAAACGTTGATGAAATGAATGCTGTTAATAATGGTTGGTTAATAATTACTAGTCTGTACCTCTGCCTCTGTGAGCTGTTCCCTGAGCTTCTCCACCTCCTCCCTGAGCTCGCGGATGATCCTAGCGTTGGGGTCTTCGTTGATGACAGCGTGGTTCACGATGCTTTTGGCTCTGTCTGCGTACCTCAGCGTGGACAGAGTCTCATCATAATTATCGGCAGCTGGACTAACTGTGGCCACCATCGCAGTGCGGCTGTTACCTCCCAGACTGTCCTGTGTACGGCACACAAACATACACAAACATGTTATTTATCTAGTATGCATTTATACAGCTTTTTATTACAAAGCCAAATGTTAATGGCATTTGCTTATTGATTTTACTATGAGAGAGACCCTAGTGAGACTTCAAAGGTTTGGCATAAATATTTCTATGTAAAGGTGCATTGTGTAATTTTTCTGGTGCAGGGTCTGTCAAATGCTTTTCTTCATGGAGATGTTGTTGCTTTGTCCAGGCTTTGTCCAGAATATTTGTGGCCATACAGGCTTGTCAATGCCTGCCTCAGAAGCCAAGCGAGGCTGGACCTGGTTAGTACTTGGATGGGAAAACGCTGGGAATTCCAGGTGCCACAGTGGGGCGCCACTGTCAAAAACTGTTGTTGTGTCTTTAGGCAAAACACTTCACCCATATTGAGTCGTATGAAAGTGGAGTGTGTGAATGGTGCAGATTTGCAGCCTCTCTTCTATTAATTAAGTTTCACAGTATGATATTAAACCTCCATCTTCATACAGACCAAACCAGACCAAGTTACACATCTCAGAAAAAGTAAGATTTCTCAGAAGTGTCTTTTTATGTATTATTATGTAGCCAAGAGCTGCCAAGAACATCATGTGAATAGAGACAACAGATAACAACAGAGAGGTGTATTTTTGTTAAATACATCATGACGTTATCAAAGTTTTGCAACGTACCTTGAGCAGCCAGGTGAGCACAGAGTCTCTGTAGGGAACAAACTTGTTTTTTCCAGCTCCCTGTTCAGCCAAGGCCGAGATTACTAGACCCAAAGTACTGAGTGATCTATGGCAGGAGAGGTTATCATTAAAGCAGAGAAAGAGAGAAAGAGAGAAAGAGAGAAAGAGAGAGAGAGAGAAAGAGAGAGAGAGAGAGAGAGAGGAACACTATGTTACAAGATATCAAATGTCCCTATACATTCTTAGTACCTTTACTTTGCTCCTTTTAGATTGGAAAAGAAGTGAAAGTTTGTGTTTTGATAATGTTATTTGAATCCAATGGGCAAATATACTGTAGCTTTAAAAGGTCCAGTATTAGACAAAATAGACTCTTGTGAGCTTTAAGCCATGTTATAATGCCTCATCAAAAAGTGGTGTGGAGTTATGTTTTGTTTCATTCACAAATGTTTGAATAACCCTTTATTGTTAGTCTGTCTACATCTCCAAAGCTCAAAATGCTCTGTTCCACCTTGTGATATCATGAACCGGTAATCTTCAAGTTAACAGCTACCTTTTACCTTTAGTTTAGTACAGATTGGCAATTCCAGAGCTGAAATTATCCAAATAATTCTAGTGAAGGTGTATGAAGTTTGAAAACACAGTGGAGCACTTCCTGTATTACCACACAACATCACAAGGTGGTACAGAATCTTTTTTGTTTCTGAGGAACTAAATATGCAAGGTTTGTGTGTCAAAAATGTGTGAACAAAACAAAGCACAACCGCAGGTATGTTTGTGATGAGGAAAAAACATAACATAGATCATCCCTTTGAACAAACAAGATTTCTGTGGAAGTTTGCAGGAGATTTCTTGGTATGAAATATGCTGCTGATATGAAACAAAAACTCACACAGGGTTGAACCTCTTCTCTCAGCACAAATTCACTGAGCAGATTTTTTTCTGTCAATGCCACAATATCATAATTAAATTAAACAGGTAATAATAGATGCCAATAGAAAGTTGGTGCAGCTTTAATTTTATTATTGTGACCAAAACAACAAAAAATACCAGGATTATTCTGTCTGAATAAAACCTATAGTACCTACTGCTGACCGCTCACATTCTCGTCTCACAGGTGTCCACTGCATCTGGTCCCACACAGGTGGATGTCGTTTATTGTCATATAAATGTTTCTGATTTTACCGCTTTGTGCACAGACATGGATTAAACCATTAACACAAACTTTTGTGCAAGTTTGAGCTTTTAAAAAATACTTGGTGACTTGTTCATAACTTTGTCCATATATTATGTAATTTTCAATGTAACTATGGCATTTGTGAAGAGGTCTATAGTTTTATTGGTTTACTTACTTGTTTATGTTACTTCCTTCTTTCAGTCTCTCTCCGGCTGCTCCAGTTTTCGCTGCCCGCTCGCTGCCAGCCAGATCCACCAGACTCAGCTTACTCACTTTCTCTCCACTTGTCTACACAAATTAAACCAACCAAAATAAAAATATTACAGGCTTTGAACAATATAATACTGTATATAATATAATATTGGACTTCTCAATATGTAATGACAATTTTTTGGGTCAGAATTGGAAATCACTATCATTTGAAACAATTATCATTTAAAGTTTAGAAGAGGAATAGACTTCTTATATTTTATTAGCAATGTTGTGTAATTGATGTTTTAAAAGCTATTGTAGCTTGGGCAAGTGAATTTATTATCAAGGTTTAGAGGAGCAGAGCATGCATCCAAATCATTCAAAAAGTATTATTTTTTTTCCAATAATAACATTTTTGTATCTGATTGGAGCTGGAACAGGATTAAAATTTCTATTGATTTCACAGCCCTACATTGCCATTTTAATTGATGTATTGTATTTTAAACCTTTTTTTTTTTTTATACATGCAAGAGAGATGTGTTTAATGTCATAGCACGGAACATTCAAGGAATAGCAATAATACACCTTTGTTTAGTAAAGCAAGTTAAAGGTGCATTGTGTAACTTGTCTGGTAGAGGGTGAGTCACCTGCTTGTCTCCATGGAGATGTGCCTAGAATGTTCCACAGTATAGATGGGGGACTTGCAAGCCAAATTACAAGTTAGATTTGTGGAGAGGCAGCCCCACTCACAGTAAGAATTAATGATTTTTAAGATAAGTTTGAGCAATAAATAACACCTGTAGTTGAATAAATGCAAGACAGATTAGTTTAAAACCATACTTTGGACAGTTTAAACTAAAACATTAACATCTCCATGGTGACAAAAGTTACACAGTACACATTTAATGTTTCTCTGTAAATTATTACCAAACTAGACATTTTTAAACAATTTGTGATGATCTCAAAGAATGAGCTTATTCTATCATTCCTTAAATCAAGCATTATATAATTATTATTTATCAGATTTTATTATTTTTTAATTTTACCCCAGACTTAAGGTCGCAGAGTGTGTGTGTGAGGATGATGTTGAACACTGCATGAGATCGGCTGCTCTCCTCGTTCATATTTGTTGCCGCCACCGTTCGAGATTTATTCCCCTCCGACATCAAAGACTCGATATCCTGATTAAACACATAACATATAGTTTAAAGTGTAATAATATGGTTCCCTGGGTAACGCTATAAAATAAGAATGGTTATATTGAAGTAAACATATGCACAGTACCTTATAGCTTGATACAGCCAGTCGTGAGAGTCCATCCACATAAGGTCCAAACACCTTGTGCTCCCTCACTCTCAGTGTCTGTCGACCTCTAAAAGAGACAAAAAAGTTTTACATCTCATACAAACCCAATACATAGCTCCAAGCTCCAGCTTTAAGTATATATTTTTTTTTATTTCAATGTGCAGAACTATGGACTTTGTTATGCTAAAAATAAACAAGCATTGCTACAATGTCTGACATTTTGTGGTGGTGTAATTCACTTCAGGGTTTTGGGGACTTTCCAGTTGGTGCAGGGGTTGCTGAAGAGATACTTTGATACTTGTACTTAAATTACTGTAAGAGGCACCAATAATAGGGCCATAATATGGGGCATATGTTGTCTCTTGTGTCCCTAATAAAGACTGACTGAACGAACACCAGTTTTGGTGAACAATTGATTTAGATAAAATATATCGAATTGTGATTTTTCTGACAAACATTGCAAATGTGATATAATTGGATATTTACGTTTCAATAGCTAAATTCTGTTCAAATTTCACATTTTAATGGTGTCTAGGAACTTTAACATTTGAAAGAGGACTGAAATCTGAACAGGTAAACTAATCCAAGAACAACATGTATTTCAGAAATCTAAAGTAGTTACCAGGCTTTATACAGAATAATTGTGTGAATTGTGATTTTGATTCAGGTGTGACAACTTGCAGCCCTAGCTTTGACTCAGTCTCATCAGTACCCTTTGGGGTCCAGGAGGTCGCGGACTTTCTCATTGTAGATCTCCATGTAGGACACCTCCACAGTGAAGCTCTCTCCCTCCCTGAGCTCCAGGTTGATGCGGTTGAACAGAGCGCTGCAGAGACGAGGTATCAGACCAGGCTGCTCCGCTGAGCCCATCATGGTGAAAGACTTCCCTGAGCCTGGACACAGGAGGAGAAAGAACTGTCACAACGAGTTTATTTGATTTTTATGTTAGGTTTTTGGCTTCTATTCTAGTTGAGTTGAAAAGATCCCAACATTGGAAATCATTATGGCTTGGCAATAAATCAGAAGAAAATTAATCACATTTATTTCTTCTTCATTTTCTGATTTGATGTCTGAACTCTGCTTCAACTCATCCTTTTACTGACAAAGAATTGGCTGTAGATCTCGCCATTAAAATGATCTAATCATATTACTGACAATAAGCCATGTCTGAATCTCGATTCAAATTCAATAGACTGCTCAACCCTAAAAAGTATCATATGGTCAACATACAAAAGAAAGCTTTTTTTTCTTTCTTTTTTTTTTTTCAAATTCCAAAAACAGGACCTTTTATGTTTAGATGTTCTTTTGTACTTTAACAGATATATTTGCAATCAATATTAAATTGATTTGTCTTGACATGACTGCATTAGTTAGTTACAGTGTTGGGCAAGTTACTTCAAAACTGTAATGCGTTATTTATTACTTGTTACTCTCATTTCAAAGTAATTTGTTACATTACAATATTACTGTATTTAAAATGTGAGGATTTACACTACATTACTTTAAAGTTACTCTCACCAAAATAACTGGAAATATGGATTTGGCTAAATGTAGCTCATGACGCTCAATTAGCTCATCACACATCCAGTGGAATGTGATGTGGTGTCTGACGGAGCTGAACGGGAAGTTCAGTCACCATCGCTAATCTGCAGCTTCACCCCGATCCATGCACTGTGTGGATGTAAACAGACATGTGACGGACTACTTTCACCTTTTTACTTTTAAAGAACGTCCAAACTGGATTAACAGCGCTATTTTGTGGACTGGGTGTCATTATTTGCGGAGGACAAATTCTATGGATAATGTGGATGAGATGCTGCAGTTTATATTTACAAATTTACGAGAGGTGAGTAATAATTATTTTCGCTATTTCCAGAGTTTGTATGTTGCGCCTCCGTGTCCGTCACTCCTCTGCCCCTGACGCTTTATTGGCTGTTGCTGTAGCGTTGCTGATGTTTGGTGGTTACGATCTGACAGCAGCTCAGAGTCACACTGACACCACACACACATGAGGAGCGCAGAGGCTTCAAAATCGCACACAAAGACAAAAAGTCGGGTCACGCCAATCTCAGCCAAATTCAGACAAATTCTCCTGTAGTGTGGGACGGGCTTTAACCGCTGCTGATCTTGCGGTGATTTTAGCGAATTTGTATGAAGAAAAACAAAAAACCCACCACTTGAATCCAGATTAAAAATGCATTGTAAGACGCATTACTGACATTTGTACCGAGTAAAATATTAAATTTTTTTTCTTCCTTACATTACTGCGTTACAGCAAAAAGCAATGCATTACAGTAATTCGTTACTTTTGTAACGCATTACTCCAAACACTGTTAGTTAATAAGTAATTTGCATTTACAGTTATATTAACATTCTCCTTTTATTGCTACCAAAAACATACTTGAAGTTGAAAAGTAAAATCCACAATTTAACTTAAAAATTCACAATTCCACTTAAAACACAAACCAGTATTAAACACAACAGAAATGCCAGTTGCTGCAGAAGACCGTTACTGAGGTGTTTTATGTTGTTTTGACAGAGCGTTAGTGAAAATGCCACAGTAAAGGTCAGTGCATCCTGCTGAGACTTGCACCACTTCATCAACCCAGTCTAATTAACAAAGGGGATCTTTCTCATTCACTAAATCAGCCTGTCACTATGAGGAGGCCATTCACAATGAGAGCAGATCATATCAACTGGATGGATTATGGAATTTAAAGGTGCACTATGTAACTTTTTGGTTGAGGGTCTGTCACCTGTTTGTTTCTATGGATATGTCATTGCTCTGCCTGGAATGTTCCACAGTATGACATTAAACAGCTCTACCTTATATTCAATATTCAATTACAGATGGTTTTATAGCTCAAAAATACATAGAAAAACAGGCATTCTGACCGAGCAGGGTTGCCGCTCTACAAATCTGACTTGGGACTTTGTATGGTTTGGTCTCCATGAAAGGTTTAATACCACACTGTGAAACATTCCAGACAAAGCAATAACATCTCCATGGAGAAAAGCATTTGATGGACCCTCCACCAATGTAATTATACATTTAAAAAAAAACAAAAAAAAAACGTATTACTTATTTACTTATTATTTACTTATATTTTAGTGCCATGGTTATTCTTCTATGACGCAAGTTATACTGAATATAAAAAGTGATCTATGAAACTTTTCTGCTGGAGAGTCTGCTTGCTTTTCTCCATAGGGATGTTATTGCTGTGCCTGGAATGTTCCACAGCACTGCATAAAATGTGTTTATCTCACATTTCATTTACTTATTTCACTACAGATGTTTTTATTGCGCAAAAATACATGTACACTTACTGTGACTGGGTCACCTCTCCACAGATCTGACCTTGATCTGAGTCTTGTGGTGTCACCTGCTTTTAAAGTTTAATGCCATACTATGTAATATTTGGAGAGTAATAACATCTCCATGGAGTCAACCTGATGGTGGACACTAAAATGGTTGCATAGAGCTGCATAGACCTGATTTACATGGGTTTACTTCTAGTTTAGTCCTAGTTTAGACCAGGTTTAATCCATCTTTATGTTTATTTAAACCCAAGAATGAGCAAAGGGTGAATCACTCCTCAAATGATCCCATACTTTGTTAATGAAAAAGTAAGATATGTATTTTTAGTTTGAAATGGCTTTGGCTATGGCTATGACACAGGTGCTTATGTCATGTCCCTGGTACATCCTGATATCTAAAAGCATACTAAAACGTCACTGAACTAGAGAAAACATATGTGAATAAACAAGACATGTAAAAATACAGAGCAGTCCACTTGTGTATTTTTGTGTAAATGCATTATCACAATAGACTCACTGTTTCATAATGTGATACCTGTTTGTCCGTAAGCGAAGATGCAGGCATTATAACCCATGAAAGCATTGTTGAGCAGATGCTCCCCGAGGCACTGGAACACCACGTCTTGACCTGGATAAAGGACAGAAACTTTAATGGACCAAACATTATTAAAAGGGAAAAAAGCATTTTTATCACAGGCTGCACTAAAGAAGTTTACATCCTGTAACTAATTCATCTACCAAGTGTATTTAATTATGTGGTTGTTGTGGTAGCCAAAATGTAATCTAAAATGTAAATGTATCTGCAAATGAATGATTAAAGGTCCTATGTTACACAAAATTGTTTCTTGTGAGCTTTAAGCCATGTTATAATGTTATTATATCCTCAAAAACATACCAGAAGTTTTATTTTGCTTCATTCGCAAGTTTGAGTAATCTTTGATTATTAAAGGTAAAGCTCAAAATGCTCTGTTCCACCTTGTGATGTCATGAAGCAGTAGTTCTCAAGTTAACAGCTACCTTTTTTGTTCAGTAGAGATTACCAGTTCCAGGTCTGAAATCATCCAAATGATTCTAGAAAAGGTGTAAGGACTTTAAAAACACAGTGGAGCACTTTCTGTATTACTACATGACATCACAAGGTGGAACAGAGTGTTTCCATTTGAGAGAACGCAGTCTAAATATGCATATAGGATTTGTGTGTTAAACATGTGTGAATGAAACAAAACAAAACTCCAGCTATGTTTGTAAAGAGGAATCAAAATATATAATATTATAACATAGATTAGAAAATAGTGCAAAATAAGCCCTTTAATCCCACCATGCAAGCGGTTTATTCACAAAATCCATAAATACTTCACAATATCAGGAAATGTCCAGCAAGAAGATATTCTGAGAAATGACTCAGAGCTCTGAAGGACCAACCTAAAATAGAAACAAACCAAAGTGATTTTAGATAACCACCTGCAAACTTGTCTTTCTGAGCATCATCCATGGACCAGAAGCAATGATCATAGGCAAAGACCTGCAAATGAAAAGACAATTTATGAGTTAAGCTTTTCAAAAAACATGTTGTGAATATGCAATTACAATACTTACTTTTGGCTGGTTGCTGAAAGAAAAGAGAAAAAATACATTATAACAAATCTTTAAAATTAGTAAATATATTAGTAATTTCTTGTGATTTTACATTGCTTTATTTGCCCTCAATACAGGTTACAGGCCATTAAAGTGTGCCATTATCATATGCAACCAAAAATTTTACTGAAAATAATTAATTAAAAATATGCAAGTGAGGAATGTTAAATAAAAATATACAAACAAAATAAATATACAAACAAAATATATATATATATTATAAATTATGTCAAAATTGTGTTACATCTCAGTTTTGTTGCAACCCAAAAATGTATTACTATTCGAACATTTATTGTAACAAAATCAACAGAATAATTATATTGTAATCAGCAGAATAAACAGATAAACAAATTGCAAATCTCGTGCAACAATGCAGCAGAGATTAGGTTCTGGCTCTGCAGTGACTGTTGTGTTTTAATAACAACCCTCACAAAATCAGGAGCTTCTTATTCCTCTTTCTTAGACTCACTTTGAAAGGAGAGAATTTGACCTTCAGTCCCTCTAAGAAAGTGTCTCCTAGCAACATCAGGGACACTTCACACCCTACAGTAACGAGAATTAAAATAAGAAGAAACAAAAATGTATGTGTTGTTTTTTTTATTATTATTATTATTCAACAACACATTTAAATCCACAAAATAAAAAAAAAATAATAATATCACTGTGGGTTATAAAAACCTTTTAAACCTTAAATTTAAGACAATAAAGTAGGGATGTCAAGATTATTCAGTAAATTGCTAACTGTAATTAAACAGGTCCAAGATACATTAATAGTTAAAAGGTGCATTGTGTAACTTTTCTGGTGGAGGGTCCGTCAAATGCTTGACTAACATGAGATGTTATTGCTTTGTCTGAATGTTTCATAGTATGGTATTACACCTTTTTGTCATCATGGGGACCAAACCAGGCCAAGTTACAGGTCAGATCTGTGGAGAGGCATCCCTGCTCACAGTTTTTCTAGGTATTTTTGAGCTATAAAACCACCTATAATTGAAGAAATGTAAGGCAGAGCTGTTTAATGTCATACTGTGGAACATTTTAGGCAATGACATATCCATAGAAACAAGCAAGTGACGGCCCCCCAGCCAAAAAGTTACATAGTGCACCTTTAAAACTTAAATTTAGAAAGTTTATTTTTCATTCCATTCATTTATATTTATTTATAGCCCAATGAGAGAACCAGTTCCTTTTTTTCATGAGCGCCCTGTCAACAATACAAACAAAACAACACAAAACACTGACGGAGCAATAAATAAACAGCGTACTGAGAGATTTAGCTATCCTTCCTAACGCTGTATGTTTAGACTTGTAAACTTCTGCTCTTTTGTTTCAACGCCAAAGAGCTGAAGAGCCAGAAAAGTAACTACTGCATTAAAACTTAACTGCTATGTTTTCATTGTATAGAAATCCAGGTGTTGTGCCACTGCCAACACACTATAAAATACAACAATGCCAATAAGAACAACTCAAGCCAACTATAGATTCATTGTTCATATGGAAATCGCAAATAACTCCCGCTTTTGCCCGCTGTTTGCTCTCCCAGGCTTTTTAATTACACTTTGGGGAGGCCCATTCACACTGCAGCTCCTCAGCATGAGAAAACACACAGTCTCCGCTCAAGCAGAAATAGTAATTTGGGGAATGAAAAAAAGTAAATTTAGCCACACACGGGGGCAGTAATAAAACAAGGGCTCCCTGTGTGAAGGCTGGCCTCCATGAAAGAGCAGCTTTAACTCCTGCCCTGTCCCAGACTCAGAGGACATTCCTAAGATAACTGGACAGATCTGAGGAGTCACTAAACCTAATATTTATCAAGCTTTGAACACCAGCAAATCTTATCAAGTCAGGATAAGGAAATACTTTATAAAGTCAAAAGTATGGCAATGGAAACAGTCGCCAGGCAACAGCAATTTCTGGGCAAGGCAAAGTTGAGTAGGTCGAGATTCCAAGAGGACACAGCAAAGAAAAGGAAATGGTGCTTCTCAAGGGGTTATCCATAAATAAATAATGAAAAAAATCTAACCAAAAATGGTGACTAGTATCTAGGTTTACTACTAATTATGTAGCAAAGAAAAAACATGTTAAATAACTCTACTACTATTTTTATATATATTTTATAACCAAATCCTCAAATTACCCACCTTTTGTCAAAAAATATTTAGTTATTTAACTTTTTTTCCTTTGCTAATTCCATACATCTTACTTCATATATTTGATGTCTTCTGTATGTAAATCAAATGTAGAAAGACGTAAACAACACACAAGTTTTCAAAAAACTTTGGATTGGTGATCATTCAAATACACCACCAAACACCAGACCTTGATGGTTTAACATGGCAGACTAATGGAATTTATTTGTATGTGGTTGTTACATTTGGCAACAAAACATGTAGAATGTGATGGTAAAAAGAAGAAAAAAATGTATTTAAAAAGTTATGAAAGTTAAAAGTTGAAGTTAGAAAAATAGATCTAATTGGGGATTTCCCACTTGTGAAGGCTATAAGTACGTTTTTATTTATATAGCGCTTTTCACAGACATACGTCACAAAGACGCTTTACAGATCATTATTCATGCACTCCACACTCAGTGTACATCACTCACGCACACACCACTTTCATACTAGTCAATGTGGGTGAAGTGCCTTGCCTAAGGATACAACAACAGTTTTTGCAAGTGGCGCCCCACTGTGGTATCTGATTTTACCAGCATCTCACATCGAAGTACTAACGAGGCCCGGCCCTGCTGAGCTTCTGAGATCTGATGGGATCAGGCTTTGACAAAGAGGTATGGCCACATACTGTACCTACAACATATAATGACATTAAAAAGAGAAGCCTGGAGTGACGGACAGTCTCTAACTGGGCTACATATTAACACCACCATGGGCTAATCCAGCAGGCAGTGTGAGGACTTAAGAAACTACAAACTGTACAAAAATCTCGTATCATTTATCATATACAAGTCTAGTTTATGCTGCGCCTGCTTTCATTGATTTACATTAAGGAACCCACTTAAAAAACATTGTTTGTAAAGATTAGAGATTGACCGATATGGGTTTTTTCATGTTGACACAGATTGTTTAGAATACAAAGCAACAAAAAACTCTGCCGATATTTTTGAGACGATTTTGATTATTTTCTAACTAGTATGTATTTTAATACAAACTCACCCACAACTCTTTTTTTAAACCACAAAACTTTAAGAGAGCAGCGTAATCACATTTTCAGCATTTATCTCTTCGTATTAAAGTGTTAATATAAAGCTTTGTGTGTATTTTTAGGCAGCAGATTGACTAAAACTAAATATTGGCCTATGCTGGAGATTTAAGACTGATATCCTATAAAGTCCAGATATTGGTCTAATATATCGACTGATATCTCTGCCTATCTCTAGTAAAGATCTAACAAATAAAACAGCCAAGGGTGAAAATGACTGACCTTTACCAGGCTAAAATAAGAGTGGGCAAGAGAGAATTGTGAAATAAGCCACAGCATAGATCAAGTACTATCACACACATATATATGGCTCACTGAGTACCCTCATTATTGTCCAAAAAGATTCTAAATTGATTTTAAATTAGGATTAATCTGCAATCTACCTGATTTAAAAAATGTGAAAAACAGAGCTAGTTCATTTTAAATGGGTTGCAATGGTCCAAAGTTATCCCTCACTTACCTTATGCATTCCAAGCATGAGCTTATAAGTGCTTTTCAGAACTTTCAGAGACCAGAATGCAGTTTTTCCATCATGGTACAGGTAACAACAACTAGCATACTAATGTGCACATCCTGATAACCACTTTTTTTTTAAATGCAGACAGCACACAGCGGATATATGTTGACCTCAAGAGCTGCTTACACAAAGCATCTGTACTGGGGTAAGACTATTTTTGCTCAAATAAATGGGTAAAAAAAATCAGGTACAGGGACTTCCGTGTATAAAGTCACGAGTAGAAATTTCTGTTTGAGGACCTCTAAGTTCCTCCACCTGTTTCATTTGCATAGCCAACTTCCTTCACTTCCTACAGAGTCAGATTGATCCTGTTGAACCTGTTCCGATGAAGGCCCAAGGGGAAGAATACCTCAGTAAAGCATGTCGAGGCAGAGGAACCAGAGATTTAAAGCAAAACAAAGAACTCAAACTCTATGATACAAAGACAATGTTTCATTCACTCCAATCATGAACGGGGCTGGCCCAAGGGTGCAATTATCAGATACAGTAACCTGAGAAGAGGAGGCGGCTTCCAGCATCCATCTACCTTACAGCCTGGTGCACAAGAAAACTACACTGTCACAACAATAAAATATATTGATGATTATGCAAGAATTGAACCATCTCAATGGTTACAAACTTTGACCTCAGTAGCAAGCTAAGTACAGCTACAGCAAACTGCCATAAAAAGTGGTTCACATTTACACATTTTCAAGTTTGATATATTGTTTCATGAAATATAGCAATAACAATAAATGATAATGATACATTTAAACCAAAATAAAGAACAAGAGATGTAATAGACAAAGATACAAAATATACTATATATTGATATTTATAAGGCAAAGTAAAGATATGTTAATTCTAGTTCAAATGTTAATGTACTACCGAAAAAAAGAAAACTGCTACTAATGCAATGAAAAGTACATATGATATATACTGACCCCCAAAAATTATTGTAAATTATTGAATCATAAGTCAATATAGTAATAACTGTGATAGGTCTTAATGCTACTGTGTCCTTGGGCAAGACACTTCATCAGTCTTGGCTGAAGGTTTGATTATGAAATGTGTTTACCACAAAGAGAGCCTAAATACATTTGTTGTGAGTAACCATTTTCAGGACTTAGATATACACACACACACATACATTTGTACTTATAGAGTACCTCATACCTCCCCCTCTGTAAACAGTCTAAAAAGTAGTGATTCCTTCCTTGGTTGAATACCTGAGCAGGTCTCATGTGGAACAGACACTCCCTTTGTAAAGAGAGGAATGGAGCAGAGTGAAGGAGGAGGGTGGGGCCACTGCTGATAGACTGGTTCAGCTCTGTACAACTCTGTAGAGACTTAAGTATCTCTGTAATAGGAATGTGCACACTATGCAATACGACTATTATTTACTACTATGTCAACAATGTATAAAAAAATACAATAATAATTATTATAATAATTATAACAATTATAATACAATTATTTTATATATATATATATATATATATATATATATATATATATATATATATATATATATATATATATATATATATATATATATATATATAAGTTATAATATAAGAAACACAGAGACACACAGAGCTATGTTCAGTAAAACTGTACTGAACTGTAAAGTACACACAGTGAATCATCAAAGTACTGATCTAGAAAATCATGAACAAGGTCAGGCACTTCAAGGCCTATTCAGAAATTATTTGTGTGGAAAAAGTCCATATGTACATTCAGTCATATTTAGATAAGAAACTCCAACATAACCATATCTGTACAGACCTCAAACCGCCGATTATAAAAATAATCATTTACTCTATACCCCTTACACACATTTTAAGAAAAAAACAGTAACTTTTTAGTGGCAACTGATAAACTACAGTTAATGTAATATTGTGGAAATACTTCATAACAGAGGGTTAGGCCTTAGTTTAGGGCATTCATTTTAGCAGTTCAGGAATGTTTGAATATAAATACAGATGGTTAATATGTAGTGTTGGATTTGAGTGAACCAGATCAAACTGTACTCACCGGGGATCGCCTTTGTTTGCATTGGTGATGGCTGGATGCAAAATAGTCTGATTTCCCTCCATCTCCACCACACATTTTGTGTTCAGGTCTTTTTCTGTGCAAAAACAAATAAATATAAAAAGTAAATATGGTTTAGGTGCTCCACAATAAAGTAGAGATGCAAGAACAAATGATTTATCATTAATTATTACGAAATTTACAGTCACGGGAAATGCCAAAGGGTTCCCTCTAGTTCTTAAGAGATAATTATAAGATCAATATAGCTAATAAAAAACATGTAAAGACTGGGTACTGGACCTTGGTTCCTGAACAAAAGTTATTGATAATTTGGTTAACATTATTAATCTGTTGGATTTTAGTTGTGACATTGATTTTGCATTAAGTTTGACATTCTTTAAATGCAGAAGCAGTAACTTGACCATTACAGCTTCACAGTGTGTTTTGGCACGCATTAAGACCACTAGCTACAATAACTTTCCTGGCACTCATTTTCATTAAATAAACTATGCACACAGGCAAAACGCCACACAGTCGAACATGTAGAGTCAGGAAGGTGTGTTATCACTGATGATTCAGCAGCACCAGCCTATGCAAACATCACATCCTCAACACTGCTACAAAACAGACACACAATTTGTCCCCCTCTTTCCTGGAGTCAAGCAGGAAATAGTTTAACATGCAAAGTCAGATTTTTTTCGATAAAGTTGTTAGCATTATCCATAGTCATAGATAAGCAGTTATCATGCCTTACAGAACCAAATGATTGTACGCAAACGCCCTGTAATGGTAACCAGGAGTTCATATGTATAAACTGGACTTCTAAGAATAGTACTGTTTTACATGTACTTGAGTAACAATATTTCAAGTTTCAATACTACAACTAATGATCAAACTTAGGAACAGCTTTTACTTCAGTGGTATGTTCAAGGACTTTTAACTCGGTTGGGTTGTGTTGACTGAAGTTTGATCCTTCTTCTTAACTTCACTATAATTCTTTGTTCGCTTAATTTTACTTGATGACTGTTCAAGGAGGCTACTTTAACCACCCTTGCATTCAGGTCATAATAATCAGGGTAATTTGTAGACGTAAAAATGATCTATTTGTTGATTCCCACAGTGTACATTGCTTATTGTAATGACTGACTGTAGCTCTGTCACATATGGCCGTCACACTCACCTCTCCTGTTCATTGGGCGTACACGGACCGCCACCTTCACATTGGAGTCGCTCATACTGTTTTCATCCATGTTTACACCTGACCTCTGTGGAAAATACAGTAACATATTCTCAGTAACCCACATTGCACTTGTTCATGGACTCTTTATAAGCTACCACGACGTTAGTGCGTGACAATGCGACTATAAATAACCGCACCAAGCCACAACTCGTGCTATAAATTACGGACAGACTATTTTTTCCAGCAGTGAGGGTAAACTTGAGCTTATAAAACAGTAATATTGATTAGTTATTAAAGTGAACTAACCGTGTGAAGTAATCGCTAAAATGTGTCTGTCCTTCTCCAGCAGTAGGAACAGAAGCTAGCTTACGCTAACAAGCTCTGTAAACAAAACCAAAACACGAAGGAGAACATTTTAGAAACTCAAATAAGAAGCTTCGTGGATGTTGTATTGATTGTAGTTCTTGTGGACATGTCAAAACACTCACCATAGTCCAAGGTTCATTCACACGGATCCTCCACCTGTTGCATTTCCTGAAAGCAGAGACCAGTCACCAAGAAAAAGCCATATCAAGACGCGGCTAAAGGGATTTGCCTGAGATTTAGCCAAGTGCTTCCAAGTTTCCTCCGTTTGCCACACACAGGAGCCGGTGGATAGAGGGACTGTGGCGCCCCGGCGTGGAGGAGTCACGGGCACTGCCGCTAAACGGGCCAACAGGAATACTCTCCTGGAAATAAAATAACACTATAATTATTAAACGGTTCCAACTTGAGGATCCTTATTATAAAATAGCCCTCTTCTACAAAGGTTGAGTTGAGTTTCATTTTACAATCTGAGAAATTGGAGTCAAAATGCAGACTGAACCTGAGTGCAAAAAAAAAAGTATTTTCCTGACAAAATATATAAGATAAAAATAATTCAGATAGAGAAAATACGCACGTGTAAACATTTATATTTGTGCATACAGTTACATAGTATATTTTGTTAATTTTATCATAAAACACTCCAAAATAACCAACCGCACTCATATTTACGTCATTTTACGACATCTCTAACTTTTGTACGACAAAGCCGTGTTTGGATGCTGCAACGTGGGGTTGTTTACTTCTTCTGACGGCATTCTCGGCTTAATATACTAATGTTGGCGCCTCCGACATAAGGTTTTTGTATTTAAGTTTGTTTTGTTGTCAGCGTAAAGACATGGGGAAGCCAAAGAAGAAAAGTAAGTGTATGACAAAACGTTTTAGCTGTTTAAAACTCCTCAATTTCAACACTGGGTTAGGTTAGCCTCAGGCTAAAGCTAACTTACATCATTGTGGAATTGAGGTTATAAAATACCTTCTAATGAAGAGAACAGTGCTGTTTTTACAGATTTGAACAGGATACGATTTTGTATAGTGCAAAGAGAAAACAAGAACACACCCTTCTGTAATTACACAATTCCATGTTTAATACGCGAAGTAACTATTTTTGCTTTATTTGTTATATTATTAGGTACATTTCTGCCCATGTTTCCACAATCCTAAATCAATTATCACGTTACTTACTAATATTGTATTAATATTATTGTATTTGTACACATTTTTTTCCTCTCAAATCTGACATGTATAGTTTTAGTTAAATAGAAATGGAGAAAAATATAAACACTTTTAGGGTGCGTCCCATTACTCTGTCTTACCCCTTCTCCTTCCCCACCCCTTTATCTACGTCTTTGTCTTGCCCCTCGACCTCGATACCATTTTATAGTCTTCTAAATTACATTGTATTGTAGGGGGTTGTGCAATTAATCACATTTTTATCATAACCAAAATTTATTTCAAATCGTCAGTTCTTTTTTCAAGATGTCTGCAGCCAATCTTCTGTCAATAAAAGCGTGTGTTTGGACAGTTCAGACATTGAAATAGGAACAAGAGTATTTAGGCTATTTATTTGTATCTTGTTCATGTTCAGGATATATATATATATATATATATATATGTATGTATGTATGTATGTATGTATGTATGTGTATGTATGTATGTATGTATATATATGTATGTATGTATGTATGTATATATATGTATGTATGTATGTATGTATATATATGTATGTATGTATGTATATATATGTATGTATGTATGTATATATATATATGCATACATATATTTGACAGATATTACAGCCAAAATATGAATATATTTTTATTATGACAATTTCATAAGAACTGTTTAAGTTTTAGCTCAAGATATTTTAAAAGTACCTAAAGCAAGCCAGGAGCTTTTCCTGCCATTTGTTGTCCTCTTTTAACCATTACAAAGTGAACTGAAGTATTCCCTTTGAGTAGTCTTGTCTCATTATGTCCTAATGTGTTTCCAGACGATGCTAGCCGAGCGGAGCTGATGATGATGACCATTGCAGACGTCATCAAGCAGCTGGTGGAGGCTCACGAGGAGGGGAGAGACATCAACCTCAACAAGTGGGTCATTTCCTCATGTCATTAGAGCTGCTATTAACACCATGACCCAGTTTACTGGTGGTTATGTACATGTTCCAGAATGTGGAAATCTCAGATGGAGGGCGGGGATCTGTATCTATGTATTTTTTTGTATTATAATTTATAATATCTTTTTTTGTGTGTGTGTATGTTTTTTTTATAGTTTTGTTGTAGAAATGACTAACTACTGTTAGTAAAATAATGTGAATTAATGACTGACTTTACGCTTAAAGCTGTGTCATTCTAGGTCACTAATTTTAGTGATTGGCACTCTTTAACCATAAAGAGTGCCAATCCATCAGCATTTTCAATCATAAGCGTCATATTTCCTGACACATCCCATTGTAGCCTTTTAAGAATCACATATCTTCAAAACAGTATAACTATTTAACTATTGACTCCACATCTTTTGTGTTTTTTTGTTAATAGAGTGAAGACCAAAACATCGGCTAAGTATGGTCTGGAGAATCAGCCTCGTCTGGTGGACATCATAGCCGCTGTTCCACCTCAGTACCGCCGAGCTCTGGTGCCCAAACTGAAGGCTAAACCCATCCGCACTGCTAGTGGGGTATGCACTACTTAAAGGAACGCTTGGTACTGCAAGGAAATATGTTTGTGTTTAAATTAACATGTACAATTTGTTTGATTCAGATTGCTGTTGTTGCTGTGATGTGTAAACCACACAGATGTCCTCACATCAACTTCACCGGCAACATTTGTGTGTAAGTTTCTTTACGTTGTTCTTTTTTAATGATTTAGAAACCTTAAATCACTTGTTTTGTTGTTCTAGTCACATAATATAAAAATGATTTCAGTTTATATATTGTATACCAACACATTTATCATTTTAAATTGCATATTTTGTTTGCAGTTACTGTCCAGGGGGTCCAGACTCAGACTTTGAGTATTCCACACAGTCATACACTGGCTATGAGGTAAAGTGAGGATTTACACAATTAAAATGTCTGAGTTGTTAAGAATAGGAACTGAGTCCTAGGTTGTAAAATACACTGGTGTTTTATTAATGCAAATGCCAGTGTACCACAACATTCAGTTAATTATATATATGTATATATTTTTTTTTACTAAAGCCGACATCTATGAGAGCCATCAGAGCCCGATATGACCCCTACCTCCAGACAAGACATCGAGTGGAACAGGTATAAATCACAGTGACATTTGTAAGGTACTGAAATGGAGAGATTTTGTCTAATTTATGCAGCCCATTTTCTGATTCCCACTGCTGAAGACCATCTTTGAACCATAAACTCTAATTGACTAAATCAAGAAATCATGAACATCAATAATATATTTAGCACCCGACACTAATGGCTGACCAGACCTGACCCCAATTATATCACTATTTAAATTTATGCCCACATTAGTCTAATGCAGCAGAGCAAACAGATTCATTAACACTGGGGCTCATATTCTGTGAAGATGGAGGATTCTTATACCCGCTTATTTGCCCTGGTCTTTTTATTATTTGGTCAATTTAGTTTAGGATTATCAGTCTACCTTTGTACTCTTTGAACAAAAAGGATATTTGACCTGCAATGATACAATTTAATAGTCAAAATAAAATTCCTACCAATTTTAGACCTGAAAGAGTCTAACAGTCTTATTCCAGACCAACATGAAAACCCAGAGTATAGTAAATTAAAAGACAAGAGCTTAACAAAATTTGAATTAAAATGGGTATAAAACTCTAAATGATAAAAAAAAATCTAACTTGCTTTTAACTTGAGTTTTCCAAGAGGATTTTTTTTCCATGCATGTCATTGGCTTTCTACTATTTGAGAATCGCTGCAGTTACTTGTTGAACACTGGCGATTAATAACTTTTTTAAATCTGCAGTTGAAGCAGTTGGGACACAGTGTGGACAAAGTGGAGTTTATAGTCATGGGCGGCACCTTCATGGCTCTGCCTGAGGAGTACAGGGACTACTTCATCAGGAACCTACACGACGCTCTCTCTGGACACACCTCCAACAACGTGGCAGAGGCTGTCAGGTCAGTAAAAAGTTTTTAAACTCCATACACCTTCACTAGAGTCATAATTTCAGCCCTGAAATTGCCAATCTCTACTGAACAAAAGGTAAAAGGGAGCTGTTAACTCAAAAACTACCACTTCATTGAACAGAGCATTTTGAGCTTTGGAGATGTAGACAAAGTAATAATGAATGATTATTCAAACGTGTGAATGAAACGTAACACAACTCCAGGTATGTTTTTGAGGAGGTAATAACATTAAAACATGGCTTATAGCTCTCAGGTTGAGTCAGTTTTTGTGTAATATAGGGCCTTTAATCAAACATACAAGCTTCATAATTGTCTGTCACCATGTCAAGTTTTGATAGATCAACTTACTAAGAGGAGAAATATTCCTATTTTGCTGTTTTCATTGTTAAAACACAATGTTTTGCTCAATTACACTCTTATCTTCTCAACAACTTCATTATATTAGTCTGATTGACCTTTTCAACATGTACTAAGAATTTAAGGGAGCCCTTTATAATCACAGTTAATAGTGAATTAGATTTATTTTGTACATCTACACCAGAGGGAGCTCTTGTACCAGTCTTAATATACCTTGTTTTGTACTATTATGAATCCACAATCACATATTGTGATCAAGTGAGGAAAAAGTAAAGTAAGTATTAAGTGATGTTTAATAGTGCTTTATTATCAAGTTTTTATATTCAGAATAATTTAATAAAACAGGACTAAATATTTGTCTACAAATCCTGAACTAAACTCAAACAAGGATAAAAAATGTTCATATATATTAAAAGTGCACTGTGTAACGTTTATGGTGGCAGGTCCGCCACCTGCTTGTCTCCATGGAGATGTTGTTGCTTTGTCTGGAATGTCCCAGTATAGTATTAAATGTATCCATCTTGCATTTGCTTAATAACGTGTTTTTTTTATTGACTTGCTTTCTTATTGTGAGTGGGCTTGCCTCTTCACAGATCTGACATCTAATTTGGCCCTATGATGTCACCTGCTGTCTCAGTAAATATAAATAAGGGCAATGCCATGCTGTGGAACATTCCAGACAATATCTCCATAGAGAGAAACTAGTCATGTACCCTTCACCAGAAAAGTTATACAGTGCACCTTTTAAATTGGAAATCTAAACTGTAAAAACGTCTGAGGTCATCATTGTTACCTGAACCACTTACATATATAACCTTAAATACGTATAATGTGTAGACAGCGCCTACTAGCTTGTGTTATGAGGTATTCCCATCTTATTTTTCAAAGGAAGCCAAGTTAGAGTCATCATATTCACAGATAAAGCTTTGAAATTGCCCTATAAAGACCCTCAGAGAAAATAGGCAGAGGTCGTTCCAAAAGATCTAGCTCAATTACCGCCATTGATTTCTTTCTCCCTCGCTTCAGCCACTTATAAACAAAAATGGACACGGTTTTTACTATCAGAGCAACTTTTCAGAGAAATTCAAAGTCAAGAGTGGCTGTTGCTGATGGGTTCTTTCAGGTGATTGGACCAAATAATGGCTTTTTCTGTGGAGCTGAAGTTGTTTGTTTATCCTAGGAAGTCTGATAAGAATGCTGCTCTGTGAATTACTCAGGGTTTGTGTAGCTTTGCCCTCTGCTCCTATCAGCACAGGCCATGCAAGGTGCTACACAGGGCTGGAGGTTCATTTGTATTCAGTAGAGTGTCAAAATATGTCATAAAAGCTAAGCATATCTTGAACAACAGGCAATGTAAATTCGCAAACCCTAAAATAAAGTACAAGAAACACAATTCTTTTCACTTTCTGGTATGAAACATCAGTAACCAAAACATGGATGCTCGCTGGTAGTGTAGTGGTTTAAGATGGTATACATATGTAGTTGTTGGCACCTCAGTGCTGTGGGTTTGCTGAATGTCTCTACCCTCTCTCTCCCCATTTCACTGGCCAGAAACAAAATAGTGATAATTTAAAAATGCTTTGTAATCTATGGGCTTTCTCTCTTTCTGAAAAAGGTAAACTTTAATAAAATACATTTTATAGAAATAGTCCTGGGATATCTAGAGTCCCATGGTCCTCTACGCATTTCCATTTTACTTGATGTATTTAAATGTATACATTTTGAGAAGATTAACTTAAAAGCCTAGCTGTCTTTGAATCAATATAAAACAAATGGATGGAAAATGAAGACTTACTTGAAGACAACTTTATACTGGTACAAAATATGATGAGATAAAACTACTTGTAAATGTAAGATAGAAACGCAACTAAAGTCAAAACTATGAATCTCACATCTGCTCAAACCTCGCTAGCAATCTGATCAGCCCAGCAAGACGCCCCCGGATAATCGCTTCCAGATAATAGACTTTTTATTGATTCATTTCATACAATCTGAGCATCCTCCGTGAAGCATAAACCACTGTAATTGGTATAAATCAACCAGCAGACTGTAAAAAGACAGACATTTATAGCCAGCAGAAGAGGCAGAGGGAATATGGGGGAACTAGTGGTCAAGACGGCAACCAGAGTGGATAGAATGAAGTGTACGATGGCGTCTCTGGGTTTCAGTCACCAATGCTTTTAAAGGAGTACCTGTTCTGCCTCTAGATTTTGTAAAGCACTCATAGCTATTGAACGCATCATCTGTTTTTATACGTGGTTCAATTTTAGCTCCACTGTGACGCTATGGTACATGGTTAGATAATGCATTTCTTATTGTACAGCTGAACTCTCAGTAAGCTTCATTTACTCTTTCCATTCATCAAGTCCTTAAAATGTCGCAAGGAAGGAAGTAATAACACTTTTCCAGTCCCTCTGCTTGTCTTGTTTATAAAATTTTATATAGTGGAAGTAATGGATAAGACTGTCTCTGTTTCTAGTCATTTAAATTTGTGCAAGACTTTGGGCAGTGGTGACTGTATTTTAAATGTGGCTTGTGTAACTTTTCTGGTGGAGGGTCCTTCAAATGCTTTTCTCCCTGGAGTTACTATTGCTTTCTCTGGAATGCTTCACAGTCTGGTATTAAACCTTTTTAGTTAGAGGTCAGACCTGTGGAGAGGCAACTCTGCTCACAGTCAGATTAATCAATCATACAGGTTTGATATTCGTCTGTCACCTAACCTTTCTGGTGGAGGGTCCATCACTGGTTTTGTTTCCATAGAGATGTTTTTGCTTTTTCCTGGAATGTCCCACAGTAAACATATTTAATCTTGCATCTCATTACAGGTGTTTTAATTGCTTAAAAAATCCTTAGAGAATCCTCCTGGTCATGAGCTTTGGGTAATAACCGAAAGGACAAGATCGCGGATACAAGTGGCCAAAATGAGTTTCCTCCGCAGAGTGGGTGGGCACTCCCTTAGAGATAGGGTGAGGAGCTCAGTCACACTGGAGGAACTCAGAGTAGAGCCGCTGCTCCTCCACGTCGAGAGGAGCCAGCTGAAGTGGCTCGGGCCTTCTGGACACCTCCCTTGGGAGATGTTCCGGGCATGTCCCACCAGGAGGAGGCCCCGGGGAAGACCCAGGACACGCTGGAGGGACTATGTCTCTCGGCTGGCCTCGGAACGCCTTGGGGTCCCCCCGGAGGAGCTGGAGGAAGTGTTCGGGATGAAGGAAGTCTGGGAGTCCTTGCTTAGACTGTTGCCCCCGCGACCTGGCCCTGGATAAGCAGAAGAAGATGGATGGATGGATCCTTAGAGAAACCTGTATTCTTACTTTAATGGGCACGCCTCAGCCCAGATCTGACCTGTAACTTGGCCTAGAAGTGCCTTCTATTAATCTCCTGTAACTAGAAAATTCCAGGCAAAGCAATTACATCTGTGAAATAGTGCATCACTCCATACAGTGAATAATCAAGTCTATCA
The DNA here is from genome assembly GCA_029959045.1 of Taenioides sp. WSHXM2023. Taxonomy (NCBI): domain Eukaryota; kingdom Metazoa; phylum Chordata; class Actinopteri; order Gobiiformes; family Gobiidae; genus Taenioides; species Taenioides sp. WSHXM2023. The sequence goes on along the minus strand of CM057103.1, from coordinate 10,891,636 downwards.
TGGCTGGATTTACTGTTTAGATAATTCTTTTAAAACTTGTCATTCACATATAAGTTAACATAGACTGATTCTTGAAACTGGACACAATGTAAGGCAACACAAACTGCTATTCATGTTTGATTGACTTTTATATTGTTACATATATTCCATACCACCTTTTGTCATAATAGACAATAGGATGATTTTAAACTTAAATAGACTTTTAACTTCACTCTTCATCACTTCAATTATCCGTTAACATCCCATTATACATGACTAACATTTTTTTTCTGCTTTACATTGCATTAGTGTATCTTTAATGTGAGGTTAGTGTTTGCATAATGAACTGTTCAAACTCACAGCTTCTAAATGGATATTGTTAAATGATCTGTCTCGCTCATGTTCGACCTTCTAGCCAAATTAAAAATGTGATATCATGTTTTTAAAAATCCATTATAAGAAACTGAACTGGATAGTAATGAGATGCAAGTGAGTAACATTTTAAATTACTTGCTACTTCTACCTGAGTAATATTAGTTTTTAATGCATTTTTTTTAACAATCCTTGCCTGTACTTTCTCTATCTTCCTTTAACGAGAAATATTAGAATGAATGGTTGACTGACGGCTTGCTTTCATGAAGACCTACTGTACGGGCATTATTGTATACCTATATGCAGGCTGGTACATTCCAAGCAAACCAATAATATCTCCATGGAGTGCATACCTTTTAATAATTTGGACGTTTCAGTTTTTTGGTTCCTTACTTTGGTACCTTACTTTACTGATCCTGATTGAACAGCGCCAAAACATTTCACACACGCTATTTTCTGATCTGTGTTATGTTGTTTCCTCATGATGTGTGTAAAATCCCTCAATCGTCCAGGTAGAATCTATGGCAAAAGGAGAAATTCAGTTTGTCAACTGGACAAAAGTTTGTTTGGTTGAATATGTTACGCAGCTCATCTAAGCTGCTTCTTTAATTCAGAGAACTGAAGAAGCCTTGTTGCCTTGTTTCCTCATGTTTCAGTCACATGTTTAACACACCCTGCATATTTAGGCTGAGTTCTTCTCTCAAATGGAAAACACTCTGTTCACCTTGTGATGTCATGTGGTAACACAGGAAATTCTCCATTATGTATTTAAATTCCATACATCTTCACTAGAATAATTTTTCATTTTTGGAATTTTAGCCCTGGAATTGCGAATCTTTTCTTAACAAAAAGTAAAAGGTCACTGTTAACTTGAAAACTACCACTACATGACATCACAAGGTGGAATAGAGTATTTTGAGCTTTGGAGATGTAGACAAACTAATAATAAAGGACTCAATGAAACAAAACACAACTCTGGGTATGTTTTTGATGAGGTAACAGCATTATAACATGGCTTAAAGCTCACAAGAGTCAATTTTGTGTAATATAAATGGTTTTTCTAATGGTTGAGTTTGTAAATAGTTTGACTTATTTTTTTCTTTATTTTTTTTCTTTAAGGTATTCGGAACGCAGTAATACTAAATGCGTGGGGATCACCATAGAGACGCGTCCCGACTACTGTCTGAAGCGACATTTAAGCGACATGTTGAGCTATGGCTGCACGCGGCTGGAGATCGGGGTGCAGAGCGTGTACGAGGATGTGGCCAGAGACACAAACAGGTCAGTGAGGAAGACTACAGTAACCAGAGAAAAATGGATAATTATTTTACATTTTCATAGTTTCATTTACATCGTTTTGTGGTTGAGAAGAAATGGCAGTGTGACATTTTTAACTCTGTGTGTATAACATGGAGTCTATATATATTTTTAATAATCACAAGTATGTACAGAGACATAGGCTGAGATAGGGGATAGGTAAAAACTTTAATTTGCTGAGCACTCATAGCTCAAATGCATTACAATGCAGGATTATGAACAACTGCATGAATCATTCGAAATAAAACCCTTGAGTAAGTGGTTTAAAGATCATCTATCCAAGTACCATAAGAAGAAAAGAAAGAAACCACCTCTATTAAAGTGTGAATGATCAAAGGATAATTGACAATAGTATATGGAGCCATTGTGATATTCAGAATGTAGACAACTTTTTCACGTAAGACCAATATATTTATATGATAACAGCCCCCAGGATTGAACCAGACAAGCCACAGACCCTGTATTCAAAAGTTGTTTGCGTTTCTCCTCAGAGGTCATACAGTGAAGGCCGTGTGTGAGTCCTTCCATTTGGCCAAAGATGCTGGATTCAAAGTGGTGGCCCACATGATGCCCGACCTGCCCAACGTGGGGATGGAACGGGACATTGAGCAGTTTATTGTAAGTCATTTGATGTATACAAACACATTAAAATTAAATACATTGTAATGAAATAAATTAGAATTAGACTTAGAATTACAATTATTTTATTATATATATTTAACAATATCCATCTAATGGCCACAGAGTGTTTCAAAATAATTAGATTTGATGCTTCTAACATTCATAAATGCTGTCACCAAAGAATGAACTAAAAGTTCTCTGATTTTCATCTAAGATGAGGTTTGATGATTGAGTGTAAAAGGTAGCAAATGTCTGTGATAATTGTAAGAGAAATCTTCTGGTTAGTAGCAATCACACTGAAACTGAAATCTCAAGTTGCAGTTTGAGTGGGAAACTAATACCCCATAATTTCTATGCAGATGAGTGCTTGTACTTAGTTGATCTGCAAAAAGGATCCTTTAGTGAATAAGTGAAGCGACAGTTTTGATTCAGATGCAAAAATGTTTTGCCAGTGTCCAGAGAAATGGAAAATTGCCTTTTAGTTTTACCATAAAAAGACATGGCATAATGATATAAGACATAATGAAGCACCCAGTGCATCTGCAATCTGATTTGACCCTTTAACACATGTATAAGTTAAAGGTGCAACTTTTCAGGTGGATGGTTCACCACCTCCTTCATCTCCATGGAGATGTTATGACTTTGCAAAGAAGTTCCACATTATGACTTTAAACACATCTGTCTCTCCATGGAGACAATCAGTTGACACATCCTGACAAAGTGACAGGTAAGATCTGTGCAGAGGCAAGAAAGAATGCAAATGCAGTTTCAGGATATTTACAGCAATAAAATCACCTTTAATCAAATAAATAAAATCAAGATACATTTAATAGTAGTACTGTTGAACATTCTAGGCAATGGAATAACATCTCCATAGCCTACACCAAAAAACAATAGTGCACCTTTATTGTTTTCCATACCAAAAAGTAAATGAAATTCTGAAACTTTTATATGTGTGAAACTTTGTAAAACTTTCGGTGCATGCCTCATTCATCTCCAGTGCAGCGCGTTCAGTGAATCAGTGACGCGAGCTCTGTGTCAGAGAGAGTGCTTTCTTCTGCGGAGCAACTCCAACATGTGTCACAACCATTTTCTGACAGCCGTCCCACCAGTTGGACATTTTGACAGATGAGGAAAGAAATCTGGCAAAAGTGGAAATTGAAATCGGGATTGCTTTGTGTTGAAATTGGCCACATACTGCCCATCACCACCAGCCAGAGTATAGAGTTACTCTAAGTGTTTTCTATTGCATTTTATAACTGTAACATTGGTTTGTTACAGTTACAAAGTGAAATGGAGTCAGCACATTTCGAGGGTGCACACCAATTTGTGGCTTCCAGGTATAATATAACAAATATAAGCTGTTTTCTATTATCTACTGGCTCTGTGGGGAAAAAAAATGAACTGGTAAATTGCTGTAACAAAACAGTATTTAAATCTGTCTGTCTCTTTGCCTGAGACATCCATATCTAGGTATCCATATTTCTCAAATGCATAAAATGTACACATCCGACTAATATTTCAGCTACGTTCTGATCATACCCTGGTTTCTGGACGGGTGCTGTTCTGTGGTTACCATTTCTGATGTCCAGCTTATGAAAATACTGTAAATTATGAGAAACATTTTAAATCCTTATTTGGCCAACACTGATCATTTAAGATCTTGAGAATTCAGATAATATAATATTTGTACAGTACAATACAGTATTTTTGATAGGAGGTCTCTGGGAAGTCGGGGGGGGGGGGGGGGTCCGTTAATATGGTATGAACTATGGTATATGGTATCTGTTTTGACTTTATTCAATTACAGGTGTATTTTTTATGAAAATAATACTTGGTTTGATGGTGTCACCTGCTTGTCTCCATGGAGATTGCCAAGTTTTGTACGATTCTGTAGAAAATTGCGGGCAAAATCACAACAACTCCAGAGAAAAGAAAGTTTTGGACCCCCATCTAAAAACGTATACAATACCCCTTTAACGGTAGAAGTATTGCAGCTGAGGCTGTATCGTAAGAGCAAAATGTTCCTCTCTCCTGAAATCTGCTGTAAAGCCAAGCTGTAATTTCCTGATTGTTACTGTCCTGCTCTTATGTTGTGCTGTTTTTCAGGTCAATAACTCGACCTTAAAGTTTGCCATAGAGCCTCAAAGTTGTCTCACTTTTTGTTTTTATGTTTCTACATTGCTGAACATGCAACCCTACTACTTATCAAGGGTGACTGGTATCCTGCAGCGTTCAAAAATATACTTATTTGTGGATAAGTAAGACATTCACCTGACACCCATAAATTCTTAAAGGGACCTTATTACACTATTTTCTGATTTGTTATAATGTTGTTTCCTCATTACAAGCATACCTCACTCAAACAGAACACACAACACACACAATACAACTCCAGATATTTTTTTGAGGAGGTAACAACATTATAACATGGCTTAAGCTCACCAGAGTCAGTTTTGCGCAGTATAGGACCTTTAAGATTCATGGTCCAATCCTGTTACAATGACAACTGTATTCTGTGGTGTCATTGGGCAAGACACTGCACCTTGCCTGTATGAATAAGTTATTACGAATGGAAAAGGTGATTTAATGAGTACGGCTACGTTATATGCTGTTTATGTTATGCTGAAATGTTGCCATGTTATAATGTTGATGTACTGAGTTTATATATATGATTTTGCAACAATGCTACAGTTTTGTTGCTTGTTTAGATCTTGTTTTGATCCTGTGATTCCCAGCCCTGGTTCATGTTCTCTTGTCCTTCGTGGCATCATAAAACATGCCATACTGTATACTACAAGACATATCTAGTTTTTAGAAGTATTGACTTGATTCATTCATATTTTTGTAATATTACAAACTAGTCTTTAGTTTGAGAAAAGTGTCCCAGTCATTTTAGCTTGTTTAAAACTTTATACCAGGGCTGCTGCATGTTTTATTTTTTTAAAGAATATATTTAAACCTTATGCTGATGGTGACAACTGCTGGCAACGCTCTTGAACTTGTGTCTCTAGAAACTCCCTGTATCTCTTGTATGTTTGTATTATTCATCACACAAAGGCTCATGGGGAGCCTGCCTTCATGCATAAGTCCAAGCCAAGTCTTCCATCTTTAGATTTTTTTAGTCATTATTCTCTGAGAGTCCCACTCAAAGCATCCTGTAAAAGAGATTGAGAAAGTATTCAATTAGTACTGTTGAAAGCTTATACTTTATCTGATTTATTTTTAGATCTTTTGGTCCTAACCCTAACCTGCAGTATAATTCATTACTAATGCTGCTAACACCTCCTTAGGCACTGTACCGAATTTTTACTTTTTAAAACTGGATTATTGCATTTATAACTCATGAATTTATAATCGTGTTTCAGCAGAGACGGGAAGGGAGTTTACTGTGATGGTAAACTGGCAACACTAGCATCCTAGCAGCACACTTCCTGATTATTGGACAATAAAACACTAACTTCAAGAGCTGCTTATACAGTGTCTGTACAGTATGTCTGAACTGGGGCTAGATGAATTTAGCTCAAATACATGGGAAAAAAAAAATCAGGTACAGGCTGTTTAATTCTGCACTGTGTAATTTTTCTTGTGGTGAGGAGGGGAATAATAGTATAGCATTAAACTTGTCATTCATTTATTAAATTACTGGTGTTTTTAGGTATTTGACTACTCAAAAATACCTTGCATTATTACTGCGAGCAGCGTCACCCCTCCACAGCTCGGCCTGATGATGTCCCCTGCTTGTATCCATGGAGCTAGATGTTTAATGCTATACTGTGGAGCATTCCAGGCAAACTTATAACGGATCCATTAAGATAAGGAGCTGGTAGGAAGTTCCAGTAGGAAGGTTACATAATGCACCTCTAAGATTATATATTACTCAGGCAGTAAAATTGTTGTAACATAAATTTCAGCACAATTCATAGGTCCATTATTACTCAAAATTGACTGTTGTGAGCTTTAAGCCATGTTATAATGTAAACTTCTGAAACACTTGCATAGAGCTGTGTTTTGCTTCACCGTGTGATGGCATGTAGTGGTAGTTTTCATGTTGACAGCTCCAGTTTACCTTTTGTTCAGTAGAGACTGGCAATTCCAGGGCTGACATTATTTAAATTATTCTATTGAAGGTGTTTGGAGTATAAAAACACAGTGGAGCACTTGATATACCGCCACATGACATCCCAAGAGTGTTCTGTTTGAGCCTAAATATGCAGGGTCTGTATGTTAAACATGTTTAAATGAAACAAAACACAATTCCAGGTATGTTTGTGATGAGGACTCAACATTATAACATCAAAAAACAGTGTAATATGGGCCCTTCATGAAAAATGTGAACGTATCTGTAGTAGCTATAGCAATGTACGCACCTCCTTATAACTGATTCCAGTTCATCTCTACTCCCCATTTCACAGCGGTGTTGCAACAAGTGCAGCTTCATAAATTCCACAGAGGCATCTGAAAATAGCAATAGACAAAAGAGAATATCGCCCCAGCTGTGAGGCGCGTCTTAGCGAAATTCACTCAGATGTGTCTTAACAGTGGGCCCTGATTGAAAACATGAATTTGATAATTATGCAGAATCATACCATGAGACAAACATGACCGCTGGATGTAAATGAGCGCTCAGTGTGAAGCCATGCACAGTTTTTGAGTTGTTTCAGTCTGTTTTTCTGCTGATAAATCCAATCAAAATTAAAATGGTAATAATTAGGAGACTGGGTGGAGAGGAGGCCTTGGTTGTTTGAAGAAATGACAGCGGGCGATTTAAAGTGAAGTTTGTCGTGACTTGAGTCATCAGAGAAACTAACTTTCATAAGAATAAATATATATTTGAACAAGAATGACATAGAAGGTGTCAACAAAGCAGAATTAAAAGTGCAAATGTTAACTTTTGGTAGCCAGGTCTCAGCTTCCATTTTTAATATTTACTTGAGACTTGGTTGAGAAGATGTGGATTCTGCGTTCTTGTGGTAAAATAGAGAATTCTTTGATGAATTTCAGCTACGCTTTCTGAGTTAACTATAATATTTGTGATTATACAACCCAATATCCAATCCAGAGACCATATTTAGTCTTAGTTTAGTCCTGGTTTAGTCCTTGTTTAGACCTAGTCTTGTTAAGCTTGGAAATAGTTGAGTCCTGGTTGAGTTCTATGGCACGTTTATAGTAGACCAACCATGCTTTGGCCTTCAGCTACTGTATGTCAAATGTCTGTGGTGTCCTGGTTTAGTTGTATTTAGTATTTAACTGAGATATATTTGTATTACTATATTTTTGTATTTTATTTTACATATATAATGTGTAATAATGTAATATGTAATAATATATAATTTATAATTATACCTTATTTGACACCATTCTCTTGCTATTTTTGGTATTTATTTTGAATGTATTACTACCGTTTATATTTTGCTCTTTATTATATTTATTATGATGTGTGTGCTACTTTGTCCAAATAATTTCCCTTGTGGATTAATAAAGTTTGTCTAAGTCTGAGTCTAGTTCTAGTTGAGTCCACATGTTAGATATTATTGATGTCAGGTTGAGTCATAGCTCTTCTCTAGTTTTTGTCTAACCCTGGTTTAGTAAAGTCTAGATTTGGAGGTTTAAGTTTAGTTTAGGCCAAGGTCTGTGAATGGTTGCCAAATTGTACAGTACAGTGAAATGTAGCTAGTTATAATCATATGTTCCAGTGACCATTCCATTCAAATACCTGAGATTAACATGGACAGGTAAAAATGTGCTCCTGAAAACATGATTGCTTCATGAAGTCGCTATGACATTTTAAATAATGATACGATTTTAGAGGCCGCTTCCCTTGAGCTACCTCATAAAAATGCATTATGAATTTGCCAATATCTGTAACCTAATTATGATCAACTTCAGATAAAAATATGAGAAAGATTATTTTCTAGAAGTCTAAAAGTGTTGCCAAAATGGTCAAATTGTTGAAAACTAAGGTATGATAAATAGAATTACAGACTATTTTTGTGTTTTAATCTGGATTCTGAATCAATACACTGATGTTGACAGCTTTGTTAGTTTTATAATTAAAGAGAATTGGTGCCTTTTTAACAACTTTCTAAATAAAGTTCTTGTTGGAGACCCCTGACCCTAAGGCAGCTTTGCTTTGACCACTGCATCATTCAGGCATAAAATAAGAACATTCATGAATGGAAATGTCAATCAATAAACAATTAAGGACTTTTAATGTGTTTGTCCAGGCTTCACTTCACTGGCCAAATTATGCGGCTATCAGCAATTTGGCTTTAATCGGACTGATTGGACTGTGGCCCATTTAGATGCAAGATTTTAACTTTATTTTCAGAGACAGTGTAGGTAGTGAAGCATATGGAGTGTTTTTAAATGGCTATTTCTAATTCTGTTTTAGTAATTGAAAAGTGAGAAATGTTAAAACTACTTCATGAAGGTGACCAGAGTACTTAGCAATATACAGTCCATTACCAATATGACTAATACAATATAACACATATAAATCCTTACATAACATTTTTAGACTATAGTACATCACTCAAATGTAGTTAAAGGGCTCATATTACACTATTTTCTAATCTATTATAATGTTGTTTCCTCATCAAAAACATATCTGGAGTTGTTTTGTTTCATTCACACGTTTAACACAAAAACCCTTGTGATGTCATGTGATAATACAGGAAGTACTAAACTCCATACACCTTCACTAGAATCATTTGGATGATTTTAGCCCTGGAATCGCCCATGTCTACTGAACTAAAGGCTAAGGGTATCTGTTAACTTGAAAAGTACAGCTTCTAGAAATCACAAAGTGGAACAGAGCATTTTGAGCTTTGGAGAATGAAACAAACACAAACCCAGATATGTTTTTTGTTTTGTTTTAAATTTTTTGTTATTTACACATTTTGTTGACTTTCTGCCCATTTGTTTACTTGGAGCTCCACATAAAACATGAATACAGTAGACTGGATGTTAACTCAGGTGTAACTCTAAATGTCCTTCCTGAGCTGTCGTCTTGTCCTGTCAGCACTCTTTGTCCTTCTTTACTTTTACACTCAAGATTTAGGCTTGTGGATGTTAGTCTCTGATTGGATAGTTTCATTACCTTTGTCTGAATGCCTCTGCTCAATAATGTCTTTAAGATGGAAGGCTGCTGCAGGTTGGCTCTGATTTTAGGCTCTTTGTATTTTTAACCACAACATATTGTCAAGCTTTTCTCTGGCCAGCCAATGCTATTTTTAAGGAAGAAGTTCTCACTTTTGTTACTTAAGTACAGATATTGGAGCAAAAAAATAATACTAGAGTAAAAGTACCACATGAAAAAGCCTACTTGAGTAAAAGTATTAAAGTACCCATTTAAATTGTACTTAAAGAGTAAAAAGTACAATTTTATTTTGAGGTTTTATAAAGCTTTAAATGGTAGTGATTTATACAGATTTGTGCTGAATTTTGTTCAACAGAAACAACTGGAAAGTTACAATGAACTGTTTTGAATGAATTTTACAATTTTTATTTCTTTACATTCCACCACTGTCCAGAGTACAGATGGTTACAGATGTCATCACCAGGTTAGCCTAATGTTATACCACTGGAGATGTTAAGATGTTAGCTACTTGAATTAAGGTTCACACAAGTTTTCTGTCACTAACACAATAGTATAGTATAGTGTTGTCAAGATACAAAAAATCTATCTTGATTTTGTTAGGGAAATGCTTGGTACTTGATCTATTGATTTCACTCAAGTTGTTACCTGACCAGCTAGAACCACGCACTCTGACAAAACTACAAAGACGAGTGGATCTTTATTCTGTCTTCCTGATTTCAGAGGGCGTGATTGACAGGTGGATTAACCAGTCAGAGAGACGCACGCTTTGTTTGCATCAAAAACAAACATGATGGATTAAAGGACTGAGAAACAGCGCAGATTTTTTAAAATGAGTGTTGTTCTGAATATTACGAGAATTTTCAAGAGATGTCTTCTGCATTTGAGAGACACGTGCTACAAATTAGCAGCTGGGGTTGGACTGTCTCAAGTTTGGACAAAGTTTTTTCACGCTCTTTGATCCGGTTCCAGTCCCTTCTGGATTCAGACAGAATGTAGAAGGAACTGGCTGGTCAGGCAACTGAAGTTGTTGCTCAGAATAGAGACATTCTGCCTGGAAACTGCCAAGGTTAAATTCCTCCTGACTGTTGTAAATGTGTCTCCTGAATTGGGGAGTCTAAACATGTCCACACAATTTGGTTTGTTTACCCTTGGCGTCGCCCTCATTCGTTCCTGTCTAACTTCCTTTTATCTACAATATTTTGTTTTATTCACAGATTGTTTTATAGCTAATACTTTTTAGTGTAATGCCCTGCCCTTTCCTGTCATTCCTGCTGATGGTAGCTTCCCTGTCAAAAGACTTGATGCTGTAACTTTTATCCATAATATAAGTTTTTTTTTAATTATGGGGGTGTTTATTGCATGGGAAAATAAAATAAAATAAAAAAGACCTGCATTCTTACTTGAGTGGGCTTGCATCTCCACAGAAATTTCTTCACCAGTTTTTTTCCACGGAAATGTTATTCCTTTGGCTATATCATTTATCAAAGTATAACTTATCTGTCTCTCTGGAGAATGTTCCAAACTGTGGTTTTAACTTTCTATTTCAATGGAAGCATGCGGTTCACTTTCCACCTCCAGAAAGGTTTTTGGGGTTTTTTTTTAAATCACACTTACTGATCAATCTTGCCATCCATAGTTTACCCTGTAATACAAATTCAAGATTATGGCATAACTAGTCTATGTTCTTTAATGCATAACAATATCTATTTTCCACTTTGTGTGTTATTTTTATCTAAACTGATCTAGCAAATGGTAACGGTACAAATGTTTTTTTCATTTTTATATTATATCATTGTATTCGCTTTCTTTGCCATAACTTTCCACTCTTTGTACCCCCAGAGCTCTCGCAGTCCCTTCGTCACTTCTTCTATCTCCCCTCTGCTGTGGTTTCCAATCACAGAGCCTTCCGATACCTCTCTCTCTCTCTCTCTCTCTCTCTCTCTCTCTCTCTCTCTCTCTCTGTCTCCCTGTCTCCCTCTTATCGCTCTGACACTTCCAGTAGATAGCACCCCTTTGCTCCTCCTCATCATATCTAATCTTCCATGACAGACCTCTTTCTAGTGAGGGAGGGCAGAAAATATGCACGGCTTTAAAAATCATCCTCACTCCAGGAGCTAAACTAGGCATTGCACGACTTCTTCACGTCCACAAAAGGCTAAAGAGGATCCAGAGTCTGTGATAAAGGGGCATATTGAAGCATTATATTGAAGCAGAGGTTTAGTGAATATCTGTTTTTGTCTTGCATGAACTGACAAATAAGAAACTTGTTTGCTTGATTATATGGGGGAAGGAGAGCAGGAGTTTGATTATCTGGCAAATTTAGGTTAGGTTAGGTTGTCTAAATCTGTTTACTGGTACCATTTTCACATTTAAAAGTCACTTGCTTCTCTCAACTGAGATGTTATTGCTTTCCCATTTCCATTCATCATTTATAGTATTGCGCTGTACAGATGTATGGCGTGTGGAACAAGCTACTTGCAGAGTCTGTCCCCAAAGGTGCTCTCCTGTCCGGTGATGGTGCTGTGCTGAGGATTATCCATAATGGACAGGAGCATCCTACAACATCACCTGATTGTATGTTGTTTAATGCCATACTATGGAGCAATCCAGACAAAGCAATAATATCTCCATAGAGACAAGCAGGTGGTTGATGGTCTTCCAGCAGAACAATGATTCAAAATCTAAAAGAAAATTATTTTTAGTATTTAATTTTTTAGTATTTTTAGTTTTTTCCTGGTTTCTAGTGTCAATATTACAGTATATGAGAAAAACAAAACCATATATTTGGTATGTTGTCTATTGTTTATATGCAGCCATGTGAATAAAAGTATTATCCATAAATGTAAGCAATGTGAATTTGGAAAATAAATATAAAAAAATGCTTTTCCTTGATGAGCAGCATCCATGTTTGCTGGGGATTTTAACATAAATCTGCACCCTTAAGCCCTGTGTATCTTGTATTTGGCCCAACCACACCCCATTAGACGCTTAATGTTCGGGGTTATGTCCTCACAGCAGGCAGGGGGCAGCAGAGGGGTCTTTTTTTTTTTTTTTTTTTTTTTTTTTTTAAAACATGCTTTCTGCGTCCATCACCGTCGGCTTGATAATGAAATTCGATTACAACTTCCTCCCCATTCCCAGATCCTGTCTCACTTATCTACAAGGGACAGGCACTTTATATCCCGGGGGTGGCTCTTTTTAACTGGGTTCCTCTTCAGCGACTATTGGGAGCGATATTACATAGTCCAAGATGGCAGCAGGTGCACTATTCCCCAACGCTGTCATCCTTCAGTATCAGAGAAAAGAGAGATACTGGTGTGTCTCCTTTGGTTTGGTCCAGGCAGGATTGTGAGCCGTGACGAAAAGAAGGGATTATGAGTTACAAATAATGTGGCCTATTTTGGAGAGCGGGCTGCCGTCCCAAATCGCCATGGTTTTCACAGAGAGGCAGCAGGAGAAGAACTGAAAATCATATGAACGGCATTCAATTTTACATGCTAAAGATAGTAACCAGGGCAATTGAGAGGCATATACATTAAAGGGCCCATATTATGCTATTTTCACATTTATGTTACAATGTTGTTTCCTCATCACAAACATACCTGGAGTTGTGTTTTGTTGCATTCACTGTTTAAAACACAAACCCTGCATATTTAAGATGAGTTTTTCTCTTAAACAAAAAACACTCTGTTCCACATTGTGATGTCATGTGGTAATACAGAAAGTGCTCCACTGTTTTTTTTGTTGGTTTTTTTTCAAACTCCATACCCCTTCACTAGACTCATTTGGATGATTTTAGCCCTGGAATTTCCAATCTTTACTTAACCAAAGGTAAAAGGTAGCTTTTAACACTTCATGACATCACAACGTGGAACAGAGCATTTTGATCTTTGGAGATATAGTCAGACTAATAATAAGGATTACTCAAACATGGGTGAATGAAACAAAACACAACTCCAGGTATGTTTTTTATGAAGTAATGGCATTATAACATGGCTAAAAGCTCACAGGAGTCAATTTTGCATAATATTGGACCTTTTAAAGAACACATATTATGCCAGATTAATTAAAAACATTTAGCCTCAGAAAACACTGTTTCACACTACAGATTGTGATGTCACAAGTAGAGACCCTGCTCAGTCCATAAATAAAATCCACACCAGGGCGAGGGCCACAATCACAGCAAGCGGCTTTAATTTAATTGTTTTCTCTATGATAATTCTCTCTGTTGCCAGTTGATGACAAGCAAATTGTTCTTTAACATATACTAGTACTAACTAAGGTTCATCAAGTTGTTTTTCTTACCTTCTGTAGTTCTTTTTTGGTGAGTTTTTTCCTTCAAATTGTGTCTCTGTATCTGAACACAGGGAAAGTAAAATGCTGTTTCTGTCCTCACGTTCACTCTCAAAAAGATGAAAATAGATTTTTTAGTGTTGCTCCCGGAGACTTATCTCTTGATCTTGAACTTGGTCATGATCTTAGCTGGCGGATTTAGTCAACGTTACCTCACCTCCACATCAATAAGTATCAAATATACTGTTGTATATTATATGCTGGATCTCACAAACTGTAATAGGGATACTACTTCTTACAAACTGCCCCAGCATTATTGAAGAATGGGTGAAATGCCAACTGTATCTTCACACGTACCTTACCTTTTGATTTCTCTGTTTCTCCAGGAGTTTTTTGAAAACCCAGCGTTTCGACCAGATGGTTTGAAGTTGTACCCAACACTGGTGATTCGAGGGACAGGTCTGTACGAGCTGTGGAAAACTGGACGATACAAGAGCTACTCCCCCAGTGCTCTGGTTGACCTGGTGGCCCGTATCCTGGCCCTCGTCCCCCCCTGGACCAGAGTGTACAGAGTGCAGAGGTGAGAAAAAAAACTCTGTAATCACTTATCAGACATTGCTTTATAAGTGAGAGTTAATATCCTCTCTAATATTTCATAGCTGATAACAATAAGGCAACAGTGAAACGTTACATAATATTGATAAAATCTCTTGGCAAAGATTAGAGGAAAGTAACAAGAAGGGAACAAGTAATAGAAGTTGCTGGTCGTAAATTTGAGACATTTTTCAATATGTATCACCTGGGCATTGAATCAAAATGCATTATAAAATAGAGACTAAACCAGGTCTAATCCAGGACTAAACCAAAGCTGCAGAGCAGTGCCCCTACAAATTCACAACAGCAGATTTGCACACCTTACATCCCAAACTCAACTTTCAGCAGCTGTGAAACTATGAGTCCAGGTGGATGTTTCTGCGTGTACACGTGCACATATGACTTTACTGAAGAACCAAAACAACTTGCACTTGCTAGTACATGTGCTTCTGCTTGCGCCCTGCACCATTTTGCTCCTACAGCCGCAGTATCCGGGCAAAAAATATTACAGGCCTTACGTACAGCACGAGGGAGGTGCTGACAAGAATCCCTCATTCATAAAGATGGGACATTTGGGGGTGATAAGTAATAAAAAAGTCACTGACAGCCTTTTTACCTGCTCAATGCAGCCCACTTCTCTGGGCGTAATTGATTGGCAACGCGAAGACCATGCTCTGTCCAGCAAAAATCAATTACGTGTGCCTCTGTGTCTGCCCCGCACACATGTTGTGTTTTCGTGCACCATCCGGATGCCCTCCCACGCACTCGCTCATCACTGCAGAGCACAGCCCTCCTCTTGCCCGCTCCCTGCATCTGCAGGAGCAGGAGACACGGGAAGCTAGCGGGAGACTAGGGGAGTGAGCGGGAGACTAGGGGAGTGAGCGGGAGACACAAGGAGCGGGAGACATGGGGAGTGGGAGAGACTTGAAACTGGAGACAGAGGGACAGCGGCACTGAGTCAGGCCCATGCTTTGATTATCAGCTCAGCGGTGCCTTTTTGAGCGCATAAATCTCGTTGAAAAGCTTTTTTCCACCATGAATTTTAATAAGTCAAAGTACAGGTCCAAACTCACTGATGAACATCTTCAAGCTATACTGAAGATCTCATTTGTTTCCTCCTTCAAGCCAAATATGTCTCAGCAAGAGGGAGCGAAGCCAGGAAGCAAGAGGTAAAAGACGTAGAAATAGTAGTAGTTTAAACTTATATTCTGAAGAAAAGTTCATGTTCTGAACTGTTATTATTAAAGATTGAGAAGACTGGACAGTTGTAAATTAAAAAATGTGTATAAATTCTCAAGATGTCAATTTTTTCCTGATATTGTACAGCTCTATTTAGTATGTAGTAGTATGTAATAAGTTACATTACATATTTACAAATTTAGCCCTTATTTTTCTTGAATGCCCTTATTCTTCTTAAATGTGTCTAGAGTTAAAAAAAAAAATCTCCTCAGATAGAGCTGATATTTACGGTGGCGTATTGCTATCACACCCCAGAAAATATTTTGCCGCAGTATCATTACATGAAAAGTTTCATCTTATAACATGATATTTATCACGTTATAACGTGAAATTATCACATTATTACGTGATATGAAATTATCATGTTATTTTGTGATAGGCATTTATCATGTTATTTCATGATATAATGGTATGTTCACGTTATAACGTGAAAACATCAAGTATGGTTTTACTTTCATTTCATTATATGATCAGCCACAGCCAAGCAGTCACGCTTCACTCAGGGAATGATGGACGTCTGTCGCGCTATATGCTTTTATTTCCTTCTTGGCATGAGGCACTGGGAAATATTAACATGTCTTAGGATGGATGGGATTCAAATAAGCATGGCAACGCTACAGAGGCGACTGAAATTGTTGGGGTTGTTCAGGCAGAAAGGCCAGTCTGACTTGCTGGAAGCTGCACTCTTCCAGCATGAGCAGCTAAACCAATACGGCATGTTGCATGGCTATAGATTCATGCATTTGAAATGCATCCAAGCTGGCTTGGTTGTGACTCAGTCCATGGTTTGTGTTCTGCTGAAGATTCTCAACCCTGAAGGAGTGCAGCTGAGGTTAAGATGATGTCTAAGGCGCCGTCTGTACAGAAACCCAGGCCCGAACTTACTGTGGCATGTGTGGACTCCTATGACAAGTTGAAACCGTATGGCATATGCATCAATGGAGCAGTGGATGGATTCTCGCGTGTGATCATTCGGATTCACGCCTACTCCACCAATAGCAACCCTAAAGTCATTGCTGGATACTTTATTGATGAGGTTGGCAGCAGAGGCAGCACTCCTTCTCGTATCTGGTCAGACCTGGGCACTGAGAATTGCAAGGTGGAGCGTGACTAGCTTGGCTGTAGCTAATCATGTAATGAAATGAAAGTAAAAGCATTCTTGACGTTTTCACTTTATAACATGAACATTTTCATTATATCACAAAATAACGTGATAAATGCCTATCACGAAATGACGTCATAATTTCATATCACGAAATAATGTGATAATTTCATGTTATAACGTGAAACTTTGCATGTAATTATGTGAGCCGAAATATTTTTTGGGGAGTGATAACAATACGCCACTGTAGATATTAGTGGTTTACTGCGTTGGTGTTGTGTTGTGTTCACTATCACTGCCTTTATACTCAGGGGCTTTGTAAGTAATCAGCCCAGTCTGGATACAGCCATCAGGGCCTAATTTGTTTCCATTGCTCCGGGAAACGCTCGGACCATTTCATGCTACTCTTAAATGGCCTTGCATTTAGATGATTACAAGTGCTAGAGGTTTGCAAAAGTTTGAATTTTACATAGTTTTAGTGACGTAGTATTGCAATTCACTGGTTTGTAAAATGTTGGCACAGACACTGTTAGAATATGTTCATTTTAAAAGGTAACTTTTGTGGTGGAGGGTCTGCCACTAGCTTGTCTCCATGAAAATTTTCATGCTTTGAATGGTTTGTTCCACAGTATGACATTAAGCATATCTATTTCCATGGTAACAGGCAAGTAACCACCAGGTTAAGTTACAGGTTAAATCTGTGGAGATGTTACCTTGCTAACAGTATGAATGCCTGTTTTTCTTTGAGTTTATGAGCAATAAAAATTGTATTAAATGTAAGATTTAAGTTTAATGTCACACTATGGAACATTTCAAGGCAAAGCAATATCATCTCCATGGAAACAAGCCAGTGGCAAACCCTCCACTACAATAGTTACACAGTGCACCTTTAATTTAGACCTGGTTAAGATCCACAGTAGTTCAAACATTTGAGTCGTGAGTGCATCTTGTAAATTCCTTCTGGATTATATTGGTCTAGTCCTGGTTTATTACTTGTTACTTGTTTAGGAGTGGTTTATACTTGGCTTAATTAGATCTGATTAGTGTAGCTTTAGTCCTTGTTTATACCTCCTTAAATGAAGGGTGTTGTCTAGAATGTTCCACAGTATGGCATTAAACTTGTCTATTCTGCATTTATTCAGTTGTTTTGCTGCAAATACTGTACCTCCATGGAGACAGAAAACCAGAGAGTAGGCCCACCTCCAGAAAAATTGCATAATAAAAGTCAATACACAATACAATACACAATTTCACAAGTGTCAATCCTAAACTCCTCCCCTCTTTAAAGTTCCCAGTATTTTCTTCAGACTTGAGAACACTTTTGGGACTTAAAACCCAGAACAGATTACTTATAATAATAATTTCATGAAGAAGGTGTGAGAAGTTTTAAAATGTGGCTATACAGTTAAATTCTGCTCTCTGTCCCCTGTCTCTGCTTTACAGGGATATTCCGATGCCGTTGGTGAGCTCTGGGGTGGAACATGGTAATCTGAGGGAGCTGGCCTTGGCTCGGATGAAGGACTTGGGCACTGAGGTGAGACCCCCATAGCAGACACTCGGCGCATTTCTACCTGGGACTAGATCCAGAGAGAGTCCGGGAACCTCCTGCCAAATGATCAATATCACTGTAGTATGCATATACTCAAGGAAGGACAAATGAGATGTTAAAAGTCAATGGAGCAGAGAATGGGTGGTGCTGATGTATCACTCTATGCATATGTTTTATTATATATTTCTTATTCTAGTCGGGGTTAGTTATTATCATACACTTTGTCAAATACTCCAGCAGTTTCAACTCTGAATTAGCTCTGGTTAAATCTTTGATTTACTGGTCCTTAGTCCTAGTTTAGTCCCAGCCTTGTAATAGTTATAGATTCTGTTAACAGTATGGCATTAAAGAACACATATTGTACTTGAGCGTGTTATATAGTTATAATTTATGACACCCATGGATCATCATGTGATAATTTGAGCATTTTACATGTCAATATTAATCTAAAACAACTTAATTTAAATAAAGTGCAATTCCCAATGGGAGCAGACATTGCCGTAAACATCATTACAACAAATTACCTTATATTACAACATGGTTAAAAGCTCTAGAAAGTCAGTTTTGCATAACAGATCTGCTTTAAGTTATCTCTATTATTATATTGCCAGTTTTGATGCCGTCACCTACTTGCCTCCATGGAGATACATTTTATGCCATATTGTGGAACATTCCATGCAAAACAGCATATCCTTGGTGTATAAAAGGTTCTGGCGCCCTTTTGAACTTGGATTTGTCCTGTATTAGTTTGGTTTAATGCACTTGAGCATGGGAAGTGATGCAAAGAGGGTCCGGGAACCTCCTGCCAAATAATGAATATAACTTACCCTCTACAACGGTAAAGGTAAGGAGCTTTGAGCCACTGGAGCAGAGAATAGATCTCCCTTATGTCAGTCACACTATGCACATGTTTATAATATATAGATTTATTAGGTGAAGAGGCAGATCACTCACTGGGAATTCCCTACTAGAACATACTTGTGACGCAAAGGATGAACTGAAATGAATCCCAACAATCATTTATCTGTGTGACATGGTTATTAAAGGTGCACTATGTAATGATGTTCTTTTTCTGGTGTTTAGCACTGAACTCAGCTCTGAGCAATATGGCAAACAAAAAATCGTCAAATGTATTCCTCCAAAATATGAACTCTGCTATAAATAACATAAATTTGAATGAAAAGAAGCAATAACTGCAATATCTTCAATCAAATCACCTGTTTGAGTTCTGCTTGATTATATTTTCCAGTGTCGAGACGTTCGAACCAGAGAAGTGGGCATCCAGGAGATTCACCACAAAGTCAGGCCTTACCAGGTAAACCATACTTTGTAATACATTTCTGTAGTCCAGCTAGTAGAGTAACACTATGTAACAACTACAGATGTGGCATATCTTAGCATTTAGAAGATGCCATTTGTAAATAATGTAATAATAATAATGTAAAAATGTTAAGTTTTGTTCTTCTCTTTCCAAACTCTGTTGACTGAAGCATAGGATTTCAGATGTACTTGTACTGTATATTTCTCTTGGGGATAAATATTATCTTTTACACAATCACATAAACTTTACTTGGATCAATAAAAGGGTGAAAATGAAAAAAATAAAAAATTATACTGTTTTTTTCAGCTTGTGTCCATTCTGCAGCTGCCATACTATATATATTTAAGTTTAATTTCTCTCGTAACCACATTTTGTTGTCAGGTGGAGCTAGTGAGGAGGGAATACGTGGCCAATGGGAGCTGGGAGACTTTCCTGTCCTATGAGGATCCAGAGCAGGACATTTTGATCGGGTTGCTACGGTTACGGCGTTGTTCCCCTCAGACGTTCCGGCCCGAGCTCAAAGGGGGCGTATCCATCGTCCGAGAGCTGCATGTGTACGGCAGTGTAGTCCCTGTCAGCAGTCGTGATCCGAGCAAGTTCCAGCATCAGGTTCATGTCATATCACATTAGTTTTGAATAGAAATTTAACAGTGTAAAATATTTATGAAGCAATACCATAGTTTGTATAAAAAATGGACTAAGGGAGTGTGAGGTCCTACTTAGCATTCGGCTCCAGTCAAATGAAGCTCACCGAGGCAAGCAGTTATGGGGCGAATTTTCTTAAGACCAAAATGAGGAGCCTGACAACTGCACTTAAGGAGAGGTGGGCTATATTTTTCCAATACAAAGTGAATTGGAGTCAGAGTTGATGGAGCAGGAAGCGCGCCCATGCTCACTTTCTGTATATAATAATGTCCATTGCTGTATACAGTCTACGAGCAATACCATAAAAACAAAGCTGAAGGCAGTGTTTAAGGCCCTTACCCCTTGTCTCACTACACCCTTGGGTTGTAAAAAAAATGTACCGTACCCATGGCAACACATTTATAGGGCTTTGCTGATGGTCTAAAAGATTCAACAATTGTGTTCCTGTGTCCTTTTTGGAGATTTGTTATAAAAATTACATTTCATTGTTAGGAATATGTCTTCCACTGTGAGATTGTGAAATTATTTTTATTACTACATCTACTATCTAAAAAAACTATAGGATCTATACTTGACTACCACTGTGGGTAACATTTTTAACATTGTGGTCCTTACCGTAGCACCTTCCCACAGTGGTAAAACAGTTTTTCTTTGTAACTCAGGGTTTTGGGATGATGCTGATGGAGGAGGCGGAGAGGATCGCCAGAGATGAACATGGTTCCAATAAACTGGCTGTCATTTCAGGTAAAAAATAAATTCACAAATAAATAAAATGTCGCTCTAAAACAAAAGAAACACATTTACCCGTGTTCAAAAGATCGTACCAGGATAATGAAACCTTCAGTCTCTGCCTTTTAGTTGTACAATTTATGTTCCTTTAGCAGTCATATGGAGTGTCTATAGCATTATGAGAGTGAGGAGGCGAAATTGACTGATAATAGCAGTCAGTTCAGCTCTGATTGTTTTCTGTAAAGACATGACTTTTCCTCTCGCCGATCAATACTCTGCAATAATAATTCTCAAACAATAGTACAGGGTCACTGGAGGTACGCAGACATCTTATGGCTGTAATCAGAAATCTTGTTTGTAGTTTCATTTACAGGCAGTTATGTCATGTGTAGCTCAGTGCTTAGTCCAGGTTAGGGCATGGGCTGGTGGAATTTCCAGTTCTGTGCATGTATCGACCTGGTTTTGTCTTATAGATCAAGTTAAAACCTGATTTAGGTTTTAACTTGATCTATAAGACCTGGTTTAAAGGTCCTATATTACACAAAATTGACTCATGTGAGCTTTTAGCCATGTTATAATGTTGTTACCTCCTCAAAAACATACCCGGAGTTGTGTTTTGTTTCATTCACACATGTTTGAGTAACCTTTTCTGTCTTCATCTCCAAAGTTCAAAATGCTCTGTTCCACCTTGTGATGTCATGAAGTGGTAGTTTTCAAGTTAGAGGCTTCCTTAAAGATTGTCAATTTCATGACTGAAATTGTCCAAATGATTCTAGTGAGCGTGTATAGAGTTTAAAAACAAAGTGGAGCATTTCCTATATTATCACATGACATCACAAGGTGTTTTCAGTTTGAGAGAAGAACTCTAGAGCCTAAATATGCAGGGTTTGTGTTAAACATGTGTGAATGATACAAAACACAACTCCAGGTATGATGAGGAAACAACATTATAACATAGATCAGAAAATAGTGTAATATGGGCCCTTTAAGCTCAGTTTTTCAGTCTTAATTTCAGTTTCATTCTCTTCATTTATTACATTTGTGCTCTCTATTATTTTACTCTTTATAAGCAATTTAATTATTAGTTTATTATGTATTAGTTGTTGCCTTAGTTCGCTATTAAAAGTTATTAAACGTGCTAAATAATTCTTTTCTTTTTTTTAAATTTTTTTACAGTTATTAGCGCTTCAAAAATTGTTAGCTACCTAGCGAGTGAGCTATGTCCATTCATATATACAGTCTATGGTCGCATGAGGGTCATCCTGGTGGAGATCTGCAGCCATATCCCTCTCTAATAATTAGACAAAAAAACATTCTTGGATACATTTCTCATCTTATTCCTCGATTGTCTGTTTCTTCTCAGGTGTCGGCACAAGGAACTACTACAGGAAGATGGGCTACGAGCTGCAAGGGACTTATATGGTGAAGGATCTCTATGGAGCCGAGGCCGAGTGAATGAATAATGCACAAACCATTTTATTTATCTCAACTGGATTCATCAGGGGACATTGTTCACACTGCATTTGATGGTGGTCGTAAAAGAGGCCGTTGGTTGGACTCTATGGGACATGACGATAATGCGCTGTGGTTTTATTTTAGGAAGTGCATCAGTTTTTATGTGGGACACGCTGGACAAAGAATAGAATAGGGATGTGTACGACGCCATGTTTTTAAGAGTAGCCTAAACAGGATTTTGCGTCATTCGTAAAAGGTTTCAGGAAAAAGCTGAAATGTGCCTCAGTGCCTTGGTCCTCTATGAATGAATCTCATATTTGGATTGAAAATCTCTGCCAGAGTTGTACAGTAAGTTAGAAAAAAAACTATTACGTTATTTCAGAAAATGTTGGAGCTATTTACCTGATCACATCTCTAGCTTGCATTTATTCAGTTACAGGTGGTCAAAAAATACCTCGAAAAACAGGCTTTATAACTGTGAGCGGAGTTGCCTCTCCACAGATCTGACCCGTAACTTTGTCTGGTTTGGTCTCCATGACGATAGAAAGGTTTAATACCATGCTGTGAAAGCAATAACATCTCCATGGCGAAAGTCTGACAGACCCTCAACCAGAAAAGTTACACAATGCACCTTTAAATGTCATTCTTTGCCAGCAACCTATAGCAACCACCATAAAATCATACAGACTCATCCATACAGGCAAACTGACTGTGAAGAGTCTTGCCCAAGGACGTGTGAATAGTACAGTATAATAGAATTAAAGCATTGAAATTAGTTGGTTTTGAAATGAGTTGTAGTATTTTTAATGGCCCTTTTTTGTTATATCGTATCTCTGACTGACTTCAAACATGGGTCCAGTGTATAATTCTGAGATAGATCAAATGTACTTTGGCAGGGCACTCGAGTCACTAATGAATAAAGCTATTAATTTATATTTTAGTTATAGTGAAAACATAAATTACATGACTTCAGCGTCACCCAAGTTTTCTGTCTGAATGAGTGACGAGTGTCCTCAATGGGCAGCCGTTGTGTAATCGCTTCATAAGGCTGGAAATTAAATATTACATAATTTGCTTTTCAAGGCTGATCCCGTTAATCCTGTTTATTTTCTGTTGTCAGTGCTGGTACATTCTTGTCTTTTGTAATAAATAAAGGATATTGGGAGTATTTCTGTCCTCATATAGTGTAGAGTATGTTAAGGAGATGAGAGCTGTATTGTCCACCCAAATTTGCCTTTATTTCCTCACAACATGGTAGTCCTTAAAAAAGTGTTAAATGTTAGTCATGGATAAATTCTATAATACAGTGATGATGTTCATTGAGAGGTTACAAGCAAAAAGGGTACTGTTGCCATAGCAATTAACTATTCAAAACAAAATACTTAATGTTTTCAATTGTATCAGGTAAAAGTGGTTTTGAGATTTTGATGTTGTATATATACAACATTAATGCAGATTATAACATTAATCTGCATTTTAACAGTATTCATTGTAGCCCCCAGCTGTGCAGAAAATAGATGGAAAATTCCCCAATACATTATAACCAGGAATTAAACTAGAACTGGATAACTGCAGATTGGCTCGTAGGAAAGGTCAAAGCAGTGCATAGTCTCGGTTAATGCTTCTGTTAATATGTTCCAGTGTCAGGGGGGCTCTGGTAGAAGACCCTCATCTCTGCCCTGTGAGAAAAAAACACACTGCTTCACTTGACTTGAGTTACAGTCCTGAAGAACATACTGGAACAGACTGGTCATTTGAAGAGAAGGTGCTCGTAAAGGTTCATGCGTTTACCTGTGTCTCATGGACTCCGATGGAAAGAAACTCATTCCATTTCTAACTTTCAATTCATCTAAATTCATAGTGTTGTTGGCCTCACTTTGGGTCTTAGTCACGACATGACGATGCAAACAACAAATAAGTCAAATGTATTCATTAATTATTAGAGAATGTAATACTGGATGGACAATAGACGCTAAAAGCAATGAAAAGACATTCAGTTAATTTAATTGTTTTCAATTCTTCAGTTATGTTTGTCTGTTGTCTTAATTTCAGTCTTTGTTGGGGTAAACCTCCTGGACTCAATACTAGCTACAATTACGTACAATCAGGACTACAAAAAGGACTTGAAGATAAAGCATTGTCCCACAATAACCTAATCAGACCTGAAGAAGCCACTTGGACGAGTAGCAAAACGTCTTCACTCTAAAACTTTTGTCCAGTCAACAGAATTTAATTTTCTTGGATCCCACCTGGACGGCTGAGACTTTAAACAGACATCATTCTACAGCATAGATTTAAACAAGCAGGTGACACCACCAGATCAAGTTTCAATCCAGGTCTGTGGACAGCTTGAATGTTTTCAGGATAATTTTGAGCAATAAAAGCATCTGTATATGATATTCTATAAATGGTAAAATGATGATTGCCACATTTTTATATAGCGCTTTTCCACCTTCAACGGGCTCAAAGCACTTTACATCAAGGAACCGCTCACCCATTCACACAAACACAGGGGCAAGGAGTGTTAAATGTCTTACCAAAGGACTCTGCAACATTCATCTGGGGGAGCTGGAATTGCCCCAATGATATTTATGTCAAGAGCAGGATTCAAACTGCCAACCTTCGGATCAGTGGACAAACACTTTACCCACTGAGCTACTGCCACACCTGTTAAGTTAAATGCCATACTGTAGAACATTCCAGGTAATAAAATAACATCTCCATAATGGCACACCAGAAAAGTTACAGAATGTACCTTTAAATCACGATTTCTGACACATTTCCCTTTTATTAAGGCTCTCCATTGTTTGAAACCCCTCATCACTGCCCTATGACGAAGCCTCATTGACTCCTTTATCTACCTACTTATGTTCACGTCTTGATGAACTTACTGGAAAAGCGTTGGCTGTCATTTGAAAAACTGCTCATAAGATTTGAGCATTGACCTCTCCTGTAGGCTGCACTGCATCTGATCATTTCCTGGATACGGCCCCTGAGTCGTGACTTGTGGGTTTGCTGTTGCAGTCCTGACGCAGTGTGGAGCAGTAGACCATCTCTCCCCCGTCTCCACGCTTGCTCACCCGCTCACTGGTGCTATCAGCTGTGAAATCTGAACACACCAACTCCTCCTCTCTCATTCTCGCTCTCGTTCTCTCTCTCTAAGCATTCGAAGCACAATTTTGGTTTAATCTAAAAGTAAATAAGTGAAGTTAAAGAGAGCGAAAGTGATAGGCGAGTTTGTTCAAAACTGTTGACTACGTTTAGAGGTCCTACATTACGCAAAATTGACCTGTTGTAGCTCCAACCAAGTCAGCTCTTTCTGGTCAGAATGTGCTAAAATAAAGCTCAGAATAAAAACTAACTTGAGTTTCAGACAGAGCAGTGCCTCCAGTTAGCTTCAGACCCTCAGGGAATGTTGATGATATCAGCTGCAAAGTATCAATAGGCTAGTAGTATTTTTGACCTGATATATTTGTTAACATTTAGGTCTATAACTTTGCTTTGTTTCCATCTCAAGATTCAATACAGCAAAATACATGTCATCTTTTCTGTTCAAAGTTTCAAAACACAAAAGTCTGTTCTTCCTGTCTGTCAATGGAGCCTCCCCGCTGTTCTCCCCGTTGGTTTGATCATGTCCAGCCCTGCCTCCCTCTCCTCCCTCACACCTCAAACCTCACCTCTGCTCTGAGTTTGGGACTTTTCTGGTGCAATGTTTGAGTGATGTCCAGTGGAGAAGTCTGTAACTGGAATCTGAGGCAATCTGAGTGCAATGGCCCCACAGCACTACCACAGACCCGACAGCAGCAGCACCTGTCAACAGAACACAGCGAGGCTCGGGTCTGTCTCAAACTCGTCAGGATAGATCCATTTCACAATGAATCATTTTAATACGTTAGATTTCAAAACGGTATCCAATGGAAATCTCATATACTGTATATATTGTACTTCCAAATTGTACTTTTTTCATGACAAAATATTCACGGCACACTTTATGCTTCAGAGTGAGTAAATAAAACCAAAATACTAAACTAAAACTAAATACTAAAAAAAAAAAAAATAAATACCTTTTATGGGCAGTCCTCCAAAGCTGAAACCCATGAACAGACAACATTTTAAGGATTTTTCACCATTCAAAAGATAGGATAATTTGTTAATTGCCATGGCAACGATGGAAAGCCATGGATATACTAATATAATATAAAAAATAACAAATTTAAATGTGCACTATGTAACTTTTCTGGTCGAGGGTCCGTCCCCTAGTTGTCTTGTCTTGAAATTTCAAGGTATGACATTGATCTCCATGTAGACACCACAACACTCAGTTACAGGTCAGATCTGTGGAGATGATTTTTAGCAATAAAGCACATTTAAATTAATAATGATTAAATACATGAAGAGAATACTGCCATGGACAAAGCATTAACTTCCCATGGTGCTTTTTGATTACAAAGAGCACCTTCAAAAATGCAGGATTTCTCGTACATGCAAAAATTCACTTTAGGTATTTTTGACAAGGATACATTATAGATCAACAGAAATATAACTTATATAGAACTTTTTAAACTTTAATACAAGCCATACTGAATGAAATATATTAGTGTAGATATCAAGTTGGAAGAGAGTTTTACTTCAATCAAACTTTTATTTTTATTTTATATTTAAATATAGCACCTTAAGACAATACAAGTACCGGTAATATTTCAAGTAGAACAAAATCAGTTGTTTTTGTTTAGGAATAATTAAATGTTTACCCATTTATAAATTACATTATAATGTTAAGCAAGTCCTCATCCTCACTATGGATATAAAGTCGTATGGTTTAGACACATACAGAGGAGGAGCAGCAAATTCAATGGAAAAAGAACGCTGAGGTTAGAGTAACAGAGCGAAGGTATGATTTATAGATGGCATAAGATTTCTGACACACAAACAATGGTTAGAAGAAAGTAGATATTGACTGTGGGAGTCAGACATCTGAAATTAGAGGTAACAATATTTGAACAAAAAAAGTTGAAATTGTGAAGGCGATTTTGTGATGTCATGAGTGGATTTATCACCTGCTTTAATTTCCTGTTCCTATAAGAGTACGCCAGAGCCATATGAACCACCATCACTCACTCACTCTGCTCTGGCTAACTGCTAACCTCAATATATGGGATAAAGTTAAACCATAAAAGATTATACAGAAAATACACCAAAAGATTTTAATGACAAAGAGGAAACTTATACAAATGCTTCAAGTTTTCAATAGCACAAAGGCAGAAGAGTTAATGTGCTTGTGTGGATTTTTAAATGACGCTATTATTGGAAAAAAAAAAATACAAAACTCATTGAAATTCACTCATAATTTCATGTGTGAATTCAACATACTATACTGCATAAAATGTTTTTTTTACATTTTTGGTCTTTTATTTAGAAAAACTAAATAAATGGTTTTATATAGTCCTTGATTTTGTCCCGGTTTAAACATAAAATAAGTAATAAAACAAATTTTCCCTGTCAACAGATCCAACTCATTTTGACACATCAACTACACTATACTGTTAAAAATCCTATATTACAAAAAATTGACTCTTGTGAGCTTTAAGCCATGTTAGAATGTTACCACCTCCTCAAAAACACACCAGTAGTGTTTTGTTGCATTCACCATGTTTGAGTAACCCTTTATTAGTCTGTCTACATCTCCAAAGCTCAAAATGCTCTGTTCCACCTTGTGATGCCATGTAGTGGTAGTTTTCAATCTAACAGCTACCTTTTTCCTTACCATATGAAATCACAATGTGGAACAGAAGGTTTTAAGTTTCAGAGAAGAACTCAGCCTAAATATGCAGGGTTTGTGTGTGAAGGAAAGAAAACACAGCTCTAGGAGGAAACATAACATAAAAAAATGGCGTAATATGGGCTCTTTAAGATTAGCTTGTTCAAGTCATACTCAGTCAAATAATTGCATGGATGAAACAGCAATTACAGACCTTTATAAACATTGAAATATTTGAAAAGCAGCAGGTATCAAACGCTATAGTCTCTTTTGTGTTTTCACCAGGGGAGGTCAGAAGTCCCCTTTTAGTGCACACCATGAATTCAAGTCATTTTAAAGGCGCACATCTAACTTTTCTGGTGTAGGCTCCTTCACCTGCTTGTCTGTCTGAGAGGTTATTGCTTAGCCTGAAATATTCCACAATACGGCATAAAAATCCCAACCCCAAAGTGATAAGCAAGTCGCGCTACCCGGCAAAGTTACAGGTCATATATGTGGAGAGGAGACCCCGCTCACAGTGAGAATGCATATTTTTTCCAACATATTTCTGAGCAATAACAAAACTTGTAATTGAACAACATTTAATGTCATACTGTGGAAAGTTTCAGTCAAAGCCTTAACATCTCCATGGAAACAAGCAGGTGGCAGACTCACAAGAAAAGGTACATAGTGCACATTTATCCCAGCGTTCCCTTAAGATGTTTATGCAGCTAGATCACATCAACAGTCATCAACACCATGTCACGCAGGCATTATCTCTCATTTTACCACAACAAAAACAAGTCCTCTGCTTTACTCATTTATTTACGAGCCGTAGCGTGATGCTGCTTGGGCGTGCAGTTTCCATTAGTGTCTCTTAGGCACAGTGGGCATCCTCTCTGAGCGCGGTGCGGACTCTGGCCTCCAGCTGGTCAGCGCGCGGTCTGGAGAAGGGGTCCACGGCGAGCATGTCCAGCAGCAGAGCGCACACGTGGGGGCCAGGGGCGGGCGGCAGCGGGGGCGCCCTCCTGAACTTCATGGGGATGCACAGCGGGAAGTCCGAGTTCTCCGAAAGAGCTTCGCCCAGGGGCATGAGCCAGCGGCCTTTACACGCATAAGCGCCTACAGGACGCAAACATACTCCATTAACTACAAGGCTGCATGTTATATATAGATCACACTGATATCACATATTAGCTAATCCAATACACTTTATAACAAGAAAACAATATAAATGGTGCCAAGTTCTTCCATCTAATAACATTTTTTCTGAAATGTTTTTCTTTTGACTTGAATGTACACAGCTGATGTTAATTGCTTTATCTGTAATGTTCCACAGTATGGCATTAAGCATCAATGGAGACAAGCAGGTAACAGTTGAGATTTTTTAACAATAAAAACTCCATTAATTGAATTCAATAAACAACTGGCGGCCCCCTCCCACCAGAAAAGTTAGTGGTTTTAATTCTCAAATCCCAATTTTGCCTCGTTTCAGTCCTGGTTTAGTCTTGTAAGCTTTTTGATTTTGACAGTAAAAACTAGTAGATATAAAGGGAATTACATTTGAATTGAACTTGCTATATCAAAATGATACGATGAAATATTAAAAGTCAGGCCGCCAGCTGTTCTCACTGGCCTTGAACGCACCATCTGCCCCTGTGAACTTGAATGCATCGTCTGCCGCTGGGGTGTTTGTGTAGAGACAGCACAGGCGTCTAATCACATTCATGAGAACAACAGCGAGAGTAATACATGAAGGCAGGGCGCACACTGGACTCTGTGTGTGTGTGTGTGCGCACTTTGAACAGAAATGATTGTGATACCATATTAGTATTAGTGTCAACTCGTCTGTTGCTTCGTGACTTTGCACATATGAAAATACACTGACCACGGAGAGGGAGAACCACATTAACAAACCCATGTGGTGATCGACAGAGCTAAATTAGTTCTGTAGACCCAGAAAATTAAGCCTAAACAGTCTCAAAAACAGGTCTGTGTGTAGCTAAAGATTTTGCAAAAAGGTTAAAAGTTTTTACAAAAAGGTAATTTGCATAAAACCCTTTAATCATTGATGAGCCAGGTTCAACATCAGAACAGTGCAGATAGCTGAAGTATCATAATTAAAGACTTTCTTGATTCAACATTAAGAGAATTAAGATTGATGAATAGCAATAACTTGGACAAAATGCTACGATGATTATCTGAGCTATTAAAGCAACAAGTTAGCACAGTAGAAAAAAAAATCTGCATCATCGTATATTATTTTAAGCCTCTTCAGTGGTAACAAAGAACTCCATGTATAAAAACCTAATACAACTAAAAACATAATTATTTTTACCTGACTAATCATTATTTAAAGTGCACCACTTAACTTTTTTGATGGAGGGTCCACTACCTGCTTGCCTTAATTTCTTTGCCTAGAATGTTTCACTGTCTGCCATTAAACTTCTAGAGTATATCTCCATGGGGACTAACAGGCGACACCACCTGGCCAGGTAACAGGTCAGATCTGTGGAGAGGCAGATCCACACACAGTAGCAAATTTTCAATGCATTTTTGAGCAATAAAAACCTGTAATGAAATAAATACAAGACTGTCATGTTTAATACCATACTGTGGAATAGGGATGTAACAATAACCGAAATATTGTGATATCGTATTGGTAAAAGTCTCTTTGCTCAAATTCATTGTTATGGTGCAGCATGAGCTAAAAACAGAGGGAACTACATAGACTGTGACTGTTTGTTCTGTTTTAGTGCAGACTACATGAAAAAATAACTATTAAATATTTTAAATGTAAATTATTTGGACGATCGCTCACAGAACCAAAGACTTGTCAAGGAAAAAGTAGCATATTCACAGTTTTGTTAGCCTCCACAAAATATTGCAATAAATATCGTACTGTGAGATGAAAACCGTGAAAGTATCGTACTGAGAGATTTGGATATCATTTCATTAGTAACAAGAAGAGAAGACAGAAGTAATAACATCTCCATGGAGACAAGCAGGTGGTAAACCCTCTACCATAAAAGTTACATAGTGGACTCTATTGAAAAATGTTATACAAGGGAAAACCATTTGGTAGGCATTTGTTGGTATGTTGTCCAGTGCAAACCTGTAGACTAAGACAAAGTTAGGTGGGGTAGTTTCTTGTGTGAGGGGCAGGTAATAATTGAGAGTTTAAACCTCCCGTCTTGTCTGAGTAGATTGCACCAGTTCCAATCAATGGTCTTTTCCGCGACTTAGAAAAAGATAGAATAGAATAGAGCAGTTCTTCATCCTTCTGTGAAAAACCTCTAGCCTCCTCCTCCTCTTCCTCCTCCTCTACTTTCTTATTGACAGAGGATTGCTATGGTGCCTGTTGCCTGCTATATTCTATTTGGGCTTCGTGATACAAATTTTGCTGTCCGAGTCTCAGTCTAATGGAGTTTATGTGGAGTTTGAAAATACCATCAGGTTTGCATTTGGGGGCTTTCTGAAAATAAAATGGCTGAACGTTTCATTTGAGTGGAGCAGAAAGACTCAACTGGTCCCAGTGCGCTCGTACATTCAAATGAGTGTAGGGTCCATGGTCACTTGGGTATTCGGACAGGGAGACCAAAACAAATAAAAAGACCATCGTTTGTGGAAATACTAATAGGAAACCAAGTATGTTGTAATTGCAATAGATCCCAAGGGGGTGGTAAAGGAAATGGCAAAGTTTGGGAGTTGGACAGTTGGTATGCAGGCTCAGAGACGTAGCATAAAAACAACGATAAGCAATATATAGAATTATTGCTAAAATCATGAATGCTGTTTTGAAGGTAAATCCAATATTTAAAATTTGCTCTGTTGATAATTCAAGAGCTGATTAAAAATTTTAATTGAACAAATTTATTACAGTATAAGTGACATGTTTTTGCTCTTTTGTGAGTCTTAATTCCTCACAATTAAATCTAAACTAATACATTGTTAATTAATATATTTTATCACATTTCTGTTAGATTGCCAAAATATTGTCGAACAATCTAACTCTAAACATGGTAAGTGGCAAAGTTTCTTGCCAAATGACACAACGGCATTATGTAGCACAGGCTGGGATCAAATCTCCAATCTTCAAGTTAGGCAAGAGCAACTCATTTACATCAATTAACACAGTGCCATAAGATAAGAGTTAGTGATGGGACAAGACACAGTTTCCAAGAG
Source organism: Taenioides sp. WSHXM2023 (assembly GCA_029959045.1). Lineage (NCBI taxonomy): Eukaryota > Metazoa > Chordata > Actinopteri > Gobiiformes > Gobiidae > Taenioides > Taenioides sp. WSHXM2023. Next base: position 10,859,396 of record CM057103.1, on the reverse strand, counting down.
ACGAGATATGAGATCGGGTCCACATACGTTCCTAATCTTTACATTTCATGATTCGGTTTCCATTTTTGACCTCAAATTTATTTATTTATTTAATTTCATATTTTTGTTTCCATTCTAGTACAGCTTTGTGGAAGTCTAAAACATGTAGCGCACCAACACTTAACCCTTTTTTTCCAATCCAAATGTGAGATTTGTCTCATGTGTCTTGTGGCAATTTTGTCTCGTGAGATCTTGTGGCACTGATATAAACTTCATTAGCATAACTACATCTTAAACTTGACAATACAATTTATAATTACTAGAATGCATTGGGATTTTTTCATTGTAATCCTCCTCAGGGTCAAGCTCTCAAAAACTCTAACTCATATTTGATGAATTCAGTGAGGAGCTCATCTAGTCTCCATAAAATGTTTTTAAAATTTCAGCAAAATCTTCTCTATGATGCTAAATAAATCATTATGTATGGAGGATTATTAACACGAGAATGCTTCAAAAATGGCCGTAGAATTTGCATTAAAAGCGAACATTAAGATTCCTGTTGACTTTTGGGCAGTGTAGGCTTCATTACACTCTGTCAGCCTGTATTAGGACCGGACTGGGCCTGTAATATCTGTATCAAATGTACACCACATAAATCATCCTTCAACGCTGTGACATTCAGATTAATGATTGCACTATCCCTTTGTTGATCGATTTATGATCTATGGTATGTGACATTTTTAATAAGCTGCTGCTAATTGTGCACCAACGTCACCCACCTGCCCCACTGCAATTTGACCATTTTTGTAATACATAGTGTGCATGCAGATTAGAAGTGAATTATCATGGTAAAATGGGTGCTTTACTATTTAGAAAAGTAAAACACCATTGAGAGAAAGCCAAAAGTTTCAGACATGAGTGAACCGAAGGAAATATTTCGCTTTTTAGACCTGCTGCAGCATCTGGTAAGTAAGGAGGAAAGTGTTTTAGGAATGGGAAGTGATACTTTTGGATTCAACTGTGCCTTTTTGATATAAGCAGTGCAGATGCAACAGTTCCTGGTTAGTTAATGGGATGTTGTATAGTTCCCGAAATAATACCCAACTTTCACACTAACCAGCGATGCCATCTGCATGGAAAAATGTAAGCTTTAAAACATACTTTTTAAAGCGATTTGTACATTCTGGAAAACACAAATGTAGGTAAAATGACAAATTGAAGCTGCAATGAAATCAATATTGTAATTTAAATGGTTACAATTAGCTATTCAGCAAAGCTGCAGTTATTTCAGTGATATGATGGTGAAGTAAATATCCAGTCTTCATGGGGTCTGAACCCCCATCAGCCTGCTACCCTGTAGTTACGATCTTGTTCTAGTTGGCTCATATTCTTCTCACAAATATTAATGCACCTTGTATTAATGAAATATTTGATTCAAAAACACTCCAAAACTAGAGTGCAGACCTCCGCCAAGCAGCTCAGTTTTCAAAGTGATCCAGAATCCAGGATTTCTTCTGGATCATCACCAAAATCTAATCATCTGTTGGATTTACCATTAGGAACATTTCCTAAAAATTTCATCAAGATCCGTCCATAACTTTTTGAGTTATCTTGCTAACTAACAAACAAACAAACAAACAGACAAACTCAGGCGAAAACACAACCTCCTTGGCAGAGGTAATAAGTCCAAATAAATTTTAAGTTGGAGTTTTTTTCCCCAAAGTTATTCAGCTCTGGCCCAATCATCTTTTCTTTATAATATATATATATTTTTTTCTTTGTAGCTGTCCTAGTTCTGTTAATTGCTGTAGTGAGTCTTACCCAGTTGTTCTTCTGTAGTGCCCTCCTCCAGGAAGGTGATTCTCTCCAGGACTGCCCAGAACATTACCCCCAGTGAGAAGATGTCTGCCTGGGCAGTGTATGACTGTCCACCCCACACCTCTGGAGCCATGTAGAAGTCAGAGCCACAGGTGGAGGAGAAATGCTGTCTGCAGAGGTCTCCAGCCAATGAGCCCTCTGTCATCTTACTCAGACCAAAGTCTGCCACCTACAGGACAGGGAAATTCTGGCTTTAGGCCAAGTAGGTAGGATAGGAATACAATTGATTAAAAAAAAAAGTTTGTTTATTTATTCAGTGCTACCTTTTCGATTGAATTGTGGATGTTCAAGAAATCCTGTACTGTCCTGCATTTGGGGCTTGGGGCTCTCAGAAAATTTCAGTTTTCTCCAACCCCCTAGGTCCACTCACTGCTCTGTACTTACTAACAATTATTCAAACAATTCAGACTTGTAGGTTTAAAAATTTTGCATTTTTTCAACAATAACAAAGAACTGAAAACTTGCTACGCTAAAGAGGAGAGTTTCCTAAGTTTTGAACGAGAAGTCAATACATTTCTATTACCGAGTTGTTTCAGATTAATATGTGTGTAGAATCCCTCAGTCGTCCAGGTAGAATCCATGGCAAAAGGAGAAATTCAATTTGTCAACTGGACAAAGTTTATTTGGTCGAATATGTTTCGCAGCTCATCCAAGCTGCTTCTTCAGTTCTGTGGTTCTGTGGTTTACAATGAACAAAATGTAGACATCTCAATGTATTTATTTTATAGTTTAATACAACGTACCCAAGCACATATGTCTTCTTTAGGGGGAGTAAAAATGTATATTATTTTCTATATAGGGGCCACTATTCAAATGTCATATGGTTGTTAAAAATGAAATGAAGTCCCTGGTTTCTCCAAGAGGGTACTCATTTGGTGGGTGTACATGTTGCCAAGGGATTTGCACAATTATTGGCTTCGTCTATGAAGTAAGTCACATGGGACTGTCTTGTCATTATATGCAAGATCTTACATGTCAAACATGGAAGAGTTGAGTCAGGAGGGGGTGTTTGATGCTCCCTTAGGAATTGTATAGTAGCTCAGGATGCACTGTAAGGAAGCTTCAGTTATCAGTTCAGATACAAAAGCATTATTTTTAGCCTCAAATATGTTTTCTATACCCTATACTTGAAATCTTTGAGGCTTGTTGCAAAATGTAGCTTGTTTCATTGTAGGGGTACCATTATTCATAATAATTAACTTTAGTTAAGATTAGATTAAATAAGGTTTTTCCTGATTTCCTTATAAAATCACCTTTTATCATTTATCCAGAAAGGTTTTTGTTTTATTTCAATCCAAATCTTTTCATTTTCTTTTTTTTCCAACTGAAAGTCAACAATATGAAAAGGAATCATTTCTAATTAATCTTATAAACATTTTTGCAACATTTTAATTAGTAGTGTAATACTTCTCTGTATGTTGCTCCTCTAACAATGCAGATTCATCACTATTGTGGGACAAATAAGTATCCTATTGGAATCACTGAAATCAAACAGTTGTTGGGTGCACTGAAAACACATCTGACACCTTTGCTTACCTTCACCACGGGCCCTTTGTCAGTGACACACACCAGCACATTGGCAGGCTTTAGGTCTCTGTGCGTGATCCCTAATCGGTGCAGAAAGGCAATAGCGCTGGACAGCTGGAGCACTACGCTGTGATTCCTCTCTTCATCTGGAGGTCTGGACAAGAGGAACTGATTCAAATCCCCCCCATCACAAAACTCCATCACCAACCACAGCGCCAGGCATTTTAAATGCGTGCCCTGGGTCTCCTCTTCGGGTGCAGGCCTCTTCCTTGCTCTTTTTGCTGGTCTTTGGGGAGTTATAGCATCACTTTTAGACTTGTTTAGGGATGTATTGGTCCTATCTTGAAGTCTAGACACAGAGTTTTTCCTTGTCCGCTGATTGCTTGACTGTGTACTATTACTTTGCTCTTGACTTTGTTTCACTCCCATTACTGACCCCTTGAGGACACTTTCTACTAAACATAAAGGTAGTTTTCCTGGTCGTAACGGCTTAAGACTCCTTGGTCCAGTCTGGAGCAGGCAGTTATGGAGTGCAATGACATTAGTGTGGTTTTTAGCAGTAGCTCTCATAGCCCACAGCTCCTGGAGGTATAGCTCGATGCATTCGGGGCTGCTGCAGGGTAGTCGTTTGATCGCCACTTTTTGCCCCGTCTTGGACATCTGGCCCTCGAAGACAACTCCATAGCTGCCTCGTCCAACTTCCCTCTCTAAAGTGTAAAGCTCCTCCATTTATCGCACGAGTAACAAATCTATAAGGTAATAATACAGAAATTAGTATCGGGTTTCAAAGCAGCAGTATCATCAACCTCATGATTTACGATAAATGCTAGCTCTCTGAATAAAACCTTCGATAAAACAACAATGAAGATAATATTACAACTTGTGAGGCCAGTGAAGTAGAGACAGTCAGTAAACGAACATACAAGTTAGCGTTATAACTGACCACAACATTAAACATGGCGTTGTCTTGACGAAAATGTTAAAAGGAAGAGAAAAACTGTTCCACTCACGTCAACGTGTGCTCTGCAGGGCATCGGCCAGCAGCCTAAAGACACCGCAACATAACGAAAATGCAAACGGCAACAATTAAAAAGAACAAAAACTAGTTAAAGTAGGTTTAATTTCGGAGTTAACGGGATTTAATGTTGCTAAAAGACAACAAACCAGCAGCAGTGACAGACTTCCGTATCTCAATTTGGAACGTCCCGCGTTTAGCCCTACGAGCATTGTGATTGGCTGCCAAAGCGTTCTAAATCAAGAGCGCGTTTGCCATTGGTTGTAATTTGATTCGAATTGTACAAGCCCCGCCTACTGATATAGACGAACGACTTTTTAAATTTGAAAAACGTCATAATAACAGTAAGAATCTATAATTTTAAATTATTAGGAGTATATAATATTTTGCAGGTGCGATACTAACCAGAAAAAATAACGTACATTTAAAATAAGGTGTAATTAGATGTTATGTAACAAGAGGACAGCAAGCTGAGTTGTACATTTGAACCAGCGGGTGGCGCTATTGTACCCGAGTTGCAACCAAAGTTTGGAAAGTAATTTTTATTTGCCTACTGCAATGTGCTTTTCAGCAAAATACAGTATTTCTTACTTAATTTATTGCATTGAATGCCAAAACTAAGACTTTCAGGTAAGTCTATAGCCTATATAAGATAGCAGTGTAGCAAACGCCACTTGGTTCTAACATTTGAGACCAAACCTTTACTCATATCCAATCCTTCCATGTAACATTTGATAAGATAGACAGGTTAGCTAGGGGTAGCTTATATTTGATCTTTTCAGTATGCTTTTTGTCAGAATACATGGGGTACTCATAGAATGTATAGAATCACAGATGAATGTATATACATTCTATTTGTGGATACTTTAGACTAGTAGTAGTAGTAGCCTAATGTAGTGGCTGTAGAAGTAGTAGGGCTGATCAGATTGTAGCATTATATTTAATTTACTTGTGCTAAATTATGGGTTAGTTTAGTTTAGTCCCCCTTACTTGGCTTATCCATCAGTTACATTTTTGTGTTGATTTATCTATATTTTGTCTCATTTTAACCCATTGGATCTTCCCTGTAATGTCTGAACAGTAAAATGAATAGACTACCATTCAGTCAATACATGTGCATGTTTGTGTCAAAGAAAATACAGAAACATTATCCACACACATCACATAAAAGGAACATTATCTCAAAGCTTGGGTGATTATTTGATTCACAGCCTTTATCTTTAATGCCAATCATGACCGCTCCTCTTCATTACTGCAGGAAGATGGAGCCAGTCACACTCCAATCGTTTTTATCTTGACGTAAATGCCCTCTGTTCTATTACCATATCTCACTCTCTTTGACATAGTCCCAGATCTACAACACAGTACTGGGCATAATATAACATAGGCCACTGACTGGGGAATTACTGGATGCCATGTTTTGTGGGAACCTCACCAGGACAAGAGCATTTCAGGCTAGATGTTAATGTGCCTAATAAGAATGATAGTTTAATCACCTCTGTATTCTGCAAATTGTGTTTCAGTGGGGGCTTCTCTGGCTAATTATGGAAGCTGCCAACAGGAGGGACAACAGTAATTATTTCCTTGATTGAGGTCAAAGCCCCTCCATTTAATCCAGAGGAGGTCTATCGTGAGCGCCGCAAAGAGAAAACAATATTGGAGGCGTTCGCAGCATGTGACTGTACTAATGGGAGATGTGTGTGCACTTAGCAGCTTTGTATAAGGGAAACCAGGATATTCTATCGTCTTCAAAGAAAATATAAGCTATTCAGTTACATTTATTTTATTTATTTGTAGGTTAGGTTAGAGTTGAAATTCTGAACAACCAAAGCACTTAACACTGCCACAGAAATAGAAATGAGAATATCATTTTGAAACATTGATTAATATGCAGATTTGACTGGGGATACATTTCTGTGATTATGCCAAATCCTCTACAACTTTTGAAAATAGTTTTGTACTCAGGAGGCAGTATTACATTTGTTATTCTAAAATCATCAGCCATGCATTCATAAAGGCTTTAATATATTTTGAGAGCCTCAGTCTCTGTTTAGTGACTTTTATCTCCACTCTGAAGAGCACCAACTTTAGTACTTTTATGAAAAGACTCAACCAGCATTTCAGTAGCTAAACAAATTAGAAAATGCTTTTCTATTTTGGTAAAGTTTAAAAGTACTTTGCAACTCTTTTGGTGGAGGGTTTGCCACCTTGCTTTGGAGATGTTGTTGCTTCCCATGGAATGTTAATTATCTGTCTCCGTAGGGACAAGCAGATGAAACCTCTAGGCCAAGTTAGGTATCAGGTCTGTGGAGAGATGAGCCAGCTCACAGAAAATAATACATGCTTTTTAATAGCAATAAAACACCTGTATGAATGAAATGTCAGATGCTTGCATTCAGAATCATAATGTGAAACATTCCAGGCAAGGAAAATCATCTCCATGGATATAAGCAGGTGGCAGATTCCCCACAAGATATATCAGGCTGTAAAACACTTGCCCTGACTCCATTTTGCAGTTTAACACTCTTATGTAATGTCATTAATTTACACTCAACCCCATAAAGTATTGCTGTTTGTCCCACTAAATGCTTACTCAGTGAAATCAAACTTTATGCTCAGTTTTTTGGGGCCTGATGCTGTAGATTTCCAGAACATAGGTTTGATTGATCTTTTATGCAAAAAATAATGGCAGGCAGTTTTAGGGGGAATAAAATGCATTTTATTTATTGCTGTAAATAGTGATTACGTATGCATGGACGGTGCATTACTTCCTTTTATTACATCAGCGTTCCTCAAACTGCACTGCTTCTGGTGTTACCCGATGCCCACTGCAGTTTGAGTATTTCTTTTATTCACCAACAAATGTGTTAACGATTTTGTCATCAGTTGGGCTAATCATTATTTAGAAACAATCTTATCCATGGTTTAATTTCAATTTAGACCTAATTTAGGCCTGATAACATTATAAACATGTTGAGTTGTTTTTTGGATACCAGTGGGGGTAATAGTGCTACAGTACACAGGCTATTGTCCAGGCCTCTTAGGTACTTATAAAAATCATTTTGTAGTTCTCTGGGGGCACATTCACTTAAAATGTTTTTTTTTTTTTTGCTTTCTCATTCAAAGTTTCCAGTTTTTTTCATGCAGACCATACAGACGAGTTATGACTACTTTCAGTGGGTTTAAGCAGTATATCATTTAATTCAGTGTTGAACATTACTAGCAGGGCTGTAGTCCTTTAGTCAATTCATCTGTCAATGTAGTTGTATTTCACAATTTTATTAGCATTATAAAGATTTATATGGTCCCCAGCAGACAGAAGAAGGCATGGAGTGAGTTAACCGGTGTTTTGAGAGTGTCCTTTCACATATGAAAAAAATATTTACTAGTATGTCAAACATAGTAGTTTTTTGTGTGAGGCCCACGGTCTCTCTATATAAATGGACATAGCTAACCTGGTATCTGCTTTCCAAAGAGCAAGTGAGCATGGGGGTGCTTCCAGCTCCTTCAACTCTGGCTCCAATTGAAAAATTGCTACTCCTCTCTCTGTAACTGCTGCAGTGAGCCTCATTTTGGTCATGAAATGTTCGTATTGATGCGCTCTACATGATCCTGGTGTGATCATGATCCTGTAAATAAAGTCCTACTCCTAATATGGAACTAGGCTTGTGAGCGTCATATGACTGGAGCCGAATGCTATGGGCAGTGGCGGTCCTACACTGATTTTTTTTTTCAAGCACTCATGTCGCCCCCCCATGAAATGCCGCCCCAGGCGACTGCCCTGTCTGCCCATGACGGCCACCCTGGCTATGGGTGATGTCACACTCCCTTAGTTCACTTTTTTATACATTCTATGGTGAGGTCCTCTTCATTTTGAGAGCTTTTATGTCTGCCTCCCTAAACGGGTTTTTCATTAGCCATATAGTATACATAGTCAACTTTTAAGACCCCTTTTAAGGATATGCATGACAATCCAGCCCTATAGGCTGCAAACTCGAATATATGTTAATGCCATTTTGTTTTACATGAATAGTATTATGTAATTGTAGAGATAATCATGAACTGTGTCACAATGCAGTCTGTGGATCTATCTATGTTTATGTAACCAAGAGGCATTCAATTATATTCTATCAATTTGATGAGAGACAACAGGTCAGATGTGAAGAATTTGGCTACATTTGATTGCATCTGCAAGTAGCAAACACAGAATATAGAATGGTCTAATCAATAACTTTTTAAGCTTTTAAATTTGTCCATAGACAACCAACTATCAGAGAGAAATCTCCATTTGCTGTGACATTGGCCATTTGTTGCCAGTTGTTTCCAAGAATGGCAATTGATTTTATTGCATTGTGAGGTTAAATTGAATAAAATTTGTATTAATGCTGTATTTCGTAGAGTTTTGTTTCTGCTGACACATAAGATTGATGGGTAACACTTTAATTAGCCTTAATAAAGCATGTACAAACAGTTCAGAATTCACACATTATTAATTAATCATTGCATTTAAGACACCCAAAGCGCTTTACAGTTCATTGTTCATTCACTCCACATTCAGTGGTGGTAAGCTACTATTGTAGCTGCCTGGGGCAGACTGACAGAAGCGAGGCTGCCAATCTGTGCCATCGGTACCTCCGACCACCACCAACAGTCACGCACACTCCACTTTCTTACTAGGCAATGTAGGTGAAGTGTCTTGCCTAAGGACACAACAACAGTTTTTGCCACTGGCACCCCACTGTGGCACCTGGTGTTCCCAGTGGTCTCCCATCCAAGTACTACCCTGGCCCGGCCTTGCTTAGCTTCTGAGATCTGACGGGATCAGGCTGTGACAAGCCGGTATGGCCACACCCATCCATCCATCCATTTTCTCCCGCTTAATCCGGCTGGGTCGCGGGGGCAGCACGCTGCCCATTACTCATTACGCTGCACCAGACCCAGACCCCTATGAACCCCTCTGCAGGTGGTGAGCCCACAGGAGGGAGGAATTCCTTGACGGTCCTTGATTGTAAACTGTTCATAGGGGTGTTGCATGTTTTTGGTTGATGGGGGGAAACCGGAGTATCCGGAGGAAACCCATCCAGACACGGGGAGGAAACATGCAAACTCCACACAGAAAGGCCCGGGTGACCCGGGGATCGAACCCGTAACCTTCTTGCTGTGAGGCATGAGTGTTGCCACTCAGCCACTGTGCGTATGGCCACACATGTTTGAGTAACCCTTTATTATTAGTCTGTCTACAAACCTCACAATCCTCTGTTCAACCTTTCAAGTTAACAGTTACCTTTTACTTTTTGTTCAGTAGAGATTGGCAGTTCCAGGGCTGAAATTATCCATATGATTCTAGTGAATGTGTATGGAGTTTAAAAACACAGTGGAGCACTTCCTGTATTACCACATATTACCACAAGGTTGTGAGAAGAACTCAGCCTAAATATGCAGGATTTGTGTGTTAAACATGTGTCAATAAAGAAAAACAAATCCAGGTATGTTTTTGGTGAGGAAACACCATTATAGCATAGATCAGAAAAAGCGCAAGGAAAACTGGTTCAAAATAGGCACTGAAGAAGAATTTAAATATATTATAGATATGATAAGACATATACTCCATCTCTTGAAGTATATAAAGTATATGTGGGGCCACTTACACTGTCACAAAATCACAGGCAATTTGAATCCTCATTGACGACACTGGTAATGTAAATTCCCATTATGCACAATACATGTAATATAATATAAACCACACTTATACATATAGCATTTGCAAACAGCCTTAATTTGCCTCTTGTTAATTTACAGTCTCCATATTGAGCACCCTTTCAATAGAACATCTTCTTCATGTCGCCACATGGACCAACCATCAATCGCCATGGCACACCTCCAGCACTTAAGAGCGCTCTAGTGTCACCACGGTAATCAGACTTCTTTGTGTTTATGTAAGGCCCTATCAATGACAGACAGGCCTCTCCATAGCTGCCTGTTCCTCCTGCCCCTTATCTCCCCCCTCTGTCTCTCCATGTGTCTGTGCTCCAATTCAGCTCCACTATCTGACCCACAACAGGGATGCACGTCAGCACTAGCGTACAGGAGAAAAGGGGCTTCTGCAGGTTTAAGTGGGATCTTTAAATGTGTATTGTTAGCTAATTGTTACAGGTCAGAATTTTATCTTACAAATAATTGATAAAGGTATTGTGTATAGAATCCCTCAGTCGTCCAGGTAGAATCCATAGCAAAAGGAGAAATTTAATTTGTCAACTGGACAGAGTTTATTTGGTTGAATACGTTTCGCAGCTCATCCAAGCTGCTTCTTCAGTTCTGGTCAGATGCTGGTGGACACTGCTTTATATCTGCTTGAAGGGAGGAGCTTAATTACAATGAAAATTACTCTGAGACAACACATATTTGTATACAGTTTCTGTTAGTTAGGTGTGTCTATACAATATGGAGTGTTTACAGTTTCTGTTAGTAGGTGTGTCTATTCAATATGGAGTGGGAGTGGGGGTGTAGTTAGCAGTGACGTGCGGTCAGAGGAGGCAGGGGAGGCAGTGCCTCCCTTGTCAATCATGAAAAGAAGAAAGGATTTATTATAAATTCAAATAAAAAATAATAATTATCAGCTTGTATGTATTTATTATTAACCCTTTCTCCAGTCGAAGAAATTTGTTTTTTCTTGTTTCAATAATTGAATATGGCAGAATTTTCGTTTGTCCCGTTCAAATGCAAGGAGAAGGTGCGCCGTGAGGCACCAGCCTCCAGTGCCTCCAGCCGCTCGATCCCTACCAAAGTGGCTAAGTTGGCTAACCCACTGTATATTGCCGATAAATGGCCCTCAAACTCTCTGATTATATGCTCTGTCTTTCCGGAATCTTTATAATGTATGAAATGTATTTCTGTAACGTGTTCAGGCTCGCAGATCAATCATAAAACCTCAGTAAAAAGCTCACCAGGGGAGGCAAACAGTACTCGTGCCTCAACATAGAGGGCGCTTGTGAGCACAGAGATTCTTGGCCTGCCGCCGCTATGCGCCGAAACAACTACATCATCTTCTTTTTTATATTGCACTGGGACACCTGTGTCTTTGATGACAAAGTCCACCAATGTGCAGAGGGATTGTAAACAGTGTAATCATTTTCTTTGAGACGTGCTTTATTTTGATTTAGCCTAAATGAAATTAAAAGTCCTGCTCACGATATGCGCGAGTTGACCCAGGACCCGCGGATCGCTAAAAGCGCAACTTGAGGAAGAGAAGAGAAATAGAGTGCGTGTCTTCATGGATTTGTTTTCACCTGCTGCAGTGCTCAGGAGAGATGAGGGTGCGCTCACGATGACACAGGCAGACTCCCAGCATGATCCATGCTTATTTATTCACAAACTTTCTTAAAAAGCGTGTTTTTCATGAGTGATTTGGAGATTTCAGGCAAGATACAAAAAATCCAAGTATGACGCGTCCACGTTACACATAAATGCACAGCTACAGAGCGCACGCGGGAGCTGCTTTGCTAAAAAGCATATAAATTAGTCTATTTATTGCAAAAAATACCTTGTTCCCAGTTTTGAAATACTGAACAACAATCATTTGATCAATTGAAGTTTTTTTTTTTTGTTTTTTTGTTTTTTTTTTGGGGGGGGGGGGTATTTGCAATTGTAAATGCAATTGTAAATCTTACGCTAAAAGCGTTAGTGCCTCCCCAGCTGTCAACCTCACCGCACGTCACTGGTAGTTAGTAGCGCTCACTGCAGTCTTTACACTGAATGGAGTAGACCACATTGCTTTGTTTGTGGCTCGGTGTTTTGTCCTTAGGATGGACCAGTTTTTGTCTTAAAGTGGCCAAAAAACAGGACAAAAGAGAACCAGAACCCAGGAGAAAGGGTGTAACTATTCCTTACCTGGCTGGTGTTTCCGAAAAACTACAGAGGATCTTCAGACAACATGTAATCCCAGTCTATTTCAAACCCACAAATACTTTAAGACAAAAACTGGTCCATCCTAAGGACAAAACACCGAGCCACAAACAAAGCAATGTGGTCTACTCCATTCAGTGTAGTGAAGACTGCAGTGAGCGCTACATTGGAGAAACAAAACAGCCACTTTTCAAACGAATGTATCAACACAGACGGGAAAACCAGGGTGGGCCGCAATCTGCCGTATCCACCTAAAAGCCACAGGCCACTCCTTTGAGGACAGTGAGGTCCAGATCTTGGCCAGAGAGAAGAACTGGTTTGAGAGGGGAGTTAAAGAAGCTATTTTTGTCAAGAAAGAGAATCCTTCCTTGAACAGAAATGGAGGTCTCAGACATCATTTGTCTCCCATCTATAACTCTATCCTCAAACCTAAATCAAAACAAACAGAGAAAACAATGGGACTAGCCAGGACATGTCCAGAGGTGTGAAAACACCCATCATGGCCCTGAATGGATATGCTAACTACTCCCCCACTCCCACTCCATATTGAATAGACACACCTAACTAACAGAAACTGTAAAGAACTCCATATTGAATAGACCCACCTAACTAACAGAAACTGTAAACACTCCATATTGAATAGACCCACCTAACTAACAGAAACTGTAAAGAAATATGTGTTGTCTCAGAGTAATTTTCATTGTAATTAAGCTCCTCCCTTCAAGCAGATATAAAGCAGTGTCCACCAGCATCTGACCAGAACTGAAGAAGCAGCTTGGATGAGCTGCGAAACGTATTCGACCAAATAAACTCTGTCCAGTTGACAAATTAAATTTCTCCTTTTGCTATGATAAAGGTATTGATAATTTGTAGTAACAGCATACTGGGGGTGTTTTACATGGTCTTGTTTCGGTGTTTGGTTTTGGACAAAAAGATGAGAGTGACTAATGGATAAACTGTTGACTAATGATGTAGACAGATTAATAATAAAGGATTACTCAGACATGAGTGAATGAAACTAAACACTACTCTTCTAACATGACTCATGGGAGTCCATTTTGGTTAATATAGGCTCTTTAAACCTTAACCTAAATGAATCCATTTCTTAACTTTACATCGTTCATCTAAAACTGAAGGATTTTTGGTCTCCTCAAAGTAAACAGTGTTGTGAATACAGTGATGATGATAAATACCCACCCACACACATCAGTGTGCACAAATACTGGAGCCAAGCAGTGTTAAGTATCTTGCTCAAGAATAAAACAATTTGCATGGATGGGAGGTAGGGCAGCACAATATAATGCAATCAAATTAAAATTACAATTTAAGTTGCTGCAATTATCAAATGCAAAGGCTGCACAGTACTATACAAAAGGTTCAAATCAGTCAATATTTCTACAGATAATCCGGTTAATATAACAGTATCTCACAAACATCTTATCTTGTTTTTTTCTTCCAGCTTGTCCCACGTCTGTTGGTGAAATATGAACAACTCTCCCAATGGAGGCATCCAGGACACTCCCAAATCAGATCCCCGAGCCCACTCCAAATGTAAGAAGTTAGTTATAATATGACTTATAAATTAGTTATAATACTCCCTACAATGGAAGCATGACTTGATCAGACAGTACTACCACAATGTGTTGTCTCCAGAACTGTACTGCTGCTCACAAAACTTGTCTCCTGCCTCTCTTTCCAACTACTATATTTATTCAATTTGTACAGTACAAACCTGGTGTCTTTCCTGTGGAGGTCTCTGTGTTGTGTATGGGGTTACAGCAGATCTCAGAGGAGCAGTGTCTTGTTTTTGTGGCTGTGACTCACCTTCGCGCTGCACCTGACCGCACTCTGCTGCTCTGCTCAGCAGGAATCCCCTAGAGCCTCTGTCCAGGTTTGGTAAGGCACTGCAATGGACCACTGGTGTTCAAATTAAACTAGCGCGTTTACAAATCTCAGACAAGTACAAATGTGATCCACTGAAAGAAAACATAGAGCTCAACATGAGTCCTCTTGAACCCCGCTTACCTTGCTCTCCCTGATTTTTATATTAATGGGTTTTAGCTTCCTGTTTCTAGGCGAGGACTTTTGACTATTGAAACTTTATAATATTTTGTTTTGAATTGTTAATTACTATGGCAACGATACTAGATTTTCGTCACTCTGAAGTTTATTTATTTGGCAGGGACAGTACAATCAAACATAATCACCAAGCAACCATGGTATTGTAACTTAGAGCTTCAAACAAGAGATTAGTTATCGGACTAGTAAACCAGGGAATATTTAATGATGTAAACTACCAGATATGTTTGGTATCTCAAATGTATTCTGTTAAATATATTCTACAGTAGTGGTCCAAGGTGTCAAGCCATGGCTTTTCCTTTAATTTTAAAATTGGTGAGCTGTACTGTTAATCTTTGGAGATGCTGTCTGCGGATTTTGCCATTTGATTGATGATATTCAATTCCAGTGTATAGGGTTTTTGGTAGACCCCGACAATAAATCAGCCAGAACACATAACTCTTTTCAATAAGCCAGAATTGCAGTTTGTGGTTTCAAGTGTAAATCTAGGAGGAAAATGTATACTTTTACTGAACTGATGGCGAAATAGCATGACCATTAGCAACTTGAAGCTAACATATGGTTAGCATAACGTTTGTTGTGTTCTTATTTCTGTTGTGCCCCATGGAAAAAATAATTGCCCACCCCTGGTGTAGAGCCACAGCAAATGGGCTAAAGCACAAACATGCATTAATGAAACTCAAAAGCCCTGTACCCAGTTTTTTTCCCATGTATTTGAGCAAAATTTGTCTTCCCCCAGTAGAGATATATTGTATAAACACCCCTTGAGGTCAAAATATGTCCACTAGTCTTTTATAGTGTTATTGTCCGATAATGAGAAAATGCACCTTAACATGCTAGTTGTCTGATTTACTGTGAGGGCAAAAATCAGTTCTGGTATCTGAAAGTTGGGAAAAGCACTTAGGTTGCTCTGAATGTGTGAGGAGAGTGAGTGGACTATTGCAAATCATTTAAAATGAATTAGTTCTGGTTTTCAAGTTTTTAAGAAAGTAAACATCACGTACAGTGCCTTTAATTATGGACTCCAAAGACTGTAGGCCAATAAGAAGACCAAACATTGCCAGTTCTAACTACCCAAGCTCACCAGAATTTGATGCTTGCCCAATGCCCACCCAGTCAAACCTACCAACCAACCAAATTCCAGTGATCTATGCTCGGCTAACCACTAATCACTATATTAAAGGGCACATATTATGCTATTTTCTGATCTATGTTATAATCCTGTTTCCTCATTACAGACATACCTGGAGTTATATTTTCGCCCTACATATTTAGGCTGAGTTCTTCTTTCAAATGGAAAACACTCTGTTCCACCTTGTGATGTCACGTGGTGATACCGGACGTGCTCCAGTGTGTGTTTTAAACTCCATAAGCCTTCACTAGAATCATTTGGATGATTTCCACGCAGGAAATGTAGCTGTGAACTTGAAAACTAACACCTTATGACATCACAAGGTGCAGAGCATTTTGAGCTTTGGAGACGTGGAGACTAATAATAAAGGTTTACTCAAACGTGTGAATGAAGCAAAACACAGCTTCAGGTATGTTTTGGTGAGGCCAACATTCTAACATGCCTTAAAGCTCACACAAGTAAATTTTGCACAATATAGGGCCTTTAAAAGTGGTTTGTATGGGTCACATATAACCTTGTTCAGATAGAAAACCTTTATAATAATTCAGTGTAATCTAATTGTGATCCTGATGCATTGAGCGAGGTAAACCATGACTCAAACCCCTAGTCAATGATATGGGGCCTAAGACAGATCTGACCTTAGTGACCTTATCTCATTCTCGATTTGGATGACCACTAGCCTAATACCGTTTCCCGTAAAGCATATTTTTAGCGCTCTGCTAGACGCCCCGGCAAACGGGTGGTGTAGGCAGGATTTCTTCCACGTCACACCACGCACACTAGATGTTTTTTGCGTGTACGGGGGGATCTCCAGCCCTCTCCCCCCTCCTTCTCCGTGAATGAAGCTGCTCTATGGAGATGTGCGTGGGGAGTAAGGGAGGGAGGGAGGGAAGGGACGGTGACTGAGCCAGGAGGGAAGGGGTGTGCCAATATAAGAAGCCCTCAGAGGAGACAGAGCAGAGGATCAGTTGTTCAAAACCTTTAGGGTACGGATACAAGCCAGACAAAACACCAAAAGTATTTGCACTCTTCCTACCGCATTACCAGGCTTTTCATTTGCATATAGCAGGTAAGTCCTTTCGTGTTTTTCTGATATATATTACTTTTTAGGATTGTTGGTAGTTACAAGAAACTGTGTACTTGCTGAAGTGCTAATGAATCCTCGGGGAAATTAACCTTTCACTTCCAATCTTCATCCTATTTAGTTACACAACGTTAGTTGACCTAAAATAACTTTGTGATCTGTGTTGTTTGGTAAAGTACATAGAAACTCCACGTTCGCTGCATTTTTTTCCATTACGTGTTAATCTCCCAAAGGTGTTTAAAAATACTTAATCATCATCATCAACATAACACTTAATAATTACCCCTGGCTACCAGTTTGTTTTGATATACTTGGAAGCACTTGCCTATTCTGTTTTAAAAATGAGTTACTGTGTATCAGCAAAAAGAAAAAAACTACTAAATATACTAAAATGTAATAGATTAATCAAACAAAAAGAGTAAAATATGTTTGCTTCTAAGGTGGAGAGTCCTCTATACTTAATTGTCTCCATGGAAATGTTATTTCTTTGCCTGGAATGTACCACAGTAGGGCATTAAGCATCTCCCTTGCAAGCGTTTTATAGCTCAAAAATATCTTAAGAACATGAATTTTTACCATGTGCAGGCTTGCTTTACCATAGATCTGACCATTAACCTGTCTCCATTTTGACCATTAACCTGTCTCCATTGTGATTACCAAATTTATTTCCATACCATGGAATAATAATACCACGGTAAAATATCTCCATGGAGACAAGCAGGTGGTGGACCGTACACCAGAAAAGTTACACAGTGCACCTTTTTTATATTACCATTTCGGGAAATTGGACCAGTTGATTCATCCTCACAATGTTAATATTTTGATTCATTGCTGACAGTCACACATTTAATAAATCAAAGGAAAAGTGTGACAAGCCAGATAAAAAATCCAAATCTTAACAGGCGAAATTGTCAAACACGTTATTATGCTAAGCGACGGGTAATGATGATTCTAATGATAATAGTAATGAATGTGCATAATCTTTTCCCATTATCAGAGGGAGGCGACTGGAGCTCAGACCGAGGGGAAAATGGGTGCCTAATGTGGCGTTGACAGATACATGAAGGCTCACTGGAAATGTTTAATGACCAATGAAATATGTTTACAAGAGCATGCTGGTCTGACGTACAGGAGGCATCAACTGGACATCTGAGGAATGGGCTATAACTAATACTGAGGCTGTGTTTGTTGAAAAATTAATCACTAAATATCAGGTGTAAAATGGAGTCAGATTTACATAATTTGTTCAAATTAAAATTTTGGGTCTTCACAGGTCAGTAAATGAGGTCAATTAGTCAAAAGTTCTTGTTAAAAAGAGGTTAATTTTATTTAAAAATAGTTTGCGTAGTCATATTTCACTTGGCCAAAAAAAGACACAAACAAAAAACTAAAAATGACAAAATGTACTTTGGAATTAAGATATTCCTGCTATAAAAGAAATAACTACCCCATTGTTGAATTCTGAGTCTGTCCCAAGCCCATATAAATGCAGAAGATTGCATCTGTAGGACATCTGACGCAATTTAAACATAGTACCAGACTGGTAGACATTACATTTATGGATATACTACAATAATTGTCTAGATTTTTAATGACCCATTGCCAGCTTTCTCTTGTTTAAATCATAGCTATTACTAAACTGTAAATAATAAAAAGTATGTCACTATAACAAAAAAAAAAAAAAAAATCACTATTCTTGATATAGAACCTTAATATAAAGTAGATTTTTTTTTTATTTGAAGGGACAAAAACATGTAAGCTGCCATTTGAATGTCTTTAACCCCAAACAGCTCGCCTTAAGTAATTTAAAATCATATTTGATATTTTACAAGATTTAATTTCATCATACAAGATTTCCATGCAAGATAATTTTTGGGATTTCTTGTACGAAAAAATATAGTTTATGTACGTCACGACATTCCCTTATAATTAGTTCAAGCAGCTCTTAGATGTTCTGATTAGGCTGTTTACTGGATTGTTTTCATCTTGATCAGACGAGGCTTTGGTTTAATGCGATTTGGAGAAGACTTGAGCAGGGATAAGTCTGTGGTGGTGCCCCCTCGTCCCTCACCTCGGTGGGATACAGGGGCTGGTGAGTCCGTGCTGAGATTGCATTCCCCTGGGCGGCGTGTCCAATGGATTTGTGAAGGTGTCAGTGCAGTTTAACAGCGAGCAGATCAATGATGACACAAGCACGTCAGCGCAGCTCCATACAGACAGCGGCGCAGGACCAAGATTGGGGGGGGGCACTCCGCAGCTAGTCGTGATGTTCATTATTGGGGGCCCGCTGGTGTAATGCTTGTGGGTGAATCTTTTTGTTCTTCAAAGGTCACCAAGCAGGAAAAGTTTGTTGAAGGCAGAAATACTTTCAGCCTTTCTGGAAATGAGATCAGGGATTGAGAATGATATTTGTTTGATGTTGCTTTCACACAGAACACAACAAAATTGGGATTCAACTAACTAAACTCAGCACTAGACCAGGATTAAACCAGGACTAGGACAGAACCAAAACAGGTCTACATCATGACTAAACTTGGCTCGTGAGAAGTGTGAACACACCCTCAATGTCTCTAGGTGGAGACTGCAGGTTCTTCCATGTGTTACTGGGTTGGATACGCTGGAATGATTGGATACAGGTTGCAAATGATACACACTGTTCATGTTGAGAGAGCATTTGACAAATTATGTCCCATTATTAGAAATATAAGAACTGCAATTTAATGGTGCACTGTGTAACATTTCTGGTGACTGCCACCTGCTTGTCTCCATGGAGATGGTGTTTCTTTGTCTGAAATGCCCCAGTTGACACACTAAGGAGTAAAGCTGTTTCAGTAATGATCAGAATGCCTTTAGTGAAGGTGTATATGGACTTTAAAAACACATAGGGGCACTTTTGAATTACCACCTGATGACATCACAGTTGGGAAAACGTTTTTAGTTGTCAAGCCAAAATATGCACAATAACTCAACTCCCATGTCTTTTTATTGAGGAAAGAATTGGCATGTTTCAAAGCTTATCAACTATAACAACCTTGTCTAAAGTACCAATTACCCACCTTTTTCAGTTTTATCCTGTGCAGTATGATATTAAAGCCTCTTCATGGGACATTAATGAGATAGTTGTGATTTCTATTGCGCTCGATACCATGAAGGACATCAAACAGCAGAGTAGAGTCGGCTGTGGTCCGTGTCTGTGTTAGCTATATCCCGAGGTGGTGAAACCTTTTTCCAATTAAAAAGAACCCACGAGTGCAGGAGATGAAAACAGTTGTAATGTTATGCTCAGTTGATCTGATAGGAAATCATATCGGAGCTCATATTTAGTGGAAATGTGAGTGCAGGATATGAGGAGAAAACGGTGTGAATGGCCCACTCAATTTGTATGCCCCGCGGCGAAGGGAGATAAAGACAGAGTTATCAGCCAATTGGGTTAATCTGCAGATATAAGGATTCTAAGACAAAACAAGATAAGCTTTAAGTCCATCTAGGTATTCTGAATGTAGTTGGCATTTATAATATTAACATATTGAATGAAATGGTTTTTAAAACAAAATTGACTCTTGTGAGCTTTAAGCTGTGTTAAAATGTTGTATACCTCCTCAAAAACATACCTGGAGTTGTGTTTTGTTTCATTCACATGTTTGAGTAATCCTTTATTATTAGTCTGTCTCATCTCCAAAGCTCAAAATGCTCTGTTCCACCTTATGATGTCATGAAGTGGTACTTTTCAAGTTAAGAGCTACTTTTTACCTTTATTTCCGTTGAGATTGGAAATTTCAGGGCTGAAATCAACCAAGTGATTCTAGTGAAGGTGTATGGAGTTTAAAAACACAGTGGAGCACTTTCTGTATTACCACATGACATCATAAGATGGAACAAAGTGTTTTCAGTTTAAGAGAAGAACTCAGCTTAAATATGCATCCATATCCATGTTAAATATGTGTGAATGAAACAAAATACAACTACGGCTATGTTTTTGATGAACATCATAACTGATCATAAAATAGCTTAATAGGGTCCTTTAATATAATAGGCAAAGGGTGCATAAAAAGGCCATTTAAGTTTAAGTTTTGAAGATGGGGCTCAGCTTACGGAACATTTTAATAACTCTTCCAGATGAATCCAAAATTGAGAATTGGCTTTTTTTAAATAATTAAGATCAGATTGGATTAAGAGGGCTTCCTGACTGGTCAGTGCTTCCTGAAGTAAGAGGAGATTTTTTCATATATGTAATATTGGTTTTGGCTCAGAATATATTGGAAAAGTTGTACTGTCCTCATTTAATTATAACACAATTTTATCTCTTGCAAACCCAGAAATAATGAGGAATGTTTAGTTTAGACATCTGTTAACAATTTAAAATGAAATACCGTATTTTCCGGACTATTAAGCGCACCTGAATATAAGCCGCATCACCTAAATTTTCAAAGAATTTTATTTTTCTACATATATAGGCCGCACCTGTCTATAAGCCGCAGGTGTCCACGTCTTCAAGAAGTTTTCAAGTTCGGAGCATCTGCTTGTATTGCCTCTGAAAGCTTTTGTCGTCTTTTTGCATTGAGTCAGTTCGTCACGCTGCCGTCGCCAGCGTCTCACCATCGACTCATCGATGCCGCGCTCATGTGCAGCAGCTGTTTCCTTCTTTGACAGTCAGATCAATTGTCTTTAACTTCAATGCTGCATCATATGCATTTCTTCGTATGTTTTCCATGAGGAGGGTGTGTGCATGAAGCACAAAATAACTGTTCAAAACAAAATCAAACGAGCATCTTCCTCAGCACATCATCTCTTCACCTGTCTGTCTCGCTCTTGCGCCCCGTCACTTGACGCTCTACTGCGCATGTCTCGAGCAGAAAGAGCCGCTGTCCTGTCTGGGATCATGTCAGTGTCTTGTAGGATTTCAACAGGATTTGAGGCTCTCCCGGGGGTCGGGGTTAGTTGTATCGATCATGTATGAGTGGATGTCCCGCTACTGAAGTTTGAGACGTTTCGTCTCGTCATTTACGCCTCACCTGCATTTAACACATACGGGTCATTAAGACGTATCCCACTCACTAATGTTCATTTAGCAGCAGAACTTATTTTATCACGCAGCGATAAACTGTTTTAGTGCTGACAACAGCGCTAGCGAGTGTTCTAACTAACCCTAACCCATGTTCACCGCACAGACAGCGGCGCTTTCTGCACTCAAGCTGCGCGCACATGCGCTGTGTTCATAGAAGAATAATATATTAGCCGCATCGGTGTATAAGCCGCAGGGTCCAAAGTGTGAGAAAAAAGTAGCGGCTTATAGTCCGGAAAATACGGTAGTTACTTTTTTTTGTTTTTGACAGTTTTCACTGCCAAAAAGCAACAAAGATTTAAAAAGTCAAATATAATGTGATGAGATGAATTACACACTGCAAAACTTTTAATATAATGCATTCAAATCTTTATTCTAAGATCTTAAAGTACTGACTGCGATAATGTCTGAACTGCAGCTTGAGGCAAATGAACTGAAGCAGTTAATGTGCTATCTGTATGTAACTATAATAATATGACAAATTCTGTATTTCTATGGTGTACGTCACTTTAGCTCCATGACGCCAGGCTCACCTCTGCATTTTTCATTCAAATCTGACAAATCTGAACTTTAATCACAACTAAAGAGTAGATATAGGCGTCACCATAAAGCTATGATTCAACTTTTACTTTTTATAACTGTTTGTGTATAGATTGCATTGTTTATGCTATTTTGGTATTCTATGTTTTGTCTGTCTAACCTTAACCCTAACCCTAACCCTAACCTTTCATAAGACATTCAGCCTTGACTAAAAATGTTCAAATGGCAACTATAAACTGTTAAAAATGAGACTACAATTAAACAATGATTCCATATTAGGTTTTATAACAAATGTGAATATTTGAATCCATCTGTCTTATTTATTTGTTGCTGTCCTTGCATACAGGTCTGTTGATACTAAGTAGTTGAAAATACTGTGTAGTAATGTTGTGCATTCAGTTCATACAGTGTGCAAAATAGCTGAATAGATCAAGTCTTTAACTGCTCTATAGGCGTTAGGCAGATGACAGGCAAGTAATGAAAGCTAATGAGATAAGTGAGCTCATCCTTTGAAAGTCAATTTAAAGCAAAATGCAATTATTGATTTATCGCTCAAATCACTTATCAAGCTAAATTAAATTATTTTCTTTCAGCTTTCTAAGGGATTTGTTTTTTGTTCCACTGAAGTGAGTTTTAAATGGTGCTTGGTAATTATTTTAAGATGAAAATAATAGAAGTATATAGAGGCAATATTCTTGGTTTTATACAACAGCTATAATTATCAAGGTCATTATTATATTTGTTAAGAGTTTTTCCTATAATATACTAATTATATAATACAGATCACAATCAAAATGTCTTTAGGTTTAAAAACAGTGTCCAGGTGACATTGTTACCCTACAACTCTTCATTGACTTGATAGATTGGTAGATTTAAAAGGGAAGTGCAGCAGCATGGTGTGTTCTGTAGAAATCGACAGGTCCGGATGTAAACAAGCCAAGTACAGTCTCAGTTTAGGTCAGCTGTAGCCTATTCTGATCAAGGCTGCCTTATTTTCAGAGAGTAACAAGTGACCAAGACGTTGAAAAAGAGTATTTTTTTAAAAAATCGGTAACAGTTTTAAAACATTAACTTGTATTTAAATCATAAAAGACTGTATATAGTCATCATGGATTTTAGGAACATGAATCAGAACTGAAAAAAAGAATATAAACTTCTTCAATGCTGGCTATAGTCTATAAGGCCTCATGCCAAATTTAAATGATAAATTTGGCACAAAAATTTGTCTCATTAGTGGCCAATATTTGCTATTGCTTGGTAAAACTATAATAAACATTGAATTGAACTTCTTAAAAGTAGGGTACCCGAATATGATTCTTGCATGAGTAAATTAGAGTAGAGTATTTTGTAAAATCAAGCCACTGCTCTCTGCATCATTGCAAACCTGGACTGATTGACTGTGGGTTGGCGGTTCACCCACCCCTTACCATCCGATGGTTCAGATGTTCAAACACATGAATGCTTGTATAGTAAGTTGAAAAGAAACTGGTGGGTAAAATGCTGCTGTGGAAAAGTAATAAGTATTGTGTTTAATTGCAGCAGCTCAGTGACCCAGAGACATCGAGAAAGTCATGTCAAGCAGAAGGCCAGTGAGTAACAGGTGCTGGGAAACCATTGAGATTCAAATAAAAAGTCATTCCAGTCAAATGATTATTGAAGAGTTGATTCTACTGACATGTTTACACATTCTTTGTCCATAATTAGTCCATAGGAAACAGAGCGGATCGTCACCGGTCAACTGTCATTATTGTTTTTTGTAAATGTAAACATATTTTTAAAATTATTTAGCCAAAGTCATGGCCTACTACTTTTCCAGGAGATACTCTACTCTAATTTACTCATGCCTTTTTCCTTATTTGACACCAGTCTTCTTATTTTTGCTACTTATATTGAATTTATTATTACCATTTATATTTTTTGCTTTTTGTTGTTATAATATATTGTAATATGAAATTTAAACAAATCAAAATCTAAACTTAAATTTTAACTATTCAAAATCAGTGAATAAAGATTAATAATATGAATTCAAGTCGTCTTACCATGTAGATTTTTTTAACAATGCAGTGTCTACCTACCTGTAGCCTACTTACGCCCTCTACGCATTGAGACGTTAGCATTTAAAAATGGCCGCCATATTTCAGGGACGCAGAAACAAAGGGGACAAAGGGAAGTGTCAAAGCAGAAAGTGCTCAACAAGAAGCTGAAAGTGTGTACGCACGGGGATGCAGAGAGGAGTGTGGACCTGTGGGTTATCTGTGCATTAGCAGGCTCCTTTGTGCTCCATACACACGGCTAATGGACCAGATAGAGTGAGTCAGGGCTTTGTTGGAAACGTACGCGGAGCTTTTCTTCTCCTCCTGCACCTCGTGACACCCTCTGAACATGTCACTGATGCTAATTTAGCTCGCTGTTAGCTAGCTTTATTAATACTCTCGACTCCATATTGTACGTACTTGTTGGTTTGTTCCGCTCTGCATCTTTCAAAACGCAACTATGGAACATTATTCAGCTGTTTGGGACATAACAAAGTGCTTGATATAAGAGATGAGCTAATAATAAAACTCTTAAGGCTTCCTGTTTTCTCTTAATAAAGATTTTTCAAGGTCTAAGTTAGAGCTAATGGAAGAAGGTACAGAGTTTGAGGCAAGGTAAAAGCATTCACCCGATTCCAATATATCCAGTTAAAATTAAGTCTATTTGGAAATTATTTTTTATTATTTTACCAAATACCTTTAGGCATATTTAAAGTGATTTAGAAACAGAGATAATCTGGGATATAAACTTTTCTTTACTGCACACGCCTACTGAAAAAAGGCAATTGTAAATAAGTAGAAGTGGCTTGTATTAAAATGTCTTAAATTTGATGGAAGCTTTGGATAGATTTTGAGTGAATTCTAACTGAACTTGTCTTTTTTATCATTTAAAGCAGCTCAGTGTAACTTTTTTTTGAAGGTTCTGTTACCTGCTTTGCACCATGGAGATATAATTTTTTTTGACTGGGATGTTCCACAATATGAAATAAACATATCCATCTCCATAGAGACAAGCAAGTAATGCAGCCAGGCTGTGGAGAGCCTTATTGTTATGTTTGTTTGCATTATACAGTGTGGCATCTTGACATTTCTTTCGAAGTATATCAGTATATCCTATAGTCCACTTAGTTTTATTTGAACATTATAACAGTAAGTCTGAAAGTTGTAATTCTCAGCCTTGTGTAACTGTTCAGCTGTATTGCTTTGAGTCAAGGTTCCTTTCACAGCATTCGGAGTGCAGACGAGGAGCCATACTTTAACAAAAGCTTTTATTTCTTCCTGTTAGATTCAAAGGATAAATCAGGATTGTGCATTTTCAGGGTCTTAGTTAAACTAATGGAGACACAAGCGAGGCAGTTGTTTTTCAGGTAAAAGCATTCATTTAAAGGAGAAAAGAACAAACCACCACTCCAGTCTTATTGCCTCCTGCTTTCATGGTGATCATTTAGAGAGGAAGTCTGTTTTGATTTTAAATTAAACATATTTTTTCCTCTGTATCGCTCTCTCTATAATGAGACCCAAACACTGACAAATTGGTTGGTTTGCAGAAGTGTCGCAAATTTAAGGCCAATTTGTCCAGCTTGGTACAGAAAGCGACAAAATGCAAATGATTAGCATTATGCAAATTTGAATGAAAGAAACTGTAGAGGCCAACAATATAGAGGTGCATCATTAGTATGCAAATATAGCAAGTTTCTTTGGCTTTTTTGAAATCTGTGTTCAACAGCAACACTTTGGATATGGGTACAACATGCAGATTCTGTCGAGGTTTTGCATTGCCTTCATTACCAGCATTCAGAATATCTCCTTGTTTTTTCATGAGGACAAACTCAAGAACAGCTTCTGTGACTTTTGTGTCATTGAAGTGATTTGATTTAATTAGTCTTATTTATTAGAACAGTGTCCGTCTAGAATACAAAGTCAGGGGAAGTGTTTTTTGGCCAAAATACTTTCACCTTTATGGACATTGGTTATGATTTTACAGCTATGGATTTAAACTTCCAAATCATAAATGTCCAGTCTCAAGAAACTCCTTTTGTGAAGTTTTAGTGGTGAGAGGAAATGGGATTTTGATATTCTGAAACTAAAACAGATAATTTTGATTTAATTCTCATTTTAAACCAGAATGTGAATGATGTCTTTGGGAAAAGTTCATTCAGTCTTCAGTTTTAAACATGTTTGAGCTACTTCCCTTTCTCAGAACCATCACGTGATGGTGTAGTGATTTGTCTTGTAGGCTATTTACATGGTTTTGCCCCCTACTGTCTGACCTCTTCTCCAAGACTGAACCATATGTCTGTGATAAGGTGTAGGCTCCCTCATCACTTCATGCTCCCAGGATTTAGTTTGTGTTTCTCAGTGGCCTCTCTGATCCAGCAGTGGTATATGTTGCTTTCAGCACGGATGACCCTGACATTGTTCCAGTCCATGCTGTGGTTTTGTCTCTTGCAGTAGTCAGATATGGCTGATTTCAGATTTTTAGCTTGTTCTTTTATTGCTCTTGTTTTTTCATTTTCAAATTCTATTTGATGTTTCCTGAATTGCTTAATATGTGAATGATGAGCTGGTTATTTGTTTTTCAATGGGTAAAACTTGAGCATATGCAAATCCTCTGTTGTTGGTTTAAATGAGGAAGATTGGTAGGAGGAGTGACTGGAACACAGTGATGAAGGCTGAGGAGCAGGTGAGCTATGAGGAGAGGTGGAGGTATGTAGGGTCCGCATTTAGGTGAATTTACCCTAAGCTCCATACAATTATCTCTCGTTATACCATAGTGACCCATCAATCGTAAATGACTCCCTCAGACAATACAAATGGACAGTGCCTTCATTTACTGTATTGAATGCAGAAAGATTTGAGGAGTCAACCTCGCCTAATGGAACATTACAAGAGGTGTGCAAACAAACCCAAGCAGCCTTGAAATAAATAATGACAGATAAGTGGGTCAGGTGTCAATGAGCAGAGCCGAACAACACCTCTCAGAGTGGATCCATTAAACCCTCATCTCTGTGATCTGTTTGAATGGGCTCCTCACAAGTGCACTTTAACTGAGGCAAATACAACAAATATATTAGTGGACAGTGTGCAGCTCAGCCATTAGTACAGTTATAATTGACCATTTGTTTAATAAGTTTGGTTTCATTTGACTAGATGATTAAAGCATTTCCATCTATTTTGAACAGAACAGACATTATTACCATTGGGAAAATACACAAACTTTTAAGGTAAAGTCACCTAATTGACAAATATATTTTTGGTGGTAATTTTTAACCACAACGAAAAATTAACTGAGCCCATATGTTGAAATATGAACTAAGTACTGACTAGTGCTGACTCCACTTTTAAGAGCTTATACACAATATTTTTGTAGGCTGAACTTCTGTGAGATATTAAGTTCAGTACGGGGTAAAAATCACAAAAAACATGTAGATGAAAAGTGTGTTCCTTTGAAAGCAATGAATTATGAAATATAAAATAATGTTCTGAAAAGGCAATCTAGTAAACAGATACAAATATGTGTTTATATTATGACAAAATATGAGCTGTCAAAAGCAGCTTTTTGCACAATGATCATCAGAAAACCCAAAGGAGAATCCCCAGTCTGCATTAAAAGAGATAAATGGACACTAATGCATTATTTACAAATATAAAAAACGAAACACATTTGCATGGATGTGAAAGCCTATTCAGAACACAGGGAACAACATCTATTCACAGCTTTATACTTAGTTACACCTTCATGCATTGCTCATTTGTTTAAGTTGTGTAGTGAGGGTCACTTGGGGGACCCTTAACACTGTCAAATGGACTTAGTCAGCACAATGGTAAATGACTATCCCACAAAACATGTTAACAATACCAACACGCTAATGATTTCCCATAAAGCCATTTTTATGCATCTAAATGGGCCCTAGTTTATCCACTAAGGACCACCAGAGCTAATGCAGTAGCCTACAAAACCAATGGTCACGCTGAGCTGTTTTTACTTATTTATCTGCGCATGAATGGGCCCATCAATAGAGCGCTCCCTGGACAATGTTTAAGGCCTCTCTCGTTGTCAGTAGTGACGTCAGTTGACTATAGCATGGCAGTTTAATTTGTCTTCATATTGGTAATGGCGAAAGATTTGCAGTGAAATTCAAATTTGTAGCTCAATCTTGATTATGATGAGTCTGCAGATGCCGAGAGAGACTCAGGTGGTCATCCTAACACCTTAAGAATGGTGGTTTGTTTCCAGGTCTACTATTGTTGTGTTTTTGAGCAAGGCGCTTCACCTACTGCCTTAATGCCCAGTGTAATAGACTATGTTTCTTAATTGTCCAAAAACATAGGAAACATGGACAGTTACTTTACTTAAAATGTATTCTTTCAATTTCAGATATTTTAATAGGAAATAAAGACAGAATGCATTTAATTTTGAAGGAGATAATTTGCTATGACAACATTACAGGATGGCAGCGCTCCCAGCATTAGGAAAGTTGTTGTATCCTTGGCCAAGACACCTAACCCCCCGTCCCTCTCCCCACTCCATTCTCTATTGTAACCAGTCTAATAAAAATACTAGAGTCAGGACAAGTGTGAGAGTGAAATTAGTTTGGGATAAAGATAAGATAAAGATCAGTCCATTAAAAGTTTAAAAGTGGACCACACGGCTCTGCAGACAGCACAACTTTAACTTCCTTTATCTGATGGTAATAGAAAACACTGCTGAATCAAGCACATGGCGCACCTTATAATTGGCAAACCAGTAACCAGTGTACATCTTAGTGTTACAGTTATACATACCAATTGATGTATATGTCAATTGTAAAGATACAATTTAATGAAGTATATACATTCACAACAACTGCACATTTCAATTATTGGCCACCACATATTGCTCGATCACTGCTGTTAGTGCTGGGAATAGCAGTATAAAAGGTCCAATATAATATGCATTTCTCTGGCTTTTTAAACTACTTTGATCACCTTAGTTGTGGTATGTCTGCTATATAACTTGAAACATAAGTTATCAACATCAAATTCCAGCAGAGGATGCTAATACTACATCTGCTGGTAGATTGAAAACTGAAGACAAACAATATTTGCAACATGATTAGTGAAATGTGCTTGAATGAAACAAAGCACAACTTTAAATATGTTGTTGATGAGGATACAGCCTAATATTGTAAAGATAAAGCTACATTCAAACATATATTTAGAAGAATAAAAAAGCAACTACTGTTTAACTAAATATCCAAGTTGAGTAACTGATGGAAACTGAACTGGAACCACATGGAAGTCACTTTCCTGGGGCCCCCTAGTGGGTCATGGTGCCCACTGCATGTGCTCAGTTTGCTTTTAGCATCAAACGGCCCCGTAAATGTTACTGTTATTCTCTAATTAACTATAATGGTAGGATAATTGCAAGGATTTGAGAGGATACGGTCCGTAATACAGAATGATCCGTAAAATGAGAAACTAATAAAAATGTCAAAGACTTGGTTAGGCAGGATCAACGGTTGAGAGCAAAGTAATTTGAAAAGTTTGGTTTCAAAGCTTTAAGTTAAATAATCCTCTCAAGTGTCTTTTGTAGGAAGTTAATAATAGTGATAATCGTACAATTATAGTATCAGTAGAATATGTTTTAACAAACTTATCAGTAAACTTTTGCCTGAAAGTCCAGAATATCTCTATTTTTTTATACAGATAGATATCAGTCTGGAACCCACTCCCGCCGCCGAATCTCCAGCCCTGTCAAACGTGATTGTGTATCTGATTTGTTTTTTTCAGTGACACATGTGAAATGAAGGAGCTCATAGGTCACCATTTACAAATAAACTCAGATTTCTCTTACCTCGGATTAACAGAGTTTAATGTTTCGCTCATTGATTCATCAGAAATCTGCAATGTTTTTCAGTCCCCTATGATATTTTTTCCCTCATTGGCTAATCCACCTGTCAATCACGCCCACTTGAAAATGTAGAGATTTACCAATGACCAGACTTACATCATAGTAGTATTGTAGAAGTACTGAAGAAGTATGAAGAAGTGTGTATTCTGAATCCAAGGCAAAGTAAGCTTACATTTAAACCCCTTAAATACCCAGTGACAAATACATACAAAACTCTTCATTATTTTCTGTACAGTTCTGGTGCATTAACTCTTCATGGACCTAAGTTTAATCCTGTTAAAACTGTATGTTGGTGTGGGTGTGTTTTTGTGTTATCTAGAGTCATAAGGAAATAATGTAGTGATTGACAGTTCAGGACAGGGCCGAGGAAGTAAGGTCAGAACCACAGCTGCTAGAGAGAGGTGACACCAGGCTTCTGTGGACTTCATTATGTTATCTGCAGCATCTGTATTATCACAGATGGTAGAAATGAATTGTATTATATATATGTAATATTATATGACCTAGTTTGACCTATATGACCTAGTTTATCAAGCACATGAATGTTGTAAACCGGGTCAGCTTTTCTTTTCTGGGACTATATGTAGCCTCCACCATCAAATGCTTTTATTCAACAGGGTTAATCAGAGTATGCTATAGGTGCTATGACTCATTAGGGTCACAAATGATGCAAAACATAAATCAGGTGACAGTTCACACCTTGGAGTAGTTCAGTGGATTTGTAGATACTCTGTTCTGTAACAACTAGGGTGTGTTAGTTTCAGTATAGCAAGATAGATACTCTCTTAGAACTGAAGAAGGTACTTGAATGAGTAGCAAAACATATTAACTCCACAAACCTTTGTCTAGTTTACAGAATTAAACTTTATTTTACTATGGACCCTACCTGAACAACCAAGAGATCACATACTTCATTCAAAATTATATGGAAAAATGAAATTTCTACTGATTATTACCAGGTTGTTGTGTTTAGCAGTCTGCTCACATCACAAGTGTGGGGCAGAATCTATACCAAACTAAACTATAGATTTTACATTTTACATACAAAACTTCCTCTTTGCCCCTCCAATAACGCATGCAATACTTTTCCCCTGGCTTAACAACATTTTATATTTAATTGCTTTTCATGGTTGAGCTGAGTTTGCCTTGATGCATCTCAGCTAATGTAATGAATATTTACACACACATATAATGAGCATTTATAAATAAATCAATAAATACACACACACACACACACACACACACATATATATATATGAATGGGGGGAAAAAAGTCCTCAAAATGTTGCATATAACCGGAAGCTTAAACCCATTCATATCTCCAACATACAGATAAATAAAATCTTTTCTCCCCCAGGCTCAAGACTCTGGACTGTGAGTTGGTCCTGATTTTTCTCCGTCAGAGGACCACCTTTTGAACCTTGGTTCTAGCTACCCCACGCCTGCCCGTGTCTGCCCGTCTGCCCTTGCTCTGTGTGGGAGTGATGAGGAGCCCTGTGTGGAGCCTGGTTGTGCTGGTGCTGGGGTTTGTGTCCAGCCCTGTGAAGGCCGACTGCCAGGGGGAGTGTGTGGCCTGTGGGATCCTCCTACAGGAACAGCAGATGGAGCAAGCCTTTAACACTATGGTGAGTACACAGAGCTCGCGGGCAGAACAGATAAGAGCAGGGCTAATGCGTCCTGTCAACAGCACACCGCGTGGGCCAACCATCACAAACACGGCCAGACCAGATGAAACCACGATTACAGAAGCCATTTTATTTTCTCTCCACCGCTGTCTACTCCTGTTGTGTGGGTTGAGGTTGTTGTACTCAAATAGAGAAACAACTTTTGCCAAAAAGTTAAACTTGCAGACTTTTTAATCTCCAAACAAGACTTATATGTGCTACAAGTTTGATAGATCTTTAAAAATCCATTTTGTAATCCTCAAGGTGGCATTGCTGGTTTTGAGAGATAAACTGACAGAAAGGGTTTCCCAATCCAGAAATCCTTGTTTACTCTATATGTCTATGCATATATTACAATAGAATAGATTACACTTTTCTGTGTGGAGCATCTAAAAAAGTACCCACTCCCATATCTCTCTTTAAAGGTGCACTGTGTAACTTTTCTGGCTGAAGATATGGCATCTGCTTGTCTCCCTCTACTGAGATGGCATGTTCACACTATGGCTTCAGACTTCCCTGTCTTGATGGAGACAAGCAGGTAATGCCGCCAGGCAAAGTTACAAGTCAGACCTGTGACGAAACAAGGTCTCATGATTATGTTTTCCAAGGTATTTTTGCAATAAAATAACCTGTACGTTTAAAATGGATGTTTAATGCCATAGTGTGGAACATTCCAGAAAAGGAATATCTTCACTGGGACAAACAGGTTCCGAACCCATCACCTGACAAATTGCAAATCTATGCAGATGTTTTCTAAATTACACTGAGCAAGGAACACAAATATCTACCTTTTATTCATTCATTCAATCCAACTATATGTGTGTGTAGAGGAATGCAGTCTAAACTAGAACAATCCCATCTCTACACAGACAGACCGGGGTAAAAATAGTGTGTGGGTGTCCATGAATCGCCTCAGAATGGCTAATTTAGCTGATAATGATGCAGAGAAAGACAGCTGGGACCTTTTGGGAAGTTGTAATGGAACTATGTAATTGAGTGCGGGTGGGTTTGGTGCGGCCAGCTCTACCCAGTGACTGACACCTTTTATCAGGCTGCATTGTGCGCGCCGTACCCCCCCAGAGCCCCAGGTGGATCCCTTCTCCAATCCCTTTTGTTTCCGGCACCAAACAGAACCGCTGTGTTTGTTATCATGTCAGGAAGCACTCTGATTAATGCTACCTCTACACACACAGCACATACGTACTTCAACCTATACCTTCCTGTTGCGTTAAGTTAATCTAAGGGGGAAAAAAGAGCCAGTCTGCTAATGCTAATTATAAGCAGTGTAGTCTTTTGTGCTCCTATATGAATCCTCTGGGATCCTCCTTTAAGCTCTTTGTTTAAAAGCGAGAATAAAAATGCAAAGACAATGAAGGTCTAATGCAGACTGAATACAGTGAACATAATCACTGAAGCAGCCCAGAGAAGAGAGGGCAATTATGCAATTTAATTAAAATGTGTATGCTGGTTTAGAGGCTCACTGGTGGTGGGAAAATGGTTACTTTATCTGCCTTTGGAGTGGGAGGTCTGGGGTTTGGTGTTGTCTCTCTCATTATGTGCAGGTCCCAAGCCAATAGGTTAAGGTACACTTCATTGTCTTCATGGAAATCTTTCCTCTGCATCTGACCCATCCTTTAATCCTGCTATGGCAACCTGTCAGGAGCAGTAGATGCCTTAGTGCAGTCGCTGGGGATCCATCTCCATATCTTGAAGGAGCAGGGATGGCCCTTCACACAATCTGTAACATGTAATTTTCATATAGAGACGGGCCCACAAAGATGATTTGCACTCCAGAATTTTGTACCTGGAAGAGAAACATGCAAGTTGTAGTCAGACCTGGAGGAGTTCTTGCTGTGAGCCGAATGCTAGCCGCTTTAACTGGCATTAAAGAGGGACACATGAAGTAAATATAACAAAAGTGACAAAAAATATACTGTGCCTGACTTTGCCTGATAGTGAACCAGGATCCTAACCAAATCCAAATTAAGGATTATGCTATTGTGCCTGTTTTAGATTGACAGTATAGATCTAGAAAATACATCCATACAGGCAACACACAAGCTCCACATGGGTAGGATTAAAATCTGTTTCAATGCTGTAAAATGGACATGTGATAACTGCTTCACCAATGTCAAACACAGTGACAACGCTATCTTAAGACGTCATCTGAAGCAAGTAATTTAATTGATGTAACTTTTTTCTGTCAGAATTTGATTGAGCCACTTTGAATTCCCAACATGTCTTCAGACGGGTGTGGAAAATGAGGAGTAAATGAAGCAGCGACCACAGCTAATAATTATAATAACCAAAATCTAATCGTCCGTCCCAGCGGTCTCCAAGCCATCCCTTTTTACAAACCTTTTTTTCTCTGATAGCTAATGTCCTAACCCCAATAGCCCCGTTTTCTTTGGTTTACCGCACTTCCTCAACAACACACAAGCCCCTTCCTCTCTCTCAAACTCTGTGACAGCATTGATCCAATAGAAGGTCCCCCAGTGTGCTCATTTCATTTACGATGCTTAATTAATTTGTGCTGATAGACTCGCTGAAGAACTCCCTCTCCTCCTCATTCCTTTGATGCGAACAGGTTTTCAGATAACCAGGCAATCTATGGCTTTTGAGGCAGATTTGAGGAGTAAATGGGATTTGCTGCTTAACCTCACTCTGAAATGTAACTTGAAAAGGGCGAAGACGGTGGACACGTCACACATGCGGAGGTGGATGGAGTAGCCAGGGTGGTAGAATGGAGTGGGTGGTTTTTTGTATTGTTATCTGAAAATAATATTGTTGAAGTAATGTAAGGTTGACCAGTGTTGGGAAGTAACACAAGTACAGAGAATGCATATTCTGAGTACTAATTTTGAGTACAGTACAGTTACTTTAATTTGGAGGTATTCAGAATACTGTTACTTTTCTAAAATCAATATTTGATGATGTAATGGCTTAGAAAACACTGTATTCTGTATTCATTTCATTGCTGGTTATTACAATACAACTACTCTAGATGTAATTTTTTTGCAGAAAGACCTGGAATATGAATCTGTTTTTGAAGGCTCTGCCACTTGCTTGTTTCTATGGAAATATTGCTTTGCCCAGAATATTCCTCAGTATAGCATTAAATATATCTATCACCATGGAGACAAGCCGGTTCCTCTACTAAACCTACAGTTTCAGATCAGATCTGTGGTCAGACATGTTTTTTCTGAAGTATTTGTGAGCAATAAAACACCTGTAATTAATGCCATATTGTAGAACTTTTCAAGCAAAGCAGAACATGGTTATGGAAACAAGCACGACCAGAAAAGTTTACATAATATGCCTTTAAAAAAAAACAAAAACTAAGCTACCAAAATGTGTGTATCCCTTGGTACATGGTCAAGTGAGTCAGCAGGTTACTCAACATTTTGACATTGTGCGTTACCATTTTAATTGCAATATTACAACATTTAAAAACTATGTAAACCGTGGGAAGCGCTGAGTGTCAGGTATGAGGATAATTATGTAGGTCGTTGTGAAGTCAGCTCCAGATCGCTGACGAAAAACTCCCAAACGTCAGCTCTCATTTTAACTGCACATGTCGGAGTCATTGAAAAGTATCATTTTGGGGGAAAAGGAACTCATTTAGCAGCTGTCTATCAAACCCTCTGGCAATTTGCTCTAATTTGGTGCTGTCCATCACTCGCTACAAGTGGATGTCAAATTTAAGAAGTGACGGAGGTTGTCACAGTGGCACCTCTCTCTTTGTATGCAGATAGAACTATAGCTTTTTTTCTTTCTCTCAAAATCAGAATCTGCCAGCCATTTGATCAAGAATTTTCTCATTTATTTGTTATATTATGAAAACTATATATATATATTGTGGAGGGTTTTTATGAAGGTATGATATAATAATAGACAAGACAGTTAATGGTGCACTATGTAACTTTGCCTGAGATGTTCCACAGTATGGCATTAAAGTTGTCGATCTTGCATTTCAGGTGTTTTTAAATCTGTAAAATTCATTCATTGTTGTTCTGAGGAGTGTCATCTATCCACAGGTCTGACCTGTAACTTGGCGTCACTGGAGATGCCATACAAAGGAAAATTCTGGGCAAAGCGATGTCCATGGAAACGTGGCCTGGTGCCCTCCACCAGAAAACCAAATTCATATTCCAGGTCTTTCTGCATAAGTATAATGCTTTACTGTGTAGAATATTAAAGGCAAAGCAATAACTTCTCCATGGAGACATTCATACCCTCCACTAATAAAGTTACATAGTGCACCTTTAAGGACAAAATGAGGGAGAGCGTGGAGAGACATTCAGCAGATCGACTGAGCTGAGACACAACTACACAAATCTTATGTCACCACATCGATCTGTATGTGTGCTTCAATCTAATCCATAAGACAGTTGTTCTTAAACTTTTCACTCCTAGTACTACATAAGACAAAGATTGGCTTTCCAAGTACCAAAAGATCTAAACCAGGTAAATAATAGTATTCCAGGGCGCTAAACTAGGGTTAAACAAAGCTTGCTACAGTAGTTATTACCAAAAGGTTACCCAAGGAAGGATCAGAAATGGATCAAACTGCCTTGACTGAACTTTTCTAACTGTTTGCTCCTGTGCAGGTGTGCTTATTGGAGTGTGAAGGTCACGTCTCCTCTTCGCTCACGTGGGAGGTCTGTAAACGCGCTGTGCCTCTGTCCCAGCAGACAAGCTTCTCCAACGCCGCTCTGCTCTTCAAAAGAACGGGCGAGGAACTGACCCACCAGGACCTTCGCTCGGACGCAGAGGGACCCCAGTACGACTCTGTCCTCACGGAGTCCACAGAGGAGAGGGAGAGCAGAGACGCAGAGGAAGAGGCGAGCCTGCTAGCATCCAATGACGAGGAGGATAATGCTTCCAGGGCTGTATCGAAGCGCTTCGGGGGCTTCCAGAGGGGTCGTCACGGTTACAGGAGAATCTTCAGCACCCCCATCAGGCCACTGCAGAAACGATACGGGGGCTTCATTGGGGTGAGGAAGTCTGCGCGAAAATGGAACAGTCAGAAGAGAGTGAACCAGCTCCTGAGGCAGTACTTGGGCATGAGGAGCAGCCGTAGCGGTCGCCCAGTCACCCGCGTGTGGAGAGAAGAGGACGACCTAGAATCTGCCCCCCTTCTGTAAATACTTGCCCCAAACCGCCCTCACCGCTGTGTCCCACTCTGAACTGTGATGTCACAAACAGACTGCACCTTCTGTCTGTCCCAACAAGGAATGTTCTGTGGAGTTTAAGATGTGCCAAAAAGTAAAACGAAACATAAGTAGCTGTATTTCAGAAAATCTCTGTATTACAGAAATCACATATTTTAGTACAAATTTATTAATGAAATCTATTAAAGCTGCACTGTGTAACTTTTATGGTGGAGGGTATACACTAGCTGATTGTCTCCATGGAGCTATTATTGCTTTGCCTGGAATGTTCCACAAAATGTATCTATCTAGCTTTTATTTGATATTGGATCTATTCATTACTTAAAATACCTTGAAATACTTGCATTCTTACTGTGAATGAACTAACATAAATCTACACCTGACCTCTATCTTGGTGGTGTCACCTGCTTGCCTCTATGGAGATAGACATAATGTATACTGTGCAACGTTTCAGGCATATTTAAAACATCTCCGTGTAGACAAGCAGATGGTGAACCCTGCCCCTGATAAGTTACATTGTGCACCTTTAATTTAGCACAGCAGTATAGTCAGATTTTGTTTGTGTTTTGCCTTTTGTTGCAGTTGTCACTCACAAATACCAACAGTGACCTTCAAGAGTTCACTCAGATAAACAATTATTAGCTACACCAATCTGAACAGAGTCGCCCCTAAAGGTGGTTAGTGAAAAATAGAACAGAAATATTAGCAAAATAAAAATCCTATATCACATTTTAAAAGTGGTCAAACATTGAAGTTACGCTACCCAGAAGATGTTTCCTTTATTATTTTTGGCACAAACTGAATTCTATATTTTTTCTTTTGACCTTTTGCCCTTCTTGAAGCACATTTTCATGCCATTCTGTTGAATAAAAGATTGCCTGGAGAAGTGCCATTGAATATGCTGTATTTATTTTGTGTTTTGATCTAATGGGCCAAATGAGATTGGATTTGTGTTTTGATGCACTTTGCTGTGGATTCAACATCACGGCTTCAGCAGCTTTTGCACTCTGTACTTTGTGTAATGACTCTTAATGTATTAAATGAAGCAAATAAAATGAATTAATAACTAAAAAGTAATATAAATCTCCCTAAACTCGTAAGTAATTTGTAATATTATTCTTTCTCTTAAAGATACAGTCATACACATTAGCTGAAGCAATTGGCTACTGTTAATTAATGTTATAAGAGTCTAATCTTGCCTGTTTTTTGTGGCTTCCTGCTGAGTCGTGATAAAAATATGCCATTTTCTTTGTATTGTAGTCGGATTTGTTGATTCAGAGCTACAACTAGTGGAGCAACAGTGGCCTCTAGTGGACGTCTCTGTAACAACACTGTGGGTAGTTTTTGAGACTCACCTGGGATCAGTGATTTAAAAGTATAACTTAAACCATACACAAATGCACACAATTCAAGCACTTCAAGTACTTCTATAAGGGGTGAATTTTCACTTTTCACTCTTTTAATCATGAATTTGAAGATGAGCCCCCCAAATATATGAAACATATTTAAATATGAATTATGAAATTACAAAAAATATATCTATGTGCCATAATTCCTCCATCCATCCATCTATTTTCTTCCGCTTATCCGGGGCTGGGTCACGGGGGGCAACAGTCTAAGCAGGGACTCTCAGACTTCCTAATGCCATAATTCCTTTCTATTGTTAATTGTTGTTTTAAATTTTAATATTTTGTACATTTATGGAATATTTTACCATCTATACCATAAAAATGTAATATTGTGCAGTGACTTGCCATAGAAACTACTGATTTGACAATATCTTTTTGGCATTAAATTATACGCAATCTCACATTAGGCTTTTATCTATAGACTGTAACATACTGAAGAGTGTAATCGTTTGTAATTAAGTTGAAAAATAAAGTATAGGAACATTATTTGGTAAAGTATATGCAGTTAACAATCGAATCCGTTACAATACAAAATGTTATATCATTGTGAACATAGATCTGACACACTGATCCCAGGTCAGTTCTCAAGATATTTGCAGTGTCGCTCAATCCTGGACTATAGATTCAGATTATATTAAGATTAAAATGTAGGGACCAAAGATCATCTCCATTGTTGGAAAGACAGTTGCAGCTTTTGCTCTTTTGTTTAGTCCATTTCACTGCATCCAAAAGTATTTCACTGGTGTTTTCGTGCTGAACAAATGTACAGTCTCGTATGCTTCTGAGTGAGTGCCTGAGCAGAGAGAGTGCACGTGCATGTGTGTCTGTGTGTAAATAATAAATATCTTGGCATTCAAAATACAACTTTGTGAATAGTTTTAGATCACATGACACCATTGTTGAAGATGGAAAAGTAAAATAAAATAGTTTGCTATTTCTTTGGTGGACTGTCGTAAAAATCAATATAAAATATGGAGGACAAGTTCAGTTAAGGTAGTAAAGAAGAGCCATTTTAGACTGAGTTAGAAAACATAATAAAGATTGGATTATAGGATGCTAATCTTAACACAAATCAACTTTACGCAGTGATTCAGAATGATAGTAACAGTGGAATGTTTCCAAAATATGAAAACAGAACAAAAAAAACATCTCCCCAGCAACTAGCAAAAGTTATAAGAAAACTTGAATGCTAGAAAAATTAAAAAGGTGGACAGTTTTAATCTTATAATAAATAACCCAACATATGATTGACTGTTCTTTTGATTTTCACACACTGGTAGTTATAGTAATGAACATTTAAAATAATAAGATAGAGGCAAACTATACTTACTTTAGGTCTATTAAAATTAAGAGCCTATACTTCTATACTATTTTTAAGATATTTTAAAGGTACACTATGTATTTTTTTTCTCGTGGAGGATGTGCCACCTGCTTGTCTCCATGGAGATGAGAATGTTCCAAAAAAATATTAATAATAATAAATAACTTCTCTATTTCCCTGTTGTTCAGTTACATATCTTATGATATCTAAAAACAAACAAACAAACAAACAAACAAAAACAAAAAAAACAATGCACTGTTACTTTGAGTGGAGTCACCTCTCCACAGATCTGACCAGGCTGCATCAACTACTTGACTCCAGAAAGAGATATGTTTAATGCCATACTATGTAATTTTCCAGGCAAAGCAATAACATCTTCATAGAGACAAGCCTGTGGTGGATTGTCCGTCAGAAGAGTTACATAGTGTAAAGCGTCCTCACCACAGAGAGCCAGCTACTGTAAGTATCCACAGGTTTCAGAATGATGAATTATTAGGACAATTAGGACAGCTGCCATAGTGATTAACTATTTAAAGATGCATTGCACAACTTTTCTGATAGAGGGTCTGTCACCTCTTTGTTTCCATGGAGACGTTATTGCTTTGGCTGGAATGTTCCTATGTACCTGTATCTATGTACCATTAAATAATTAAGGGTGTTTCTATTGCTCAAAAATACAATAATTCTCTCTGTGAATGGGGCTGCCTCCCCACAGATCTGACCTGTAATGCAGCCTATAGTTGAGAAAGATTTTAGGCTTTTAGTTTTAATCTCTACCAACATTCCAAAGAAAGCAGTAACATCTCCATGAAGACAAGCAGGTGGTGGACCCTCCACTAGAAAAGCTTCGCAGTGCACTTTTAAAACAAATGCGTATAAGATGAAACCCATCAACTGAATAAGTTACATTAAATCTTAATATTAATGTATATGTGAAAGAAAAAGACCATCAAAAGTCAAATTGTCAGTGCGTTTAATTTGTGTTTATCAATATATTTCCTTTTTATTGCTATTACAAACTCTTTCTTGTCCACTTCCATAGCTTCATTGATCAACCATAACACTGGTCATACGCCAACACATGGGCAGCAAGGAAATACACCTCCTGGAAGGAATTTGGCTGGAGTCAAACCAAATGTAGCTTATTCGTGAGTATATTCAACAAAGTGCCAATAACCATCATTCAAAATTAAAAAGAGAGAAAAAACATTATGTGCCCAAATACAGAGGCCCAACAAGACATTTAAAAAAGGTATAAAATACTCATACATAACTCAAAGGACACAATAGTAATGTACATCATATTTAGAACCACTGTGTTACCACTGGAAGAAAATTGGAAA
Source organism: Taenioides sp. WSHXM2023 (assembly GCA_029959045.1). Taxonomy (NCBI): domain Eukaryota; kingdom Metazoa; phylum Chordata; class Actinopteri; order Gobiiformes; family Gobiidae; genus Taenioides; species Taenioides sp. WSHXM2023. The sequence goes on along the minus strand of CM057103.1, from coordinate 10,818,361 downwards.
AACATAAACAGCTACTACAGTGAGCTACGAGGGTACGGTGGCTCAGAAGGGTCAGACTTAAAGCACCACAAAGCACAATGACAAACGCTGAAATGTAAAAAAGTAAAATAACATTAAGGTACAGTTTACAGGGATTTCTTTTAGGAAAATATAGCTGGAAGATTAGCCTATTGTGCAATGTTTTAAGCTACATGCAGAACCATAAATGCAAGAAAAAAAAAAAAAGAATAGGATATATAAGAGAAGAGGAAGTAGCTAAGAAATTAAACAGCAATATTACATAGCTTTGAGACTGTTTTTGAAGAAAAGCTATAGGACAGCAGAATAATGCATGTCTAACTATTGAAGGAAATATGTTCTATATCTATAAAGCTGAAAGGATCAAACTATTTCGTAAGACTTGATTTCAATCTCAATGGCACTGACAGAAGACATGAGAAAAATTGGAATGAAAAAATGGTCCATTCATAGTCAACAGAAAATAGTAAGTCAATTCAGTATAATAATTTGTGTGTTGTATGTTAACCCTCACTATTTATTTGATTATTGTTAGTATTGTTAATTAACTTGAATCTTAATTATTCTGAGCTGGTATGATTACAATTGTTTCTGATAGTGTTTAGCCCTTAATAGATAGTTTTTTTCTGCGATTTTTCAACAGTGTGTAAAAATAGTAGCAGACATGTGTTAAGCTGTATAAGCATTACATAATACATTAGGCTATGATTTGCAAAAAACATAAAAGATAGCAAAAATAGTATGTCCCATTAGATCTATACAAAATCGTCTACACCAATACTTATTTCAGACTGTCTTGGGGTGGGTTTTGCAATAGCAGCATGAGCTGAAGTGACTCAAATGGCAAAGTCAATCGCCCATTTATCTAAAGATTGGCGGTTCGATTCACACAGTTTTTGTGTGATTGTGGAGTAATTGAAGAATACACCTTAATGGGAACTACTTTCAGTATATCTACAAAGGTTTCTATAGGGACTAGTGCAAGAGGCCATAACTAACATGGTTTTGATTCCACATCTGATTGTCACATAGTCATAATCTAATCTCTAAAGAGTCTGCAGTTGTATATTTTGCAATCACTATCCAATAATATACATATATAGCTTAAAAGGGAAAAAGTAGAAAATAGTAAGAATTAATTAGAAAAAACATCTTTCTTTCTAATCATATGTAGCGGTGGGTGTATTTTTTGCATTATTTTGATAGCAATATATATATAACATGACTATTATGTCTCGGTTAAGGTTCAAGTATCACACAAAATGTGAACTGATCATACAAATAACCACTGTAGGGCAGAAATATCACTATATACAATTGTTTGGGAGATTATGCTACAAATTTCTGTCTTTTAATGTCATTTGTAATAGTTTTATATACTCAGTTTTCTTATCTTGCTGATCTACAAAACAACAATTGCAGTAAGATACACTGTCGACATATCCCCCACCTCTAACCATGTGTGACTATGAGTTAAAGGTGCACTACAGTCCCTGACAAAAGTCTTGTCGCTTATCCATTTTGTAGAAACAAAAGCTTATAACCTGACTTTAAATTAATCGATTGGTTTTAGAAATGTCTCATATGAAAGCTAAAACCCTCCCAAATTATGCTCAATATACTAAAATAAATTTGCTTCACTGAAGAAAGATTGATCATTTAATGAACACAGAAAGGTCAGATTTTGGCAAGACAAAAGTCTTGTCGCCTACAGAAAATGAACAAATAATTTACTTCAAATACAAAAATATGTTGCATAACGTCAGTGAATTAAGTAGTGGTGCTGTGAGATCCATATTTAATATCTTGTATGACTTCCATGAGCTTGAAGGACTGCATCCATGCGGTTCCACAATGATTCATACAATTTGTTGATGAAGTCATCAGGAATACAAAGAAAGCAGTCTTACATGCCTCCCAGAGTTCATCAAGATTCTTTGGTTTTGCCTTCCACGCTTCCTTTTTCATTCTACCCCAGACATGCTCAATGATGTTCATGTCTGGTGACTGGGCTGGCCAGTCCTGGAGCACCTTGATCTTCTTCGCCTTGAGGAACTTTGATGTAGAGATAGAAGTATGCGATGGAGCATCATCCTGCTGCAAAATTTGACCCCTTTTATGGTTGGGAATGTAAGAGGTAGCTAATACTTCTTGATATTTTAGGCTATTGATATTGCCTTCCACCCTGCAAATGTCTCGCACACCCCCATACTGGATGTAACCCCAGACCATGATTTTTCCGCCACCAAACTTAACTGTTTTCTGGGTGAATCTTGGATCCATGCGGGCTCCAGTAGGTCTCCTGCAATATTTGCGGCGGCTGTGATGTAATTCAACCGAGGATTCATCTGAGAAATCCACCTTCTGCCACTTTTCCAGTGTCCATCCTTTTAGCAGGCTGTGGGCCTTGGCAAATGCCACACGTTTTTTTAATTGCCTTTTGTTTAGTGCTGGTTTCTGTGCACTGATTCGACCATGGAGGCCATTTCGAGACAGAATTCTACAAACTGTTCTGGTTGACACAGGGACTTGAGGTGACCAGGCCTGGTGGAGCTCTGCTGCAGTGGAAAAGGGGCTGGCCTTGGATTTTCGAATCAATAAACGGTCCTCCCGAGCAGTTGTCTTGCGGAGTCTGCCGGACCTGGGCTTGTCAAAAACATCTCCAGTCTTTTCAGATCTTTTTCTTATTCTTTGTACTTGACGCTGAGACACATTGAAGGTGTCAGCCACCTCAGCAGTGGATCTGGTCTTCAGCCTCTTGATAATTAACGCTTTGGTCTCAGGGTGGATCTTAGGCATGTTGTCAGAGGTCAAGTTGCAGTTGATGTGAAGGTCTGGTGTGCTGGGGTTCTTTTTATACACACCCACTAATTGATTGATCAGTAACTGATCACAGGTGAGGCTGTAATCTAGGATTGGGTGCATCATATGACAAGGCGACAAGACTTTTGTCTTGCCAAAATCTGACCTTTCTGTGTTCATTAAATGATCAATCTTTCTTCAGTGAAGCAAATTTATTTTAGAATATTGAGCATAATTTGGGAGGGTTTTAGCTTTCATATGAGACATTTCTAAAACCAATCGATTAATTTAAAGTCAGGTTATAAGCTTTTGTTTCTACAAAATGGATAAGCGACAAGACTTTTGTCAGGGACTGTATGTAACTTTTTGGTTGGGGGTCCGACCCTGCTTGTTTCTATGGATATGTCACTGCTCTGCCTAGAATGTTCCACAGTATGACATTAAACAGCTCTACTTTACATTTATTAAATTACAAATGGTTTTATAGCTCAAAAATACCTAGAAAAACAGGCATTTTGACTGAGCAGGGTCGCCTCTCCACAGATCTGACCTGTAACATGGTCTGGTTCGGTCTCCATGAAGATAGAAATGTTTAATGCCATACTGTGGAGCATTCCAAACAAAGCAATAACATCTCCATGGTGAAAAGCATTTGACAAACCCTCCACCAGAAAAGTTGTGTACCACAAGGTGCCTTTAAGCTTATGACAAATTAAGCAGAGTCTGTGTTCACTTAAAGCACAAAGTCACCAGGATTGTCTCTAGCTAGCTACCCACACTAACAGAAATGATCACAAGAGCACAAATTATTGTTTATCATTTGCTCATGCTTTGTCCCTTCAGGGCCACCGTACCAAGGAGATAATATTTGAGCTTTGGATAAAACAGGAGAGTACTGGAGGCATAGCACATCACATGGTCAAAGTCAGTCAACAGTTAGCACCATCGCAGACCGTGTTCAAAAAAAGGGATGACTTACGAGGAGGATACACAAAAAACTCCATATTTGCATTCCGTCGGGAGAAAGACAAAGCAGATAAAAGTAAAAAACACGTAGAAGAAGAACAGTTTTTTTTTATATAGAAGTCTCTGTTTTGGGGTGGTCTATTGGTATTTTGCACCTCTGGTTTTGAACGCAGATGGATGTTTTTTAGTCGGGGAAACGTTGGCAGGCCTTCTTCCAGCGACAGGCCGTGCACCACTGGTCCTTACGCTCCACTCCGTACACTTTACGACACTTTTTGGCCTCACTGCGTCCCTTCCTGTACACACAATGGACACAAGGAAGACTTAAATTATCATTACTTACTATTAAAGTGGAACAAAACACACAACCACATTGCAAATAGAGCAAATAGAAAGGGGGAGACAGGGGGTTGGTTAGGCCTGTCAGGATAACAAATTTTGAAGCACGATATGCCACTACTTTATGCCACTGATACAATAACAATAATGCAGGATAATCCCAGTAAACCTTTTTTTATATAGACAGTATCATTCAAAAGGCTGAAACAAATAAATAGCAAAATTAAGCTATAATTAGCCATCTAAGTGACTTATTCAACCCTCTACAGCTCAGTTTTTAAAAAATATATATTGTTCCAGCTTTCATTTATTGAACGATAAGTTGATATAGTAATTATCATGACAGGCCTAGTAAGCAGTATCCACACTTCAAACTCTCCCCCTGCACTCAGGTTTTTTGTAATCAGAAATATCTGGCTTTAATTAAGCTAGTACTATGTGATGTCACGTAGTACTTGAAACTGCAGTGGCAGCAGCGGAGGCAGCACACACTCAATTTAAACCTAAATATATCTGCCTGTTTATTTGCACTTTATTAAAACATGAGTCAAATGCTATCTCAATAAGAATTCATTAATAAGCAACAATGTGTAACTTTTTGGAGGTCGCATGTCACCTGCAGGATTTCATGGAATAGAAAGTTAAAATCATACTTCAAAACATTCTCCATGGAGATAGATGAGCCAAACTGTAGAATATTATAGCCCCCAAAAACAACAGTTCTATGGAAACTAGCAGGAAGAGGCCCTCCTCCAAGGCAGGGAAGGATGCATGTTTTTCTAAAAATAAAAGTGAAAAGTTACATGCAGGCGTTTTAAGTACTGTTTTATGCTTATGTAGTTGTTTGAAAGGCTGCTTTATTTCGCTACTCTGGCTCTGGCTCTGTCTTAAAAGAAATCTTAAGGTGAGATTGGCCGATAGACACAGAATAATGCTTATCTTCTAAGGCTGAGATGGAAGAGCTGGACTTAAAGGGGCTCAAATGTCACTTTAAGAAAATATCACCAAAGTTCAATAAATACAGAAAGATTTATAAAGTTGTGTAGTAAACTTCAAAACAGAACTACCCAGACAGATGATATCTATATTTATATCTATATCTATATCTATATCTATATCTATATATATATATATATATATATATATATATATATATATATATATATATATATAAAATATGAAATATTTAAAAGGAAAATGTTAAACAGTCATTTTTAATCTGCATACTTGGAATAATATATTCATTCAGTGTTTCCCTTAGGTTAATATTAAGGGTGATTCACACTAGGACTTAAGAACCGTGCCATGCCAAGCACGACTGCGTAGGGTTCTATGTCCCGCACTCACACCGGTACAACCGAACCGGGCCACGGCTCGATGACGTCATCACACGGCGCTGTTTGTTTACATGTCGCGCAGCAGACATGTAAACAATATTATTATTGTTACTATTTGTTACTACTGTTGTTATTATTTATTATATTTATTATATATGTTGTTATTATTTGTTATTATTTTATTGTTATTGTTACTATTATTACTATTTAATGTAACAGAATTTATGAATAATAAATGTCACTTATTGCCTAACTAAACTAAATAGAGTTAGTTCTGTCAGACAACACCACAAGAATAAATAAGAGCTTGTTTAACCAGTTTTTTGTTCAACTTGTTTTAAGACTATGGGGTAAAACATAGACCATAGTCTAATGGGAAACACTAGACATTACTGGCTTATAGAATGCTGTCATCTGAAATTAAATTCCAGGTACAAATAAGACATAAACGTGCTGTAGGTTGAGCCATGTACCTGAAGGAGCAGTGGGTGCGAGAGGGGGAGGCGCTCACGGGCTGGAGTCTGTTCTGTTGGAGCCACTGTTCCCCCACACTGACCGAGCGGCAGCGCGGCTTCACCATCTGACAACAGACAACAGCATGAACACTACACACTGGATTAAAGCAACACTGTGTAACATTCTGGTGATGGCATGTAACCTGCATGATTCCATGGAAACAGAAAGGTAAACATATTTCGGGAACATTCACAATGGATGCAGATGAGCTTTATCATGTCATACTATGGAATATTATAGCCAAAGCAAAAAACAAAGCAGCAGGAATTCTTTAGAAGGTTCAAAGGAAATATCATAAATTAAATCCACAAAATGTCCCTGCACCAAAATTTAAAATCTAAGTATCTGAAACCTATCCTGAAAACAAGGTCAGCATTTAACATTTTGGTTAAACCCACTTCACTTAAAGTGATAAAAATGGGAGACTCACCGGAGTGTTGCTGTGTCCAGGGGCAGTGGAGGGGGCCCAGGGCTGAGCAGTGGGGTTCCTGGGGGCCACAGACACCTGGATGGGACTGCACGCCTGGAAACATAAACAAATACACTTTGAATGGCACCATCATTCATGTGGTGAGAAATGGAAAAACTGTAATGTGTTTTGCATAGATTGAGCACATGCTTGTGCTGGTTTGTTCCTGGTTTAATCCCTAGTTTGGACCTATTGTAGTCCTACTTTTGTCCTGTTCTAGTCCTGGGGACGCCCTCTAGTGGATGATCTACAGTAAAGCTCAGCGTAAATGTAAGCCATGTCCAAGATCCATATTGCACAACATATCCAGCTTTTCCAGCTGTTCCAAACAGACAGGTTGAAATATAGGCAATAATATGTCACATTTTTACCCTACAAATGAAAACACATGAAAAAAAAAAAAAAACAAAAAAAAACATTCTACATGTTTGAGACAATTTTATCTCACAAGATCTTGTCCAAGGACTCCCATTCTTCTTCCAGTGTTTTTGTTATAACTGCACAGTATTACCACTGCAAAAAATCAAGTGCAGTGATATTTGGTCTGGTGCTCACATCAGGCACAGAAACCCCCTTTGTTTCTGTGTGTGTGTGCGTGTGTGTGCGTGCATGTGTGTGTGCGTGTGTGCGTGTGTGCGTGTGTGTGTGTGTGTGCGTGCAGCCGGCACCACCATGACACATACTCCACTGGTGACCTGTGTTTCACCCAGAGCTGCTTAGACAGGACAAACTGTGCTCTCTTCTGCCCGGCTTCACTCATCAAATATGCAAACACACTGTAACAGCTCTCACCTTTGTTTCGAGAACACATAAACAGATAATTATGAGTGTTCCCCCAAGTGTTTGATGGGAAAAGCTGTTCATGTCAGTTCCAAGTTTATTATTAAAGGACCTATATTATGCTATATTCTGATCTACAGTATGTTACAATGTTTTGTTACATATTTAACACACAAACCCTGCATATTTAGTTTGTGTTCTTTTCTCAAAATCAAAACACGCTGTTCCACCTTGTGATGTCATGTGGTAATACAGGAAGTGCTCCACTGTGTTTTGAAACTCCACACACCTTCAGTAGAATCATTTGGATAATTTCAGCCCTGGAATTGCCAATCTTTACTGAACAAAAAGTAAAAGGTAACTGTTAACTTGAAAATAACCACTTTATGACATCATAAAATGGAACAGAGCATTTTGAGCTTTGGAGATGTAGAAAGTCCAGTTATGTTTTTAATTAGTTAACAGCATTATAACATGGTCTAAATCTCACAAGAGTTAATTTTGCATAATTAGTAAATTCTTATGGTATTTGCTTAGGGTTGCAAACGCAAGTCTCTCTTCCCATGACTCTAAATGTTGAAAGGGAGTGTTTTTCATTATCAATATTCATAATTCACACACGTGACCTCACCACTTCTGCTGTTGCATAATATTTGTCCATGGTGGGAAAGTAGATTGATTAAATAGACACACATCTACGCCTACTGATAAATCGTATGTCTCTACAAAATGAGCCACCTCTCCCTGCTTAGTATTAAAGTGTTAACATGTGGCTTCCTCTGAGTTCCGTAGTGTTGTCAGTGTCACAGAGCATACATGTCAAACTGGGGTAAACATAGGTCACCACTCATGTGCTGTCAGCCCATGCATAAAAAAACAAACACAACAAGGGGATAAACTAAAAATACTAGACTCCAGCTCAGTATTAGTTACAATTATTATTATAAGAGTAATTTCTCTCAATAAAACACATCTATATTCAATTAATTCTGCCACAGTTGTTTTGATTGCTAAAGAAGTACCTTAAAGGCATGCATTCTTACTGCCAGTGCCTCTCCACAGATCTCACCAGTAACTTGGTGTCTCCTGCTTGTCTCCATGGAGATGAAGGTTATGTTAAATGCAGTACTACTGCAGCAGAACATATCCATAGAGGCAAGCAGATGGCGGACTCTACACAAGAAAAGTACCATTAAACTTTAAAGGTGTACTGTGTAATCTTTCTGATGAAGAGTCACCTGCCGCCTACTTATGACCATAGAAATGATTATTTTACCTTGGAAGTTCCAAAGTATGGCATTAAACATCTATACAGCATTTATTCAATTATAGGCATATTTATTGCTAAAAATACCTTGACAAATGTGTTGTAAGCAGGCCTACCTCTCCACAGATGTGACCTGTAAACTTATACCAAAAAGCACATGGCTGGCAAAAACATTGGATTAAAAAGTCACTGGGCAACAGTGTTTACCAGATTAAAGGAGTCAGAATAATTGAGGACAATATGAGGCAAATATTGGCTGTGAACTGAACCAAAGTAAATACACAATACAATAAAGGCTTCATGTGATTTCCATAGTGAGGCGGATACAGAAATTCTACTTTCTATTGAGTTGCTTTTCAAAACACAATCCATTTAGAGGCTAAGTCAATATTACAAAGCTGGTTTACTGAATGGTTTTTGATTGACAGGTGAGCTTGTTTTATAGAGTAGAAGGGATAAGGTATGACTGACAGTGAGATACAGACAGTGAGTGGACTAGAAGAAAAAACAATATGGCTGAAAAGATTAGAGGAAAGCCTGTCAATAAACTGATTCAACCCCCACTGTACTACCATCTAACTAATGACAATATGTTTGACATAGATTAGGTGGTCAAGGAGAGTATCTGAAGTGTTTTTAACATATGCTTTGTTACATTGTTGTGTAACTTGTGTGTATTAAATCTCTCTGTTACTTGCCTGACAACTAGAAAGTAGGGATTCAAAATAATCTCAACTTTGGCTATATTCCACTGTGACAACAAAGCAAATATCATTCACACTTACACACACATATCTAATCAAAACTGTGCCTAAACTTTGACTAAACCCAGAATGAGACCAGGACTAAACCCGGACTAAACCCAAACCACAACAGGACCAAACCAAGTCCACATCAGGACTAAACTTGGCACAAACCAGCACCAGAAAGAAGGCAACCTACAGTACATAGGCCTAATTATTTTAATACAGCACTTCTTTTAGACATTTTAGTCTTTTAAACATTTTCGTTTTTTAGTTTTATTTGCTAATGGTTTGGTTAAGTCTTCTCCTCATTCTTTTGTAGACTGTAGAATATGGATTAGGGCCTGACCGATATGGATTTTTTTGATCTGATATGATACTGAGAAAATGGGCTTTGGAGGTGCTGATAGCCTTTACAACAGCTGATATATTTAATGATGTAAAAAATCACTGTAAATCTTCAAGTGATTCTAAAACTTAGATTTTACTGTATTGGATTTTAAATTAAGTTTATTTAGGCAAAATTGACTGTTATTTTGCCTCTTTACACTCAAATTTAAGGACTGTAGGTAGGCCTAATGGCATTTTTGCATGACATTCAGGCCTGTAAACAATAGCTTAAGTAAACTACTTAAACTTATCGAAAATGTGATCATTAATAATATGTGTAAATGCGGACCATTCACATTTCTATTCACAGCTCGCTTACATATCATTGCAGGTTCAGTTATGAGTATATAGCCACTATAGTCACTTTACAGCAGGCCAATGTAAGAGAAAATAGGATGTTTATGTGTGGTAGCTCACAGCAGCTAAGTTAACCAATGAGAAAGAACGAAAAGTAGCTCCAAAACCGACACATTTGCAACACTCACCGCACACACAGGCTCCTCTCAGATCACAAGTTGCTGTCAACATACTGATTTATATTATTTTTATGAACAATCGTTTTGGGTCAAAACGGTCAAAACGTTGACAGCAACTGTGTGTGTCCTCTGTCTGTGGGACAATCCTCTCTGCTCCGTACTCGCACTTTGATAAAAAAAAAAACAAGCAGTAGTTTTGTTGCTGGCCTAAACTGCGCTGAAGTTAACTTTTATTTATAGTTAATATCTTAGATCTTAGATCAGACACAAGAGCATTTAAAGCCAGCGCCTCAATGCTGCCTCAGAGCAGATGCTGAGCTCGGACAGGTGTAAACAAGAGCACTTAAGTCACGTGATGTGACTCTGGGGGTGCTTCACAGACACAGACAAATTACTCCGCAGATAAATATTGATGCGGCGCCACATATTAAGACATTTATCTGTCTGTAAATTGGACTAAATGGAGATAATATAGAGAGTCTACGTTTTATAACAAGATATAGCATGCCCACGTGGACTATCATATGGCTAGGATTAGGCCTATAGCTGATATGTCTCTGAGTAGAATTTGGTTCTTTCATGTTTAGTCCAGGAATAAGCCCAAATATAGATTAATATAAATGGTACTATGAAAAGCAAAACATCCACATTGCATACTCCAATACAGCAAGAAAATGGGCGGTTGCTAGAGGAAGGGCGTAAAGCTATGTTAAAGTTGCCACATACCTGGTAGAGATGTTCGGAGTGGATTTGCCAGAAGCTGCTGGGGGCCGAATGGCTGAGGGTGCTGGGTTTGTTGTGTCCCGGTCCAGAGCTGGAGTTGGACCTGGGTCTGTGCGCAGGAGGTATCTGAAGTCCAGTACCTCCAGAAGAACCACAAGAGGGCGCCAATCCGATGAGCGTGGCCTGCCCCCCCAGCAGCTGCTGTTGCTGGAGCGACGGGGACAGAGAGACGGAGGTGTCCACAGCTTCACAGGAGATCTTGGTGTAGTAAAAGTCCTCCTCTCTGTGGGACTGCTCCGAGCCACTATAGGACAAATGGGGGACAGACAGACAGAAAAGAGGGGTCTTAGAGAGAGCCACGTTTCATCACTTCCACCAGACACTGCTTCCTGAAAATTTCATTTGCTCTTAATGTTTAATGATGCTTTCAAAAATCTCCGGTCTGTAAAGATAGAGCTCAAGTTTACACAATGTCCCTTAAAATACTCCAAGTCCCCAACTCCTCTGATAGAAAAAAATTAATAAAATGGTAAAAACTATTGTTTGGCTGGGCAATATGACAAAAGATATGTTTTTTTCCATATTCAGTTATTTCAATTTTCGATTTTATTTAATTTGTCTAAATAAATAAATTACTTGTAGTATTAGTCAAATCTTTTGCTCCGAAGTCTGAGCACTGTTCCAAACTACATGTTGTTACTGACAGAGGATTGGCTGTAACCTCACAGTTACAAAAGACACAAGCTGATCATTGACGATTACAAGTGACTGAATCTCTATCTTGATTATTGCCTAACAATGTCATTCATATTTTTCAAAAAAATATCAATGCATTTATGGCTTCAAAACTTCACGTGTCTATAATATTAAATTTAGCAGAGTGGGTAACAATCCATGTTATGTGTACTAGTCCTCTGACCAGATTGAGAGGGCTGAGACAGAAATCTCACATAAAAGAAATTGTTAAAGGTCCTACATGACACAAAATTAACTCTTGTGAGCTTTTAGCCATGTGATAATATTGTTACCACTTCAAAAACAGACCTGGAGTTGTGTTTTGTTTCATTCACACATGTCCGAGTAACACTTTATTATGAGTCTGTCTACATCTCTTAAGATCAAAATGCTCTGTTCCACCTTGTAATCTAACAGCTATCTTTTACCTTTAGTTCAGTAGAGATAGGTAATTCCAGGACTAAAATCATCCATATGATTCATAGTAAAGGTGCATGGAGTTTAAAAACACAGTAGAGTACTTCCAGTATTACCACATGACATCACAAGGTGGAACAGAGTGTTTTCCATTTGAAAGAAGAACTATATGTCATATAGTAATAAACATGTGTGAATGAAACAATACTGAACTCCAGGTATGTTTGTGCTGAGGAAAAAAACATTATAACATAGATCAGAAAATAGCGTAATCTGGACCCATTAAAATCAAATTGACAAACTAATGACAGTGTTGTACAGATTTGGCATTAGATTCATTTGTGTAATGAAATTGTAGCTCACCCTAAATGCAGCACCCGGATGTGTCTCTTAATCCCCACAGAGGAAGTCAGCACTTTGCCACAGTTGGGCCACAGACACTTGTAGACGCCTCTGAACGAGCTCTGGGACAGAAAATAAAATAAAGAGTTACAAACTGAGTCATGGCTTTGGTTGTCTTCTGGACAGGTTTTAAGATAAAGATAGATTTATTTTTAGGTTGGGCTGGTGTTCTAAGTGAGTTAAAATGAAAACAACTGGAGTTACTTAAGCATTTTAACATTTCACTATCAACCAGACAGCTTCTTCAGAGTTGTGTAGGTAATTACTTGTTGCTGTTTCGTTTTAACTCGCTTATCATATCTTATTCCTGGATGTCGCAAAATTTGCATAAATTAGTTGCACAGAACCCTCAAAACCCTCACACCATACCAATAAATAGTCATATACTGTACCTAAGAAATATACTTGTTATGTATACCACCTATTTGGTTTATCTAGGGACTACAATCATTAAGAAAGAAAGAATAGTCAAAAGTGTGGTTTGGCCACAGACACTCATAGACGCGGTGTGGTTTGGTATTGTTGGTGATATTGACCTATTTAGAGAATGGGTTTTTACCAGTTCAGTTTCAGAATTGATAAAGTTGATGAAGTCACGATAACTATTTTTTTTTAATCCTGTTTCTTACTGACTATGCCTTGTTGTGAAAAATATAAGTTAAAGACTACAACCTGGTATCCTTTCTTTACATTTGCGAAACAGGAAAATCAGTAGCCTAACTATATACATCATAAGAAACCCAGAGACAGAGACTGGACTTTGTGGTAAGTACTTTTGGTCTTTTGGCGTTGTGCTCGTCCACCTGCTCCATCTCCATGGGTAGTCCCTCGTCAGGACTGCTGTCAGCCTCAGTTACGGACGGCGAGGGGGCGGGGCTCACGTTGCCATGGTCCCAGCTCCAGTATCCACTGCTGCCACTGTCGGACAGCTCGCCCCCACCACACTCCATGTCCACGGACGAGGAGGACACGGCTGTAAAGGCAACACAAATATATACTTATAAAAACTCAAATATAAGAGATTATTTTGTAATCGAGAGGTGTGGCAGTTATTCTGTGCCATTGACTTTAGAACAACTACAGTGATACAGGCAGAGTGTCTTGCACAACGACACAACTAAACAGATGACGCCACTAACTGTTCCACTCCTACACTGTTGTCTCTATGTGTTCTTCTGTTGTTTCACCGTCAATATCTCATGATAATTATGAATAAGTTAATCTAACTTTTTTGGTGGAGGGTCTGCCAACTGCTTGTCTCCATGAAGATGCTATTGCTTAGGCTGGAAGGTTCTGCAATATGGTATTTATCAATCTCCATGGAGACAGGTCAGATCTGTGGAGACTGATAAGTGAGTGTGCTTAAAGTAAAAATCTGAACATTAATTTCTTGAAGACGGGTGCGTTGGAAGTGAGGGAGAAACCCAACATAGAGCAGAGCAATACAAAATGACTCAAACATCGATGAATCACAGAATTAAACTCTGAGTAAATTTATGACGAGGGAAACCATCATAACAGGTTTTAAAGCTCTTTTGTATATGTCTCCTTTTTAAATCTGGTTATGCAGTGTAATGTGGTTTAGACCTGGTCCTTGGTCAGTCTGGGGAGGACTCTGCACCACTGGACTACAGGATAGACTGGTCAAGACCATAGCAGCCATGATCTCATCCATCTCCACTGACTCAGGGCTGCGGAAACTGAACACACACAAAAATTCCAGGTTAAACCCATGTGATGATTATTACAGTCTCAAATCAAATATCAATATAAATACATTCAAATGATCAGACTGCTGTTCCTCACCTGCAGGATGTGTCTCCGTTGCTAATTTGCATGGGGGGTCCCAATGACAGGTTGGTCCAGTTTGAAGTTTTGTTCAGTCCCCCCTTTTCAGTCTGTGCACATACCTGAAGACATATGTGGTACATTGTAATAACAAGTATTAAATGGCCACTACAGAGACTAAAAATAACTAAGCAATAACTATTTTACTATAAGATGTAGAGCTGAATGATTTTGGATAAATATAAAATTGAAAAGCATTGCAGTTATGGCTTTTGATGAATGATTAAAAGGTAGGATTCTGTTCAAAGTTCACACTTGAAACACACCCAGAAGCAATAAAATTTAAATATGAACTGCTAAACTTTTTGATCATCATTGTACAGCTCTAAACTACAGGGTTAGCCAGTTTTTACATTACAATCAAATTTGATATTTTATTGTTTGCAAGGTAAATTTTGTTACTCGAAGGGCCCATATTACGCTACATTTTCTGATCTGTTATTATGGTGTTTCCTCATCAGAAAGATACCTGGAGCTGTGTTTTTCGTTTCATTCACACAAGTTTAACACACAAACCCTGCATATTGACGATGTGTTCTTCTCTCAAACACAAAACACTCTGTTCCACCTTGTGATGTCGTGTGGCATTACAGGAAATGCTCCAGTCTGTTATAAACTCCATAAAATTTCACTAGAACAATTTGGATAATTTCAACTTTTTCTGAATTTTTCTGAATTTTCTGAAATTGCCAGTCTCGATTGAACTAAAGGTAAAATGTTGCTATTAACTTGAAAACTACCGCTTCATGACATCACAAGGTGGAACAGACCATACTGAGCTTTGGAGATGTAGACAGACTAATAAAGGGTTACTCAAACATGTGTCAATGTAACAAAACACAACTCCAGGTATGTTTTGTAAAGTAACAACATTCTAACATTTTGTGTACAATAGGACCTTTAAAGGTCTTTCATATTTGCTAAATATCAGAAATATAGAGCATGTATTAACCTGCATGTCAGGAGCTGTGGTAGTGGGCTGTCCTCTCTCCTCTGGTCCCATAGCTGCCATGGTGCCACCGCACTCAGTAAAAGGGACTCAGCACTTAACACTGCTCCCTACAAAAGACAAAAAAAAAAGGGAACTAGAATCAACACGCGGTTAAAATTCGGGATCGGAATTTTCACTTATTGTGCAACGTTCCTGTGCCTTTTAGCTTTACAGTGTTGTGTTTTTTAGTTGATTGTAAATACTTATTATTATTTATCTTGATTTTGATGCATGCTCTTATTTTCCTACTGTTTCTGAAACTTGCGTTGTGACACTGAATTTCCCCATTGTGGGACAAATAAAGGATTATCTTATCTTATCTTAAATGAGACCAAGACATTTCTAATTGTCAATGACGGTCAGTGGTCACATTTTTATATAGCACTTTTCCACCTTCAAGGCACTCAAAGCTCTTTACACGAAGGAACCAGTCACTCATTCACACACACATTCATACAGCAGTGTACGCAGACACTCGGGGTGACACGGGTTAAGTGTCTTGCCAAAGGACATAATGACAGCATTCATCTGTGGGATGTTACTTTTTATTTAAGAAATCTACAGTCAATCCTCTGGTCGGTAAAATCGTGTGGTTTAGAGCAGAGTTCAGAATTTGGAGGAAAAAGAGTGACTATTTATTTTTTATGTTAAATGGCATTGATTCAAAGTATGTATTGTATTGTTTATCTTCAAAAAATAAATTGTGAAATATATTTTTGATTTATTTTGAAAAACACTAAATAAAATAGAATACTAAAAAAAATATGATTAATCAATACTGAATAATTTTTGTTATCATATTGTCCAATCATAATTCAGATTCTATCACCTTACTGAACTTTCTACATTTTAACGAAATGCCCAATTAGGCACGATAACAAATTTTGAAGAAATTCTGATACAGTAATAATAATGCAAGATGATCCCAGTAAACCATTTTTAAATAGACAGTATCATTCAAAGGCCTGAGCTGCAACAGATAATATTAGCCATAGAAGTTAGTTATTCAACCTTTTACAGCTCAAATCTTATCGTATTACAACTAAAATAACAATAAAAATCTCCCCACTTCTGCAAAGAAAATGTACACAATATAAATATAGAGCCCTAAATTAGTTTAATTTGTTCCAGCTTTCATACATTGAACGATAAATCAATATATCAATTATTTTGAGAGACGTATGCCCAATCATATCTGAAATATGTGGGCGGCCTCATGGTTTGGTAAAAATAAAACAGTACGCCCATAGTACACAGACGCCATGCAAATAGCATTCGTCTATCGCCAGTTAAATCAGAAGTTAATTTAATTATCTCACAGCAGCAGGATGTCGACAGATCTCGCGTTTTATTACCGGCAGGAGGACATTGGTGATAATGTGCTCTTCAGACTTAATCTCTGGTTTGGGTGCCTTCACTGAGGCCTGCAGCTACAGGGGTAAAATGGGGTAACAGTGCATTCAGGGAACACAGGAAAAAATGTCTACTGCATATCTACAGCAACCAAGATATTTCCTTTAATTATAGTGTATGGAATAAAGGCAGGAAATTGGTATTGGTAATAATTTACTATATATAAATAATAAATTATAAAAATGTTCATTACAGAATTTAAATTACAAATGCAAACATTTTTGATTATTGCTGGCAAAGAAAAAAAAAACACTGAATCCATAGCTTCAGGTTCTTTGAACTGCATGCATGATGTTGGCCAATTTTATTTTATTTTTATCTAGAAATTTGCCTTGGAATATTCTAATAAGTATTCTGTTATTGCATTTGCTTTCCTGTTTACTGCTAATACTGCACCTAATAAATACATTGAAGTAAGGACAGTCTATGTAACATTTCTTTGTATTCAAGGCAATTTTTTTTTATTAAAAAATTAAAATAGGTCTATTCACTCTAATACACTGTTACTGCATT
This sequence comes from Taenioides sp. WSHXM2023, assembly GCA_029959045.1. NCBI lineage: Eukaryota > Metazoa > Chordata > Actinopteri > Gobiiformes > Gobiidae > Taenioides > Taenioides sp. WSHXM2023. The sequence continues at coordinate 10,801,216 of CM057103.1, read as the reverse complement.
TGCCTTCATGTTTACTGCACCTAAATGAATTGAAATGAGGACAGCCTTTTTTTCTCTGCGCCTGAACGCATCTCAAAGCCCATTTTCTTGCAGCTCTCGACCAATCAGCGCCGAGGATCCGTAGTAAACAAGCAGCGGTGCGTGGGAGGAGCGAGGCCTGTGATTGGCTGCGTTGGGATTTCGCTGTACACACCTCCGCGTCTGCAACGTGTTCGGACACGAGTTTCGCCGGGAGGGTCGAACCAGGACGGCCGAACAGCGACAAAAAATGGATCTTTAACACACAAACGCTAACGAGCAACCAATAAAACCGCTTTAACAGCACCGATCACAATCTTTGCTGTGTAAAAAGTGAAATTGGGCATGTTAAGAAAGAAAAACATTGTCAAAATAAGCGAAAAATGGTCGTTGACGTCCACCAATGAAAACAAAACTACCCCAAAAAACGACGCTTGTAATTAAATATATGCAAGTTTGAAATGCACAAATTTGATTACACATTTTCCAGTAACATGCAGCAAAATGGATAAAAACAGCACAAAATAATGCACATTAAGCTGCAAATAGTCGTGTGTTTACCGACTGCATAGCCAGAGACGCAATCAAAACCACATATTTAACGATCAAAACTAGCATACGTACAAATGTTAAGTTTATGCAATATTATCTGCAGAATCTGTCGAGTTTATTGTGTTGTAAACTGACTCCATCACTGTTCTCCACCCGGCAACGCAGATTTAAGACGAAGTGAAAGAGCTCCCCCTCCCACCTTCACCAAGCCAAACGAAAACAACAATTTTACTTCGCCTTTTGCGCCATGTATTCTGATTTTTACGCACAACGATAGCGTATTTATTGCACTTACAGATCCGGTGGTCCTGTCTTGGCACCTCGACCGGGCTGGTTGGCTCAAAGTTGGCCGTCAGTCCACCTCCTCCTCGCCGGCTCGATGTCTGTCTACACCGGGGAGAAGCAGCCGAGGAGCGAAGGGGGTGGGTCGGAGCGGCGCCTACGTGTGCGCGCTGATCGGACCAATGCCGGGAGGTGACAGCTGTACACGAGATACGAGCCTACTGCGCGACCACCGTCCACAAAAGGATGATGTAGGTGAGGGGTTACCAGCAGCACATAAGCGGCAGTTGCATCCTCCTCCTCTCCCTTCCTGTCTGTCTGTCTGGTACATGTTTATCCCAACGAACCCTGAACGCATCACTGTGTTTATCTCATGGTTCCTGTTTATTGCGGTCGGTTTGCATTCACAATAACATGCATTTTCTTCTATTATGAGTTTTATTCTAATATGCAATAACTTTTGCAACATTTTATTGAGATGCAGTGAAAACCTAAGGCATCCACAGCATCCATGTTAAATGCAAGACTCATCATGGCTATTTATATCACTGTGCAGGGTGATGTCATTGTATTCCAGAGCCTAACATGTGATGGGAATCTTGCAAAAACACTTCCACCTGAATTCACTTTCTGCAGAAACATGTTTTAGTCACCATAGTTTATTACTTCTTTATATATAAGGCTATAAACAAATCAGTAACTCAAATGCTTACACTGCTGGAAAGATGCATGCAATGACATTTTAAAGGGCCCATATGCTATTTTCTGATCTATGTTATAATGTTTCCTCATCAAAAACATACCTGGAGTTGTGCTTTGTTTCATTCACACATGTTTAATATGCAAATCCTGCTTCTGTCTTCTCTCAAACTGAAGACACTGTTCCAACTTGTGATGTTATGAAAGTGCTCCACTGTGTTTTTAAACTCCATACACTTTCACAAGAATTATTTGGATAATTTTAGCCCTGGTATTTCCAATCTCTACTGAACAAAAGGTAAAAGGAGCTGTTAACTTGAAAACTACTGCTTCATGACATCACAAGGTGGAACAGAGCATTTTGAGTTTAGAGATGTAGACAGACTAACAATAAAGGATTACTTAAACATGTGTGAATGAAACAAAACACAACTCCAGGTATGTTTTTGAGGAGGTAACAGCATTATGACATGGGTAAAAGCTGACAAGAGTCAATAGTAATATAGGACCTTAAGTTAAATGTACAAAATTGTATATAATGCAGCGTAGTACACACTTGGAATTCAGGAATCAGTCAAAACTAGTTGAAGATGGACTCTTTATTTATCACTCAGCAATACATATACACACATATGTAAACACATGTATACAGTGTTAATTTTGACGAGAAGTTTCCTGTCTAATGCTGCTGTACATAAACATAGTCATATTACTGTAAATAACATTATAATATACTGAAGTCACTTACTGAGATTTATTCTGTTCATATGCTGCACTGTTACTTTTATTGTACATAATAGTTTTTGGTATTTTATATTTTTGCTCCACCGAAACAGTGTGTTACATTAGAGTCTATTTTTAAGTCTATTTTTAAATTATTTTTAAGCCATTATCTATTATCTTTATTGCATGTTACCATTTTCCTGCTGTTCTTGCAACACTGGAATTTCCCCACTGTGGGACTAATAAAGGCATATCTTATCTTATCTTATCTTTAGTCATTTTAATCTTATTTTAACTATGATAAATGGTATTGCATTTGTTCATGGGACATGCACAGACGTGTTCCTTGGTGTTGATTTTGCACGGTCTTGTTTGGGGCTCTGGGATTGAAAAGTGGACCTTGGATATCTTTCCCACCCCTTCATTTATTTTTGTTTAGTTTTTATTATTCACTGAAAATATTAGGAGGCTATTAGCAAAATTGTGTGACTGAGCAGTGTACAATGTGATGTTTCTTAGCTATTACAGTCCTGTAAATTCGGTTTAATTTCAGCGTATGTTTATTAATCTGGGTAATTTTCCGTGCCAATTATAGTGCAGTTTAAAATTACCCCTATTTTTTTTTATTATGGCAGGTAAACAAGCTCTAGGCGCAATAGGCAGTATCCTCCTCTGAATCCATATATTAAGGTGTTTGTTGTGCTGAAGCTCATACTCTGAGGACAGGCTCCATAGCAACTGCTCTATAACATAAAGTCGTATCAGTGGGGAGAAAGTCGTGCTGCTGGGTACACCATTTTAACAGTACGGAAAAACACACATCTTACCATTCCCCAAATCATACCACAAACATTAGTTAAAGTAAATGTTATTATTATAGTAGCAAGGATGAAAATACAAATAATGGTATATAGCACATATACTGACAGAAATCTGCTTTAAAATGTGTGTTTTTATTTTATTTCTTTACCTGACGAATCCAATGGACAAAGTCGCCCTGGGACAGATTGATGGAAGTGTGCCTGGCATTCTGTGCCCTCTCCCACCTCCATTGAAACATTAATACAAATAAGGTAGGTAAAGTACTTCATATACAGTGTCAAGACATACTATATTATCGTAGAGAGTATGCATTGTGATCAAACCTAAACTTGCACACAGAGTACACATAGTATTTATTAAAGTTACTAAAATACTGTGTACTTTATAATAACTACACAATAAATGGCCCCAGCAACAGCATTCGAACATGGCTAAAAGCTCAAAAGAGTCAGTTTTGTGTAATATAAGATCTTTAATTAACTCCTTTTAATCACTTAATTCATAAAACACAGTTTGTTTATTATAAATTAAGCCTTTGTTCATGCTTTATTAAGGCTGTTAAAAGTGTAGTTATTTTAAAGTGTTACCAAATATTGTAACCGTAACAGTATCCACCTCTTGATAATCACATGACAAATTAGCCTTGTGCGGCTCTGTCAGTTCCAGGCTGTGTTTTGCGTTGGGAGGATTAGAGCGCCCTGTCTGCGCCCTGTCCCACCAGACATCCAGTCAGCAGGGATTTTAGAGGCAGGGAGAGTAACCCAATCCTGTGCCCTGTGCCCAGACTGTGCCAGACTGTGCCGCTCTCCCCCAGTCTACAGTCATTAAGTACTTTGGGCCAATGGCATCTACCACAACGCTCCCAGACTGAGACAGATAATGGATTTACATAAAGAAATACAGAAATGTGTAATTGTTTTTTTAAGGGAAATAATAAAACAGTGAGGTAGAGGTATGAATTTGATGTGTTTTTAAAGGATCGCTTAGAGAACACTGATATTAAAGGGCCCATATTATGATTTTTCTTTTGTCATCAAAAACATACCTGGAGTTGTGTTTTGTTTCATTCACACACGTTTAACTCACAAAGCCTGCATATTAAGATGAGTTCCTGCTTCTCTCAAACTGAAGACACCGTTCCACCTTGTAATGCCATGTGGTAATACAGGAAGTGCTCCACTGTGTTTTAAACTTCATACACCCTCACTTAAATCATTTGAATAATTTCAGCTCTGGAATTGCCAGTCTCAGCTAAACAAAAGGTAAAATTAAGTGGTTTACTTAAAGACTACTGCATCATGACATCACAAAGTGGAACAGAGCATTTTGAGCTTTGGAGATGTAGACAGACTAATAATATAGGATTACATTTAGAAATATTGGAGATATACAAGTCAACTAAGACGATGATTCTTTCTTTTTCAAAATCAGAATTACTTTACAAACATTATAATTTGGACTTGGATCTAATAGACATTTAAAAGCAGTGACAGTCATAAATAAACTAAATAAATAAATGAGAACAGCAGTGAAGAATTTTATATTCATTATATTTGCAAACTGTCCAAAAGGCATTACAATAGGCATCTGTTTGACACCTGCTTTGAAACACCACCAGGGTCACTGGGGTTATCAGGATATCAGCACTGCCTGGGTGTGTCTTGATCTGTGTGTTGACAAAAGTGTTAAAATAAAGGCCACAAACTATGTCAGGAATCAACTTTGACAACAATAGACACCAAACACCAAAGCTCTTTTGGGCAGAGCTCGATCACAGCACTACACCTTGTAGCTGCACAAAACGGATGCCTACAACTTTCTCACTGTTTTCTGTGAGAAAAGTACATTTTTAGGTAAAATTTTTAACAAACTGTACTTCTTAAATTTGTCTTACCATTAAATTTTCTTTTTTGTAATGTTACTTTAAAGGTGAACTATGTAACAAGTCCAACACCTGGAATGTACCACAGTATGGCATTAAACTTTCTTATTACTTACTCTGTAATTTCTTCTCAGCAAAATCCTGTAACTCTGTGATCGCTATGGTGAGAGCAAATTGATCACACAGGAAATGGGTGTAGTGTCCATAAATAGACATGTAGATTTATGCAAATTAGCCATGTGCACAGCATTACACAACAGATGTGTCTCTTTAAACTTTTTACCAATATTAGGCTCCTTATCATTGTGGCCTTTTCTATATTGTATGTGTTTTTCTGTTTTGTTTATGCAAATATACAAAGCTACTGAGTTGGCATGTTTTCCAAGTAATCCAAATGAACTTCTGTTTCTTTATAATCCAGTATCAACAGTGGTTTAGACTTACAGGTACAAGCTGCCAGAAAGTTAAATAATGAACAATATAACACAAATGATGAACATATAGCACAGAGGCAGGGTTTTGGCAAGTTTATTTAGATAGAAATGCATGGTATGAAACTGCATTACAAGAACAGCCCCACCCTCAGTGTCAGACCTTTGATTAATCTCCAGGTTTCTGTCGGACAAGACACCGCTCCCATTCTGAAACCTTTACCCAGCAGATTTAAACAGAGATCTTTTACATGCAAACAGTTTAATAGTATCATCAAGAGTCCTTTGTACAATATGAGAGAAGACCACATACACAGACCTGTAGATCAAAAGTATTTTACACATCCCAGAAACATTAAAACAAAAGATAAGCGCTACTCAAACACACATGCGATTACCACCTTGTTTAAGCTCTAAAATATAATGTGTTCAGTGCATAGACTGTATAAAGTGGACCCATAGCGTTCCAGTCAAATGAAGCTTGAGATGCTAGTGGTTAAATGGGTGAATTTTGAGCCAAGATCCATATTCGGAATAGGAATTAATTTAAGGACAAAATAGCTATATAAAAACACCAGGATCATGTAGAGCAGGTTAATACAAACATTGTAAGTGACGAGCCTCACTGCAGCAGTTACAGAGAGAAGGGTGAGAATTTCTCAATGCAAAGTTAGTTGGAGCCAGACTTGATGGAGCCAAAAGTGCCCCCATGATCACTTCTTATTTGGAATGCAGCGGCTAGCGGGTTAGCTACGTCCATTTATATATACAGTGTATGGTGCAGAGTCAGAACAGACATTATCTTTAAGTCACAGTAGGGGGTATGTGACTAGTCATCAAAAGTCTCAGGTTGTACGCAAGTACGAAAAGTTTGAGAACCACTGCGCTAAACTAAATTAGCCAGAAAAAATAAAATAAAATTGCGCAAACAAGCAAAAAACACTGTTGTGGCCCTTTTAGCTGTCATTGTTTACTGCTGTCTGCTCAGAGGAAGCATCATTAGACAAAGTTATAATGTTCTAAAACTACTTTATCAGAAGGCCATATTCTGTTGAAATATTAGATTAGAACTCTGGTTGGCTACAACTTGTGTCTTGTTGCATTGATTTGAAAATATCACAGTTTAGCAGTTGAGGTGTAGACTCAGAAATAAGGTTTTGTATTTTGATATTGGGGATGATATTACAGGAGTTGTTTACAAAAGTGCTTGAAAATAGGGGAGGTCCATACAGAAAAATGTGCCAAAAATGTGATAAAGACAAACTTCAGTCTGATGAGAAACTGTGCATAGTGTCTTTACTCATTGTGGAATTTGATGAGGGCCTGTTAACATGACAGTGCATTTTGCAGAATACGCATGAGGCTTTGATTTGTTCAGGAGTTCAGTAATTGGGGCATTGTAGAGCCATGCTGTATGGAGTGAATTTGGTTAAAATGGCATAAATCGTGGTCAATTACTGGACAATTACTAACAAATTTTTTTAAATATTTGGAGTTGAAAAGTAAGACATCTCATGTTCGGAAACCTTGGGAAAAGTTCCTATTTGATTTTAAAGGTGCACCATGTAACCTTTCTGGTGGAGGGTCCGCCATAGGCTTTCTGGAATAATATATATAATATATATACTGTGCGCAGAGTCAGTTCTCCATAGATCTGAACTGTAACTTGACTTGGTCATATTACCTGCTTTTCTCCATGCAAATAGACAAGGTTAATGCCGTACTGTGAAACATTCTAGGCAAAGCAATAACATCTCCATGGAGAAAGGTAGGTGGCTCACCCTCCAGCAGGAAAGTGACATAGTGCACCTTTAAGGGCTCACCTTACAAACAGACAATACAACAATACAATAAACAAACATGCATTTTTGTCATTGAAAGCAGTCTTTTTGTGTCTTGGGTCAGGTTCAGTGTAGTCAGAGAGTTGTTGACAGTGAGTGAAGGTGGGGTTGGTCAGTAGCCTGGTGCAGTCAGAGCCACTTCTCTTTTTCTCCCTCTGTTTTTCCATGCTTCTGTCCATCTGCTGGGCCCATGCGGAGTGGAAAGTCCTCACTGTTCTCCACGTGCTCTGAGTCTGGGCTGGTGCTAGTGTGTGTATGCCTTTGGTCGTTCCAGTGTACTCGGGGGCATGCTTTTGTGGTCCCTCCACGGGGAGTAGACCACGGCGTCTACAAGTCACAGCAAAAATAGGCCTTAATATAAAATATCTTGTACACATATGTATTTTTTGGCTGATAAAACAATTGAGCCCAGACTTTATTCTGTGGCTTCTGCTGGGAAGCATGAGGAATGAAGCTAACTGTAGCTGCTAGCATCCAAATTGGTTAAAACATTGTTAAATAATGGTTTGCAAAATATGAGACCACACAGGAACTCACCGGTGGGGTCTGCTGTCCTTGTATCACTGGTCCCATTTGCTGTTGTAGATTTCCCAGAATTGATCTAACACAAACACAAGAGGGAGTGAGTTTTATAAAGGCGGACTATGTAACATTTCTGCATGTCTCTATGGAGATTTTATTACTTTGCCTGGAATGTTCCACTATTTGGCATTGAAGGTATCTATTTCAGTGGAGACAAGCTCTGTGGAGAGGCAACCCCTCTCACACCATAATGTGAAACATTGTGGAACAAAACATTTTGAGCTTTGAACAGTAGTCTGTGTAGACCTGAGTAGACCTGATTTAAACTGACAAGGTACTTTGTGTAAAGTGTTTTACTGCACAGATTTCAGAGAAAGTGAGATGTGTGTAGTCCATACCGTGCCTCCGTTCACGTCATATGCATTTCCACCTTTCCTGTGAACAGAGAATTTAGTATATAAGAGTCTGGAGGACACAGCTTGACCTTTGGCTACTCAAATTCTACTTTAGTTTATACCAATTAAATTACCATCAAAGACATTCATATCCTTTTCCTTTTGGCTTTGTGCCAAGGCAAATCATTATCATCCACTGTATAAACAAATATGTTGACTTTGACGCTTTGCCTTCCTTGTTTTAATGTGGATGTGGTTTGACCAACAACAACAACAACTATTAAAGCTCTAACAGCTTCTACAACTACAGGCCTATATTCATTTCCCATGTCGTGTCCACGTGACAGAAGCCTATCCCAGTCCCTAATCATGGTTGGTGGGATACACCCTGGACAATTATTATACTAAATAATTACTATACAATTACTCATAGACACTGTCATAATTGAGAACAATCCATTCTTCAATTTGCTCACTCACTTAAAGTCACCAGTTCACGTCAGAGGGACTAGAGTGAAGCTTCTGTCCCCACCCCCAAATACATACAGTATCATTCCTTCATTTGTCTTGAGTTATTTACAGGACCATAAGTTGACAAATGCTGCCACTCTAAACATAATCCCTGTTTGTGTACAGTCACTCATCAAGTTGCCAGAGTACGCACCCCTCCTCTTCAAACAATGTGTACTGTTACTGTGACTATGATTCCTATCTCTCATTACAGGCTGCATGTGTGTCATTCAAAACACCTCAAGAATGTTCCAGACTTCAGATTCACCCATGTGTTAGTCAAGTACAGGACTATCTGAATGTAAAATCATTATATTAATCCTAAATTATGGCCACATTTATCTATACTCAGTAGTAGTAGTTTCTTATTTAGCTCTGTCTAGAAATTACACAACTGAGCAAGTGTTGTTTGAGGTAGTTGGTAGTTCGAGCATCACTCAAGGACATACAGTTGTTGTGTCCCTAGGCAAGACACACCCTCCACATCCGGCCTGCTTTAGTCACAATTCTAGCTTGTTGGTACGGGAAGGGCATCTGACTTAAAACCTTCCAAATATTTGTGTGATGACTTGTTCACAGTTGGAAGACTTTTACAACATTTCAGGGCTAGAACAGAACTAAACCAGGACCAAACCAGGATCAGAAGTGTCACAGACCAGGGTAACACACATTTTAATTTTTATATTATTACATGTTTATGTTTTTGTATTTTTTGTGGCCACTGAAAGCTGATGTGTGAAGCCCAGCCCTTTTCGATATTATGTGGGTAATAAAATCCCCACTTGTGCTTCCTGCTTTTTAAAGGGACACCACCCAACTCCAGAAACAGCCCATCAGGTTCGACTAGTCCCTTTATGCAATGTTGCACTGTGAAGAATAGCAATTAAAGCCATGTTAATGTTCAGGTGTTTCTATTCAAACTTCTCCATGTTTTGAAAGACTAAAAGTAAAGTTAGTGGCTATAAATCTTAAACTGACATTGTTTTGTTTTGGTATTGAACTTACATTGTTTTTGCCTTTGTAATATATGCGGTCACAGGTAGAACTGGTAATTATAAACTATAAAATAGTTTCCAAGTGAGATAATTCTATGGGTGTACTGAACCGTAGAGAAGACTCAAATACTAGTGGTATAAAAGTAAGTGTTGGCACCTGAACGTTATTACAAAAGCAATGAATACAGCTAATTTGTAGTTTATTACTTTATGTAGTAACGTCATTATTATAGTAATTAATCACAATTTAATCCTACATATTTCCCAACATATTTTATACATGGTTATGAAGTTTGTTTCATTTACATCTTTAGACTGAAATAAATAAATATATTAAAAATCCTGTTCCAGTTTGAATCAGTTATTGGATTGCTTCTTATATAATTATTAGTCCCAATATTTGAAAATGGGTGGGGCTAAGGTACAGTTTAAACGTTACAATTGTCTTTATAATATAAGTGTTTGACTCACTGACACTGGCCACACAGAGCTAACCCTGTGATACTGAGCACCAGGAAGACCACAGCGGAGATGATGCCAACTTCGGGGCTAATCACTTCCCCCAAAATCATCCCAAGTGGAGCCATAGTGTGTCCAGATAAGAACTGTAGCCTACAGAAACAAGAGTTAAATCATATCAATACTAGTAATGCAGTGTCACACAGGCAGAGGTGGGTAGGGTAGCCAAAAATGTACTTAAGTGAATTGTTAAGTGAATTGTTGCTTGAAAAAAAGAAGAAAGTGTGTAAATAAGAGTAGCATAATAGAACAGCCCAGCTCTTTAGTCCTTATGGAAACTTGACGCATGAAAATGTGACTCTGACTATACTTAATTACAATGAAGCCTATTGGTATAACCAGATCGGCAAACATATTTATGATGTACAAGTTAAAGAAAAGGTTAAAACATGAACACATATTTTTCCAATCTTGTAACAGATTTTGTAAACTTGTGAGTAACAGTTAAAGTATCAATGGGTAGAATGAACAGAAATGTTATAATGTTAAAGTAATATTAAAAAGTAGACATAAAAAGTGTGTTATGATACTATATACGTACAATTACAAGTAACATGCATTATAAAATATTGAGTAGTTGTATGGCATTACCTCTGATTACAAGTGTTGTGTTGTCACTCCAGGAGCTCGGTCAATGTTGTCAGTCAAGTGAATGAGCCAGGGCTTTATACAGAGGCTACAGGGAGGGCCCAGTGTCTGTGGCAAACAGGAAGTGCTTTCATTTGTCATCAGAATCTGTTGGTTTAGTGTCACCGCTCTGCACATGCCCCGACACCTGCACCTGCCCCTGTGTGCTGTATGAGCCAAAGAAAGAGCTATGTCCAGGTATGTTACACTCCAAAAAATAAAATCTAGCAAGTTAAGACTGAATTATCATGATCTGAGTCAATTTCACTTGCTAGTCAGTTTATCTAAGACTTTTTGTTCTTAAAATATGAAAATACATCTTGCTATACTTTTATACATCTTGCTGTACTGTGGTTTTATAGCTAAAAATACCTAACAGGCATTCTGATTGTGAAGGGGGTCGCCTTTCCACAGGTCTGACCTGTAACTTGGTCTAGTTTGGTCTCCATGAAGATAGAAAGGTTTAATATCATAACCTGACCAGACAAAGCAATAACATTTGTTAAAGTTAAACAATGCACCTTTAAGATAAGAAAAAACAACAACTCTTTGCACTTAAAATAAGAAACACAATCTAATGTTGCTTGAATTAAAAAACACACTTGTTCTATTGATCATTTTACTTGTCAAGTTGAATCTACTCATATTAAGTAAAATGTTATTAATTTAAGTCATTTTAAGTTACCCAGGTATTGCTTTTTGCAGTGTATAAACTATGACAAAAATGAATGGAATGGCACTCTGTTACTATGACAGGGAGTACTGCCTTCACAATTAACATACCAGGTGAGGGTTAAGAAGATATGCAGTAATTTGTCATCCTGATACACTGCAAATCGCGTGTAATTACAAGTGCTCTAAACACATCTGTCACTATAGAGACAAACAGGTGATCCACCCATAAGTTTCAGCTCAGGTCGGTGGAGAGAGAAGCCACCCAGCTCACATAATAATTATTTTTTATTCGTATTTTTAATATTTTTTACTTTCTACTACTTTCTTATATGTTATAATGTTTCCTCATGACAAAACATACCTGGAGTTCTACATCCTGCATATTTAGGCTGAGTTCTTTCAAACCTAAAACACTTGTGATGTCATGTGGTAATACAGGAAGTGCTCCACTGTGTTTTTAAACTCCATACACCTTCAGTAGAATAATTTGGATGATTTCAGACCTGCAGTTCCCAATCTTTGCTAAACAAATAGTAAAAGGTAGCTGTTAATTTGAAAACTACCACTTCATGACATCACAAGGTGGAGCAGAGCATTTTGAGCTTTAAAGATGTAGACAGGTTTATAATAAAGGGTTACTCAAATATGTGAATAAAACAAAACACAACTCCAGATATGTTTTTGAGGAAGTAATTGGATTATAACATGACTAAAAGCTCATATGAGTCAATTAGAGCACCAAAAAAAAAAAAAAAAAAAAAAAAAATACATGTAAGATTGATTTAATGTTAAACTGTGGAACATTGCTGGCAAAGTATTAACAGTTCCATGTAGATGCGGACCCTCCAACAGAAAAGTTCCTTACTGCACTTTTAAGTAGATTGCACTGCATTAGGCATCTGTTGCCATCTTATTTCAGTCATGAACACTTGAAATGTAGAAATGTTCTCCTCAAACAAGCAATTGATACATATATAAAATATGTATATTAAAAGGTTACATAGTGAAATGTTAAAATATTAAATGACCTTTAAATTAACATCATTTTCAATCAGGATGGTTCTTATTTCTCGTAGCACGTCTAATACACCAGTCTGCTCTCTCCATGATAGTATTTTCCTTTTTGTTTTCATCTGAAACATGATTGGCTGAAGACTCCAAATCCGCCTCTCTCCGGGGAGCTCCGGAGGCAGAGGAGACCATTGTCCGGGAGTAGAGCTGTGGTCCCGACTGGAGGACTGGGATTGGATTACAGCGAGTTCAGACGCAGCTGTGCACGTTTCTATGAAGACTTTTCATCTGCAAATGTCAGTACACAATAAACAGGAAATAATCCAGAGTGCTGCTTTACAAAATGAGCATGATCTAGTAGTTCAATGCCTTCAGTCAGACAGTATGTGTGCAATAATCGGAAAAGAATTTGTTTTGGTTGTTTAAATCCTTAGAATGAAATTAAATCAAAGTTAATATAAAATCCTTCCTAATGCAAATATAACAACAATAAATACATAGCACATGCATGTAATAAATTATATAATTAAAGGTGCATTATGTCACTTTTCTAGTGGAGGGCCTGTCACCTGTTTGTCTCCGTGGAGATGTTATTGCTTTGTCTGGAATGTTCCGCAGTATAGCATTTGTATCATGTATTATAATATAATACATGATATACACGTTGTATATAATTAGAGGTGCTGCTATTGATCAAAAATGTATTGAAAAATTAGCATTCTTACTGCTAGTGGGCTCACCTATCCACAGATTTGACTTTTAACTGGGCCTGGACCTGCTTGTTGCCATGAAGACAGATACGTTGCCATACTGTGGAAATTTCTAAGCAAGACAATAACATCTCCATTGAGACCAGCAGGAGGTGGACTCTCCAGCTGAAAAGTTACCTTTAAATGAAACAATAATTTATTTTAAAAAGTTTTTTAAAGAGCCTATATTGCACTATTTTCTGATCTGTGTCATTCACACATGTTTGAATAACTCCTTATTATTAGCCTGTGTACATCCCCAAAGCTCAAAATCTGTTCCACGTTGTGATGTCATGGTTTTCAAGTTAACAGCTACCTGTTTTTGGCAATTCCAGGTATGAAATGACCCAAATGATTCTAACTATGGTGTATGCTGGTATATACCACATGGCATCACAAGGTGGAGTGTTTTCTGTTTGAGAGTGAGAACTCAGCCTAAATATACAAGGTTTGTGTGTTAAACATGTGTAAATGAAACAAAACACAACTCCTGGTATGTTTTTGATGAGGAAACAACATTATAACATGGCTTAAAGCTCACAAGAGTCAAGAGCTTGGCAGAATAAGAAAGACATTATAATCACAATACAAACACATCAAAACATTAATAATCACCATAAAATTAACATTAAGAGAGAGAGAGAGAGAGAATAAAAACCTTTTAGTCATATGCACGGTCAAACAGAACACTATCACGCTCATATTTTGTTATATAGTGCAAACAAACAGCCCCGGATACTTTGGAGGCTGAAACAAGGCGGAGCTAAAGTCTAAACCGGCAGTACCACATGTGACTGTACAGGCCCAGCTCTGAGTATGTGAAAGGCCCATTGTAAGAGAGGCGCACACACACACACACACACACACACACACACACACACACTCATCAGACCGAACCTGCACTGACCCTGAGAGACTGGGTGTAAGATGACATCACTGCATTCTGTACTGTTATAGTGTATTCTCCAACCGGCTCATACAACTCCGCAGTGAGTACAGTGAGAGATACTGTACTATATTCATGCCATACTCCATACAACTGTACAACAACTCACCCTTATGTAGCAGATAACCCTGTGTCAATCACTATTTTGTGTTTGCACAGTTTCTCCTTACCCACCTCCCTATAACTAGTTTATGCCACTAGTTTATGACTAGGAAAAAAAAAAATCTAAATGTACAAAACATAGCAAAGGGAGAAATTTAATTTGTCAACTGGACAGAGTTTATTTGGTCGAATACGTTTCGCAGCTCATCCAAGCTGCTTCTTCAGTTCTGGTCAGATGCTGGTGGACACTGCTTTATATCTGCTTGAAGGGAGGAGCTTAATTACAATGAAAATTACTCTGAGACAACACATATTTATTTACAGTTTCTGTTAGTCAGGTGAGTCTATTCAATATGGAGTGTTTACAGTTTCTGTTAGTTAGGTGAGTCTATTCAATATGGAATGGGAGTGGGGGAGTAGTTAGCAGAACCATTCAGGGCCATGATGGGTGTTTCACACCTTTGGACATGTCCTGGTTGGTCCCGTTGTTTTCTCTGTTTGTTTTAATTTAGGTTTGAGAATAGAGTTATAGATGGGAGACAAATGATGTCTGAGACCCCCATTTCTGTTCAAGGAAGGATTCTCTTTCTTGACAAAAATAGCTTCTTTAACTCCCCTCTCAAACCAGTTCTTTTTTCTGGCCAAGATCTGGACCTCACTGTCCTCAAAGGAGTGGCCTGTGGCTTTTAGGTGGAGATGTACGGCAGATTACGGCCCACCCTGGTTTTCCCGTCTGTGTTGATACATCCTTTTGTGAAGTGGCTGTTTTGTTTCTCCAATGTAGCGCTCACTGCAGTCTTCACTAAACAAATATGTGTTGTCTCAGAGTAATTTTCATTGTAATTAGCTCCTCCCTTCAGGCAGATATAAAGCAGTGTCCACCAGCATCTGACCAGAACTGAAGAAGCAGCTTGGATGAGCTGCGAAACGTATTCAACCAAATAAACTATGTCCAGTTGACAAAATAAATTTCTCCCTTTGCTATGGATTCTACCTGGACGACTGAGGGATTCTACACACATAAATGTACAAAATTCATGCAAAAAAAAAAAAAAATGCTATAAATAAATTAAATAGCAGAATGAAACACTTCAGTACTACACTTTAGTAGTTTGTATCTATAATGAGTTTATAATGAGTCACAGAAGTGATTTATTCAACCTTTTATGGCTTTAATCTTATCATTTAACCAAAAATATAACCAAAAATATCCCATAGTGCAGAGAAAATGTATACACACAATAAATACCAACCCCCAAAACCACTGTTCCAGCTTCCATATATGAACAATAAGTCAATATAGTAATTATCATGACAGCCCTAGATAATGTAAATAATTAGATTCAGTGTTTGATTTTTCTTTTTTTCTTTTTTTTTTTTTACATTTTTATACAGTTTTATGATAATTACTATAGGATGACCCCAGCTCTGTCCTTACCATTCAGCCTCTACCTCATGGCATTTGTGTACATTCTCGTAAAAGCACTGCAAACTGATTTTCAAGTATTTGGAACGCACTCTGACTGCAAATATATAAACATGTTTTGCATTTCATGATTTATTCCAAGGATCTTGAAGCCCATGCAGACACAGTGATAACATTAGAGAGCTTTAGTCCTTTTTAAGTTGATGGGGACTTATCAAACAAATTAGTTTATGTATTATTTTATTAGGATTATAATGATTTAATCCTAAATAAATAAATAATACATCTTTTTGGTTGGGGGTCTGTCACCTGCTTGTTTCTATATGTCATTGCTCTGCCTGGAATGTTCCACAGTATGACATTAAACAGCTCTCCTACCTTACATTTATTCAATTACAGGGGGTTTTATAGCTCTAAAATATCCAGAGAAACAGGAATTCTGACTGTGAGCGGGGTTGCCTCTCCACAGATCTGACCAGTAATTTGGTCTGGTTTGGTTTCCATGAAGACATAATAGCATACTGTAAAACATTCCAAAGCACTAACATCTCCATGGAGAAAAACATTTGACGGATCCTCCACCAGAAAGGTTACACAATGCACCTTTAAATGGACCACAGCAGAAAGAGGAACACATTGGAGAGTGACTGAGTAGTTTAACTTGCCTTTCGATTTATGAATATGCTTTGTTGTTTTTCACTGTGCTTTTTTATCTACAGCAAATCTCTGTACTTTACTCAATAAGACAGCGGCTAATTCATACTGGTACCGCTACTCTAAACTTACCTGTGTACACAATGAAAAGGTAAGGTACAGTTCCCACGCCTATACACTGGCCACTGCTCAGACTATCCAGAGGCTATCAACCTGACACACTGGGCGAGTTACAAAAGACATGGAAACAGAGACTGCAAGGCAAATTCTAACTAGAACTAGAATATTGTAGGCAACGCAACAACAGAAGAGGCAAGAGGAGCAAAAAAAAATAAAAAAAGAACTCACGTAAGAGTAAGTCTAAGAGCAATTGTTTGGACATAACATCTGTAATTAGTTTATGAAATCTGAACCACAAAATTTTAAATAATGCACGCAATATAGTATTTAAGCATACACCAAAAAAATTAAAAACAACAAACATATAATTTATGAAGGAGTTGTGCAAAAAATTGTTTTTAAAATCTCTGTATGGGACATGATATGCAGATGTATAACAATTCAATTAAATGTATATATAATTCTCATGAAAATATGATATATGGTTCTATGTAAATTGGTGCCAGAAAGTTTGATTAATGGACTATTATTCTGTAGTAGTTTCTGGAGGCTGTAGTAATAGTGTCCATAGGTGCAGTGATAAGAGGCACTCCTGGTGTAAGGTTATCCACAGAGACACAGCCACCAGTGGATTCTGAGCAGCTCACTGTCTCATAGAACGAAACTACAGATCCACAGATAGGACAAAATAAGTGAACGTTTCAGTTTCCCTAAATATTCCCAGGCAGCTAATCTGGGTTATTATGGCAAACTGTCATTTATCACTCAGTGGAATGTTTGGAGTCATATTCAGAACTTTGTACAACCCCCAACGTAAAGGTGTACTAAAAAAACTTTCTGGAGAAGAGTACACCACCTCTTTGTCTCTATAAAGATGTTTTTTTTTTTTTTGGTTCACTAAGAATGTTCCGCAATATGGTATTAAAGGTCCTATATTACGTAAAATTGACTCTTTACACTTTTACCTTTTGTTCAGTAGAAATGGACAATTCCAGGGCTGAAATTATACAAATAAATGTGTATCTAGTGAAGGTGTATGAAGTTTAAAAACACAGTGGAACAGAGTGTTTTCTGTTTGAGAGAAGACCTCAGCCTAAATATGTAGGATCTGTGTGCTAAACCTGTGTGAATAAAACAAAACACAACTCCGGGTATGTTTTTGATGAGGAAACACTATAACATAGATCAGATAATGGCCTGTTTAAACTTGCCTATATCCATGGAACCCTCCACCTGGCCATGTAACAGGTCAGATCTATGGAGAGGTGAGCAGGTGAGAGGTAAGCATGCGTGTTTTTCAAGGTATTTCTGAAACAAGGAAAACACATATTACTAATAAATAGGTATGTATGTATTATATTTTGTGGAACATTCCAATCAATAACACCTCCAAGGAGACAAGCAGGTTTTGTAATCTGCAATCGTAATCTCTCTATCGCAGTGCACCTTAATCCAGTTATCTTTTTGATTGTGGTGCCAACATTAGATATTATCAGATAACAATAAAGATAAAATCATTAGCTGTATTAAGTTCAGTGTGCCCATATGAAGTCCGTTGACTCAGTGTTTACGTGTTGGATTACCACTTTGAAATATCACAGGACCTGCAAACAAAACCACACCGGCTACATGCTTTTGGTGCATTCTTTTATTACATAACACTTTGATAATCATTTTCAAGAAGCAAAGAGTCATAGTTTAATTTAACAAAACAAAATATATTACAATCAATGTTTATACAGTCTTATTTGTCTTTGTTCAGTTTCTTTTGCGTATACTTCATCGAGGCAAAGGCAACAAAAAGGCAAGAAATTGCAAGAACTGGGAAAGACACAGATGCCCACCAAATTTGATTTTCTCCAAAGATGTCTACAATGTTCTCTCTATTTATCTTGTATTCCTGGTAGAACGCCTCCAGCTGGCAAAGGGTGGTAAGTGACAGCAATACATGGAAGATCTGGTGTCCGTGTCCAAAGAAATCAAACTTTCCTGGAAAGAAGTATTCAGGAATCGGACAGGAGAAGAAGACAGTAGAGCAGAGGAAAAACAATATTTGAAGGGTGTGGAAGTTCAGCGACGGCTCCTCTTCCCAGGATCCAGTTAGCAAACGGTGCACAACAGGGCTAATTCCAAAAAAGTACGCTAGGCTAGACGGGATCAGCTGGCAAATTTTACGTTCCATTGGATATGGTTTGCGATACCTGGATTTCGCAATGCAGCACCCAAGACTTGACATCAACCCCAAAAACGCCGTCCCAGGGAGAAAATATTGTCCGAATATGCTTGCTCTCCACCCAGGTGCCGACGTATAAAAGTAATGTCCTAGCGCGCAGCCATACTGGTAAACTGCAACTCCTACATAGTCCATGAAGAAGACATAGTAATGAGCTTGTTCGGAGTGAGATTGAAACATGTGAGCCACTGAGCTACAAGAGTAACAAATCAGGACGGAGGCAATGAACAGGCAAAGAGGTAGTACCGAAATGTCCAAGGGGTGCCCCAGGGCCCCAAAATGGCTCCACCAGCGAAGCAGCAGGATGGGTACAGCCAGCAGGTGACTCCACACATTGAGGCTTTCGTTGTGTTTTTGGAAGAGGCTAAGGAGGTAGCAATACCACTTTTGGTGGAGGGGGCGGTACCCGGTGAGGATGTAGGGCTCTCGAAAAAGCGAAGGGACCTGGGATGCGCTCACCGTGGGCTTAGGAGACGGTAAGGAGGAGGGGAGGCGCTGGACGAGATTTGGGATGCGGCCGAACTGTTTGACGCTGACGGTTAGCGTGGTCAGGCGCTGTAGTACGAAGGCTGACATGGTGAGGATGAGCCACAGGAGGGCGCCAAGGCAACCTACAACAAGAAATGGACACAGAGATTGAGATTTCAAACTTGAGTTCTAGTTCAAGAAAAAAAACTGATACTTTGCAGTGGCATCATGCTGGGGGTGTTCTACATGTATGTGTATTGGCGGAAAGTTCAGCAGTTACCATGGAGACACAATGCACACATTAGCAAACACTGCCAAATAAGTTTTAAGATCGTCTGAAAAAAAATATATATATATAGAAAATGGATTTAAACAGCACATTTTCAGGAGCCTGTGATCAATACAAGCGTTCATGGTCCTGTTTAGGTGTTTGATTTTCAACAAAAAGGTGAGAGAGACTAACTGACTGTAGGCCAGTGCTAGTGCTAGCTACCTGGTGACTGTAATGTTATTTGAGAGTGACTTGTTTAACAATAAAAATCAGCTCACCTGTAGTATTTTCTAACTAGGTTCTTTCTGGTCAGGTTGTGTTAAACTTTAATCTGAATTTTATTTTAACAAGCCTCAAATAAAGTGCTGACAGTTAACATCACACGCACAGGGAGTGTGACATCAGCCACAAAGTATCAATAAAATGCATTTTTTTCAACACAAATACGAGTGGGCTCTTTACTATGTTAGAATAGTTATGATAGTTATGAAGGTCATATTCATGTGTTTTTTTCTTTCCATGTTCAAATTAATAACTAGTTTCAATACTAGTTTTAGTGTCAGTTAACATTTGGGCATTGATACTTTTGAGATCCCTATTAAGGTATGTATTTTGTTTTGATATTTATATTTAAATTAGATTCGATCAATTAGACAATGTTAGGAAAAATATCCAAAATATTCCATTTACAAAATGTGTATCTGCATTGGCAAATACTGCAACTTAGTAGTATAATAATATTAGTTGTGGTATTTTCTCACTCAATATATTACACCGAGCAATTTTTTATTTATTTTATCGTCTTCCTCTGACAGGCCGAGCAGTGTTGGTGTAACGCGTTACAGTAATGTAACGACTTTTTTTTCCCGGTAAAAAGTGTAACGCGCTACTACTGAAAATTTGGTAACAAAACGTAGTTCCTTTTTCAATTCGGCTCATCATTACTTTTCTGAGTACGCAGGCTGCTCCCCGCCCTGGCGGGGCGACGCAGTTGGGGCGCATTGAGGACAGACCCCTGTAAACAGTCGTGCCGGGAGCAGGGGGCCCGGGGGTAGGAGAGGGTGCAGGGGGCACTGATCCCACGGGCCCGGGAAGCGGCGAGGTCTGGGCGTGAGGAGGTGTAAAGCACGCAGCCGGAGCGGCACCTTCACCTGGAGCCTTTCCTGACTAACCCAGAGCCGGTCTCGGCGCACCGCCTCGGAGGAAGTGCGGGGGCGAGCGACACCCGGGGAGAGGTCCCCCGAGGGGATCCTCTCGCACCGAATGGCCGTCCCTAGTTGAATCCTCCGGGCAGACTGTGCGGACCCCACCCGTTTACCTCTTAACGGTTTCACGTCCTCTTGAACTCTCTCTTCAAAGTTTGTCGACTATCGGTCTCGTGCCGGTATTTAGCCTTAGATGGAGTTACTTTTCATAGAGGGTAACTAAGTAAAGTAAGGCAAAAAAAAGGAGAAAATTTAATTTGTCAACTGGACATAGTTTATAGTTACCAAATAAACTATGTCCAGTTGACAAATTAAATTTTCTCCTTTTTTTTGCCATGCATTCTACCTGGACGACTGAGGGATTTTACATACATCATAAGTAAAGTAAGGGATTACTTTTTAAATAAGTAATGAGTAACGAGTAAACACTACTTTTTTTTAAAGTAACTTCCCCAATACTGCCGATCCATGTAGCAGTGTTTACATTAAGCACACAC
Source organism: Taenioides sp. WSHXM2023 (assembly GCA_029959045.1). Lineage (NCBI taxonomy): Eukaryota > Metazoa > Chordata > Actinopteri > Gobiiformes > Gobiidae > Taenioides > Taenioides sp. WSHXM2023. The sequence goes on along the minus strand of CM057103.1, from coordinate 10,780,041 downwards.
CCAGTTAATCTTAAACAGTGCCAAACAACCTTTTTCACCAACTGTAATACTTCAGCTGTATTGCCACACCACTGGATCAGCTGGGTTCTGTTAACATTTGTGCACATTCAGGCAATACAATCTCCAATATTTAAACAATACTGCGTGGACTTGTAACTTTTATGAGTAACTGTAAATGTGCACTATGTAACTTGTTGGTTGGGGGTCTGTCACCTGCTTGTTTCCATGGATATGCTCTGTCTGGAATGCTCCACAGTATGACATTAAACACACAGCATGACATTAAACAGCTCTTGTATTTATTCAATTATAGATGGTTTTATGGCTCAAAAATACCTAGAAAAACAGGCATTGTCTGATATGTGTCCACAAAGCTGACCTGTAACTTGGTCTGGTTTGGTCTCCTTGAAGATAGGTTTAATGTCATACAGTGTGAAACATTCCAAACAAAGCAATAACATCTCAGAGAAGAAAAGTATTTGATGGTCACTCCACCAGAAAAGTTACACAATACATCTTTAAGAGTAGTTTTACTTCAACTTGAATCTACTACAAAAAAAGACTACAAGACAAAGAAGCCACCATTATAGTAATTTCTGTTATTCCTACAAATATTAGAATGACTATTCTATTTATTAAGTATAATGACACTGTTTGCATTCCCACCTAACTGGAATAACTAAGTATATGAGACACAAAACAAGTTAATTACATAAACTTGAATCTACACGGACCATGCATTCCTCCCCAGACAAGTCACCCACGCTAGACGCACATGCAGAAAGAATGCAGTCGAACTTGTACAAAACAAAACAGGCCTCTCTCTCCATGGATGTGAGCATTGGGTGTGTTGACAACCAGATATTGAGAAAGTAGCACCCAAATATTGTAGTTAAAGATGCACTGTGTAACTTTTCTGGTCTCTGCCATCTGCTATTCTCATGGAGGTGGTATTGCTTCGTCTGGAATGTTCCACAGTATGACATTAAATGGCTCTACCTTACATTTATTCAATTACAGGTAGTTTTGCAGCTCAAAAATACCAAGAAAAACAAGCTTCCTGCTGTGAGTGGGGTTGCCTCTCCACAGATCTGATCTGTAACTTGGTCTGGTTTGATCTCCATGAAGACAGAATACCATACTGTAAAACATTTCAAAGCACTAACATCTCCATGAAGAAAAACATTTGACACCGATCCTTCACCAGAAATGTTACACAATGCACCTTTAAATCTGCACTGTGTATCTTTTCTGGTGTCTTCCATCTGCTTTTCTGGAGATTGCATTGCTTTGCCTGGAATGTTCCACAGTATGGCATTAAGCTTGTCTATTTTGCATTTGTTCAGTTGTAGATCAATTGTGTAGATTGTTTATTACTTAAAAATACCTTGGAAAACATGTTTTCTCTTTATCAGAAGGGTCACCTCCCACATATCTTAACTTACCTAAAATTTGGCCAGGTGGAGTCACCTGCTTGTCTCCATGGAGACAGACAGACTTAATGCCAGGTTAATACTGTGGAATATTCCAGAAATGCTAGATAGGGCACCTTAATAGTTGTAAGTATAATTCCTTAAATGAGATTACTCAAGTATAAGAGATAGGAATAATCACAATAATGACTCACTGGATATAGTTTGGGGTGGATTTGACAAAAACAATGTGCAAAATCTACTCTTCTTCCAGTCTCAAAGTGACTTCAAAATAATATTCAAGCAGAAGTAAGAAGTGTGAAAAAATACAAAAAACTGCTCCACTGTGTGTAACTGAGTAATTAGTTTCTGTGTTGACAACCATAGGAAGCACATGGAGCTATGGGGAACCCTCCACGGGATCACTACCCAAGAGGGTGTGTCTACAAAGAGTCTGAGACACCACCACACATCCTTCATACTTCTGGATGTTGTTTTAGTGTTTTACTGTTTGAAGCCCAAAAGCCCGGCCCTTATTGCACAACATGTACAGCCTGAGTCACAGTTTGAAGAGTAAACACAGACTGGGCTCAAGTTGAAATATTAATCATGAATACAAGTTGAAGGATAACTAAAGTGAAAACATCTATATCTGGATACAAAATGATTTAGGCAAGAACACTGAGATGATAATTATAATACTTGTCTCTATAATGTTTTATCATACAATAATTGCTAAAACAAACCTTCTAATTTTAGTCAATTAATTAAAACAGTATTAACCTGAAACCCGAACAGTAAAATAAAACAAGTCATCTAGCCTTTACAAGATTTTAAAATAACTTGTTTTACTCAATAAAATGATGCCTATACTGCTTTACATGTCATAACATTTAACTAGTGAGTAGAAGGATTATACGTCAAATTAACTCGAGTCAAAACAAAACATGTGATGAAAATGCATGCGTTATGTAACTGGCACTCACAGGCTAATAAAGTTCATTTGTGTTATTCAAAAGATTTAGGCAGATACAAAAATGCACTGTTCCTTTAAGATTAAGACAGAGCTTCAATATTTTGCTTTTATAAGTAGCCTGCATGAAGAATTTCAGTACAAGATTTCTTTAATTGGCCTCAAACTGACTCAAATTAACCCTTCGCTTTGTTACTAACTATTAATCCAATTACAAGTGTTAAGCGCTTCACTCCTTACCTGTTTTGTCGGCTGTGGCCCCTCTGGGAACAGATCTTTCTCAGGAATCGGAAGTCCAGTGGCGCTCGGAGGATTGTGGTGAAATCCCACACGCTTCACTTGCGCCACTTGATATTTGGGAGAAGAAAAAGGGGAGAGGAGAGCGGCCGCATCCTCGCACCGGGACTACCTGCAGAACTGGAAGTGAATGGGCGGAGTCCAGGTGTTTGGCCACGCCCCCCAAACTCTCTGTTATTCTAATCGTGTCCAGCACTTTGTTTTTTAGTGAGGTAGTTTCTCTTCATGCACTTGTCTCTATATGTAAATGTTAGTGCATATAAATAAAGAATTAGTAGCCTATAGCCTACAGAAACAGAGCATATTAACCTTTGCAAACTTTTAAATTAATCAAGAATGTAGGCGCCATAGAAATCCACTGACTTTGTCTCCATCTGCTGTTCATTATAGTTCACGCAATAAGGACATCAAATCCTTTCTTAATTGCTAGCCGATCACTATTAAATTTAAAGATACAAAACTAAGTATGCCGAAAATTAAATATAGCGAAAACATGTAAAACTAAAATGAATTGCATTGTATGTAGCTTACAAAAACTTAAACATTTTATTTATTAACATTTAGGGAAAACTGTTTTGTCGCCATCTTGTGGCCATTCGTATGTATGATTAAATCTTACTGAAGAATTTGGGATTTTTAAGCCTCCCAAAGTAAAACACTGCTGTAATAGTGCCTGTCATCCCAAAGCGATTCTGAAGAACTGTGCTCATAGTCCATTTAATTACATGCAATATAAATGCATTTTGGGTCACCGGGGCAGCCTACTTTGCTGCAAGACAAAGTTCATGTTAAGACAGCCGCAAAGTTCATGTTAAGGGGTATTGGAAACCTTTAGCCTTTCTCATGTCTGTGTTTTAAAGGTCCTTTATTACACAAAATTGACTCTTGTGAGCTTTAATCCATGTTTCCTCCTCAAAAACATACCTGGAGTTGTTTTTTTGTTTAATTCACACATGTTTGAGCAATTTTTGTTATCGTTATACAAACGATTCTAGTGAAAGTGTATGGAGTTTAAAAACACAGAGGGGCACTGCCTGTATTACCACGACATCACAAGGTGACGAAATGAGTGTTTTCAGTTTGAGAGAACTAAATAAATATGCAGGATTTGTTTGTCAAACGTGTGAATGAACCAAAACATAACTCCAGGTATAACGAGGAAACAACATTACAACATATAACATAGACTGGAAAATGGCGTAATATAGGGCCTTTAATGCAGCATTATTCTGCTTTTGGCCTATTTTCGTTTTCGATAGAGGGACAATGAGAGAGGGGAGGGCGAGAGAAAGATAGAGGGATAGAGAGAATAGAGAGGGGGATAGAAAGAATAGAGAAGAGGAGCAGAGGAAGAAAGGGAGGAGGGGGCTTCTTACTTGTGCCATTTTCGCGGCATTTGTTGCAGGAGGCGGGTTCAATTGGTCCTTCTCGCCCTCCTATTGGCTAAAAGCACCTTTACGCACACGTTCAGCAAAACAACACGTGCCTGGCTCAACCAATCCCGAGTTACGTTTTAGCGGGAGCCGGCACGTCGTGGCGCGAAAACTCTTCAGTTGTCTGTGGAGGCTGAAGTGGGTCAGACAGCGGCTCGAACGTTTGTCACTTTATAATTATTTGGAATTGAAAAAACAAATAAAAAACAATGGCCACCGACGTGCTGGACGACAGGGAGATGAGGGAGGCCCAGCGGGACTATTTGGACTTTCTGGATGACGACGTAAGATTTTAAAATTACTTCAAAATCTCAGAATAAAAGGAAGCCATGCGGTCCACAAAAGTTATGAGTATTACATAGCTACCCTATCTCATGTTTTTGGTTGTTTAGTTGTAATTTTGAGCCATGATTTGTAGAAAATGTTAAATTGTACTAGTTTAGATCACGTTTGAGTGTGCATTATCGATGTGTTAAAATTTGGCTTATGTATATTGTTTCACTTTGTAATCTGCAGCAAGACCAGGGTGTCTATCAAAGCAAAGTGCGGGACATGATCAGTGAGAACAAATCTCGACTGATCGTGAATGTGAACGACCTGAGGAGAAAAAACGAGGCCAGAGCAGCGAAGTAAGTGCATTTGATTGAAGAAATAACATGTCTGACTGTGTGGGCCAATGAGAAGCCATGTTGAGATCTTATGAGTTTGTCAGACTTGTTTGATTGCAAAACACAGACTATTCATTTTTCTGTTGAGCTTTAGCCTCTAATGACCATATTCTTGAGAAAATATGAATTGTAATATCACTAATTAAATAACGTGAATCGAAACTAGTTGTTTTGTTATAACCTGTTGCAGTATATTGTATATTATCCATTCAAGTAAAAACTGAAGTAGACAATGATCGTTTTAAACAATTGTTTTGTTTTAAAATTTATAGAGAAAAAGATAAAACTGTGATAAATAATGAAATTACAAACAAAATGGTGGTCAAAAGGGAAAAAGCCTGATTTTTTTTCATTGATATAAACACAAAACAGACAACAAATAAATACATGTATTCCTATTTACAGTCTACTTGCCTCAGAATCATTTCATTAACAAGTATAAACTAAAAATGTATTCTTCCTAATATAATCATGTAATTGTATCTCCTTGCTTGTCTTTAGGCTGATGAACAATGCGTTTGAGGAGCTGTTGGCGTTCCAGCGCGCTCTGAAGGACCTGGTGGCCTCAGTCGATGCAACTTATGCCAAACAGCATGAGGAGTTCTTCGTGGGGCTGGAGGGCAGCTTTGGCGCCAAGCACGTGAGCCCCCGCACCCTCACGTCCCGCCTGCTTGGGAGCATGGTGTGTGCGGAGGGCATTGTCACCAAATGTGAGTGCAGAATCATGATGGGATTGATGATAAATTTAATTGTCCATCCAAGCTGAGGCTGTGCAGTATAGTGTGTTTTTCAGTCTCAGTATTTCATGTTTAAATTACATTTACTCATGGGTTTCAGAATTGAATGGAGAGTCCTCAATGTTGAATACAACAGAAAGCTGAAACCCATGAATAGTTTCAATAGCAAAACTGGAGGGGAACATTTACATTGTAACTCAATTTCAGTTAGTTGAAGTCTAAACTGCAAGGTCAACACTTTTTTTTTTTTTTTTTTTTTTTTTAATAGGCAATGACCCATTGAAACCTGACATTTTCTATAAACCTCATAAAACATTTCAGCCCTAGGTTAGTTTTAGTATGTACTGACTGAAGATGTGGTGTTGTAGGTTCTTTGGTGCGTCCCAAAGTGGTGCGCAGTGTCCATTACTGTCCTGCCACCAAGAAGACCCTGGAGCGCAAATACACAGACCTGACTTCACTGGACGCCTTCCCATCCAGTGCCGTCTACCCCACAAAGGTAAAGGAAAATGCGATGTAACTAAGCCACTCCTCTGTGTCCCCCGAGAGTTTGTCTTGCATGTGTCAAAAAAATAATGAAAGCCAAATGTCTTCGATGGAGCCCAACAGTTGATGGTTACCAGTTAAACTTTTCCATAAACATTTCAAAAATGACTTCTTGTTTAAGAGTGGGACTCAGTACTCCTTAATCAACTTTATGGACTAATCTGGCTGTCGTTAAGATTTAGTATCTTCTTTATTATTATTTAGTCCATAGTTAAAAAGAATCAGTCTGCAATAAAGAATAAATAATATAAAAAAGGCACAAGGTGACTAGTTATTTATGGCTTAGCTAATGACCATTAAGTTGAAATATATTATATAGGCTAGGATATAGTTGGTTTAAATTAAGATCACACAACTATGGAAAGGTCAATGTAATTTCCATTTTGTGCATTATTTTTAACCTGAAATTTGTTTATTCTCCACAGGATGAGGAGAACAACCCCCTGGAGACAGAGTTTGGCCTCTCCATTTACAAAGACCACCAGACCATCACGGTTCAGGAGATGCCCGAGAAGGCTCCTGCCGGACAGCTGCCCCGCTCTGTGGACATCATCCTAGACAACGACCTTGTGGACCTGGTCAAACCTGGGGACCGTGTGCAGGTGGTGGGCACCTACCGCTGTCTGCCCGGCAAGAAGGGGGGCTTCACCACAGGGACCTTTAGGTGAGGATACTGGGGTGTAGGTTAAGCTGTCTTGTCTTAACATTTTGACTTGGAGTGTTGCAATGTTTTGTAATAACTGAAGGAAAAATGTTCACTACCTTGTTCAAGAAATCAGCTATTTTTATTTTTTTTTGGCTTTATACGATTATTTGCAAAAATATATAAAAGTAGAAATTGGAGATTGTTTAAAAATGTTACTTTTTAAAATTATTTAATTTTACTATATTTTCTTAAATAATAATATATTTTCTTATATTATTATAAGAAAATATTATTTTCTTAATACTTGAATGTAAATCCTCTTTCCTCAGGACCATCATGATCGCATGTCACGTCAAACAGATGAGTAAAGAGGTCTCTCCATCCTTCTCTGCCGACGATGTGGCCAAGATCAGGAAGTTCAGTCAGACACGATCCATTGTAAGTAAAATATGATATAAATTAAATGAAGATTTAAAAACTGGAGCCCATATCTGCAGCTGTACCAAAATATTGACTATTATGCACTATGCATCGAACTAAATGTAACCAGCAGTTATCCACTTCCAACTATTGCTATTTTGTCGATGTTCTAGGACCCATTTGACCAGCTTGCACGCTCCCTGGCCCCCAGTATCCACGGACACGAGTACATAAAGAAGGCCATCCTGTGCATGCTGCTGGGAGGAGTGGAGAAGGTCCTGGAGAACGGGTCTCGCCTCAGAGGAGACATCAACGTTTTGCTCATCGGTAGGAAACAGAGTTGAGACTGAACCAAATGACTGTCGGGATTGTGTTAATGTGAAATCTCTCAGTTCTTGCTATTAGGACTATAAAGCTAATTCAGATTAATCAGCAAATACTTGAAGAAAATCATAATTTCTAGTGCATTTTGGCTGCTGCTGCTCACTGTGCTAATTACATTGTAATAGTATGTTTATTGTTGTACGTTAAGGGTGCCATAAAAAGCATGAGTTGAAGATGCCAAGACTAATCTTTAGTCTTTAGTCCATATACAGATTTATAACTATTAACATTAAATCTGCCTTTCCAGGGGATCCGTCAGTGGCCAAGTCCCAGCTGCTGCGTTACGTGCTTCACACAGCCCCCAGAGCCATCCCTACAACTGGCCGCGGGTCCTCTGGAGTGGGTCTGACCGCTGCAGTCACCACTGACCAGGAGACGGGTAAGTACAATTGTGATGATAGTGCAGGTTGCTATAGAAGTGTGTCTGACATAACCAGTTTATCTGCTCAGACTTCAACTCCTTAATTAATGCACCTCCAATTAAACCTACTTTATTCTAATCTGACCCATATACCTATAAATGTTTATACTGAGATTTATCTGTCCATAGACAGATAAATAGAACTGGGCAATAACTAAGCCTGATATGACGTATATAATTGTGGAGAAAGGTGCAGATTTTGTGATTTAAAGGTGCGTTGTGCAACTTTTCTGGTGAAGGGTCCGTCACCTGCGTGTTTCCATGGAAATGTTATTGCTTTGTCTAGAATGTTCCAAAGTAGACAAGATAGGTTTGATCTCTATCTAAATTCTTGTCCATATCAGCGACCCATATCTGGAAATAACGTCACCATTCACCAAAGCAGACTGTGGTTTGAGTATTTACTGACAAAGTTAAACAGACAGCATTTAGATATGAAATATGCAAATGAGTGTAGGCTACTCTACAAATTAGATAACTCTTAAAGTTGTACCTAATCTAAAGTCTAAACTGGTCAATCAAGCCTGGGATATGTGCGCATACGACCAGGGAGAGTGGAGATGTCCGTCATGGTGTGGTCTGGGTCCAATGGTTTGGAGGTCTGAAATCCTCAGGGTGTCAGTTCTGAAGAATAAAACAAACTGGGACAGACGGAGGCCACGTGATCTTAAGAAAAACTCCAGACTCAGGCAGTGTCAGGCTGTAGGAACGTTGTATCCTCTGTTTTAAAGAGGAGCAGAAGACGCCTTCCAAGTGTCCATGTGGTCTGAACAGCACTTTTGATTTAAGGCCAATTAAATCAAAAGGCTATTGGCTACAAAAATATAAATATTTAAATTTGGAAAAATATAAAAGCTTTATTTTTGGTCAGATTAGCAACAGTAATTTGGATGAAAACGCATCAAAAGAAGGGCACCATTTTGGAATAGAGAACTGAACGTTTTAACTTCTTGGGCGTAGTCTCTGAAATGTTTTTGTCCAGCAGAGAAGATGAGGACGTGCTCTGTCTCCATTTCTCTCTGATCTATCTCCTTCGTTGAACTGGTTCCTCTGCACTGAGCGGAGTCTCCTCAATGACAAGTCTATATCCTTTTGTGACCACCCACTTAAGTTTTAGCGAGGAATGCTAAACCAGTGAGGTGAAGTCTTGGCTAAAGTTGAGTGGGGGTTGAGGCGAGGTCTTTGAGTTTCCTCTCACATTTGCGTTATGAACCATTAACTGTTTTACACAAATAAAAGATGTTCACATTTACAGATCAATATTTAAATATTTACAAGATTCACAGCTTGAACATTTTGCACCATTCCTCTTCTTTCTGTGGAGAAAGTCCATTAGCTGAGATTGTTTGATCTTGTGACTTTTATTTGTCTTGAAACTTTGTAGATCTTGTAACTCTATTGGAGAGTCTTTGTAAGAAGTTAAAGAATGTCCCTGCTTGCATACAAGTCTCCATCCATCTTAATTTAAGTGACAGCTCCAGTGTCCAGTTAGAGCTGAATGGAAGCGGGGGGATGGTCATCCATCCAGTCATAAAAAATTATCGAGCCCAAACTACTTGATTTGGTGGAGATTTCGTTAAAGTTTCAATACCATGGCAACAGTGAAGCAGGTGCTTCTCAGTTTCATGGGCCAACCTGTAATACTACAATTGTAATGGGCAATTTATAAAAGGAAAAAAGAATATACAATGAAAATACAGTGACAGCTAGATGAAGATGAAGTTATTATTGCCAACAGAGCCCAAAGGAAGCCGTAATCTGCATGTTTCCAAACGTTTTCCGATTTTGTGACGCAAGTGTGAATAGAGCCCGTAGAAACACCCATGATGAACAGATGCCAGATGTGTATGTTAAAGTCATACCAAAGTAATAACATCTCCATGGAGACGAGCAGGTGACGAAACCTCCATTAGAAAAGTTGCCCAGTGCACCCTTATGTTGAACCATAAAGGACAAAATTTATGACTGTGGGATTGTACTGTGATAATACCAAATCTAAAATCCCGCTCTTCTCACAGGCGAGCGGCGTCTGGAGGCAGGAGCCATGGTTCTGGCTGACCGCGGTGTCGTGTGCATCGATGAGTTTGACAAAATGTCTGACATGGACCGCACGGCCATCCATGAGGTGATGGAGCAGGGTAGGGTCACCATCGCTAAAGCTGGGATCCACGCCAGACTCAATGCTCGCTGCTCTGTGCTGGCTGCTGCTAACCCAGTCTATGGCAGGGTAAGAAATTATACTACTACACAGGAAACTGCTGAAAAAAAAATTGATTAGATGTATACATATTTTAGATGTTCATTTGGAAGTGGTAGTAGTAACACAACAGAGAAATGTCAGTTTTTATTTTTTTTTTGCCATTTTGGCGATTTTTTTTTTTTTTTTTTTTTTTTTTTTTTTTTTTACACATTCTAGCTTGCAAGTTAAAGGTGCACAATGTAACTTTTTGGCTGGGGGTCCGTCTCCTTGTTTCTATGGATATGTCAGGCCTTCTGACTGTGAGTGGGGATGCCTCTCCACAGATCTGACCTGTAACTTGATCTACCATGAAGGTAGAAAGGTTTAATACCATTCTGAGAAACATTCCAGACAAAGCGATAACATCTCCAGCCTAGAAGAAAGCCTTTCTATGGACCCTCCACCAGGAAAGTTGCACAATGCACCTTTAAAGTCCACCTGCATTCTTAAAGGAACCAGAGAAACGACAGTCTAGGGCAGTTCTTTCCACATGGTTCTCATCCAGCAATATGCCTTGTTGTCTTTAAAGGCCAACTTTAGCTATATTATTCAATGTCCCCCACACAAAACAAATGCTACTGTCTGGATAATTTTGTGATAATTCTTTTGTAAAAATAAAATGCCCTTCTCAAATTTTTTAGTCATAACGCGGTATAATAATTGAACAGGATTTTAAATTGTATATGTCAATGTGTGAAGTATGATCAGTACAAGACCCCCATGGAGAACATCGGGCTGCAGGACTCTCTTCTGTCTCGTTTCGACCTCCTCTTCATCATGTTGGACCAGATGGACCCGGAGCAGGACCGCGAGATCTCAGACCACGTCCTGAGAATGCACCGCTACAGGGACCCCGGCGAACAGGAGGGAGCAGGTACTATCAAGACCTAGAATTAAAGGAGCTGATGGTCTGTTGGTATGCTAGTTGTGAAGTTGTGAAATGCAGTTACGCTCTAATCTTGGAGAATAATTAGGATACTAGTAAAGCGTTACCAAAATGAGAAGTATGCTTGGACTGTTAAACTGTTTAAAATGTCATAGTTCTGTTTTTCATATTTTTAAGATGCAGTGCTTTTTATGGAGGAACTGTTTCTTCACAAGTTTTTCAATTCAAATCTGATACCAATATTACACATTGCCTCTGAGACCTTGCACATGACCTTTCTATACCGTGACCTTTATTTGCTTAATTCAGGATGTTGCCACAGATGTTACCATTATCTGTGGACCTGTTCTGGTTGTTCGGTTTGTGTATAGGACTGCTGATCTTTACAGCAAATAAGTCATACACAGTAGCGGGATGTACCAAATCTGTTTGAAGCCACCCAGACAAAGGGTGCATTGTTGGTGCACTTTAATATTTTACACAAATAAAGATTTTTATATAATTTAGCAGAGACTTTATTATGATTTTAATGCATTTCTTTTTCTGTAAAGCACTTTCAATTACTTTGTGTACGAATTGTGCTGTACAAATAAACTTACCTTGCCTTTTCTAGGCCCGTGAACGTTGATTTATATCTTTTGTGTGTGCAGCCATGGCTCTGGGTGGGACTGTGGACGTCCTGGCCACAGACGACCCTGATGCAGCTGCACAGGAGCAGGAGGAGCTTCTGGTTTATGAGAAACACAACAACCTGCTGCATGGAGCCAAGAAAAAGAAGTGAGTTTATTCTACAACCATAAAGTTTAAAGTAACAAAGATGGTTCACAAAAAAGGATGAATTAAAGGATGAATACAAAACCAGCCTCATTGTCGCCAGATAGATTTTGGACCACAACAACTTCAGGAATATGTCTCCCTGCCCCCTGTTATACCTGTAATACTGTAGTAAATATTGCAAAATGAAACCAATACCGATGAGATTTGTATTAAAATCCGTTGTAACTCAAGGCAAAATAAAATTCTCTTGTCAACCGGTCAAAAGTTTGAGTCGAGACACTTCTAAAACGTTTGTCCAGTTGACAGAATTGAATTTTCTTTTTCTATAGAACCTACTTGGACGAGTTAAAGACTACAGACATTGAAACTCCTGCTTTAAACAACTTTAACCTTGCCAGCAATATCTTTGCTCCATTCTAGCTTGAATTAATTAAAAATTAAAAAAATATGTGAAGATGAACCTTGATTTAAAATTTAACAAAACTAGTTCTAATTTACTAGTAGTATATGAACCAGGACTACTTGTTGTCTCAGGGAGAAGATCGTGAGTAAGGAGTTCATGAGGAAGTACATCTGCATCGCTAAAGCTGTGACGCCGGTGCTGACGGAGGAGGCTGCCAATCACATTGCAGAAGAGTACTCCCGCCTCAGGTCCCAGGACCAGCTGGGCACAGACATCGCCAGGGTGAGGGGGACCAGGCACAAAATGGAAAATAAAGACACTCAAAATACATTAAATTACGTTGTGTAAATGGACTAACTTTAATTTACCAACGAGCTACTTTCTATCATGGTCTTCAAATTAAGACTGCAACTAATTATTTTAGTCGGTGTGTTGGCATGTGTTTTAGAATCTTGGGAGTCATCCAGTCATCAATAACTTATCAATATACGGTTACTATTTTAGCAGTCAACCAATTCGTTACTGAAATGATCAATGATTCTGGGGATGCACCAGTACAATACTGGTACTGGATATTGCGCCAATACATCTTTATGTAACTTATCTGTTCAGTCGATATCCTGTTTTGGTCTATATATTGATGTAATAAGACTTTACTGGTCAGTTTTGGCCCAAAACACCTCGTAATATTGAACTTTTTTCCAAAGCTGTTCTGTTACTTTACATGATAAATAAGTTGACAGCAAAACACATTTTGGATAATTGTTTGCAATACATCATTTGTGTTTAAAGGAAATGAATATGATCAGTTGCTGCTCCAGTATCAGTTGATATCGGTTATCGGCAGATGCTTAAAGCCGAGTATCGCCCTCAGAAGGAACAGAAAAGGCCGGATCAGAGCATCCCTAAACATTTCTAAATTGTTTCTTCAGACCTCTCCAGTGACCGCTCGAACCCTGGAGACTCTGATCCGATTGTCCACAGCTCACGCTAAAGCCCGAATGAGCAAAGCCATCGAGCTGGAGGACTCTGAGGTCGCTGTGGAGCTCGTGCAGTACGCTTACTTCAAAAAGGTACGTACCACTAATTAGGAAAGTAATAATGCACAACAGAATGTTATCAGAGTATTTAACTCCTAAATTGCTTTATTTATTCACATACATGGATTCTACATTCAAATATTTACAACATCATAGAAGTAAAACTCTGAAATGTGATTTATTTGGTCTAGGTTCTGGAGAAAGAAAAGAAGCGCTCCAGAAAAGAGCAAGACTCAGGCTCGGAGGAAGAGGAGGAAGAAGAGACGGGGACCCAGCGCTCACAGAGGACACAGAGGAAGAGGTAATACTTTTAATACTTCTACTTGTATAGCTAGAAATTGTGTCAAGACGATATAAAGCACCTATACATGATTGCATACATTTATTTGCACTTGTTACAGTTTGTACTTGTCATATTGTACTTGTTGCATGCGAAAATAAAAATCTAAATTAACATCTAAGTTACTGCCTTATTTTAGCTTAAAATTGGATTAATTATATTTTTTGACATTTCCACTTCTCTCCTGCAGGGTGCGCCGTGGCTCTCAGGGCAGTGAGCCCTACAGCCCCTATGACTTCACTGAAGACCAGGATGTCCCTGAGAGTAAGCATCACTGCTAATGGATATTTTGTTTTGGCCTTTTCCATCCTTTTTTAAATGAAAAAAGGTTTTGTCTGATCAAAATAGGTTTGCTTGTTATGTTATGTCTTAAGTAGTTACTTGGCTGTTCTTGGCTGTTCCTTTTTATTTTATTTTGAATATTTACATTGTTCTGTTATTTTCTAGTTCAGGCCCGGAGTCCTAAACCCCCCAAAGCCAAAGGACAGCAGGAGGAGCCCATGGACGCCACTGCAGAGGGAGAGGAGCTATCAGCAGACAGGTATGAGACTTTATCAAGTTAATTCATTTGAGTTATAATATTCTCTTGTATCCAAAATGATCAGAGATGATGAAATTCAATTTTTATGCAATACTACTATGATCCCTCATTGTCTTACTAAGTGCTGTGTTCTGATTTGTGATTTGTGCATGTATGAGTAATGTTCAATTGTCCTGCATTTGAGGCCAGAAGGCTCAGAATTTTTTTTTTCACCAACTCCGCCCACTTCTGAGCTTACTTGGTCTTGTGTAAAAAGTCAGACTTGTATATAGGGTCAAATAAATGTTAGATGCTGTTTACAAAAATGCACATTTATAGGAAACTATATCTTTAACATGATTTGGATCTTGTCTTTTTAGGCTGAAGGAGTTCAAGTCGTCTCTGTTCTCAGTGTTCCAGTCCGCACATGCTCAGTCCATTAACATGAAGGAGCTTAAGGCTGACCTAAACAAAGGGCGAGAGAAGAGCTTCAGTGACTCTGAGATCCGCACGGCCCTCACACGAATGCAAGATGACAACCAGGTCATGATGGCTGACGACATCATCTTCCTCATCTAGAACTTTTACTATGAAAATCAAGGTCAAATCCAAAATGTGCTGCTGCTTTCGGTCCCACCCACAGAGTTTAGAGGTATTATGTAACATCTCGGTGTGAATCGGTGTGTTTTTCAACTTGACAAACATGCACCTGTTCATTTAGTTTTAATGCTCAAACATGTGAGTTTGGTCGCTTCTTCACAGGCCTGACCTGTAACCGTCTGCTTCAAGACAACAGTTCCTGAGAGAAAAATGTGTTCTTAATTTGCCTCAGTCTTTCAGCAATACTGAGACAACCTGTTCCGGCAATAGTCAATTTGTGTATCACTTGGAAATCCCCCTCCAGAAATGCAACATTCCTGCACAGGAGTCTACTGTCCTGCACAAACTCTCCTCTCCTTTATGGGTGAACTGACCTGAAAAAGCTGCTGGGTTTTTTGAAAAATCGGGTTTTCTCCTTTTTGCCTGGAGCTAACTCATTTCGATATGGACCGAAAGAACCCAGTTAACTTGGACTTCCAACTTTCAATAGCATGCAGTTTGATATGTTCATCACTGTGTAATTTTAAAGTACTTGGGTTTGGGATGCTAATATGCTAAAAATCTAAAATTAGTCTAAATGCACATTTTACTAGCTTCTTTGTGCTCCCGCCACATCAGAGCAGAGAAAGATCTGTAATGACATAAATGCTGTGTCTGGTTTTGTACATAAACATATTTTGAATTGTTGCGTGTTGGGAAAAAAATAAATGCTTTGTTATTTGTACTGATTTTTTCAAACCGTAGCTGTAATTGTAGAGTAGAGCTTGGCCGATATCTCATGCCAAATATTTTATATTAAGTTGAGTTAAGGCAGATATGAAGATGAACTTGTTATTCAAACAAAACTGTAAGAAATGCAAAACATTTCAAAGATGTAAAACATGTCAGAAGATTGCAAATAAGTGTTAAGAAATGTTTAGAAATGTTTTGTAATATAAAGTCTGAAGTCTGTGGGGTGAAGCCTAAAGCTATGTGGCCAGAGTGGAACACAGGCTCCGAGGTGATCATTAGAAGTCAAATGTATAATTATTGAAGAGCTCTGTTTTTCCACTACATGAAAGTGCGTTTAAAAATGACTCGAGTAGGCAGTAAGTAAAGATTACTGGTGTGCAGTACCTCATTTTCAAATTGATTGTGTACCCAATATTGAATTATGTGGCTGTGTTATAAATGTTACCAAAGGCCAAATGCCAGCAAAATATGGAGAGGATATTTACACTATTACACTTAACACTGCCATCTAGAGGTCAAATTAAGTACAGCAGAGTTTGCATTTATGTGCTTCATTGGTGGTGATTCATTCAGTGTCAAAGCTGCACAGTAGAACAGAGTACGGTTTCTTTGGTAAATGTAAATTACACTTTCATTACTGTTCCGAGGGCGCACACACAGACACAATAACTATGCCAATGCTCAGATGTGCCTTTAGTTTTGAATTCTGTAGCTCATGTACAATTTTGTAAACTAAAAACAAATTCTGGAAAAACGTGAAGTGAAACATGATTTCAATTGAGAAATTTGGTTTAGCCTCAGAGTGTCATGAAATTCAAACGCGATATCAGAGCATGGTTGAAAAAACAAATGCATGTCAAGGATTTACTTGACACATTTTTACAGAAACGACCCCACAATAGTTTATTTCATCTTCAGATTTATGACATGTTTAACCACAGATGCTACTGTTTTGTTTTTTTTTGTTTTTTGTTTTTTTTCCCCCCCCAAAGTAAAATGCAAATGGGAGACTAGAACTATTTTCCACTTAAAGGGCCCATATTACGCCATTTTCTGATCCATTTACTTCATCACAAACATACCTAGAGTTGTTTCATTCACACATGTTTAACACAAAAACCCTGCAGATTTAGGCTGAGTTCTTCTCAAACTGAAAACACTGTTCCACCTTGTGATGTCATGTGGTAATAGAGCTCCAATTTTTATTTAAACTCCTTACACCTTCCTGGAATTGCCCAACTCTACTGAACAAAAGGTAAAAGGTAGTGGTTTACATGGAAACTACCCCTTCATGACATCACAAGGTAGAACAGCATTTTGATCTTTGGAGATGTAATTAGACTAATAAAGGATTGCATAAACAAAACACAACTCCAGGTATGTTTGTGATGAAGTAACAACATTAAAACTCACAGGAGTCTATTTGGCATAATATAAGACTTTTCTATTCTGGAAATTCAAAACTAACTAAGTTGTGTTAAAATATATCACACGTTTCCAATCATTCTCATTCATGTATTTGAACTATTCTGATGACATGTCATTTTAAAGTCTGTAAAGTGCATTTAGCATACACAAGAGCCCTTTAGCCCACTTGCAGTTCCATCTGTCTAACAGTCAACTCTAACCCAGCTATCGCAGACTTTCAGTACACCCACATCTGCGTCATTTACTGGATTTTCTCATCTGTTTCTTATTTCTCTTTTCAGAGATGATTGATTATAGGCCAAATTATATTAAGCCTATATTGTAATTTTCTTATGGTTTCTATTTGTATGATTTACATGGAATAGGCATGCTTTACGTTCAAACAAAGCGATAAATCAGCTCTTATTTCGACTAAGCAACTACTATCCCATGCTAAATGTGTATGTACCAGTCTGCAGCCTATTTCAGAATATTTTTGCTTAAAGAAAAAAAACGACCACAAAAAATATGGATAATAGTATACAAATATTTAAAGGTGCACTGTGTAACTTTTCTGGTTGAGGGTCCGCTATCTCCACGGAGATGTTATTGCTTTGCTTGAAATGTTCTACAGTATGACATTGAACTTATCTCCATGTACACAAGCAATAACCAGGCCACGTTTCAGGCCAGATTTGTGCTTAGGCTTGCATGTTTTTTAAACAATTAAAACACAAAATATACAAGTTTGTCATACTGTGGAACATTCCAAGCAATGCAATATCTCCATGAGACGAGCAGGTGGCGCTCCAGAAAAGTTACACAATGCACCTTTTTATTATAAACTATTTTAAAAAAAGTGTGTGTGTATAACTACTTAAAACTCTTAAAATACTGTCATTGAATAAATATAGGATTCACCTGAAATCAGAAAAAACAAATGCAATAATAAAAATAATAATAGGATGTTAAAATGTGAATCAATGTTTTTGAAAACTTTTTTTTTGTGAATTTGAAAGAAGGGAGTTGTTCCGGGCATGTCCCACCGGGAGGAGGCCCCGGGGAAGACCCAGGACACGCTGGAGGGACTATGTCTCTCGGCTGGCCTGGGAACGCCTTGGGGTCCCACTGGAGGAGCTGGAGGAAGTGTCCGGGGTGAAGGAAGTCTGAGAGTCCCTGCTTAGACTGTTGCCCCCATGACCCGGCCCCGGATAAGCGGAAGAAAATGGATGGATGGATGGATGGAATTTGAAAGAATGTGCATCTGTGGAGTTGTGTAAATAGACGGTTCTTTTCATCAGCTCTGATTAAGTGTTGAGATTAATGTCTGTGGTGTCTCCAGCTACAGAGAAGGAAGTGGGCCAGAAACAACAAAAAGGATTCTTGAATCAAAATCAAAGTGCTGTTGTTTTATTTTTACATGGCACATCATAAATATCTTGGACTACTTAGATGTTTTCATTCTTGGTAAAAGTGGTTTCTATAGGCTAGTCATGTTTGATTCAGCAAAAATATATACATATATATAAAAAATCTGATTCTGTTTAGTTAAGATTTCCTTAGGATGCTGATGACAAGATTTTGTTTCGTAAGTTTCGAAAGATAATTCACACACACTGATTCCCACACGTTTCTGTCAAATACTGTTCCTTTATCTCAATATAAAATCACTATGATTCTAAATGTATGGTGTCTGCTTTACACTGAAAAGGCTCCAGATCTTATCATGGTCTTACACAGCGTCGTTACCACAAGGCCCCGTCAGCACCCTCCTGACCCACATTCACCCAGGGGCGACGTAAGATGACTGGACGTCTGACTCAGTCCTCAACATGACAGCGGCAAAACTTCTAAACTTACACACCTGTATTTTGTGCAAATCTATGATGTATATTTTACTATAATACATGGCACCCAGATGTTGGCTGGATCAATTAAACATAACATTTATTTTTATTAAACTTATTTTTGTACGCCACATGTTTTTGTTTCTGTCCACAATTCATTTAGTTAAATTTATCCTGTCTTATTCATGTAATGGTCATTGTTATAGCCATATAGTTTTGTCAATTTGTGTTATAATAATTTTGTCATTTTTATTTTAATTTGTAATTTTTTTTCCAGAGTTGAATGTTTTTAGTCGAATATTAATAATAATAATACATCATTTTTTATTAAAGTTTTAAGCTTTAAATATTGTTCAGTTTATTATTTTGTTTATTGACAATACAGGAGAAAACATGTATCGAAAGGTAATGAGGACAGGAAGACAAACACCAGTGATATGTAATTTTTTTTTAATTATTATTATTTTTAAGTTTGAAAAGTGTTGAGCTTGTGTCAGATGAGAGACAGAACACACCCTCCGTGTCAGAGTATAAACTGTGAGAACATCAGAGCAGAGGAGCAGAGGGAGCCACACAGAGAGACGACATGAAATCCGTGAGTAGACCACTTCTTAAACACTTCAGTTACGAATGTTATACTTTATTTGAGTAGATTCAACTTGACAAGTAAAAGAAGAGAAAGTGTGTTTTACTTAATTCAAGCAACATAAAATTTTGTTAATTATTATACGTGTAAAGAGTTGTTGTTTGTCTTATCATAAGTGTAGCAAGGTGTATTTTCATATTTTAAGTACAAAAAGTCCGTTGCTAGATAATTTTGCTTGTCAAGTGAAATTTACTCAAATCATGATAAAACTTTAATTCAAGTTAATCATAATTTGGCTAGATTTAAGTTTTTGTAGTAGTGTGTAGTGCTGCCAGTGTGCCATTTTTATGTACGGTTTGATTGTGTTCAGTTAGAAGCCTCTATACTGTACAATACAATAGAGAATAGACTATCAAATGTTAACATTATAGAGCACTGCAGACCCTTATCAAATCTGACTTTATAGGTGGATGTTAATAATGCACATTAACTCTTCCCAGAACCTTCTAGTGTAAGCTAAATGTCTTAAAAGTGAAAATGCAGAATTTAAAACTTCTAAGGTTAAAACATATATTTATTTGATTATTTACTTTTCCTTCTTTCTTTCTTTCATTACTTTTATTTATTTATTCAATTACGGCTGCAACTTACACTTATTTTAGTTGACAATTGTCAGTTATTATTTTTTTTTTAATTAGTTTTACATTTTAGACTTTTTTTTTTTTTTAAATACATATTTCACCATATGACATAAAAAGCCATATTTATAAAAATCACAAATTGTTCTTTTTTGTGGTTTTGATTTAATAATGGCATGTGTCTTTTGGCATGTGTCTTTAAAGGTGCACTGTGTAACTTTTCTGGTGGTGGAGGGGTGGAGGGTCCATCATCTGCTTCTCTCCATGGAGATAGTGCTCAAAGTTATTAAGCAAATGCAAGATGGATATGTTTAATGCCATACTGGGACATTCGAGACAAAACAATAACATCTCCATGGAGACAAGCAAGTTACACAGTGCACCTTTAAAGTTCAAGTGATGATTATTCTGATTTATTTAATACAAAGTTACATCTCTCTCTTCTGTTGTGTGTCTCAGTTATTCAAGGCTGTATTGCTGTTGGCTCTGCTCGCTCCTCTTCACTGCAGAAAACCCCAAAAGGTCCAGACCAAAGGGATGAGAAGAGCAAAAGGTCGAACCGTGAAGCTGATCCTGGACCCCTCGCTCTCCTCACATGTCGAGTCAAACCCCCGCCTCTCCTCCAGCAACACAGCCAACCTGTCTGTGTCTCCATGGGTCTACAGGTAAGACCCTCTGTGTGTCCCACCCTCTATCTGGGTACGCTGTACTTAACGCTGGAGCTCCAATTTTATTTTCTTAATCTGTGATACACGTAGGATTCAACAGCTTCACATAGTAATTTTAGTACAAATTAAAAAAATAAAATCTACAGCTTGCTAGCTTGATGTGCAGCTATCAGAGGTGCCATCAGCTCCCATTGGGCACCGCAGTTTTCAAACGTGGAAATCACTGGACTTGTTCCTTTAAATAAATATTATAATATTTATAATATAACTAGAAAAGCACTCAGAGAGCGCAGACCTCCGCCAAGCCCCATTTAACGCAATGCTAACGAAATTTTCAAAGTGATCCAGAATCCAGGATTTCTTCTGGATCATCACCAAAATTTAATCATCTGTTGGATTTACCATTAGGAACTTTCATCAAGATCCGTCCATAACTTTTTGAGTTATCTTGCTAAGTAACAAACAAACAAACAAACAAACAGACAGACTCAGGCGAAAACATAACCTCCTTGGCGAAGGTAATAATTTATAAATATAAATTATAATATAATGATTCACAGGTGTCATGGATTATAGCTATATACCAGCTTCAAGCACAGTACGTTTTCTTTAATACTGATTTTTGTTTGTTCTAGTCACTAATAGAAATGATAGGGTTCAACATTTGTGCATTTACCTTTTGGATAATTCAACAAAGTACAATGTTATCAATAGGGAAATCATCACATTATAGAATCTGAAAACCACCGGTGTTTTCATCTTGAATTAGGCTGTAGTATCTTGCAAGATTTGTGTGTGTTTAGGTTCTGAACAAAAAATACATCCATATCTAAACTGAACCAGGATTAGACTGGGACAACACTGTGTCAGAACCGACAGGTGTAACCCACATGGACTAAGACTAACCCAGGTTTGTAGTCATTATTTATATACCGTGTACACTGACAGCTGCAGATCCACCCAGTTCTCAGACTTAGACAAACTGTATTGATCCACCAGGGAAATGATTTGTCTCATAACATTGCCTTCTCTCACTGTATCGGGGCCCTGAAACTGGCCATGGGAAAGCTCTGTCAGATGTTGTAGAATGGTGCAACTATAGTCTTCTGAATCTAAATGTTCTCAAGACTAAAGAAATGATAATTGACTTCTGGAGGAAAACCCAGATCATAGCATTAGAATTATTCACGCAAGAGGAGAATGATGTTTGAGTCTGAACAAAATTTGACATTAACGCTGAAGCAACAAACGTGCCAACTACAATCTATGTTTTACAGAAACACACTTATTTTACTGTCTCCAAATCTATTCTTTTTACTCATCCTTCTTTTATTTAGAGTTTTAGCCTTAGACAAACTTTACTGATCCACAAGTTAAATTATTTGGACACAGTAACTCACTAATCACAATATATTATCACCTATATAACAGGTCTTAAAGAGAAAAAGTGCAAATATGAAACGGTAATTGTCATAGGGTTATTTATTACATAAGGGTGACCTGTATTTCTCACTGTTTGAGAATGAGTTCCTCTTTTTAACCTCCTATTTTATTTGCTGTTTTTACAATCTGTCAATTAAGGATAATAAAAGTCAAAACAGTATTGTGAAGATCAGTTCCAAAATCACAGATGTGCAGATGCTATAGATGCCCTCTAGGCGGCGCTATCTTGTCCCCATAGGAAAACCAGGGTACTCTCACTCCTTTATTCTAGAGACCACCAAGCTTCTAAATTCAGTGGATAATAGCATTGAGTAGACTTCCATGATCACTGTGTTATTTAAAGTCCTATATTACTATTACATGACTTAAATTTTGAGTTTTAAGCCAATTGTGAGTTTTAAGTCATGTTATAATGTTGTTACCTCCTCAAAATTCCAGGGCTGAGATCATCCCAGTGATTCTAGAGAAGGTGTATGGAGTTTAAAAACACTGTAGAGCACTTCTTGTATTACTACATGACATCACAAGGTAGAACAGTGTTTTCTGTTTCTTTAGGGTTTGTGTGTTAAACGTGTGAATGAAACAAAACACAACTCCAGGTATGTTTGTGATGAGGAAACAACATAATAATCTAGATCAGAAAATACAGGAATACGGGCCCTTTAATGTCTGCACCATATTGTTTATTTTGGCAACAGCACTTTAGCTTTTGCACTTAACCTCAGAGGATGTGAAGCCTCTGTTTGGATCTACCTACTGCAGTTACACACTCAATACAACAATAGGCCTGTGACATTGGAGGCATTGACTGGAAAAGACTATTAAAATCACATGTAAACAGCAAAATCATCTAATCTCTTTCTGATCATGGTCCCTCTGATTACTGTTTTTTCCGGACTATAAGTCGCACCAGCCAAAAAATGCATAATGAAGAAGAAAAAACATATATGTCGCACTGGACTATAAGTTGCATTTTTTGGGGTAAATTTATTTTTTTTATTAAATCAGAGACCAACAACGGACATTTCATCTTGAAAGGCAAGTTATAGCAATAACAAAAGAATAGAGAACAACAGGCTGAATAGGTGTCTGGTATGTTAACATATTAACAGTTATTCAGATAACTAGATAAGTTTACCAAACTCTCGATCTCACTCCAAATCACTAAATCCATCTTCGGTGTCACTTCTGAGCAACTCTGCCAACTCTAGCTAAATCTAGCTTTTCGCCCGCGATTATTTTTTGTTTTCTTCTTGCAGTTCGAGGATCCTCTGCTTTTCGCCAGTCCCTCACAAGTTTCTCACTCCAAACTTTCTTTCTGCTGCTCAACTACGGCTGCATATTTCATCACTTGCATCTTGTAATTTGCAGAATATAATCACCATGTGATAAAATAAGTTATGATGCTAAAGGAACATTAGTGAGTGGGATACATCTTAATGACCCGTATGTGTTAAATGCAGGTGAGTGCGTAAATGACGAGAAGAAATGTCTCAAACTTCAGTAGCTGGACAACCACTCATACCTGATGGATACACCTAGCCCCGCCCCCGGGACATCCACTCATACCTGATCGATGCAACTGGCCTATAGCCACCCAGGAGAGCCTGAAATCTGCTGAAATCCTACGAGACACTGACATGATCCGAGACAGGACAGCGGCTCTTTCTGCAGGAGACATGCGCAGTAGAGCGCCAAGTGACAGTGGTACAGGAGTAATAGCACTGTTACCATAGTGATTAACAATTTAAAACAAAATATTTTATTTTTTGAATGGAGAAAAGTCCTCAAAATATCACATATAAACAAGACGTCTTGTTCATAAACTGTAAATATAAATGGACACAGCTAACACGGTAGCCGGAGCGTTTCAAATAGGAAGGGTGGGCGCTTCCAGCTCCTACTGACCCTGGCTCCCATTGACTTACATTGGAATACTGTCACCCCTCTCTCTGTAACTGTTGTAGTGATTCTTGTCATTTTGGACTTTAAATGTTCATATTAATTTAACTCTACATGATCCTGGTGTTTTTTCCACAATTTAGTCTGTTAAAAAAAATCTTATTCATAATATAGAGACTGGCCCCAAAGCGCTAGCATTATGGACGATGTCACACTCGCTTAGTCCACTTCTTTATACAGTCTGTAGTCTTGATGCTATTACACTAAATAGTAAGTCTAAATAAATGTATTATTTCATTTCAAATCCTCTCTTGTCTCTTTTCTTTCCTGCAAAGAAAATGTCCACATGATGAATACTGACACCCCCAAAATTTTGTTCCAGCTTTCATACATTGAACAATAAGTTGATATAGTAATTATCACGACAGGTTTAACATTTGTTCTATATGTTTGTTATTCAGAAAGGACTGTGAGGCATCGCGCGTGCCTCAGTGTCTGTACCACGCTGAGTGCTTGACCTCGGGCTGTGTGAATCCTCAGATCGGAAAAGAGGATATGAGTCTGGAGGCCAAACCCATCTACTATCAGCTCCTGGTCCTGCACAGGTACTGAGTTTTTATTTATTTATGAATGACTTTATTTTACAGGGATAGTGTACATTAATAAACATTAATCTCTTAATTGTACCAGAATTAACATAACTGGCTATTTTTCACCTGTTGTGCCTGGACAGATGTTAAAAAATCACATCACCATAAAAGCCAGACAATATTAGAATACACAGATAAACACAGATATACAATTGAGTATATTAGCACCGCAATTTATAAGTCTTCAAAAAGTCACAAAATCAGCATGACAAAAGACTTCATTATGGTTAATAAGAATGATTCAAGCTTAGTTAATTAACAAGTTTGGTATTAATTACTAAACCAGCCCAAATAATTCTTAATAAACAATTTGTTCAATATGTATCAACTCTTTCTTCATACTTAATTATGGCTAATTAAGGAATAGGGCAGTTATTATAGTAACATATGGTATAAAAATATTGTACTAGGCATTTTCTTTCACACTTTAAATGAAAATGCCTTTACCAGTACCATGACCTTCTCTTTTGATATGGATTTTCATTTTTTCTCATATCTTACAAATTGAAATCTCACCTTCAGAGTCCTGCGCAAACAGAAACAGAACTTCGACCAGGACAAGAAGAGGTACGACTTCAGGCTGGGCACGGAGATGGTGTCTGTGGGCTGCACGTGCGTGAGGCCCAATGTGCTCACGCTCAACTGATCACTGTCCCACAAGGCTCAGGGACAAGACAACGGCGCTTTAATGCTTTTGCACTTTTAGAGCTTTTAGACTATTTATAAAAGCATAATATTTTACAAATAATATAACTTTATGTTCTATTTGGATGCCAAATACTGAGACTTTTTATTTATCATTTAATAATATTTAATTTATCAATGGAATATCAAAATTACTTCCAATTATACTTTCTACAAGGACCTTTCTTCATATCAAATCTTATTGTATTTTGTTTGATCAAAACCTATAGCCTCTTTTTCATATTGTAACAATGTGTTTAGCACAAGGAAATGAAATGGTGCCCTCTACAGGTTGTGTCATATTTTTTGCCCATATGAAGCTATTTTTTTGATCTATGTTATAACCTGAAGTTCTGTTCTGTTTCATTCACACAACCCCTGCATATTTAGGCTGTGTTCTTCTCTCATATGGAAAACACTCTGTTCCACCTTGTGATGTCGTGTGGTAATACAGGAAGTACTCCACTCTGTTTTTAAAGAACCTTCACTATGATATCTTTGGATAATCCCAGCCCTGGAATTTCCCATCTCTACTGAACTAAAGGTAAAATGTAGCTGTTAACTTGAAAACTACCACTGCATTACATCACAAGGTGGAACAGAGCAATTTGACTTTTGTAGAGGCATTCAGACTAATAATAAAGGATTAATCAAACATGTGTGAATGAAACAAACACAATTCCAGGTATGTTTTTGAGGAGGTAACAGCATTATAACATGACGTAAAGCTCGCAAAAGTCAATTTTGCATAATATAGGACCTTTAAAGGGTGTAAAACATGCAGTCAGTCAACATTTGTTCTCAAAATGTATTTATTTTAAAATTTTATGTAAGATTTTATCAATTTCTGTACCTGGCATTTAGGATACTGGGATATAGTAATGTTGTAAGGTGTATTATAAATGTCTTAGTTGATTTTCTAAAATGCTTTTCAAATACTGCTATCACATTGAAGCTTGTTTTGGACTTATGCTTAAATAATAAACGGAGAATAGTGAGTCTTGAATCAAGTTGCTTTTACTGACCATGCCAAAACAAGACAGTCAATCGCCATTAGACAAACAGAGTAGACACAGACAGAGCGCTATATTAAACCCACAACAAATCCTCGATACATGGCTCCAAAAGTCAGTATGACTCATCAAACCTTTCACTATTAGAAATCATACGATCACAGTCACATGCCAAAGCAGAGGAGCTGTCCCAGTTTAAACTTCCTGTTCATAGGCGCCATTTTGAGCACTTTCCACTAATCAAAAGATATTTAAAATGATTTGTTGCTATGGCTACAGTGCTAGTTTTCCATCTTTCTAACACCCCACATATATTCTGAACATTCAGTATTTTGTGTCTGTCTTTGCATATGTGCTTATGACTTGTGCTTAGTGACAAAAAGAGTGCAAACGGTGCCCTATATTTCTAAACATGTCACTAATTGACATCTACACTTACAGTCTATAGTCCTTCAGAGCCAGGCTACCCAGGAAACAGCAGAATAAAGCAGTATTTTTGTTTACTCTTCTCCCTTTTACAACAATCGCAAAAAGCAAAAAAACATAAGCTGTTTTGCATTTTCTTCTGTTGTTAACATTTTCCGATTCATAAAACACAAAATACAATTCCTCAAGATACAAACAAATTAGTGCAGGGTGAGAGTTAAAATTTCACATAAATGTATAAGGATCAGATAGGTACAGAGAAATTAATGCTGTCAAAAATGTGTTTGTGGAATTAAAGACTAAAGTGTGATAAAGGTGCACTGTGTAACTTTTCTGATGGAGCTTCCTTGTCTCCATTGAGATGTATTTGCTTAGTCTGGAATGTTCCACAGTATAGCAGTAAACATAAAAAGCCAAGTTACAGTTCATATCTATGAGAATGCATGTTTTCAAGGTATTTTTGAGCAATAAAAACTTGTAACTGAGCAAATCCATGTCACACTTGTTTAATACCATATCACTGATCTCCACGGAGACAGACGTGACAGACCCCAGACAAAAAAAAGTTACATAGTGCTACTGAAAGTAGATAATGATGATTCAATAAACTTATGCTCAAAATGCATTTACAAGTCAGGCTTCCTGTGTAATATGAGTCAAACTGTAGGAAGAGATGTACATAATTGTGTATACGGTTTTAAGTTTCAAGACTAACAAGGCCAATTGTCAATTACATAATTGACTCTTGACTCTGTGACTTTGTTCTGTTTTCATTTCAGTTGGTAAGAAATTAAGAAGACTAAAATAAGTACTTTTGTTCAAGGTTTCACAATAATTTTGGGGCAAGTAAACAGCAATTTGATGGATTCAGAAGGCTGTTTTTTTTCTTTGCCTCTAAATGTATTCTGTTTTGTTTTTACAAATGATCAGCAGATTATTTAGTTAGAAAATGAAATCATTAACAACTTTACAATTTTGTTCTGAAAACACCCAATCATTGGCAAACACGAACTGTCTGAAATATTAACATTCATTGTGATTTTTTTTCTATTTTAGCACAGTTTTTTCCCAGCATTTTTTCCCCCTGCCAAACAAAAACATGATAGAGCACCCTCCCTCCCTCATCATTTAAAAACACACATTTCTGGCGTAAATTTGTACAGCTTACTCATTAACATACATCAAATATCAAAAGTTCTTGTTTTTTTCATGACTGTTTTGGATTTTCTTTTTGAATGAACCCGAGGCTCCTCCCCTCTTCTTTCACTCCTGTCTTCTGTCTCTCTCCTCTGGTCTACCGACAGGCTTCCTCCTTCAGCTCCTTGTTCTTCCTCACTTCCTCCGCGTGTTTGTCCTGCCAACACACACACCATACTGCACATTTCAGAATTCACTGGCGTTGATAAGAAAGCAGGTGCAGATTATAACCATAAATGGATATTTATAATGGAAAAATGAAAGTTTCACTGTCAGTGATGCATGTGTACTACTTTTTATTATTGATACATTTTAAATATCAAGTTTCCACACCTAATATCACAATATGCAGTGCTCACATATTGCTTCAGGCTCATCAAACTGACCCAAAATAAGCTAAAATGTATGGGGGTTTTTTTTTGTTTTTTTTTATTTATTTTTTTTTTAATCCAACTACATTATATAAACTAAATTGTGGCCAGTAAAATTATATGTATTATTGTCCTTACATTTAAATAAGAAACATCATCTAGGCCTGTCTCAACTGTTCCCATATCCCTGTTTTATTTTTATTTTTTTTGTAGTTTCTATGTACTGTAGAAAGTATAGTCATATTACAACTGTTTACAATGTGTTATTCTCAATCATATTATATTTTCCATGCTGGATAGGTAAAGCAAGTTTCAATAGGCTATTCAAAATATAAGTGAATATTCATGAGTAATACTTTCTGAATAAATCTACATCACTCAGTGGTCTATGCAAACCTCCCTAAGCTTTACTTCACATGTCACAGTCTGTACCTTCTCCTGCAGCCTCTCCAACATGGCCGCCAGCAGAGCCTCGCGATTCTCCTTATTGGCCTCCATCTTCTGCTCTAGCTTCTCCTTGGCATTCTTGATGAAGTTGTTGTTCTCCTCGAAGGCCTTCTGGATCACCTCACGCTCATGCTCCCTCTTCTCCGCCAAATGTTTCCGCAGCTCTGCCTCCTGGATCTACAGAGCAATCACAGGTTCAAACTCATATTAATGGAGAAATATTATAATAATTTCAAAATGGACTTTAAGGACAATTTAGCAATAGCATTTCACATTTTATTACTTAAAGGTGCATTATGTACATTTCGGGTGAGTGTCCAGCCCCGGCTTGTCTCCATGGAACTGTTATTTAGCTTTACCTGGAATATTCCACAGTATGGAATTAAACTTGCAATATTCATTTACAGGTAATATTGCTAAAATTACCTTGAAAATCATGCATTTTTACTGCAGGATTGCCTCTCCACAGATCTGACCTCCATAGAGTTTAATGCTATACTGTGGAGCATTCTAGGCAAAACAGTGCACGCAGGTGGCATACCCCCCATTAAAAAGTTACACAGTACACCTTTAAATTTAAACATACACATTGCAGCATACAAGTGAATTAAAGGTGCATTATGTACATTTTCTTCCTTGTCTCCATAGCGATGTAATTGCTTTGCTTGGAATATTTTCCAGTATTACAAGCAAACGACACCACCAGTCCAAGTCAAAGGTCAGATTGATAAAATAAGATTGAAGATAAGATAAGTTTAATGCCATAATGTGGAGCATTCCAGACAAAGCTATACGATCTCCATGAAGACAGGCAGATCACCAGAAAAGTGCATCTTTAAGCAGATCTCTATAATTTCCTGTGTTTTGACTGGTCCAGGATTGTTTTAAAATCCATTAGGATCAGACTGGGGTCTGTTTTTAGCTGAATGCTGATTGATAGACATACTCCTCTCTGTGCTCTGGTGAATACAGCCTTTGTGTGCTCTCATTTCCCTTTCATCTGTCCTGCTCCCTTGTCTCCTATCTCCTCTGTCCTACCTCCTTTCCTCTCTCCTCTCCTCTCGCCTCCTCTCCTCTCGTCTTTCCTCTCATCCTTTTTCTCTGATCTCTCCTCAGATACTCACAGCTTCCTGATAAATCACAGTGGCTACAAAGGCTGCTGTTGGTCCTTGACAAAGCCTCAGTGAACCACAAATAGAACAGGTTGTCTTTGCACCTGGTTCACGTTACACTGAAAACAAAACTGGAGTGATTTCATTGTGCTGCAGTTCTGGGAAATTAACCATAAAAAATATTAAAACTAATATCTGACAGCAGTTAGCGCTATACACTTCAGTACTACTGCATGGCTCATTGGTGATTTGGTTCAGGGTGGGGATTGATTATTAAACAATGTTTATTTTATTTGATCTGTGAAAGAAGCAGGGTTTATAAGATTTCTCTTTTTCCTTTTCCTTTTGTTCATGCCAGCAAAGACAAGGCAAATAATGGGTGGAATATATATTTGTTAATCGTCAGATTTTTTGTTGTTGTTCTCTTTAAATTGATGCAAACAAAATAATAGCATGAGCAATAAATAATAAAAACAAGCTATATTCAGACCTATTCACGGTTTAAACTTCCTGTTGTTGAAACATTTTTAGGACCATTCAAATTCACCATTCACCATTCGAAAGTTCGATTTTTCTGTTTTAAAATTTGATTGCATATCTAGATTCTCAATAGTTAAAAATTATCTCATTTACTCTACGATAACAGAGAAATACTTTGGTAATCTCTAATAATTTGATCTGAGGGTCAGACAACAAAACAAACTGAAAAAGACATATCACATATCACACACATGATGAAAAATTAGAACCTTCCCAAAATATTATATCTTATATAAAAAGTCCTCAAAATGTTGCATATGACAGGAAGCTGAAGCCATGAATAATGAATATACTGTTGGCTTCTAGTTCTTAGTTCCTATAGTCAAAGTCCCGTACCCTCCTCCTCTCCTCCGCAGCCTCCAGTTTCTTCTGGATCTCCTCCAGGGAGGGGTCTCTGCGCTGGGGCATGGAGGTGTTGAGTTCGGGGGCTCCGTCGAATGAGGGGGGCTTCAGGATCACCTCAAAGGCCTGTCCTGAAGCACGCTTGTTCAGCTCAATCACCTCCACGTCTTTGATACTGCACCAGCCCAGGTCAACCGCATCTGAGCACAGGTAAACACAGGACTTCAGGTACTACAGTAACAACACAGCAACTATCACTTTTGTACATTTCAGCTCTATCTGAACTGCACTCTGTCTGTCACTGGACTCTTATGATTATAGTGTCTTAAATGTATTTCTTTTTACTATTAATATCTGTTAACACCCTGTTGCAGAATGAGTGGGCTCTCCACAGACCTGCCTTGTAAGGAGATTTCCATTTTAATTTAAAGTTATTATCACTTGTAGACGTCCTCACAGTGGGAAGAATATTCAACATATCTCCTCAAGTAAAAGTACTGTTACTCTGTACAAGTAAAAGTATGGTGTTTTTTATATGCACATAGCAGTTACATTTAGACCAGATGTTATTTTAAGTGTTTGTAGCCATTTTCAACACCTTTTCTCAAATTCTCTCTCTCTTTTCTGCCACATGACTTACCCTCTGCTTTGTACGTGTTCTTCTCGATCTGTGGGTTGAAGCAGGAGCAGAATAGAGACACCAGAGGGAGCTCTTTCACCTTCTCTTTGTAGGCTGAGGAAACACAACAGCACACGCACTCTGTAACCTTCAACTAAACCATGAGACAGCACATATGCACAGGAGGACAGGGCCTGTGGGACACGGAGTTTTGACATTTTAATAGTGATGTGAGTCTATTTTAAAAACAAATGCCCTTGTCATGTTGGAGATGGACCAACTAGGATTACAGAGAATTAAAATAAAAAAAGTAAGGCAAAACAAAGACAGGGCAGGTGATATGGTGAAGCTGATGTCCCCAGTTCTGACCATAGACTATAAAGAATTGGACCATAGTGTTTGGCTCCAGTCAAATGAGGCTCACAGAGGCTAGCAGTTATGGATCAAGTCTGGAGACAAAATAGCGAAATAAAAACCCCAAGATCACGTATAGTGGGGTTAATATGAACATTTTAAGACCAAAATGACAAGGCTCACTGCAGCAGTTTTTCAATATAAAGTCAATTGTAGTAGATGGACGGGAGAGTACATGGAGCCGATAGCACCTCCATACTCACTTCCTATTTGGAACGCAGCCGCTAGCAAGTTAGCGATGCCCGTTTACAGTCTATAGCTCTGACCCTAAAGCCTTTTTAACTGGTTTATTTTACTATAATAGCTAGATCTAAGTGTGAAATTGGGATGAAGAGCTAGTAGAGACATTCAGTAGATTTTTAGAACCAGGATTCAATCTTGCATACATACAGACCATCTTAAGTCATTCAGTTAGGTATGGCAGTGATGAAATGAAATAATCATTAAATAGTTAAACTCTTATTTGGCAAGAATTCTGAAATAAACTCATAGATCATCATCAAAATGAATCACTCAAAATAGAAACTGGAACACCAGTCCAGGCAGTTACATGATACAGCCTAAATGAATGTGGCTGAGAAACTGCAATCCTTAACCTGGTTTTGGTATGGTTCAGATTTTTTTGGTCAGACTTTTTATTATTTGTGCAGTTGAGTAGAAAATACCAGTGTTTACCTGCCAGCGTCATCTTGTCACTGTGTCAAGGGGTCTCTGCAGGAACTCACCTTCACTCTTCTAAAACACAGGAGTCTCATTAAACACCATAAGAACCAGTGCATTTCAAAGGTCACACACTGCAGTGGGCTTTTAAAGACAGTACACAGGTCTAAAGATTTATGTACCCCCTGCTACTACAATGTACTACAATATTGTTACTATATCAAAGGTATCCTCCCATGCGCAAAAGGCTGACACAGTATTGCAATACATACACTCATATTCAGTATTATAGCGACAGTAGTTTTGCCCTCCAACTCTTACTTAGAGGTGCACTATGTAACTGATCTGGGATTTGCTGCCATGGAATTCTGTGGTTGCCGTGGTCGCAGTTGGCTCTCTTGCACTTTTGTCCTGAGAGCAGTTACTTTCCTCAAAATACTCTGTTGAGCTGCACAGAGACTTTTGTTTGAGCTTTTCTATTATTTGTTATATTTTACTGCTCAGCGTGCATATTGCAAATAAAGTGATATTGATTGTTTATTAATTGATGGGGATGGTTATTGTTTGGCCTGGTCATGGTATTGAACCGAACTATCCTGTATCACTATGAGCAGGGTCACCTCTCCACCGATCTAACCTGTAACTTGGTCTGGGGGCATTGCTCTCCATGAGGATAGATTAATGCCATACTGTGGAATATTCATCAATGTCTCCACAGAGGGCAGGACTCTCCAGAAAAGTGACAAATTCATGCTGAGTTAAAGGCTGAGATGAGTGAACAACATGGCCAGCTCCTTTTGCAATGACTGGTTTGAAGAGGCAGGGCATCTGGCTTTCACATTTCACTATTTTAAACTTTGGGTGGTGTGAAGTAGCAGTTCACTTTGTCATTGTTTTTGACAGTGGACTTTTGCCGAGCTGCAGTGAGGAGGACAGTGTCAGGAGTAAATCTGAGAAGAGCAGAGGAGGTATAAATAACAGAATGAAAGGAGAGAACCCAGAACTCACAGTGTACTGCAGTAATCTGATTCAACCAGGGACAGATTTATGTCAGAAATCAAGTGTGCAGTATTCATCTAATGCATATTCAGCAGGATTTTAGCCGCGGAAACACGTGTAAAAGAGAGAGAGAATGTGGGAGGGAGAGAGAGGAAGGGAGCGGGAGGGAGAGAGAGAGAAAGGGAGAGGGAGGGAGATAAAAAGGATAGAGAATGGAAGGGAGAGAATGATGCAGAGAGAGAAACAATGGAAGAGAAAGAGAGAGTGGGAGAGTGGAAGAGAGGGAGAGGGAGGGAGTGAGGGGGGGCAAGGGGAGAAAGAGAGGAGGATGTAGAGAGAGAAAGCCAGAGAAAGTGAGTGAGAGAGAGAGAAAGAGAGAGAGAGAGAGAGAGAGAGAGAGAGAGAGAGATGGAGAGAGATGGGGGAGAGGGAGGGAGAAAAGGAGACAAAGAGAGAGACATGGGGAGAGTGGGAGAGAGGGGGGCAAGGGGAGAGAGAGAGAAGGATGTAGAGAGAGAAAGTGAGAGAAAGTGAGAGAGAGAGAGAGA
Source organism: Taenioides sp. WSHXM2023 (assembly GCA_029959045.1). Taxonomy (NCBI): domain Eukaryota; kingdom Metazoa; phylum Chordata; class Actinopteri; order Gobiiformes; family Gobiidae; genus Taenioides; species Taenioides sp. WSHXM2023. The sequence goes on along the minus strand of CM057103.1, from coordinate 10,746,054 downwards.
GAGAGATGGAGAGAGATGGTGAGAGGGAGGGAGAGAAGGAGACAAAGAGAGAGATGGGGGAGAGTGGGAGAGAAAGGGGGCAAGGGGAGAGAGAGAGGAGGATGTAGAGAGAGAGAGATGGAGAGAGAGATGGAGAGAGATGGGGAGAGATGGGGGAAGAGTGAGAGAAAGAGAGAGAGAGGCAGCAAATGGTTGGAGCAGACACCACCTGTTCCCACTCCACACGTCTGTCAGACTGCTCTCATCCAGCCATAGATGAATGAATATATTTTTTTAAATCATTATGCTTGAAAAATAAATATTAATAGTTATCGTAACAGTTGGAGCCGATATACTCAAATATTTTACAGTGTGCAAGACCAGTTGGTTTTGTTGCAACCACTGATAAAAAATACTTAGAGTCCCAGTTTGTCCAGTTTTCTACTCTTCTCCTGATCTGAGGAAGGACCCTGCCTCGTCAAAAGTCCATGTACAAATCTTTTTCTAAACATCAAATAAACTACAATGATTTAAAACTGAGCTTGGATTGGACTTAAGTTGTTTATGGAAAAGATAAAGAACCTATATGTAGGTCATTTTTGCACAATGTCCATAACAAAATGTGCCCTGTGGCTACAATAATACTGAATTTAAATGCTATTCCAGATTCACACGGCCTGTTTGATGACTTATTTCTGAATTTTCTGTATCAATGAATACAAATGAATACAGTCATCATGATTTGGAGTTACACTATAAACAACACATTATACCAGCAAGAAAATTCAGAAAAGAAACACCAACATGAAATTCTCTCAGTAATTCTTCCAAATTCTGGCATGGCCTCTCTTCTAACTTCTTAATAAACACATTTAATTAGGTTAGCCAGCATGAAGATCGTGTTCACAGCTGCTTTTTCCCTCTGGCCCTGAACGCTCCGAAACCCTCTGCCTGTTTGGGATCAGTATCACAGCATTAGCAGGAGGTCTAACTGTATTAAGAGTTTCACTGGAGCTGAAACTCAGATTTCTTGCAGCTCCACTGGCTCCTGAAGTGGTCCTAATGTAATCACCACCAAAGAGGAGGCAACCCAAATGAAACAGCCGCCTCCTGTGTATCTATAGGAGGTTTTAACAGTGATATTAGCTCCTGCAGCGCTATTGCTAGTGTCACTTTGTTAGCGGTCCGTGCTTGGTTGCCAGAAAACTCTTGTCACCATGTCCTGACAGAGGTCTATGTAAAAACGCTATGGCCTTCTATAGACTAAACTATGTGTTTTTAAAAAATTGTTTGATGTCTTTCTAAGTGTTTTGTTCGGTCCCAGGGGTGTAGTTATGGGACCTCAATACTTCTCTATGATAGATTCACAGGGCCCCTCTCCTGCACTGGGCTCTGGGTAAAGTACTCCACCCTTTACCCTTTAACCACTGAATCACTGTTGCCCCAAGAAAGGGTTGGTAAGTGTACGTATAAAAGGACATGATTGGACAGCAGTCTAACTTTGCAAAAACATTTCTTTGAACTATAATTTTTCAAATAAATACAGAACAGTAAAGGATTACTCCATACAACAACTAAGTCTCAAAAGGCCCATATCATGCTATTTTCTGATCTATGTTCTAATGTTGTTTCTTCTTCTTCTTCTTCTTCTTCTTCTTAATAATAATAATAATAATAATAATAATAATAATAATAATAATAATAATAATAAAACATACCTGGAGTGAACCCTGCATATTTAGGCTAAGCTGTTCTCTCAAACAGAAAACACTCTGTTCCACCTTGTGATGTCATGTGGTAATACAGAAAGTGCTCCATTGTTTTTTTTTTTTTTTTCTACTCCATACACCTTTACCCAATCTCTACTGAACAAAAGGTTAAACGGTAGCTGTTAACTCGAAAACTACTACTACATGTCATCACAAGGTGGAACAGAGCATTTTGAGCTTTGGAGATGTAGATAGACTAATAATAGTCTAATGTTGTTGCTTTTGATGAAGCAACTACATTATAACATAGCTTAAAGCTCACAAGAGTCAATTTAGCGTAATATAGGACCTTTAACTAACAGCAGTCAAAATAGAACATTTCAACTAGATCCACCTGTGACTAAACTAAAATGCTCTAAATATTTCTCACTTTAAACCCTTTGTTTGAAACATACAGATGCAACACACAATGCACAAGTCACACCCAAGAATCTCTCCCTGCACCACACCTTAAAAACTATAATCAGCTCCACCTAAACTACTGTATATCGCACATAAAATCACTGCACAAACTCCTCTTTAATCCATATTTCAAAACGTGTCTGAATCCTGCCTTCTTGTTTGCACGTGTCTATGGGATCCTTCAGCTGCATTGTGTCTGAGGGACCAGGCGTGACATTGAGCTAACGAGGAGCTCTGGATGAGACGCACTTCTCATTATTCACCTGACCACTGCCTCTGCTCCTCTGGGAACACAAGGACACAAGAGCTCCTGCAGGCCCATACTAATGAAACGTGATTTAAACACTACATGTATAAATAATGACTTGACCATTGGGATAACTATGTTGTGGCTTTGCTTAGATGTTCCGCAGTGTGGTATTAAATGATCTATCGCCATGGAGAAAACAAACATCACCACCTGGTCAAGTTACAGGGCAGATCTGTAAAGAGGACAGTCTGATCACAAAAGCATATGCATGTTTTTCTTGTTTTTTTTTTTTTTACAATATAGACACAAATGCAAAATAGATAAGCAAAGCAAAACAACTTCTATGGAGACAAGCAAGTGGCGGACCTCCCAGTGGAAAAGTTACATAGTGAGCCTTTAAAGCTAGTTATTATAATATTCTGAGTTATTACTGGGAATGGGAACTCATTCTTGTACATGACCTGGAAATGACCATATTGCGCTTAAATTAGTCAAATTCTGTGGGGGCAGAATATATAAAAGTATGCCTGACTAGTGTCTTTAGCCCTGGTTGGACAATGCTGCTTTATTATATTGGATGCAAGCAAATCGCATAAACATTAATTTTTTTTATTTTTTATTTTTATCAAGTGATACTAAACATACAGTAGATGATGCAATAATCCAATTATCAATTTGCATCAATACAAATCAATGCTCTACGGACATACAGTTTGCATAGCTGTTAGCATGTTTCTGCAGTGACTGTTGGAGCCACCCAGGCACAGATCAATGCCAGCGTCCTGCAGCAGAGAGAGAGAGAGACAGAGAGACAGAGAGTGTGTGTGAGAGACAGAGAGAGAGAGAATGAGTGGAGGGAGGGAGAGAGAGGGAGGAGGGGGGTAGCTGTGTCTCTCTATGGGAACATTAGGGTCGTTTTAAGGGGAAACTGCATGAGCTGCTGATGCGGAGCTGGAGTCAGGACTTTACTGTCTGTTGATGATATTCATAGAAAGAGTCCCATCTGACCACTGTCCTCTGTGTGTCTGATATTAACCTCAACACAAAGCAAATTCAGTTTAGGTGTGGTGAGGTGGGTAAACTGCCATTGTCCAAGCCAGGCAACACACAGCTAATGTTAGTATGCCAATAGGAATACTATGCTATGGGGAAATCAGCTATACAGAAAAGAAGCTGGATAATTAGAGATTTTAAATTGAAATAGAAGCTGTGGACTTGATAAGTAACAATAAAAATAAATGTAATATTGCTAGTCACAATACTCTATGCATTGTGGTGTAGTGCTGCATGGTTGAGTTTCATAGGAAGCTAAAATAAGTAAGGAAGGAAGGAAAGAAGTTCAAACTCAGTTGCATCAGTACAGATTGGGTTGGGTGCAAAAATACTATGTACCAGTATCATACCATAGTAACAGTCAGCTTAAACGTACAATTTTTAGTAAACTTTTTTTGGTAAACAAACCAGTTTGTAGTACAAAAAGCATGTTGAAATAACAAATGACAGACAGTAGATTTAGGAAGACTTTAAACACTTTTGTGATAGCATTACAAGCTAGATGCTACATATTTATTTGAACTTATATTTAAGGATTGCTAACAGGCCATAGCTAACACTGCACAGTTCCAACAAGCGCATTCTCTCCCTGAAAAGCGCACAGTTTCAAAATAATCCACAATAATAAAATGCATAAAAATATGTTAAAATTCAGTTGCTTGAATAGAAAACATTAAAATATTACTTTAACGAATAGACAAAAATATAGACAAAATATTTTACAGTTTATCAGGGACCCACTTGCTTTAGAAGTGCAGGTGCCCATATACATAAGTAGAAACATGTCAGACGTTCTTATATTATATTTTTCCCTGTTACATCACAGTATCAGACATGCACCAGCACACGAGCTTCTATAATTCAATGCACACCCGAACAATTAATAATAGATTACACATTTGTGGGTACACCCCGTTCTCTCGTGCTCTGCTCCTCTCTCACCTTGCTGCACCTAACACTATTGCATACTGTTACATAACCTAAATTAGTCTTGTATGCTAATATCATATGGCCTTATATTTACATCTATATAGGTACCATCTGTGTACTCACCCCCTCTGGCCCTCTGCGTCTGCTGCTGATGCTGGGGATGGAGCTGGAGGCGGCAGTTGCTACTGTAACCCTTGTCTGGATGCTCGGATACAGGCGCCGGGCAACAGCATCAGCAACAACGAGAGACACGGCCCACATGACATCACCAAGGATACAGCTGATTGGACGGAGGGAGTGCCAGCATGTAGGGTGAGCGGCCAATTAGGAGGGGGAGGGAGGAAAAGGGGCGGGTCCGGGGGTCTTTGTGTGATGCAGCAGGGTGGGGGCTCGTCTGGGGAAGTGTCACTGTTCATGGGGTGGTTAGGAGGGGTTAAGAAGTAGAAATAAGTTTGGATATGAAGTTTTATACCTGTATTTTAGTCTTGTTGTAAAAATGGTTTTCTACTATTGTATATAGAGAGTGTGTGATCATTGTAACCTGAACACTCAAGTGACTGTGTTCAAACAGAATAAAATATAAAGTATCCATGGGTTTGATGAAACATTAGCATCATAGCCATAGCAATTAACAATTAAAAACAAAATAGTCTATCTTATGTCTCTTGAATGAGGACCAGTCCTCAAAAGTCCTCCTTTAAACAAGAAGCTGTAACCCGTAGGAAAGTGTAGGACTGTTGCTATCCAGAACACAGGCTATAGACTTGGTTGGTCTGAAATTGCACAGTACATGACGCCAAAAGATAGAGATTTTTTGTTACTCAGAAAGTAACTTACTCAGACTACAATTAAAATAAATACTAGGTCTATAATAATAAAATAAACATAGGCTTTATATTTTTTTGACCTCATAGAAAATACTGCTGTAAAATGTTGAGTAATATACTTTGTGAAATATCCTGGGTCATTTTCCATTGTCAGGAAGACCATGTTGGATTCCTCTAAAACTCATCTGTCACATAGTCTATATTGTTCCAGCTTTCTCTCTTTCCTTTCTCTCTCTCTCTCATTCTCTCTCTATCTCTCCTCTCTCCCTCTCTTTCTTACCCTCTTTCTCTCTCTCTGCAGGGGTCCCACTGAGAATCACAGGGACATTTAATAATTCATACTCACACAGCAACAACAAGGCGCATGGTCTTTGTACAAACAGTGTATAACACTGAGAATATAGGGGCTACAGATTTTTGGATCCCCTTTTAATATAGTATATTTAGTATGTTTAATAGACATTGATACATGCACACTTTCAAAAAGTATTATAAAATTTAAATATTTCTTTAGATTTCATTTCATTAAAGATATGCACAATCCATTGTGAATATATTTAAAAGCAAAACTAAGCAATGGGAGTCCTGTAGACTTCCAACAAAATACATCCTCTGATAGTTCTCCATGCTAACAGTTAGCCTATGCATATACCATCATAAAAATAACTGAGATGCACTGATGACGAAAAAACACCCCAAAAAGTTCAGTGAGTTTAACAAAATGTTCGCCATACCCCGTCTTGGAAAACTGTAGTCAGAGCAGAGATCTTGAATTGTACTTTATTTGAATGATAAAGGCTCTTCTGGAATATATTAAAGTGAAATATTCTTTTTAACCATGATGTGATTTTGTTTTTTTTCCTCATCTTTAATTCATGTGTTCCCAGTGCTCCCTCTCTCCCCAGAGTAGCTTCTTCTCTGCTCCTCTGTTCTGTTCAGTCTTTCTACGAAATTCCATCATTTTCCTCTTTGTTCCTCTGAATCTCGCCCCCTGTTTGAAGCACTTTCTCTGTAGGACTGGTGCTTGCTTCTTGAGGGCCCGACGCACAACAGCTAATTGATATCCGTCTTCCCTTCACTCCATGTCCATGCAAAGTCTATTTTACAAGACATGACAATAATAAAAAACAAAATCACCAAAATTAAAGAAAAGCTTTATTTTATCAATATTAAAATGACTATTACTACTATTAACGCTGTAATTTCAAAATAAAGGCATGTTTACATGAGAAAATTAGTTTACATGAGGAAAAATTGTGTGTAATTTGTCTTACTGCAATTCTTGTAAAAAGGAAGACCAGACTTGTGGACACTTGTGTGTGTGTATTAAAAACTGTTTTTCTATTCTTTCTATTTTGATTTTTCTGCCTTATTTTCCTTCCTTCTTGCCTTGTTTTCTACTATAAACTAAATAAAATATATCAAGTACTTTTCTCTCCTCTCTTCTCTCTCCTCCTTGTGCGCGGTGATCTCATTTCCAGGACATGTGCTGCGTTCACTGTCACATGCGTTTCCCGTTAGTGCAGTGGAAGGGCTGCTGGTGATGGGAGAGAGAGAGAGGGAGGGAGAGGCAGAGAAGGAGGAAGGAGGGAGGAGAGAGAAAGAAGGGTAGTCATTAGGGAGGGGGGCAGGGACACACCCCAGTGCGACCTCATGCATGCAGGACAAAGTGCGGTGACATCATGGGACGTGTGTGGGATACACTGACCAATTCATTAGGTATACCTGGATGATCCTTTTAAATGCAAAGAGGAAACTGTACGTCCAACATAATCCAACTGATCTTACTATCTTAACTACTAACTGCTACGCAATATTTTGGTAACTACAAACAAATATTTATCCAGTATATTGCAAATATTTTACTACAACTGTGCTTACTGCAATTGCTGTTATAACTACAAACTCAACTACTCATGATGTATTTAGGGTACATTCACACTCGTACAAATACTGGGACTAAACTGGAATTAAACCCAAATCTAAACCAAGACTAGACCAGGACTAAACCAGGACTAGAATGAAAACCAACCAAATCTACATTAGCACTCAAACTGGGCCTAAAGCACCAAACCAGGGCAAGTGTGAACATAACATTAAGCGCCTCTATAATACTATAGTTTACCACAAAGTACTTTGACAGTGGTACTAGGACCATACCATTTTCATACAATTATATCTGTTATATCTAAATAACTGCATTTCATCAGTTACTACAAAACTATATCTATTACAAGACCCACTGTGTTATTACTATATTATAACCTCCTATTATTTTCTTTGGATCAACATGAAATAATTACATGGAAAAAATGTGACATAATATATTTAAATATTGTATTAGACCAAAACGGCCATCCTGTAGATTTATCCTATTCTCAGTGTTACCTGGTTGTGCAGTGATAAATGCCACAGTCACATCACTTGTATTGGTTTGTGGGAGGAGCAATTGAAACTGTGAGACTTCCATAAATCAATGAGTGCAGACAGCGACAGAAGGAGTCGTGCCACAGCTACTGCATGCACAATTAAGGGGTACAGCCAGGGAATACTGGAGACAAGGGACCATTTTAAGTGTTAAAGTCTATCTAGAGCCAAACATGTGCAGTCTTCCAGGAGGTGTTAAGGTGTCTTGGAAGTGTTGTTTACTGCAGTGCACAAAAATGTATCTAAAGAAACAAGAAGAATCCAACCAACCTTTTAATCATCAGATGGCTCTTTATGTGTGGAGACCCAGATTCCATTTCTGAGCCAAACGAGCATTTCTGTGATACGGTGTTTACATGTTCCCCCAGGTTTATTCTGGGTGGGTCGATTCTCCAATCAAAAACATGAAGCTATCATAATTTCTAAACATACTAGGACTTTTAATACAAATATAAGACACATGATGACTAACCTCAATTTACCAGTAGTCCAGACTGCAGTATAGTTTTTTCCTGTCCAATGACATTATTAAGCACAGGCACTTAAGAGGCCACGCCCTGTCAGCAGTGCCTCGTGTCTTATAAAAACATAAACAGTAGCTCCCTGCTCCCTCTCATCCCAGTCTGACATCACCCTCCTCTCCCCTGTCTCCCTCAGCCCTCCTTCACAATGAGATCACTGCATTTAAATCAGGCTTACTCACTCCACCACCGTGCATCAGAATGTGTGGAGAGGACAGAGAGGGCAAAAATGGATGACTCCATGGGGTAGTGTCCATCAGAGGGGCAATTGGATTAGCAGTGAATACCCCAGAACTGATGTGATTGGCTGTGACTGGCTGACACTGATACGGGCAGAGATCTAGTGTCAGGAGAGAGCAAAGTGAATATAGTCAACGTGAGTGAGATTTATGATGAGTTTGGTCTAACACAGAAGCTCAGTGATGCTGTGATGTCCTAAGAAACATAGCAAGGACATCCAAATGAGAATTGTCGTGTATCTTGTGTGCATTTCCTATGATTTTGCAACTATAGTTTGTATAGAAGCTAACCTGCGTTTGGCTCCACAGTTTGAGGAGATGTAGCCAAAAGTGTCCCTCCTCTGTGTCCTGCAACCAGAGCATCACTGCAGTGTTCAAAGGGGAGTCAGATGAACAGAACAGAAAACTGTTGTTTTGGTTGGTGATGAAATGGTTCATGCACTCAAAGTATTTCATCTGGAAGGTCTTCTGCTACATTTGCTGCCATAGCTAGCTCCTTGGCTAGTCTCCTGCACGGTCTATATGGATATGGGAAAAATAAGCAGCTCATTTCACAAATACAAAGGTCTCTTACTTGTGTCCTTTGAACTGCACACACTGTACTTCCCTGCACTTAAAATCCCATGATATGATGATAAAAACTGAACTCAAAAAAAATAAAAACTGCTCAGTTTATGAGCTAGGTAGCCACAAAAGCAACTGACCACTCCACATGGAATCTGTGTTTGTGTCCTTAGGCAAGACACTTCATCTACCTCTCATGTGTATGAATAGGGATCTGGGAGTCCACATACAAACACATTGGCAGTCACATTTCCATTAGTCAGAAGTATATCAAATGAATTGCCCCCTGTAGTGCTAATAAATCAATGCAATTATTATCATAGTAAATGAGATATGCTCCTGTAAGAAAGTTGATTGGCCTACAAAACATATATGGTTTTCCTATTGAATACTATGTTATCTGCTTATATAGATGAACTATTCAGATATTTTATGCATTTTTTGACAGATTTAAAGCTTTCATTATAAGTGGCTGCAACCTTAGATAATGTTAAATGAAGTCAAATGAGTCGACAAGATCCAAATGAGCTTTTAACACTCCATTAGCTGCACATTAGACACAACTTTCTAAAGCACTATTGACTTTATGGAGATGAGACTAATCAAAGCTGAATCTGGATGTAGAGATACTTCAGCCGCATTGTCAGGGCAGAATCATTTATTTGTTCTATATTATGAAATTTATCTATATTACTTGACTAGTACAATATATTTCTGTGTCTTATTACTCATAGCTGTGCTGCTAATAAACTAGTTCAACATGGCTCATTCCCCATTGTTACCAGCAGAGGGTGACAGACCCTTCATCCATAGTATTTCAGCTGTAAGCCCCAAAGCTACAGGGAAACAACTGTTCTTATTTAGTTTTGTTTAGGTAACTACTCCCATATATTATATAAATTCTCATACACTGGTTTGTAAGAAAAAGAACAATCAAACCTGGACTATTCAACTTAAAGGTTCACTATGAAACTTTTGTGGTGGAGGCTGCCAGCTGCTTGTCTCCATGTTTTTGCTATATTATAGTTTAATGCCGGGGTGTCCAAACCTATGAGATCAAGGGCCACATATTAAACCACAAACAAAGCAAAGTGCTGATCAAGGACTATAGACTGGTGGTCAATACAGGGAATAATTCAAATGGGTTTATTTAAAACAGGTTTGACTGAGCAACCAAACCTTAAATTAGACTGAGGATCTCAATAAGACACGGTAACATGTTTGATGAGATGGTAGATTGATGGTAGATTGATGAGAAGGTAGATTTTTATAACTTGCATTAAAAAAGCATTAGGCCAGTTTACCTTGAAGCCTGAGGGTCTGAGCATCATTTAGTCTTGTTTAATGCCATACGGTGGAACATTCTGGCATCTCCATTGAGACAACCAGGTGCCAGACCCTCCATCAGAAAAGTTAGCACCTTTAAGCACCTTTAACAAGAGCAAAACCTCTAATACATCCAACCACAACAACCTGTGTATAATTGTCAGCTTGGTTACAGTCCCTGTGTGGATATTACAAGAACATGTCCTAAAGTTTTCCATAAAAGCCCCAAATGCCTGAACTTTATATCAGGGGCTGCTAAACATGGATCATTTTACTAATTTCTCGAAGCTCTCGTTCTGAATTGAGCTGAATTTCCACTGAATTAAATTTTTCCCCAAGAGCTCCTCATAAACACTAAAAGCTCCTGTGTGCGTCAGTGGCTACAATCAGATATTATTACACATAAAACTACAGCTGTTAAAACCTGCAGTTAACTCTGAAGTAACAATGAACAGCAGTGGGGCAGGTTCATTGGAAAGTCCTGGATTAAAACTAAATTAAAACCAAACTAGTACTTTTTACCTTATAAAGTGAATGGGGTGTGTTCTGGCTTCTTACCCTGCTGTCTCCAGGTGACAAATAACTATATATTTTTTTTGTTCTTACACAAAAGAAAAGGTATTGGTAACTTAAAGGTGCATTGTGTAACTTTTCTGGTGGAGGGTCCATCAAATGCTTTTCTCCATGGAGATTGTTGAGATTACTGCTTTGTCTGGAATGTTTCACAGTGTGGCATTAAACCTTTCTATCATCATGGAGCTCAAACCAGACCAAGCTACAGGTCAGATCTATGGAAAGGCAACCCCCTCTCACAGTCAGAATGCCTGTTTTTTCTAGGTATTTCCGAGCTATAAAAACCACCAAGCAGTTTAATGCCAACAAGAAAGTTACATAGTACATCTTTACTTTGTTAGAAAAAGTTTTGGACAATATTTTTTTGAAATTGAGACGTTTCAACTGCTCTTTTGAAAGTAAAGTAGAAAAAAAAATCTCTACTGGCCTGAGCTGAGATTAAATTATTACTAATTGTTCTATTGTTCTTTTCCCAGCCTCTCCCTCACTCCTCCTTAGTGCCTGATTAGTTAGTTTGACTTCAGAAAACTTCAGCATATTTTTGACCAGATATATATTTTTTGTTTTTTCTTTTTTACAAATAAAGTTTCAGTAACTTGTATTACTAACTCATTAAGGTCAGTATTATAAAATGGTACCAATGTTTCTTGCCAATAGTGAATACAATTTATTAAAGGTGCACTGTGTAACTTTTCTGGTGAGGGTTCGCCGTCTGCTTATCTCCATGGAGATGTTGTCTGGAATGTCCCGGTATGGCATTAAACATCCATCTTGCATTTACAATAACATTTTCAAAAACATGGGTTTTTATTTACCTAAAAAACTTGCGTTCTTACTCTGAGTGGGCTCACATCTCCACAGATATGACATGTAAACTTGGCTCTATGGTGTCAACTGCTGTCTAGGTAGAGATAAATTAGTGTAATGCCATACTGTGAAACATTCCAGGCAACATCTCCATGGAAAACCAGCTAGAAAAGTTACACAGTACACCTTTAACCCAGTGACAACTGCCAAACTTGTTCTAATTTGTTGTAGTTTCGGTGATTTTTTTTTTGTTTTCAGTGGATATTATGCAATTAGACAATGCAGCTTGAATCTTAACAGCCTCATCTCGTTGCAGCACCCTCTTGTGTCCAGTCACCAGCTCTACACTCTACAGTACATGCCACTATAAACTTCTCAAACATCATTTATAACAGTTTCCAGATGAACCACCAATGCTGTTTAACTTCTAGACATCTTCATCATGTACATTCATTTTGAGCAGATGTCTACAGAGATGCCTCTACAGATCAGGGTCAAAGTTCAAAGGTTGGAGTAGAGACGGGACAGTGTGACAGTTATGAGTCTCCTGTGTGATCCAGTGTGATGTAGGGTCATACTCCTTAAAGACAATCCAGGTTTAGGAGGCTCACTGGAAAAATCATAAATATTAGTCAGATTCACTTAACTGACTCACTGCTGCACCGGAACAGATCAGTATTACTGTGCATTTGTGTAATCTTTACTCAGCTATTTATAATTCAAAAGAAAAGGTCATCTTAATGTTGATTTAAAAGTCCAGTATTATGCGCAATGGACTCTTCTGAGCTTTAAGGGATGTTAGAATGTTACCTCATCAAACACATACCTGGAGCTGTGTTTTGTTTCATTCACACATGTTTGAGTAATCCTTTATATATCCTGTCTACATCTCCAATGCTCAAAATGCTCTGTTCCACCTTGTGATGTCATGCAGTTGTAGTTTTCAAGTTAATAGCTACATTATATCTTTTGTTCAGTAATAATTGGCAATTCCAGAAGTGAAATCATCCAAATGATTCTAGTGAAGGTGTATGGAGTTTAAAACACAATGGGGCTCTCCCTGCATTACCACATGACATCACAAGGTGGAACAGAGTGTTTTCCATTTGAGAGTAGAACTCTAAACTTGCAGGGTTTGTGTGATAAACATGTGTGAATTAAACAAAACACAACTCTAGGTATGTTTGGATGAGGAAACAACATTATAATATAGATCAGAAAATAGTGTGTAATATGGGACTTTTTATATCCTCATCTTATCTGATGTGTGTGTATTGACGGTTTTGAAACTAGATGGGAATTACAATATATTTCCCAAAAAAATGGTACATAGGCCTATAATGAATCATTATATAAACTTACTGTAGATCTGCTCTGTGGAGCTGTGATACTGTCATTACATTTACTGTGCTGTGTCACCATCTGATGTCAGGAAACTGGGCCACTTCCTCTACTGGTCAGATATGTGAACAGCAGCCACCATATGGTAAAGATACTAAGAGAGCATGAAATAAAATGAAATTAATTAACTCATCTGTATTGAGGAAAATCAGTGGTAGTATTGGCCTATAATTTCCAAAGGACTGGCAAGAGGTTAAAGTAGGTTATAAAATAATATATTTTTAAAAATCCATGGATATGTTATTGCTTTACCTCCAATATTCCAGTGTATGACATTACACTCACTCAAATCTCAAACAAGCAGGAGATGCCACCAGGCCAATTTACAGGTGTGATCTGTGAAGAGGCAACCCCACTCACAATCAGAATGGAAGGTATTTTTGCACAATAAAAACACCCGTAATTGAATAAATACATCTTATATAAGTTTAATACCATATCGTGGAACATTACAGGCAAAGGAATAGCTTCTCTATAATGGCGGACCCCCAACCTGCAAAGTTACACAGTGCACCTTTAATGCTACAGATAATGGCTTTTCCTCCCAGTATGCCTGTTAGCGTGTATAGGTTTGTGATTGCTTTGGACTTAACACCTGGTATCCCCAAGGTCTTATAGATGATAAAATGAGATTATAGTAAAAAACTGCACTATTTGATGTACATCCAGAGTCTGTGCAGCCTGTGCGTGTTGACTGAATGTTGGCTGACACACTCTTTCACCATCAGAGCTTCATATGGACCCCATACAAAGACTCTCCATAAATCTCTGCATTCTTTTATCGATATGAAACAGACCACATTACTTAAATACAGACCCTTTCCAAGTCTAAAGAAGTGCACCGAATCAAATGCATTTTTACCATTCCACGGCCAGCTTTACAAAACATTGTCATTGTGTGAACAGTCCATAAATAGGCATAGACTTAAGCAAACTTTATTGATCCACAAGGGAAATTATTTGGGCACAGTAGCTCACACATCACAATATAATCACAATATACAGTAATAATAAAGAGCAAAAATATAATAAATAGTAATAATAAATTCAAAATAAGTAGCAAAAATAACAAGAGACTGGTTATAGAAATATAGTAATATAAATATATCTTAGTTATATACAAGAGGTCGTAAAGATGAAAGAGTGATTGACATGATAAAAGTTATTACATACGAGTGAGTTGTTGTACAGAATGTTCAGGCTTTCTACTTTAAAGGTGCACTGTGTAATTTTTCTGGTGGAGGGTCAGTCTAATTCTTTTCTCCATGGAAATTTTATTGTTTTGTCAGAAATGTTTCACAGTGTGTCTTTTAACCTTTCTATTATAATGGAGACCAATCCAGGCTAAGTTACATGTCAAATCTCTGGAGGGGCAACCCCGCTCACAGTCAGAATCCCTGTTTTTCTACATATTTTAGAGCAATAAAGCCATCCGTAATTGAATAAATGTTTATATATATTATTGAACATTCGAAGCAGAGCAATGGCATATCCATTTGAAACAGGAAGGTGATGGGCCTCAACGTAAAAGTTACATAATGCACTTCTAATGCTAAGTCCAGCTAATAAAATGTCTTGTATATTTAGTATTAAACAAATACCAATGGGTCTTGTTAAGAATTTTTCCAGGCACTCCAAATTGCCATACAATTAAATGCAATAATCATTAGCTCTGCCTTCACACCTAGTACACTAGCCACAACTGCCCTGGGTCGGACTTTAACCATGTGGCTGCCAACATGCTCACAACCCCTCAGACCACCACCAAACCGTAACAATAATACATTCATATGGGTCAAGTGGGTAAACAGTCTTGCCCAGGGACACAATGGTAGCAGTCGTAGCAGTGATGCAACTAAAGCTACAGCTACTATAAACCCACCTTAAAATACATTAAAGAGGCACTCTGTAACTTTTCTAGATCAGGGTCCACTACCTGCTTGTGTCCATGAAGATGTCGTTGCTTTGCCTATAATGTTTCACAGAATATCAATGAATGTATATATCTTGCTTTTATTAAAATACAGGTGTTTTAATGCTCAAAAATACATTGAAAAACATGTATTCTTACTGTGAGTGAGGTCACCTCTCCACAGATCTGACCTGTAACTTAGTCAAGTGGCATCACCTGCTTGTCTCCATGGAAAGACATAAGTAATGCCATACTGTGGAAGATTGCATGCAAAGCAATAACATCTCCAGGGCAGACCCTACACCAGAAAAAATATATTGTATCTTTAATACGAAGCTAAATCCTTTTTCTCCATTACATTGATAAGGGTATGGCGAGTTAATTAACAATTTGGATTGATAGATAAAGATATTTTTGCATTTAATTATTTTTTTTTCTCCATAGATTTCAGAACTGTCTATCTTAGCTGCTGGCATTTGGTTCCCACAGTGGAGAGTCTTGTTATCACTGGTCTGACGGGGGTCACCGCAGCACAAGGTCATCCTGGGACAAAGACACACAGGGAGACCACAGGAACAATGGACCACACGCTTTCACTCCCACAGCCCACTTCCTCCAGAGGGAAGCTTTAAAGTTACCGATCTGTGTCAAACTGACCCAGGCTTGAGATTAGCAGTAAGATGTTTCAAGTAGAAAAACATAAATGATTCAAATTAGTGTGACAATCTGCAAGAAATTGATCAGATGTTCAGTTCAATATAGGGGATAGAGGAAAGACTGTGGGCATGGGCATAACAACAAATCTCTTAAATCTTAAAGGTGCACTAACTCTTCTGTAGAGGGTCCACCATCCTGTTGTCTTCATGGAGATTGCCTTGCCTGGAATGTTCTACAGAATGACATTAAACTTGTTTATCTATATGAAGACAATTAGACAAATATACTGTGGAAAGTTCCAGGCAAAGCAATAGCATCTCTATGGGGGCAAGCAGGTGGTGTACCGTCCATCAGAAAAATTATGCGGTGCAGCTTCTTGGCTTAACACTTAGTTTAGTTTGGCCCCTTGATGTGCAAACGTAATCAGTACTATAAACTGTTAGCTTAATGAGATAAAAGGTAGGCTACATATATACAAAGCACATAATATCCAGGTGTGTAAATCTAATCATGCTCAAAGAGACGAAGGCGATTAGGGACACAATGGGAAATCCCAATCCCATATCCTCCAAAAGCCACACTCCTCCACCTGCTGACTACACGCCCCTACCCCCTCCTGCTAACACAACAAAGACATATTTAAACCAACCACAATCAGACAGGCCAGGTGGTGCCTGTGCCACTGAACAAACAGAGACATTTTTAGATTATTGTTTATGTAAGTATTTTATGGCTATGATAGGTCTTTTTACTTTTCAGAAGAAACACCCTAAAAGTTCTATCTTGTCCATTTGTCAACTAGTTCAATTTAAATGATTTGCAGTGGTCCAAAGTTATTGCTCACATCATAGCTAAGCGCTAAGTTGCGCTAAACAACTTTCAGAGGTCAAAGCGGATCACAATAATGATAACAACAACTAGCATGTTAACTGTGCACTTGATTCTTTGACAATAAAACACTTTACAATTGGATGCAGACAGTAAACAAACTTATACACTTATTTTGTCTCAAATGGATGGAAAAAAGGTACACAACACACAATGTTATGATCATGTCATCTGAAACCCACCAGTGCATCCTTGAATGTGAAAGTGAACGCAACCTATTAGCCATAGACAAAGAACAAAGAATAAACTCAAGTCTCAGGTCGACCCGCCATGACCTCTGACCTCTGCGGTGATAGAGCTGGATCTCCATGGTGTCGTCTCAGTCCTGAGTAATGGCTTTTTCTCGGGGGCTCTGTCAAGGCTCATTGGAAAAAATGCACCCTCCATTTGCAGCTACTGTTAACCCCATACCAGCAGCATGTGTGTGGGGACCCAGGTCTATCCTCTCACACAGTGGACTTCAGAGAGGAGCCCAGACGCTGTTTAGGTACTTGTGCTAAAGAGCCTGCAGTGAGCCATACGGCCTAGCTCAACATATCAATCATTTCTAACTGGATTTGATACAGATGTTTTATTGTCCACTGTGGAATATTTAAGAGGAAATGTGAAGACGTTAGGCCACCATCGATGCAATGGGTAAAGCATGAGGTCCATCACAACTATACTTTATTATAACTTTCTCAATTTCTCTTTTCAGTAAAGTCAGAGAGTTAGCACACAGTCTAGTGTAGTCCACCATGTACCTCAATGGTACAGTGTACACTCTTGCATTATTTATTTATTGATTGGTGGCTTTCAGATTAAAGAATGTGGTGATGTCATACTCTCAGATGGGGGCAAGAGCCAGTTTTTCCTCTTGACAACATTATACATTATACCCCAAAGGTAAATTCCCAAATATGGAACCTGATCAATTATATTAATGACTAAACCCAAGACCATGTTATATTACAACAAAAATCTACTGTTTTACAATATTCATTTGACCTGCCCCCCAAGAGTATAGTTTTCTTGTTTTATTAATAACGAAACATTTGACTTAACTTGCAAGTGCGCTGTTACTTTGAATCAATTACATGCATATAATAGTTTCCCATAGATACACAGACTTGTCCCAAATTGATAAACAAGTGCCTATTTTGATTTCAGACAAAAATAGCCAGCTGAAGACAGATGAACCAAACCCATCTCAGTCTCTTGTTTCGTTCTTCTCATTTTTCTTCCAATGTTGTTGTGCTCAGCAGTGGGCCAACAGGGAATGCTGGGAATTTGGGCACCTTCCGAGATTTTCCGAGCTCAAAAGCACCACCTTACAGAGGCCTGTGAGAGAGCCCTGGGTCTGGATATAATCAAGTTTCCATTAATTAAAGCACTGTGTGAAAAATATATGTACTTCATTTTAAGCCAGAATAAACAGCCAAGCACACACATGTATTCTGTTACAATGATTACAATGTGTTTTCTCTTAATCAAAAGTCTGCAGCTGGTGGCTACAGCTCAGAACCACCATCACATAACACAAACATATTAAACTAAATCTATTAAAATGGAAAATGGCTGGTTTATTGTTTAGAATAAAATATAAACATATCAAAAACTGTCTGGGATAGTCACAGGTAGTTGTTTGCACGTGGTTCTCATCCAACAACATCTCTGATTGGGTAAAATTGTCTGTACCTGGCAGCTGCATCCTTATGGTTCTCATCCAACACATTGTTATTTATGTAGCAATATTATTCAGTCTCTTCGGCCATACATAGCATCATAGCAGTTTTCTTTTTCTTTTTTTTTTTTTTTTTTAACAAAATATGCATGTACATTTTTCCTTAGTCATATCTATATTTTTATATTTTATCTTTATCTATACTTTATTTATTTATTTGTTAGTATTACCTTGACTTGTTTTGGTGCAGTGCTAACCTCTTGAGATGCAATTTTCATCCCTGTATTCAGTCTTGGTGAAAAATGTTCAGGAGCTTACCATTTGAAATTAGACACATATGTTCATTTACCCGGTGCAACTCAGTTTATAATCATGATTTATTTGAACAAATTACTCACACAGACTCATTAAATCCATTCGAATTCTGGCTGTTTCTGTCAGGATTTTAAAATAATTTGATCACCCTTGGACCAAAACCTCAGGAAAAATGAGGTGACTTGTTATATTACTTCTCTGCTACTTCAACCTAAATATATAGACATCACTCTTGCATTTTTACCCAAGATTCAATTTGGCTTTTGCTCATTATCCTTAAGAAACCCTTTAGATAGAACAGTCCTCTCACGAAATCCATCATCTGAGCAGTAAATGACAGTTTCTTTCTGTTTGTAAAGCAGAGTTTGGACCCTCAGACCCTTTTACCGGACGCTGATGGAACACGTGAGGAATTTGTAGAATCTTCAGATCACAGAACGGCTCTTAAAGTGGCGGTGGTGATGAATGGGGCCTGATTCTGGGAGGTGTGAGCCGATCAAAGGCGTGGTGAGGTCTGGCCCTGGTTTATGAGCGTGCTGGACAGAAGACCAGCTCATGGATGCATGCAGCACACAGGTTTGTGAATGGAAGGACTAAACTAGGACTAAACCAGGACTAAACCAGGGCTCACTGAACTAGGACTGAACCAGGACTCAAGCCAAGGCTAAAACAAGACTAAATCAGGACCAAATCAGGATTATATCAGGACTAAACCAGGACTCGAACCAAGACTAAACCAATACTTGAACCAGTACTAGGTCAGAGATGGGCTTAAGGGGCAATATGTAACTTTTCTGGTTTGTGGTCCATCATTTCTTTTTATTGAGATGTTACTACTTTGCCTGGAATGTTCCACAGTATGATATTAAAACATATCCATCTTTCATTATTAAATTGCATTAAATTGTTTCTGTTGAAAAAAAGCAAAAAGACTGCTTGAAAAACATTCTTACTGTGAGTTTGCCTCTCCACAGATCTGACCTGTATCTGGCCTCAATCAAGACAGATAAGTTGGAACATTTGAGGTAAACATCTCCATAGAGACAAGCAGGTTGTAAATCCTCCATCAGAAAAGTTACCTTTAACGACATAGTTCAAAACTAGGACTACTCTGGCACATCTATGAATAAACAGCACTAAATACTGTACCTCATCTTCTATGCACACGATTCATCAATACTTTATTTCTAACTAAAACTAGGTATAAAACCAAGTGTAGATGAGAGGTAAAGGAAAACAAGAACTATATCAGGCCCAAACCAGGACCAGGACTAAAGCAAAAGATTAACTTAATCTGCGTCTGTTTGAATACTGTGTATGAATTGTATGAATAAATGATTGGAATTTGGAAAAAGGCGTTGGCGCAGGTTGGCTACAGAAGCTCCTTTCCATTACAGAAAATCGTCAGAACTGTAAATAGTAAATCAAGCCAATGTTATTACTATCCTTTAAAGGACTAAGCAAGGGCTGAACCAGGACAATACCGGGTCTTAACCAAGTCTTAACAAGCACAGAAAGCATGGGTGTCAACATGATGGACTTTAGTATTTCAAAAACCCACCCCACCCCCACACTGAAGCGTAGAATTCACTTTTCCACTCCACACATGTGCGGGGCTCACGTCAGGGCCCAGAACTAATGCAGATTGCTCCTCTTCTTCCAACATGGACGCTTCCAAAAGGTTTGTGTTACTGCTGTGATGGATTAAGGTTTGCCCTGTCCTCGTAAATTTGACTCAGGGCTGTAAAAGTTTTCAAAAACACTGGGACAAAATATGAATGATCTGGGGATTTACATTAGGCAGTGTGTAGACCTTTGAACTAGAGGAGATGAGGAGTCTTTTTATTTCTTGGTAAAGCTGAGTTGGACGGACTTTAAAAGAATGAAGCTATAATTTTAGATGCTGTCTTTTCATAAGCCAACAATGACACAAATAAAATGTTTCAATCAGTTGGTTCTATAAACATGGGCTGTTTCAAAATGGTTATGTCTTTGTTAAAATACTATTGGTATATGAAATTTTGCATGAAATTGATAAAAAATAAACGGATGGAGACCGGAATTTATTACACTGTGGTGACGGAAATCTGTACACACATTCTAGTGGGACTTTTAGCTCTTTTATGGCATTCAAAGCTTTAGGATCTGTTCGTTTCAAATAGCCTTTCAAAAGCCTGGCTCTTTTTATATTCATTTATATGACAGAAGCCAATGTGAAAACTAATTTTATCTACAAACTAATCACAGAGAGAAATGACCAAGGCTAAGATTTGTTTAAAATTATTCAACGTGAGATTGGGAGTGTGTTTACCCACTGAAATTATGCATAATCTAAATACAATAATAATAATAATAATTTAACAAACTATTATTATGTTGCCAAATATGTTTTTTTTGTGTGTGCAAAAACCTCTCCCTTGTGTGGCCTGCTCTGCTTCTGTGCCAACTTTTATGTTGGTTCAATTTTAATCAATGTCAAAATATGTAAAAATTAGACAGAAAGAAAAAGATTAGAAAAATTAGACAGAAAGAAAAAGATTATCTTTTTAAAAATTAGATCCGGTTCCAGCTGCTCATGTTAAATATGCGCTATGTAACTTTTCTGGTGGAGGGTCTGTCAAATGCTTTTCTCTATGGATATGTCATTGCTCTGCCTGAAATGTTCCACTCTATGACATTAAACAGCTCCTCCTTACATTTATTAAATTACAGGTGCATTTATAGCTCAAAAACACCTACAAAAACAGGCATTCTGACCGTGAACGGGGTTACCTCTCCACAGATCTGACCTGTAACTTGGTCTAGTTTGGTCTCCGTGAAGATAGAAAGGTTTAATACCATACTGTGAAACATTCCAGACAAAATGATAACATCTCCATGGAGAAAAGTATTTGACGGACCCTCCACCACAAAACTTACAAAGTGCACCTTTAAGGAACCATTCAAAAGAGGCGACTCTTTCACAAATCTCATATCACTGACACAAGTGGGAACCAAAATCAGATTCCTATGAGGTAAAGCCGTCAAAATTGAACATGTTTTGAAGGAAAGATTTAAAGGTTTATTCATGATCAGGGTTCGCGTTAGGCCAAGTAGTCATTTTGCTTAAGGTCAGGATTAGTCCCAAGGAAATGAATTTAAGTCAGTGCCTTAAATATCCCCTGAAACCTGGAAATCTAACATGTGTATATAACATAGTAAACCTATTATTTCATGGTTCGTTTCATGACTTAATTGGACATTAGTAAAATCCTCCTTCAAACCTGCATTGTTTCTCTTGTGCAGGTCCCAGCTGCTGTTTCCCTGTGGTGTCATCCAAGCACAGGAAAGATGGAGTCGTCCTTTTCCTCTTCACGACTCTTAAATCACACACGCTCAGAGCTACAGGGGGCAGAGAGGGACATAAAACAGCCCCGTCCGACACGCATGAAAGACTGAGCTGGGAGGCAGGTCAGCGTGAAGCCCACATGCAAACCACCGAAACCACAAAGGACACAAGGAGCCCCTCAACTGATCCTAGAGGCACGTGCAAGACCAGGGCAACTGTGAGAGGTATGTTCATGTGTTCTCAAACTTGCATCATTTTCAGAAACTTAAAGCCCCACTGTGTAACTTTATAGCCAAAATATCTGCTAAAATAAAAGCAATTTGTTTCTATTGCCCTGAAAAACAGAAAAACATGTGTCCTTACTATGAATGGACTTGCACACAAACCTAACTCTTATTTGGCCTTCATCTGATTGTCTCCATGGAAATATTTTGCTTTTGCTATAATATTCCACAGTATGGCATAACACTTGCTTCCACACCATATATAAATATAACTGAATTCCAAATAGGAAGTTTGCATGTGCGCACTTCTGGCTCCATTGATACACTTTGTATTGAAATAAACTTCACCCCTCCTTCTGTAACTGCTGCTGTTAGGCTCCTCATTTTGGTCTCAAATTTGCCTAATAACTGCTGGCCTTGGTGAGCTTTATTTGACTGGAACCGAATGCTGTGGGTGATGCTGTACTCCCTTGATCTACTTTTTTATACAGTCTATGCGCCACACCTTAGCAATTAACAAATTAAAAAATGACATCAAACAAATATTATATTTTTTATAATGAAAATATCCTCAAAATGTTGCTTATAACAGGAAGCTAAACTCCACAAATTGGTCCCTGAAATGAGTACTTTAACTTATTTCAACTATGAATCATCTATTTCACACATAACTTAAACAAAACCTGCAGACCCTCTTCACTCTGTGCACAATAGCTCACATAAACATTCCCATCTGCTTTCATTAAAATGCCTGGAGTACTGTTGGCGAGTGGAGAATCCGTCTGGTTCAAATCACCTCCGAAAACACTGCGCTACCACTTTTCCTGCTGCACTGTTCTTATCATGTCTGGCCCTGTAACTGTTTTCACCGCACATAATTCCACATTACCTCCTCATTTCAACAAAGGCTAAATACTTGAGAACAGATACAGTAAAATGACACAGTAATGATGAAGGTGTAGGGATATTAGTATTGTTTTACTCTCATTTGCATTGAATTTTAAAGGTGCATTGTGTAACTTTTCTGGCGTAGGTCCATTAAATTCTTTTCTTCATGGAGATATTATTGCTTTGTCAGGAATGTTTCACAGTATGGTATTAAACCTTTCTAGATCAAACCAGACCAAATTACAGGTCAGATCTGGCTCACAGCCAGAATGCCTGTTTTTCAAGATAAACCACCTGTAACTGAATAAATATGATAGCGCTATTTAATGTCATACTGTGGAACATTCCAGGCAGAGAAATCACATATTCATCGAAACAAGCAGGTGAGAGACCAAAAAAGTTAGTGAGTGCACCTTTAACTTGAAGTCCAAAAAGTATAAGTAACTTTTTTTTTTTTTTTTTTTTTTTTTAAGTCTACCAGCTATCCTGTTCCTCATCTTATCAGTCATTTGCAATTAAACCAAAAAAAGGTTTCAGAATTTTGGAATTTCAGAAAAGATTTGACGGTTTACATAGCGATTAATAATTTAAAACATTATGTTTTGAATAAAAAAAGGTCCTCAAAATGTTGGAATATTTCTAACTTTATTCTTTATATAAAAATGTCTGTGTAGAAATATATTACGCAAAATGGATTCTTGTGAGTTTTAAGCCATGTTGTATTGCTATTACCTCAAGAACATACCTGGAGTTATGTTTAGTTTCATTCACATATGTTTGAGTAATTCTTTATTATTACAAATTATTACAAAACACAATTAAAATGTAATATTATTATAACATAGATCAGAAAATAGTGTATAATATGGGCCTTTTAAGGTACTGAAGCATTGGGGCTAACCACTCTCCCACTGCACCTCCAATATAATGATCTCCAGTCTATAAAAAAGCAGGTGAGGGACCCCAACCAAAAAGTTAGAGAGTGCATCTTTAACCTGAAGTCCAAAAAGTACAAGTAACTTTTTTTTTTTTAAAGTCTACCAGCTATCTGTTTTAACTCTACCAGCTATCCTGTTCCTCATCTCACCAGTCATCAACCATTTTCACCATTTCATCTCATCACCACCAAAAGAAACAAAACCTGACCACAGATCTTCAGTAAAATAATAATATTCAGCGTATGGACATAATGAAATATCACAAACTTGACCAAAACACTGTAACAGAACGTGACTCAGTGCCAGATTGGATGACCACTACTTGATATACAATACCGTCAAACTCAAAGGCGTTAATACAACACAGGAAATATAAAACTGAATAATATTTCACATGGATTTGTTACTTTGGAGCAGTATTGAGCAGCAGCTGTGAAAAGGATGGTGCTGTGGGCCCTGGAGATTACAGACACCAAAGACCAAAGTACTGGGATGAAACGCACCTTTGTACTTCTAAGATGAATGGGCCCAGTGAAACTCAGGCTCATCTTGGACTTAAAGCTGCTCTCATGATTTGTCAGCTACTGTATGGAGCGCTCTGATTCAGGACCACCGCTCTGAGGGGCTGTGTGGTGCTTACCAGATTTACGCCTTCAAAGGAACTGGAGACATGATATAAGACTGTCACATGCATATATGGATATTGTAATTAAAGGCCCTGTGCTGATGATTTTTCTACATTCTGTTCGGACCATAGAGTTGTATCACGTGACTCTCAAATATGAAAGACATCTCCTTTTGAAAAGTCTCGTAACATTTAGAACAAAATATAAAAGTATACCTTCTTTTACCAAAATTTGGTGCTTCAATTGTTGATTTATCAGAAAATCCATCTTCGCCTTCACCTTTTTTTTTTTTTGTGTAAGCAGTCATGTTTGTCTTTAACAGCTCCCACAGATGAATGCTGTCTTAACCCACCTCACCCCCAGTGTCTGCGTACATTGATATGTGAATGGGTGAGTGATTCCTTCATGTTAAGTGCTTTGAGTGTGTTGAAGCTGGAAAAGAGCTAAATAAAAAGTGACCATTTACTATTTTGTAAAAAAACACAATATTTAGGACAGTAAGCTTGGGTGACAGTCTCTCATCCATTCTGCTACCGTCTTTAGTTGCCAGGATATCTATCTGTTGTGTTGACAGTAAAAATGCTTAAAGACATAATAACATAACGATTTTCATATTGATTTTCATGTTGAGTCTTAACTTGAACTACAGCTACATCTGCTTTCAGCCCTGCACACACACACACACAAAGCACTGTCTTTTCTCAAATGACTATAACCTCTGGTCCATCATTTCTGGATCTCATCATGTCAGCTTTGTGATAAAGACTATCTCCCCAGACACTAAATCAGAGCAACTTTGAAGTCGTCATCTCACTCCATTATAGTACATATTGTGCCTTCAATCAAACTAATAAAAAGTCTGTAGGTTTAAGTAGCAAGTGCATGGATAAATCATTATTCTGATGTCTGTAAAAACAAAATACTTGGCAGCACTTCATAACTCATCATAACTACACAGCCTTAAAGGTCCTATATTAAGCAAAATGGACTCTTGTGAGTTTTAAGCCTTGTTATAATGTCGTTACCTTGTCAAAAACATACCTGGAGTTGTGTTTTGTTTCATTCACACGTTTGAGTAAATCTTTATTATTAGTCTGTCAGCAACTCCAAAGCTATGTAGTGGAAGTTTTCAAGTTAACAGCTCCTTTTACTTTTTCTTTAGTGGAAATTGGCAATTCCAGGGCTGAAATCATCCAAATGACTGTAGTGAAAGTGCATGGAGTTTAAAAACACAGCGGAGTACTTCCTATATTACCACATAACATCACAAGGTGGTACAGAGTGTTTCCTGTTTGAGAGAATAATAGAAGAACAAATCATCCCCTAACAGGTAAATGTGAACAATGATCATATCCATACTGGTCTTATGATGTAATATTGCCACATGTTTTGGGTTTTTGTTAAAGTCCTTTATCACACATGTCCATAGGGCTTTAGATCATAAAGATACTGAGAGGATTTAATGTGTTTTGTGTCTCTTGTTCATAAATGTTTTTACTGGAGGCAATGTTCAACTCTATGCAATTCTCATCAGGCTTGCAAAAGCTGCTTCCCTAATTTAATAAAGTGTACGATTATGGATCATTTCCTCTATTAATTCAAAATCATTTCAATATGCTAACATTCAAAAAGAGAAAAAACACAGATACATCTATTAGCTCATCTGGTTCAGATCTGATGTGCACTGCAGTTGACCAGTTCTCATGACATCTGCTCCTGCGGCTCTGAAGGATCGGACATATTTGAACAACCAATCATGACCAAGACACAGTGAATTTCAAATCTTAAAGGTGCACTATGTAACTTTTCTGGTAGAAGGCCCGTTACCTGCTTCTCTCCATAAAAAGAACAAGCCCACTCACAGTAAGAATGCAAGTTTTTTGTTATTTAGTAAATGCAAGATGAATACATTTAATTCCATACTGTGACATTCCAGACAAAACATCTCCATGGAGACAAACAGGTGATGAACCCTCCACCAGAAAAGTTACACAGTCCACCTTTAAATCAATAGCAATTCCATGAGAAAAGGAGGTGGTAGATCCCCCGTCAGAAAAGCACCTTTAAACAGTGTTTTTGCGGCACACTTTAAGTAAAAATTTAGAAGTTTGTCCTTGCCATTTCATTCTTTAAACATTATTTCCTCCACAATGTTTGCATAAATAAACCTGGTCTCTAAACTATAATGGTCCATAATGTGTTGACCAGGAGAAGAATCACATGTGTGGAGATGAGAGGCCTCAGGGAACTGTCAGTTGCAGGACCTTATAGACTGTTTAGCCCCGGCCCACCTGTATCTGATCATGGACCACATGTGTTAAAAGTCTGGACTTCACTTTTAGCAGGATTCCTCTGGACTCTCTCTGCTTTTCACCAACAAAAGTGCCCTGGGTCACACGTGAGATGAATATATATGATTTCAAATACAGCATCAACTAACAATTTTTTAAAGTGATACTCAAATTGCACGGCTGTCATTTCTGAGCAGTGTTGCAATAGTTTCCAAATATTTCCATGACAGTGACCATAACTAAAGTGACCAGACAGTAAAATGGTGTTCTCCAAGCTGTCACTGTGGCGATCAGCGGAAGTGTTGAGTGATTGTATTTCTCTGCAGGGAGTCGACCTGGGACTGGGGGCTTTAATGGGTAGAGGTCCAGAGCAGAGAGGGCAATAGAATGAAGGTCTGAGGTTTACATGTGTATTCAAGCTACCTGAAACCAATAAATATAAACTTTAGTGTAAAATATGGAATGAGGAGAAACTGTTTAACTTAAACGTGCACTGTGTAACTTTTCTGGTAGAATCCGCCACCTGCGTGACTCCATGTTGTTTTTTCCTAGAATGTTCTACAGCATGGCGTTTAATTTAACTAATCTCCATGGAGACAAGGCCGCATCACCAGGCCAAGTTACAGGTTATATCTGTGGAGAAGTTGGCCCGCTCACAGTAATAATGCATGTTTTTACAGTAATTTTGAGAAATAAAAACACCTGTAGTTAATAAATACAAGATATTTGTTTAATGCCATACTGTGGAACATTCCAGGCAAAGCAAGAACTTCACCATGGAGACAAGCAAATGACGGTGCACCGTGGAACTTTTCTAAAGGAAGGTATGTGTGAAAAACATTATAATGAGTGGGGTCACCTCTCCTCAGATCTGACCAGTAATGTGGTCACCTACTTTTCTACATGGAAATAGATAAGTTTAAACTTATAGATAAGTTTAATGCCATACTATGGAACATTCCAGGCAACGCAATCTCTATGCAGACAAGCAGTTGGCATATACTCTCCTCCAGAAAAGTGACCTAGTTCACCTTTAAATGGGAAAAAGGCTGTCTAATTTGAACCATGGCTTTGTGCAGGCAGAAGAAAGATAGATCAGAAAATTGCATAATATGGTTCCTTTAAAGTCCTGTTGCCATAACTTTGTTTTTCTCCGTTTCCAATACCATCCCACAGACAAGTTTCTACCTTTTTGTGTGTGTGCATTAAATCAACTTCATCCTTTTTCCTGGGGGCTGTGTGCAGACTGATCCCAGAGAAGCAGGGCCCCTCCCCTGTTCTCAGCGGGAGCAGCTCTATCAGGCCAAAGATCACAGTCTAATAGTGAGCATGTCCCATAGACCTGACTGAATGCAGGCTCCTAACGGTCACGAAAAGTTCCTAAGTTAAAGTTTAGCCAGTGTCGGAGTGTGATCTATTAGCTTTTCTTCTACAAACAGCGGGAGCTTTAAGGGACATTTAACAGAGGAAAGTGATCGCGTAGGCCCCTCTATTTTGTTTGCACAGTGACACAAGTTTAAAGCTGCATATAAACCTCACAAAAAACTAGACCCCAGTTTCTCATGGAATATAAAATGTGTGTAGAATCCCTCAATTTCCTTTTGGCATGGACTATAAAACGCTTTTCATTGATTTTAATGTGTTTCCCCATTCAAGTTAGCTGTCAAAGGTCCTGTATTATACAAAATAATGTTGTTACCTCGTCAAAAACATACCTGGAGTCGTGTTTTGTTTCATTTAGACATGTTTCAGTAGTTCTTTATTACTAGCCTGTCTATCTCCAAAGCTCAAAATGCTCTGTTCCACTGGTAATGTCATGAAGTGGTAGTTTTCAAGTTAACTGCTACCTTTTATCTTCAGTTTATATGTATTATATGAGTGCAGGAATTAGGTAAAAATGGTTCAATGACACTGCAGTTTCTGAGGACCAAAAGAATCAGCAAGGTAAGGTTAAGGTTTTTGTCACTATAGGGAAATTTGTCCTCTGCATTTGACCCATCCTTCAATGTTGCTCGTGCAACCTGCCAGGAATGGTTCCCCCTTTATTTACCTGTCGAGTATGTTTGGTGAATCTTGTACTAATATAGTGCATTCATGGAGCCAATCATATGCCCAAAACAATGAGAATGAAAAAAATATTTGATGATTTTGTGGCAAAAGGAGAATTCAAATACAAATTAAATTTCTCCTTTTGCCATGGATTCTACCTGGACGACTGAGGGATTCTACACACATTTGATGATTTTGTTAGAAAGCCATGTCCCTCTTTTACAACAACTCTGTGGGGAATCATAAACACTATTGTTTCTCAGGCTTAATGGACTAACTGATAGCCGATGTCTTAAATGTGTTTTTCTTGTACTCCAACTCAAAAAGGTCAATCCGGAAAATATAATGATTATTGATTTAAAACAGATGACTCATGTCTGCATTCCAGCCTTAGACATGCAACGGCTGTGATGGTTTGGCCCTGACATCTCGTTTAGACATTCCTACATGTCTCCTGTCTTCTCCTGTTGTCCAGATCAAACCTCAGCCCACAGCAGCTGTCCTCCTGAAGGTCCCACTGGGGCTCTCCCACTCTTCCCATCAGCAGGATACATGGACCAGGGCATGTTTGGAGTCCACACAATGACAGACAATCTGATAGTAGCAGCTATACCTCGTCATCATCTTGGACAATGATGTGATCCATAAAAATAAATAATACAAAAATTTAAGTTTTAAACGTATGTTCTACAAAGTGGTAAATCAGCTAAAAGAGGGGACTGTGTTTTCATCAGGACTGCTTCATACCATCATCATTTCCATTAAGCTTGTAGTGGTGCATATGGAGCCATGTTCCATATTAGGAACAGGAACTGATTTATGGAAAAAATAGCAAAATGAACAACAGGATCATGTAGAGCGAGTTCATATGAAAAATGTAAGACCAAAATGAGGAGGCTGACAGCAGCAGTTATGGAGGCAAGGGTGACATTTTCTCACTACAAAGTGAATTGGAGCCAATGGAGCCGGAAGCATGCCCATGATCACTTCCTATTTGGAACGCAGCGGCTGGTAGGTTAACTATGTGGATATGAGGCAGTGTCCCACCAGCAATCTGGTCAGAACTGAAAAAGCCAGTTTTACTCTTAACAAAGGAAACAAAGGACAGAACAGAAAAAGGAAACAAAGGAAAGAACAGAAAATAAACCCTATTAAATAAAAAGTAAAACAATGATTTTCAGCAGAAGCCAAAATGGAGGAGTGTTTGGTATGACAATCTGATAGTAGCAGCTCTACTCCTTCTATGAGTCCCTGTGGAGGCTGGAGGAGGCTGGAGGAGGACTCTGGGGTGAGATCAGGCCCAGCTGTAGCACCACAAAGCACACTTATAAAGACAAGAGCTCTAGACATAACAGAGAGACAGGTCCCACGTGGTGATCAGGTTGCTACGGTCATCGCTAGAAGAATGTGTGATTTAATGAAACAAAATGGAAGAATACAATGCTGTCAGAGGAAAGACGAGGAATTTAGGACCTCATAAAGATGTCATTTAATGAATAGATTTATATGGCAGATACTGAAGACTATATATGTGAAAATGGTAGCTCAGTAGAAATGAATGGAACAATGAACTGGAAGAACGTTAGAATGTCTTTTTCAACAACTTGTAGCCGAAAGATGTGAAAGAACTGAGCAAAAATCCCTTTATCTGTGCACTTAAGAATGCATAAGCACAGTACAGTTTTCCATTTTGTAGTTCCTCATTTGAAACAATTCCAACCCCACTGTCATTATTTAAAATGTGTTTATTTTATAATGAGGGCATTATTATTTTATCCTAAAAGATATTTTTGGTCTGCAGTCACCTCTTATGCTTCACTGTATGGTTTTAGATAACAGACACAGACACCATGACCCTGTCCTTATCCCCTGACTCCAGCAGGTCTGAAGTGACAGTGTTGAAGGAGGAGAGCTTTAATAATGGCTGCTCTCAGATTGATTTCCTGAATAAACACTGCGGCTGTAGGTTATGCACGACTCATTACTGAGAGCGAGGTCAGATAAACAGGTGATCTGATTCTCTTCCTGTTCCAACAGAGGGGCATTGACCACCTGTTGCCATAGGAACACTGGCCAATGAGACGAGATACAGGTCACAATATTCACACCTCACAGCTTGCTTAGAATTTCTCTTTGACGACTGAGATTACACAGACTTTTTGATTGAGACTATCCATATAATACCCATCTAAACAGATTAGAAAAACACCTCATTTGGTACTATTGTGGTTGAGAGAAACTTTTTCTGTTTGCTGCATGTCTCTTGGACTTTCAGATAATTTACCAAATTGACTTTTAATCTTAAGCTAAAAAAACTTTATTATTGCACTTTGTTTCTGCATTTATTTAAAGGCACTCTACCTGATTTTTTACTCTCTTAAAAGCATGAAAAACAAAACTACTTTTATTTACATAATATTTTTCTGTCGTCTAAATCAATTCCTCACTTTCTTAACACATTTCTAGCATCCTAATTAAACCAGATGAGTTTCACTTTTCACAACTTTCAGAGGCCAGCGGATAGTTTTGCCATCACAGTAATGCTAACAAACATTAACATACTAACTACGAACTTTGTCATTTTTAATAAAACTTCTATAATTAGATGCAGACAGCACACAGATCTCATTTTGACACCAACAGCTGCTTTTTAACATGTCTCTACTGGAACAAAACAAGGCTACATAGAAAAAATCAGGTGCAGTCTCATTAATATGGAGAGAAGCAGCAGGTGAAATGAACACCATGAGCATTTTTCTCCTCTTGATCTTGTTTGGGACCTAATCAGAAGATTAGCCAACAGTATTCTGTGAAGTTGAAGGGGAAAACCAGTATACCCTGTGGTGACCCACTGTACCTCAGGAAGAACTGTGAAAGTTTTATGATGTCACTTATGTGAAATAGATAATTATCGAGAAAATGGTTCAAAATACTGCATACAAAAGTTTAGCCCCAGTATGTTAAAACATAAATTATACCTATGGTGCAAGATGAATATTTGTTTTCCTGTTTAATATTTGAAAACAGTAATTATAAGCAACTTGGTTCACTTTACTTGATGAAACTGTTGCAATAAGGCACACATACAAGTCAAACAGAAGTCAAAGCCCATATAAGACCAGAGTAAGCACACACCATAAACTCCATACATTACTATGGCTTTGGCTCAGGTCCATTCACTCCCTGCCTCTGGAGCTACTGCTGCTAGCAAAAAAGGGAGTACTCATGAACCAAATGAAGTTATAAAACATTTAAGGTCATGTCAGAGGAATGTTGTACCATAACAGTAACTACAGGGAGGTGCTGACTCAGGTTATATATCTGCTGACTGGCCATGCATAAAGATGGAATCAGAAAACCAATGTTCTATTTAAAAAGGACAACATTTATAAAGTTTAGAACAGCGGCTCTCAAACCTTTCAACCAAGCACCATCAACGAAAAAATGTGTCTTTCTGAGCGCCACCAGATCTAAACCAGGTCTAATTTATGGTTGCATTTTTAGGTAGCGCTTTTCCACCTCCAAGGCACTCAAAGCGCTTTACAACAAGGAACCACTCACCCATTCACACACCAGTGTTCTCAGACACTGGACAGCTGGTGTGATTCCAGCTGTCCAGCATTCATCTGTGACAGCTGGAATCACACCGCCAACCTGTGGGTCAGTGGATCTGACCGCTAAATCAATGATGTTTTTTTGTCGATCGCGGGATTCGATCCGCCACGTTTATCCACTGAGCTACTGCCGTCTGCATTTTAGGGCTAAACAAGGTCTAAAAGCAGACTATATCATTTCCATTGTAGTTCTAAACAAGAAATTATCTAAAGGAGCTGGATAAAATGAACTCTAAATTAGGCAAACCCACAAACTGAAGAGCTGTACCACCTGAAGGAGCTTGTGTACCACAGTTCGAGAAATACTAGTTAGAAACTATTGTGGCACTATAGCCTGAAGGTGGGCTCCGCTACTTGGGTGCAGTCTAACTATTGGTTAGGGGTGACATCAGTCAATCCATAAAGGCGCTCCCTTTCCATCTCCTCGCCCTCTGACCTCATACTCTTACTTCCGGTCTCCTGTTGCTGACGCCACTGGTTCACCATTCTGAGGT
Source organism: Taenioides sp. WSHXM2023 (assembly GCA_029959045.1). Classification (NCBI taxonomy): domain Eukaryota; kingdom Metazoa; phylum Chordata; class Actinopteri; order Gobiiformes; family Gobiidae; genus Taenioides; species Taenioides sp. WSHXM2023. Next base: position 10,713,099 of record CM057103.1, on the reverse strand, counting down.
ACTAGTCCAGATTTAATGCTAAGTTCAATATTCAGTACGATTTGTTGTTTCCTTTTGGTGTTTTTGTTGTGTGCCGCCCGTCATTCTGTAAAATGTCTTTGAAACCAAGTGTCATTCAGTGAACTGTGGAATGAATTGACATAATGCCTTATATTCATTTAATTATTGGTTTAGCCATTAGCCACTACATTGAGCTAAGTTAAAAAGTCTTAGAATACTACACAATGAAGCATCAGGTGGTGATATAATGCCATGGTCTTTGAAGATAAACATTGGGCTGGTTCTTTAAAGGCCCCATCTTGGTCAAGGCTGGACATCCCACACACTTGCACACAGGGATGAGGAGCTGCTGGCACAATCAAAGAGGAATTCCTAGAAAGATTCACACAGGGAATTGTGAGTCAGGTTCAAGCACAAGTATGCATTTGTCAAACTCTTGTCTTGTGTTTATTTGGAAAGGAGTTTCTTATAAGGAGCAGTATGTTAATGTATGACCTTCAGAACAGATGGAGCAGGCTGAAGAAGGCTGAACCAACCACATAAGAGCCTGGAGCTACATTTCTAGTGCTGATACCGTTGACAAAAACATAATTTAAAACGAATATAATGTGTATAATGTAAAGGTGCACTGCGTATTTCTAGAGGAGTATCCACCACCTGCTTGTCTCCATGGAAATGTTATTCCTTTGTCAAAAATGTTCCACAGTATAGATTAAACCTATCTATCACAAGAGAGACAAGCAGGTTACAGCTACATTAATTTACAATTCAGATCTTTTACCAGAAAATTTACTTGCTACGAAACATCACTCAGTTATGCAATTTGGAACAGGAAGTCATTGAACCTGTTTCTATTTTTAAATCATTTTAGATCCTTCAACCTTTCACCTTTACTGACCTTGTCCTCATGTGACCCATCCTTTAATCTCTCTGGGTATTACTGTCATGGGGAATTAACTAGGTACATATTTTTGGTGGATTGGGACAAACCACCCACTGCCCAGCCACATGCCAGTATCAACAGACTTTTACTGTACATGCAAAATACAGGTTATACAGGTCCTGTGTTATGCTAAATTAACTCATAAGAGCTTTCAGTCATGTTACAATATTGTTACCTCCTCAAAAACATAACTGATGTTGTGTTCTGTTTCATGCACACATGTTTTGCGCAATTCATTATTATTAGTCTGTCTTCATCTTCAAAGCTCAAAATGCTCTGGTCCACCTTGTGATGTCAGTAGTTTTCAAGTTAACAGCTTCTTTTACCTTTAGTTCAATAGATAATGGCAATTCCAAGGCTGAAATGATCCAAATGATTCTAGTGCAGGTGTGTGGAGTTTAAAAACACAGTGGAGCACTTCCTGTATTACCACATGACATCAAGTGTTTTCCGTTTGAGAGAAGAACTCTTTAATATACAGAATTTGTGTGTTAAAATGTGTAAATGAAGCAAAACACAACTCCAGGTATGTTTGTGATGGGGAAACAACATTAATATGGGTCCTTTAATCTTTATTCACTCACTTTCTATTCCAGTACAACACAGCTCAAACCCTGAGTCACATGCACTGTATAACTATAAACCACAGTTGTCCTGGCGTGTAGCATAGAGCCCAGTGTTAAGCCTGTGGGCACTATTCACTCAGAGCTGTTCATGTTTTCCTTCTTCATATGAAATCCTGCTTGGTTCTCTGGCTGCTGTGCTCTGTCAGGACCGGGGGTGTACAGCTGAGCTCCTCTTTATGAATGCCCTGCTTTGTCCTTATGTGTGGGCCTGTGCACCTCTGCTCATAGGAGGAGGCGAGAAAAGGAAAAAGTAGAAAGCTCACCTCAAGACTGGGGCAATGGAGCCAGCACAAAACACCTTTAATGGGAAATTCCAACTCTGGCTAAATTTGGAAGGTTTTAAGCTCCTGGGATGAGCTCATTCTCCACAAAATGAAAAAGATATAAGTGAGAATGACAGTGTAGTTTGGGGAGAGGGAGGAGGAAGGAAGAAAGGAGGCGAGAGGGCGTGCTGTGAGGACCACTGTTTTGGGTTATTCTGAAGTGACTTAGGCAAACTTTATTTATCCATAAGGGAAATTATTTGGACGCAGTAGCTCACACGTCACAATATCTTATAATAACCAAAAGCAACAATAAAAATTAATTCAAAATAAGTAGCAAAAATAACAAGAGACTGGTGCCAAATAAGGCATAATTATATAAATGTGGATGAAATTTGATGGATTCAAATAACAGTACAACTGAAATTGCATTTTAGTGGTTTTATAAACAGTGCGTTTGTAACTATTTGTGGGTCTTGATTCATGAAGTGGTGGATTTTTACACCAGATGTTGGTGATCTTTATAAGTGTGTCTTGCCAATTGACTAAACAACTGCATGTGCTAAGGTGGTGCAAGATCGAAACCAGCAACCCTGAGATTAATGGGCAAAAATTGTACCTCCTTTACTCAGGGATTCAAGCCTGCAAACTGATTAAAGACTTAGCAAAGGTTTAAGACATACTTTCACCAAACATTCTTTTTAGTGTTTACTTGGGAGACAAGCTCCATACCTGCTCCCAACAATCCTATCTGTATGGTTTCTATGGTAACCTACCATCTTGAAAATGCCTAATCTTCTTGGATCTCGGAGGCTAAACTGGATTGGGTCTGGTTAGTACTGGAACGGGAGACTGTTGGGAATACCAAGTGCTATGTGAGACAGCAGTGGCTCAGTGGTTCTGTCCACCAACCTAAAGGGTGGAGGATTGATTTCTTCACAGACCAGTTTATACTGCCAAGACTTCACTCCGTATGAATGTGGTGTGTCATTTAGGGCTGGGAGATATGACAGCATTAATTAATCATAATGTTTTTCCTCATATCGAGCGATCACAATTTTTGATTTGATTGTATTTTTGTCTTATTCAAACAAATAAAAATGTCTTCCAAAATACATTTCATGGACATAAATAATAGGAATTAATGTTTAATGTTTGTGTACTATTTGACACTATAAAGGTCCCATATTATGCTGTGTTATAATGTTTCCTCATCACAAACAGACCTGGAGTTGTGTTTTGTTTCATTCACACATGTTGAATGAAACACACAAACCCTGCATATTTAGTCCTTCTCTCATACATAAATCATTCTGTTCCACCTTGTGATGTCATGTGGTAATACAGGAAGTGCTCCACTGTGTCTTTAAGCTCCATACACCTTCTCTAGAATCATTTGGATAATTTCAGCCCTGGAATTGCCAATCTCTGCTGAACAAAAGGTAAAAGGAGCTATTAACTTGAAAATGACTGCTTCATAACATCACAAGGTGGAGCAGAGCATTTTGAGCTTTAGAGATGTAGACAGACTAATAATACATTGTTACTCAAACATGTGTGAATGAAACAAAACAAAACACTAACCCTAACTCCAGGTATGTTTTTGATGAGGTAAAAACATTCTAACATGTCTTAGAGCCCACAAGTGTCAATTTTGCCTAATATAGGACCTTTAAAATACCACATTTGCTTACAATAGATGTGATTCTTTATAACAGGGCTAACCCAGAATCCCCAATAAATACAAGCTTAACATCAGGCTCTGTCAATCAACACATGGACCACAAAACCACACTGTTAGGCTTGTGGAATAAGAAGTGGGATCAGCATTCTGTCTTCACCTCTCACCATATATATTTCAATCAGCTGTAGTATTTAAACAACTGTATCTCTTTCAACCGAACATGCCTTATGGGGTTTTCACTCTCCCATATAACTGACCTGATCCTTTCACACCAGAACAGACAATGCAGCTCTTTTAGAAAAATCCAAGTTGTAGTGAATTAAACTTAGTGCAGTGTTTTCTTTGGGTGAGATTTCCACTTTTGTAGCTTTAGCCTTTACCTGCGTCTCTAGACTCCGGGTGGTGCTGTGGTGGAGTAAGATTGACTCCTACAAAATAACAACCACACCACAAAGAAGTGCTTTCTGTGGCCGGGCCTTTTGCTTTCTTTGCCCAAACTCTCATTAAAGTGTGGCTATGGAGGAGAACAGGGCAGTGCTGAGGTCCAAGAGTGAATGCGCTTAAAGGTGCACTGTGTAACTTTTCTGGTGGAGGGTCTGTCACCTGCTTCTCTCCACACTGCAAAAACTCAAACCTTGCCAAGATACAATTACTTGAATGAAAATTACTTGTTATCTTGATTTGAGTAAATTTTACATGACAATTAAAATTATCTTGCAATGGAATAAGCCTTTTTGTGCTTAAAATACGAAAATAAATCTGGTTACACAAAAGATAAGAAAAAATAACAACTCTTTGCACTTAAAATAAGAAAATAAACCATATATAGCTTGATTCGAGAAAAAATAAGTTATTCCTTTAGATACTTTTAAGTAAAATCTACTGAAATCAAGTTAAATATTAATAATTTGAGTAATTTACACCTAGATATTACTTTTTGTAGTGCATGGAATGTTCCACAGTATGGCATTACACATTTATCTCTATGGAGACAGCAGGTGACACTGCAGGGCCAGGTTATATGTCTGATCTGTGGAGAGGTGAGCCCACACAGTAAGAATGCAAGTTTTTAGGTCAATAAACAAAACAACATAAATAAAACAACAACATCTCTGTGGAGACAAGCAAGTGGCGGACCCTCCACGAGAAAAGTTACACAGTGTAGTTTAGAGTAAGATTCTGTTTTGTTTTACTTTATTTTTTTGACCCAGATAGTTTGACTTGTTTCAAAATAGTTATTTGTCTACGTTAAGTAAATTACACTTACCTGTAGTTGGAATAGTGGATAAAATATATATTGATAATAGTTTGAAATGTTAATTCAGGTAAAAAAAAAAATGAACTAAATCTAAAAAAAACATGACATTCTAAATCCATGGAATTTAATTTATTTCATGCTTTTCTGAAAACACAGGGCCCCAAAATACCCCCACAGACTCTGGGTTAGACGCTGCTTTACAGTGCCTTGTATGGAGGGTGGTCCCACATCATTTCACACATATATTTGGATTAAACATTGGGTTCATAGTGGAGATTAGTTCAGTCTGGAGTGAAGACTAATATAAAATGTATGTTCAGATGAGTGAGAGAGTCTTTCTTTTTTCTTTTTCTTTCTTTTTTTTTTTTCAACTTATTCCCCCCAAAGCCCCAAAATACACATATTTAATCTTATCGAAATGACAATGGATACAACTCAACAGCACAATCTATCAAGGATATTGTTTTCCTTACCTCTGAATGTTAAATGGATGAATGTTTAGACCTATTTTACCTATTTTCTCTTAAAGGGCTACGCTATTTTCTGATCTATTTTATAATGTTCTTTACCTTCATTAGAATCATTTGGATGATTTCAGCTAAGCAAAACTGACTTGAAAACTACGGCTTCATGACATCACACGGTGAAACAGATCATTCTGATCTTTGAAGATGTAGACAGACTAATAATTCAGGATTACTCAAACATGTGCAAATTAAACTGAACACAGCTCCAGGTCTGTTTTTGAGGAGGTAACAACATCATAACATGGCTTGAAGCTCAGAAGAATCAGTTTTGCGCAATACAGGACCTTGAATTATTACATTCCAAATATTTTTTGATGTGGAACTTGGTGTGAAACATTTGATAATCTTCTCAATAGGACATTAACTAATTATCATTCACAGCAGCATGTTTCTTATTAGCCTTTATTTGCTCAGTTTTATGACACTGGTGGAGCCCTATCTGCAGAGGCTATATCCACTCATCTTAGGTTTTTCATTTATTTATCTTTGCTTTTTTACTGCTTCTCTTTCAGTAGCCATAACAGCTCCTATGACCTGCCATGTTCTTCTGATTATCCACCGTGGCCCTGTGTTGTTGCTGCAGGGAACCTAAAAACATATGAATTTCAGTGGGATTTGGCCTTAGCTATGGGGAAAATGTTATCAAAATATTACATACTTGGATAGTTTTTCTTTAACTTTTTTGCATAATAGTTCATATGCCTGCATGCAATGTCATAAGATCCTTTAGTTTAAAGGTCCTATATTATGTAAAATTTACTTTTGTGAGCTTTAAGCCATGTTAGACTGTTGTCACCTCATCAAAAACATACCTGGAGTTGTGTTTTGTTTTAGTTACACGTTTAACACACAAACCCTGCATATTTATGCTGAGTTCTTCTCCATACACTCCAACTCTAAACTCCATAAACCTTCACTAGAATTATTTGGATAATTTCAGACCTGGAATTGACAATCTCCACTGAACAAAAGCTAAAAGGTATAAGGTATAACATGGCTTAAAGCTCACAACAGTCAACTTTGTGTAATATAGGACCTTTAGGTGAGATTTTGACTTGTTTTATAATGTAAATAAAACTAATTTGCAGTCCTGGCCTTTTCACCTTTGAGCCCAGGGTCACACAGGGGTCACACAGAGGTCATCAGACACTTCTGCTCAACAGATGTAATGTCAGTCATGTGTTTGTTCAAAGCGCATAAAATTAGGTCACAGGATTTGGACCCTCTCATTTCCTATCAGAGAGATCGATGCAAATATAAGCACTTTCAACACACTTCCTTGTGATTAGCAGTTGCAACAAAGAGAGGAAGGACCATCATTGTTTCTCCACTGGGCTCTTATTGTTATTATGTGCCAATAAACCACAGACTATATTGCAAAAGGAAATAATAATATGTAGATAATGTACATATGGGGGCTAATTTACGGTAAAAAAGTATATCAGAATACCAAGGAACCGGAAATATTCTTAAGTCTTGTTTTCCTCGTGTTACACAATAGCCAATAGGTCTGACGTTTGAGATTACCTGGCTTCAAATGCTGCTTTCTTTAACTTATTTTACAATAGTGAAATGATTCCTAATAGGAAAAAATTATAATAATGATTAAAAAAATAACTCAAATAAACAAGCATCTGGGCTTTGGTCTGTCCTAGTGCATTATGGTTTTTCTTTATTTCTATCTTCCATTCTTATTTTTTAGGGGGTCCATCTGCATTCTGAGTAGTTCTGAAATAAAGTACAATGAAAAAGGGAAATGAGATTTTGCTCATAAAAGCCAAAAAAAAAAAAAAAGGATGTAACCTTAATAAAGACATATTCAAGAACAAGAATATATGAATAACTAATTTCATCCATCCATTTTCCTCCGCTTTATCCGGGGCCGGGTCGAGGAGGCAGCAGTCTGAGCAGGGAGGCCCAGACTTACCTTTCCATGCACACTTCCTCCAGCTCTTCCAGGGGGACCCCAAGATGTTCCCAGGCCAGCTGAGAGACATAGTCTGCGACTGCATGAGCTGTGGCATGCTTGGCCCGTCGGTACCTGTCAGCTGTCTTAGGAGTCCCACAAGCCAACAAGGCCCAATAGGACTCATTCTTCAGCCTGACGGCATCCCTTACTTCCTGCATCCACCACCAGGTTCGGGGATTGCCGCTGCAACAGGCACCGGAGACCTTGTGACCACAGCTACGAGCAGCCACATTGACAATGGAGATGGAGAACATGGTCCACTTGGACCCCTTGTCCCCAGTCTCCCCCAACATCTGGGAGAAGCTCTCCTGGAGGTATTAGTTGAAAGTCCTGCTGACAGACGGTCACCAACAGACCTACACCACTCAGGTTCAGATCAAGAAGGCCATTTTTCCCGATCACTCCTCACCAAGTGTCACTGGTGTTGCCCACGTGAGCGTTGAAGTCCCCCAGTAGAATAACGGAGTCCCCGGTTGATGCACTGTCTAGTACTCCTCCAAGGAACTCCAAGAAGGCCGGGTACTTCGCACTGTTGTTCAGCCCTTAGGCTGACACCATAGTGAGAGACCTGTCCCCGACCCAAAGGCGCAGGGACGCAACCTTATCATTCACTGGGGTGAACTCCAACACGTGGTGGCTGAGCTGTGGGGCTATAAGCAAGCCCACACCACTGCTCCGCTGCTCCCCGTGAGCAACGCCAGAAAAATGGAGGGTCCAACCCCTGTTGAGAAGTTGGGTACCAGAGCCCAAGCTGTGCATGGAGGTGAGCCCGACTATATCTAGACAGTACCTCTCAACCTCCTGCACAAGCTAGGCTCCTTCCCCCCAGTGAGGTGACGTTCCACGTCCTTACAGCCAGGTTCTGTGCCTGTGCACTAGGTTGTCGTGGGCAAAGGCCCGGCCACCAGGCACTTGCTTTCGAGCCCCAACCCTGAGCCTGGCTCCAGGGTGGGGCCCCGGCTGCGCCATACCGGGCGACGTCACGATCCTTGGTATTAGACTGTTCATAGGTATCTAAATTTCAAAATAAGATAAATACTGCCTGCTGTCCCTAATATTAATACAAAGTGGAGTTAATATGATTAACTTAGATTCAGGAGCTGGACCACCACTCAGCCTCCTCGCCAGCCAACCACAGCTCATCTCGAGCACGCCTTCAATTACCCAGAAGCCCTATTTATACAGCCTATCCCAACAACACCGTCCATGTCAGCGCTCTCGACCCCCTTCCTTCCACCCTGTGTCTCGTCCCTCCTTCAGCCTGAAGACATCATCTTTAAGGAGGGGGGGTTCCGAATCAGCTGGGTGACTATTTTGGATTGGAGATGAAGCCCCCACCCCGAGTCTCCCCCCAGCCATTACATCTACTCACCGTCAATAAATATCTTTATCGTATTCCACTGTTGTGGCGTGGTCCTTGCTAGTGAATATATATTATTATAGCACACTTTTTTTATGTTTTTGCCAAATTGCTTTTCACCTACTTCCTGTAATAAAATCCTCAGTTCAAAATTGTGTTTTAGTTTTAATTTTACAGCCATACTAAAATCTTCATTTGATTCTGGGGATGTTTCCTGATGTGAGTGATTTTGTTATTCTGGCTGTCGTCATGCACCTCCTGTGTGGCCTGTTTGAAGACACTCGCTCGCCCATAAACAACGCGGTGGTGAGGGAGTAGCAGCAGGATGTTTATGTGGAGCCCAAAGAATTAGAAACCACAGCAGTTTTAGCAGCTACCAACCCGTGCAAAGTCGACCTCACTGAGATCTGTAAATCCAGTGAATGCTCCAAGTTCAATTTCACCAGCAACGCTTTTACTACATGAGGAGATCTTAACAGGTTGGGTTTAATTCTAGTGTTCGGTCTTAAAAACTTGTAAAGTCAGATTCTCACACACTACCTGCCACGCACACCAAATGGATGCAGTGAGAATGAGATAAACAGACTGTATTAGATCTACAATACTCCAACCAAACATGCAATGCGGGTAGTCAAAATAGTGTGAAAATTGCACCCTTAAAAGTAAATCATTTTATTGCAGCTACCATATGTTAATAAAAATAAACTAACCATGGATTGATGACAGATGTGACTCTTTCCCACTCATTCCCAATCAACAGTGCCTAAGTTATAAATAAAATGTTTTCAGTTCAATTTTTAATGAGCTGTGATTTGCAGGTTAAAACTGGTTTTAGTGGACACAAAGCAATGTATTCAAGAGAATGAGCTGTATTTTGTAGCCATTTAAGATATTGCATTAAAAGGTAATTTCATATTTTTGATGTAACTCCCTTGTGAGCTTTAAGACATCTTATAATGTGTTTTGTTTTGTTCCACCTTGTGATGTCATGAAGCGGTAGTTTTCAAGTTAACAGCTACCATTTACATTTGTTCAGCAGAGATGGGCATTTCCAGAGCTGAAATCATCCATCATGCAGGGTTTGTGTGTTAAAGGTTGTATGGAGGATTTTTTTTGTTTCAAATTGTCAATGATAGCAGTATAGAGATACAGCACCCTTGTAATTATGATGACCAAGAAAAAAAAAGAATGAAAATGAAAAAAAAAAAGAAAACTGTGGACATGGTGGGGCCAGATAAACATTACCCATTACCTAACAGCCAATAGATAACGAGGTAGCCTCGTTATCTATTGGCTTAGGTTGTCAATCAAACTCCCTACGCTTCTAGCGTAACTGACTTGCCGGCGTGCTGGGATTATCTGGTTTACGTACGCCTCACACGGATTCCACAAACGCAAGATGCTGTTTACTCAACCAACACAGCGGTTCTTAGCGGCTTTTTCCAACTGTAGCTTCCTCGCAGTTTGCACAAAGTTTGTTGCAATGGCAGACAAGAATCCACTACCAGTTAACTGCAAAAGAAAGTCAGTTTTTGAGGTCGCGGAAAGAAGAAGAGAAGGGGAAAAGAAGCAAAGCTAAACTTGGGTGATTCTCAGAGATTCCTTCTATCGATGACGTGCACTGAAGCAGAGGGTCTAAAGACTGACGCGTTGGTCTCTGGACAGGCAACTTCTGCATATCATTTGAAAACGTACAATATAGTTACAGCAGCAACAACCTTTAAAGAAGATGTGTGAATGAAACAAAACTCCAGGTATGTTTGTGATGAGGAAACAATTATAACATAGATTAGAAAATAGCGCAATATGGGCGATTTAAGAATATTCAGGCTTCGTAACTACTTAATTAATACCCTAACCTCAACCCCAACTCCTTAATTAAGTATTTACTAAGCCTGAATCATTCTTAATAAACTGTTCATTATGAATTAAATGTTTGTTCATATTTTATTAAGATTTATTTAGGTGTAGTTATTATAACATTGTACCGAATTAATGCATAGAGTATACATATATTTCACCTGAAAATGACTGAGCTGCCCTTATATGAAGCCAAAGTTCTCAGTGTAAATGAAAACAGCACAGTTGTGCTTTTATGAGGCTGCTGCTAATCTGTTCCATGTGTCCTGAGAGCTGCTGTATCCACGGGGCCCTGAGAGCTCCCATGGGAACTCCAGAAACTCCAAACTTTTAACTTTTTATCAATAAGGTGCATTTTCTGAACCACAGCGGCGGCAAGTTTGAACTCTCCTCTTAAACCTCAGGGAAAACACTGATCCTGACTTAGAACAACAAGATTTTGGCTTGACTCTACCTGACATTTTAACTTTGTGTGGAAAACGGAGTGATTACTGTGAACAATGGCTCTTTATTGGAGCGTGTTAATAAAAGCAGGTCAAATGTTACTACTGCACTAAGTTACAAACTGTCAGTGATTTGAAATGCCATTATAAAGATTGTAAGATCATGAGAACCTTGACTGCATGTGTTACATATTGGGCACAAAAACTATGGTTCAAATAGGGGGTATCCTACTAGAGCTATAGCTGTATTACAATAGAGACATGAAGTATGGTATTGTACATAATAATTCAATGGTTCTCAAACTTTAGTTGTACCACACCAAAAATATTTCACCCGATGAGTACTGCCAGATCTAAACCAGGTCTGAAACAGGACTATTCTATGTCTAAATTAGGGCTAAACCAGATCTGAGGTAAGCCTACACTATTGCTACTAGTTTCAAACAAGTGTAACTTAAAAAAAACCCCAAAAACACTACATTCAACAAATATTTAAACTTCAGCAGGATTAGTGTACTACCTGAAGGAGCTTGTGAATGAGCTAGTAGTACATGCACCACAGTTTGAGAAACAATAGTAGACTTTATTGTTCCTATAGGGGAAATTTGTCCTCTGCATTTGACCCATTCACAGTACCTTGGGGTCTACCTCCAGATGTTGAACTATGTTAAACCCACCTAAACATGAGGAGAACATTGAAACACAGAACTACTCTAACACACACTGATACTGGAACAATTTAAAGTCACCTGAAATCATTTAAAGGGCCCATATTACGCTATATTTTTTACACTATGTTATAATGTTGTTTCCTCATCACAAACATACCTGGAGTTCTGTTTTGTTTCATTCACACATGTTTAACACACAAACTCTGCATATTTAGAGTGATTTTTCTCTCAAATGGAAAACACTTTGTTCCACCTTGTGATGTCATGTGGTAATACAGAAAGTGCTCCGTACACCTTCACTAGAATCATTTGGATCATTTCAGCCCTGGAACTGCCAATCTCTGCTGAACAAAAGGTAAAAAAGTAGTTATTAATTTTAAAACCACTATACCACTATACCACTACATGACATCACAAGGTGGAACAGAGCATTTTGATCTTTGGAGATGTAGACTGACCAGTAATAAAGGATTACTCAAACATGTGTCAGTGAAACAAAACACAACTCCAGGTCTGTTTTTGGGGAGGTAAAAACATTATAACATGACTTTAAACTCACATGAGTCAATTTTGTATAATATAGAACCTTTAAAAATCAAAGTCATTTGGGAAGGAAATACTTATTTATAAAAATGAAAACCAACATGTTTTATAATTACACCTATAAATACAGTACTCGGTGATTTGACACATTTTGCCCCAGTTCCTTTGCAGTACAATAGCCTTTTCAGTTTATTTTCAAAATCATTAAACCCCACATCATATTTTCCATATAGCATTTGTTTGGGATTATTAATGGGATTTTAAGCAAAGGTTACATCATATTAAGCTTGTAATTTATTCTACAAACTGAGCACAATGCCAAAAGTGGATTTGCACTGGGCCCCTGTAATCTACTGTATTGTGTACGGTCTATATGTGAAATAAGTGAACAGCCCATTAGAATGTAAACAAACTTTGACAATGATCTAAGACTAGACTGTTATGTACAACTCCACAGGGGAATAGGGACTATGTGTGTAGTGATGCTAACTGCTTTCATACAAGTATCACAGCCAATCTAAACAAGTTCACCCAGACAGTCCCATTTCTCTTTTAATCACAAGAGATCAGAATCTTTAAAGGGAGGGGTGATTCTAGGGACAAAATACACAAAAAATACACAAAAATACACATATACATGCAGTGAAGTAGTTACTGTTTGCAAACTGGATATGAGGTGAGATTGAGGGTTTTGTATCCAAGTTTCATTCCACGCAGGATTTACAGCGCTCTTTGTTATGATCTGTTTCCAAATTTAGCATTCAGGCCCCGGGTTAAAAATAGAGCTTGGCAAATGACTGTAACTATAAAACAACTGTGTCGGAAGAGGTGCTTAAATGACTATAATGTTTGTTGTCATTGGCCTGGGTTTACATGTTGAAAAATGTTCCAGGGCTGAGAAACTGATTGGGAAACAGGATTACTCAAACATGCAAACAAACACACTATCTATTTGGAAACGCGTTCAAAATTCTATGAAAATTTACTAAGAAAATAAGCAAAACCATTTGAAATATTAAGTTATATGATTTTATGCTGGTGTTGTCCAGGACTGTTCCATTTTAACAAATGTTTTAAATAGTAGTCATCAGAGGGTTGTCAAAAAAGAAAAAAAAATCAAGACCTAAGATACTAATTGATATTGAAGCTAAAACTAGTAGTGGAACAGGAAATTTCTCAATTTGAATAGTTTGTTTTATAATAATCTTGATCTATTTCAGAACTAGTATTAGGCAACATAATTGTTAAGACATTGCCATTATCTAGAGCTATGGTAACGGAGTGGTTTCGCTGCTTTTGTGACTACCTAACTCACACACTGAAACTTTTTGTTTTTTGAGCTCAGCTTTTAACATCATATCATGGGATTTTAACCAGCTATAAGAAGTGCAGCATGTGCAGTTCAAAGAACACAAATAAGAGACTGTTGGATTTTGTGAAATTAATTGTTTTTCTCGTATCCATGGAGACTGTGCAAGAGACTAGCAAAGGAGCTAGCTATGGACATTTGAGATGCTACTGGTTTTTTACCATATGTGGCAGCAAATGTGGACCAGAAGACCTTCCAGAGGAAATACTCCAAGACTTTCCACAGGAAACACTTTGAGGAAATGAACCTTTTCATCACTAACCGAAACACCAGAGCAGAGTGAGGCCTTTCCTGTTGTGTTCACCTGGTTCCTCCTGGACACTGCTGTGATGCTGCAGGACACAGAGGAGGGACACTTTTGGCTCTTCCTCTCCTCAAACTGCCCTGGCACAGCAGACCCTTCCTGACCAGTCCTCCTGTTAAACTGAGACCTTTGACTGAGACACAAAGGCCACTGCCAAATGCCGTGTAAATATTGCTGCAGCAAAACTTAAATTTTACTCAGGATCAATAAAGTATCTCTCTTTCTCTTATTTTGTATTGAAAATAACATTTTACAGCATTGAAATGGTTATTGACTATCAAGCCTTTTTCTTTTTATCAAAATAAAGTTTAAATTTAAAGTTGTAGACATTTGCCTCTTAAATCTCTTCAAATCCAAATGAAATGGAAACTTGGCACTTTTTGCTTAGTTTTTGTAGTTAAAAATATTATAGTTATATTATACATCTCAGAATTTTACCATTGGAATTTCAGAAGGTGCGCCAGTGACAGAGTTGGTTAAGAACCCACCAACCACAGGGTCAGGGGTTCATATTAGGTTATAACAGCATGAGAACATGGCCACTTTCAAATCATATTATGGCTAACTGTGAAATCCTGATTCAGTAGGATTTATTGTGGTGAGAACTCTATGGGAGGCTTCTTCTCTTCTCGCCCTGGTTAATTCCTCCTGAACAGAAGTGGTGCGTGTCCTCCTGGAGCCGCTGTGGAATGCCCAGCTCAGCAGTCCTCCCTCTGCCTGTGTCTAATGAGAGCTGCCCTGTCACAGACTCTACCCCCTCACAGCGAGGGGACCAGACCTGCTAACCTGTCACAATCATTACTACATTGGTCTGATGTTCAATATATGAAAGATTTTTTTTTCTTTGATTCATTTGGTGGTTTTCAGATTTTAGAATGTGATGATGTTATACTCTCAGATGGGGGGCAAGAGCCAGTTTTTCCTATTGATTGCATTGTACTTTGTCATGAAACATCTAAAAAGTAAATGCATAAATGTTGGATCTGATTATTTCTATTAGGGACTAGACCCAAAAACTCCCTGTATTACAACAAAAATCTGGGTTTTAACAATGTTCATTTGAGCTGCTCCCCATCTGTATTAAATATTACTGACCTATAGAATATTGTGAGCAATACTATCTCTGTTCACCCAGCAGTCAATTTACCCATACGTAACATGTACAAGTGTGTAGGGCTGAATATTTTACATAGCATGTTATTTGTTATGTGTAAAATGTTAAATGTGTACATAAAAAGTGTAATTCTTGAATACATTTCTGCACTCATCCACGTGGCTTCTTCAGTTCTGACAGGGTTCTGGATGAATGGTGAAACATTCAGGGGTGGTATGTTTGTCTTACCTTTATTGGTTTATACAGTAAGCCTCAATGGGAGCTGACAGCTGAAGTAATTAAACAATCTGGTAGGCAATTAATGTTATGGCACAAGTAATGTTGGAGTTATCTCACCAGTAGAAAGTTGTAATAGTGTAATCTAGTGTGAGCTCTAATATTCCCTTTTCTTAAAGGGTCCATATTATGCTATTTTCCAATCTACTGTATGTTATAACGTTGTTTCCTCAACACAAACATACCTGAAGTTGTGTTTTGTTTCATTCACACATGTTCAACACACAAATCCTGTATATTTAGGTTGAGTTCTTCTTTCAGACAGAAAACACTCTGTTCCACCTTGTGATGTCATGTGGTAATACAGGAAGTGCTCTACTGTGTCCATATACCTGGAATCATTTGAATGATTTCAGCCCTGGAATAATCTAATGAACTGAAGGTAAACGGTAGCTGTTGACAAGAAAACTACCACTTCATGACGTCACAAGGTGAAACAGAGCATTTTGAGCTTTGATGATGTAGACAAATAAAGCGTTACTCAAACATATGTGAATGAGAAAAAACACAACTCCAGATATGTTTTTGATCAGATAATAGCGTACATGGCTAAAAGAGTCATTTTTGTGTAATATAGTACCTTTAAAAATATAAGTTAGGATATCATCGTTTTGCCTTCTAACCTCCATTCCAAACCTATGATTAATTTCACACATATTTAATTACATAGGGTAAAAGTGGTTTTAAGTTAGTTCTGTGAGCCCAATTCCAATTTTCTACACTGAAAAATATAGCGTTACTCTCTAGTTAGATTTTCAAACATTGAGTTAGGAGGTTTCTTGGGAGTTGGTAAACTATAGGCCTTTTTTGTCGTGTCCTTGCGCAAGAGCCTCACTCACCTCCCTGAATGTTAGTGGGTTAAGTTGCTACATGCTGAATTACAGATAACACTTATTTATTTTTTCAGTCCTTGAACTTTTTCTCTTGACTCAAAAGAAGTTTTAAGAACATAGTATTTTCTGTCACTATTGACCAGTGGTGGAACAGAACAAGGTAAAAGTAGTAGAGTACTGTACTTAAAGGTGCACTGTGTAACTGTGTTCTGGTAGGGGGTCCGCCACAAACTTGTTTCTTTGGAGATATTATTGCTTTGCCTGAAATTTTTCAGTATGGCATTAAAATAATCTATGTTGCATTTACTCAATTACAGATGTTTTACTGCTCAAAATACTACAAAAACATGCATTTCTACAGTGACTGAGCTCACCTCTCCACATATCTGACCTGTAACTTGGCCTGGAGGCATTGTGAGTTTGTCTCCATGAAAATAGATGAGTTTAATGCCATACTGTGGGACATTCTAGACAAAACAATAACATTTCCAAGCAGGTGGCAGACCCTCTACCAGAACGTTACACAATGCACCTACACAGATACCTAAATGTATACATTTTAGGTATCTGTACATTTTTGAACAGGACTGAAAAGTAAAATTATTTTTTATTATAATTTGAGACCTGCTGAAAAGGCTGAGGTTATTTTTGAACGCATTTATAATATGAGCAAACAAAAATATAAAATAAAAATAAATAAGAACAATATTCAACACAAATCTTTATCAAAAACATTTCATTAGGAGCTTTATTAGATCTGAAAATCTGTGCAAAATACTTTTACTTTTTACTCTTTTGGTCATTTTTAAATAAAATAAAATTTCTTTGCTCCAGTATCTGTACTTTTACTTAAAATGCACTGTGAAACTTTCCAGGTGGAGGATCCATCACTATGGAGATGTCATTGCTTTGCCTGGAATTTTTCACAGTATGATATTAAATTTATCTATTTCCATGGCGACAAGCACCATGCCAATTTACAGGTCTGATTTGTGGTCCACTTACAACAGAATGCATATTTTTCAATGTAATGTTTTATTGTAAAAAACACCTGTAATTAAATAATACGCCTATTTAATGCCATACTGCCGTACATTCCAGCAAGATTGGAAAGTTTTATATGTTTTGCTATACACTTGAATGGGGGCTATCGTAACCTTGTACTTTTAAGATACAGCCCAGACCCCATGTCTGAAAGATTAGACTAACAATAAATGGACATCCTGACAGTCTGCGAGATGGCGATATAAACCAGATTATCACAGATTATGAATGGGGGTTACTGTAAAGAATGCTCAAAGGTGGTGAGAAAAGATAATATTTTTGCACACTGGCGCACATCCTTTTGGTAAATCCTGAGGAAATAATTCATCTTGACAGTTTTACATCGACACACTCACAGCCGCCATGTTTTGGGCCAGATTCTTTCACTAAATTACTTTCTTTTCAAAAACCATGAGCATTAGCTAAAAAGGACGCTTAATTATTACACAAATCAGAAAATAGTGTAATATCGGCCCTTTAAAGGAGCTGTACCCAGTTTTTATTTTTCATTCTTTCTTACATGAAGTCAGCACTTTGTATAAAAATAAACAGATTTTCTGTTCTTGTTCCTTCTGATGAATGAGAAAATACTATATAAAGAATTCCCCTAAATGGTGTTGCAACTTTGGAGAAAACCTCACTGCATTCCCATTATTTGAACTATTAATAATTCTGTTATCGCTTGGTTCCCTTTAGTCCCACACAGCTTAACCTTCCTGCAGGACCTGAACCATGATAGTGTTCAAGTTGAAGATACCATAGAGAAGGAGCTAAGAGGAGCAATGTTCACCGGATGACAGGAGACCTCAAAATGTATACACGACGTCAGAAAAAACTCAAAAAAAAAAAAAGGTTCACCACCCAGAACTTGACCTGGATGTCCAACAGTAACAGAAGAAGAGAAGAGGAAATAAACAATCTGAGAAACAGAGGGGCTATTGTGTGAGAGAGGCCTATGAGAGCATAAGGCTGGTGAGGAATGAGATGCAGGTGTAGCAATGTTCCACACTATGGCATTAAAGTTATGTATCCTGTGTTTATTCAGTTATAAGTGTTTTTATTGCCCAAACCACCTTGAGAAACTTGCATTCTTACAGTGAGCAGGGTCGTCTCTCCATAGATCTGACACGTAACATGGCCTGGTGTCACTTTCTTAATTGTCTCTGTGTAAATAGGTGTAATGCCATACTACGGACTATTCCAAGGAAAGCAAAAACATTTAGACAGAATTGGCAATAATTTAAAGGTGCACAGAGCGGTGTTTCTCAATAGTTAACAGTACAAGTATCATAGTATAATAGATACTAATAACTTAGTGGGGGCTCAAACACTGGTGATGGTCAATAGAAGGAGATGGAGAGGCTGAGGTGGCTAACTGTTCTGCTGCTGTGGAGAAAATTAGATGAGAGAAACTTAGACATAATGATGGTGTAGAAAGAGAGTGTATATGTTTATGAATGGCTTGAAAGCTGATTGGTTGAGAGACATAAATAAAAGCAGTGATTGGCTGACAGCAACAGAGAAGAGACAAGTTATGTCTTCCTGGTTGAATTTATGCTTCATTTTCATTGACATCACAGGGGGTCCAATGACAGGTCTAAGTGTGCTGACCCCAGTTTGTAGGTGGGTGGCTCAGACTTGTGTTTTTATGCCCCCAGAATGTCTCCTTTGGGTGATGTTTTGTGTAGGACTCACATGGAGGATGCCCCAAAGCTGACCTATAGACCCATAGGACAGGATGGAGCAGTTGTTTCCATTGGTCAATGCATGCGAAGAGACTTAAACTGTTCAAGAAACCACAACAGGAGATGTTATAAACTTGCCTGGAGTTGTTATAAACTTGCCTGGAATGATCCGCAGTAATAAACATATCTATCGCCATGGAGACAGGCAGATGATGACACTAAGTCAAGTTACAGGTGAGAGCTTGAGAGGATCCTTCCATCCATTTTTAAGCAATAAAAACACCCTGAATAAATGCAAGATAGAAAAGTTAAACACAATATTTTGAAGTATTCCAGGCAAAGCAATAACACTTCACACAGACTGCAGACTCCATCTAAAAGTAAAAAAATTCCGTTGTGTATACTGTGAAGACATTTTTCTCATTGTTTTTTTTTTTGTAAAGGGCTTTACTTGGGCATTGGGTAGTCATGCCATTTCTCCATTCTCAGATAATATCTTTGTATTGTGCTCAAATTATTTTATGAAATCCATACTCATTTGTAAGTAATGTATAAGTAAGCATACTGGGCAGGTCCCTGTGGAGCACACATTATGTTCCTAAATGGGGCCCTAAAGCTGTCTCTTGTTAATTACGAGTCTATGGCCTGCCCTGAAAAGTCAAAAGTCACGGAAATGTCCTGAAAATGTGTTCCTAAAAAGAGCAGTAAACTGGTTGTTTGCTTCAGGATGCAAGAGGTCAAAAATAAATCCAGGAATTGTTTATTTATTAATCAATATGAAATTAACAGCATTTCCATGAAAACAAGCTGGAGGCCCTCTTCCAGACCAAGTCAGGTTTGTGGAGATGCAAGCCTGCTCACAGTAAGGAGGGCCCATGTTTAAAAGGCCCATATTGCGCAACACAAACGCTCTGTTCCACCTGATGATGTCATGATACAACCATGACATATTAGTCAATTAGTCTATTTTCAGTTAAAAAGTTACACACTGTGGCTTTTAACAGTTTCTCCAACACATCTGGGGTCAAAAGTACTATTGAAAACTCCCTTCTCTCTCTCCTCCCAGTGCGCTTCACTTCCCAAGAATCTCTGGCTTTTTCTTCGGTCTGTGCGGTTGAGGGTCTATGAGGTCGTCTTGAAAAAATGCGAGTGGACAGCATTTTCTTTCCCTTTTCCTTACGGTTTCGGATTAGTTGCATCTTCTTTTAAAGCACTAGCGTTTTGAGCGGTTCTGGGGTCAATCTCTCTTTTCTTGTGTCAAGCGTTTGGCGACTAGGGCCACTGGACTCTTGACCAAAGCCCTGGAAGATTAACATTCCTGCAGGCTGTATCTCTGCCATTATAAATAGGCTGGATTAGCTTGTACACAACTAAACAAATAAGGCTTTCTGTAGCAGTGACATGTGTAGAACAGGACACCATTTTTCTAAACTGTTTATCTTGGACCCAAAACACAAAATTTATCCTCCCCATTGTTCAAACTGTAGCCCATCTCCTCCCTCTGCTTCCTCTGCGGTCTTTAACTCCACTGGCCCATTCATGGCTTTGTGCTGGTGGGCGGTGACTAGTACTCACTTAGATTTACTTGAGTAACTTTTTCATAACTTTGTGCTTCTCTGCATAATTTCAGACACAGTATTTTTACACTTATTTAATATATTTTATAGTGTAACAGTAAATACGCTTGAATAAAAGTTTTGGATACTCTTCCTACTATGAGAAAGTCAACAAGGGACACAAGCTTTATCTTGACAAGATCTAATTTACATTACAGTGGTTTTATTGCTCAAAAATACCTAGAAAAACATTCTGACTGGGAGCTCTGGGTCGCCTCTCCACAGAACTGATCTGCAACTTGGTCTGGTTTGGTTTCCACTAAGATAGAAAAGTTTAATACCATACTGTGAAATATTCCAGACAAAACAATAACATCTCCATGGTGAAAAGGATTTGACAAACCCTCCACCAAAAAAAGTTACACAATCCACCTTTAAATATGTTTATGGTCCGTCATTTGAAAATACAATATTCTCTTTATTATTTAATGATTTGTATTCTGTCAAATTACATTGACTTTAAATCATAAATCAGATGTTACTCTTACTTGAGTTTTTCCATTTATATTTTCTCCATTTATATTGTTGCTCTTTGTTTTTATATTGATTGTGATGTGTCCAAATCATTTCTTTTGTGGATCAATAAAGTTAGTCCAAGTCTAAGTCCAAGTCTAGTCTAAGTCCAAGTCTAAGTCTCAGTCTAAGTGTTTAGTAGTTTCCCCACTACTTGTTTATACTTACTTGAGTCATTTCCCGGACCACTACTTTATACTTAACATTATTTTGAAGTAACTTAACTCTTGCTTGAGTACAATTTTGGCCACACTTCCCACCTCTCCCCATGTTTGAGTGGTTTCTGATGCTTTCCGGCTGTAGTGTTGACATTCTTGGAGGCTTGGCCCATGTTTCACATTTGTGTAGGTCACAGTGAGTTGTTTGGTTTAACTATTATGGGAGACCTCCAGTTGTTGTTTGGCTGTGGAGGGACTGTCAGAATGCCTGTCGGTGAGGCATGGTCCAGTGAAGCTCAAAGACCCCTCTGCTCTCGGGGGAGGGGAAACTGTGTAATTCTGTCACTCCCATTCACGGCTTTGGTTGGACTGGTGTGTACTGTGAGAAATATAAATGTTGTTGTAGTGAAGGCAGAGCTGTGTTTTGTTTCAAGCTAGAACAGGACTTGTGTGATGTAAGAAGCGGGTTTGTTGATTAGACGCCTCATTTCACAAAGCTAAAGAGATTTCATAAAATCTTTAAAGGGCCCATATTACGCTATTTTCTGATTTGTTATAATGTTGTTTCCTTTTGAAAAACATACCCTGAGCTGTGTTTTGTTTCATTCACACATGATCCTGAGTTCTTCTCTCAAACTGAAAACACTCTGTTCCACTTTGTGATGTCATGTACTAAAACAGGAGGTGTCCCACTGTGTTTTAAACTCCACACACCTTCACTGGAATCATTTGGATAATTTCAACCCTGGAATTGCTCATCTCTACTAACCAAAAGCTAAAAGGTAGTTGTTAACTTGAAAACTACTGCTTCTTGACATCATAAAGTGGAATTTTGAGCATTGGAGATGTACAGAGAATAATAATGCAGGATTACTTAAACGTGTGTGAATAAAATAAAACACAACTGCAGGTATGTTTTTGATGAGGTAACAAGATTATAACATGGCTTAAAGCTCACAAGAATAATTTTTGTGTAATATAGGATCTTTAAACCATAGAAACTGCTTGACTAGCTGTGTACATGCATAGAAAAGAGTATGCTAAACTTCACTTCAGTACTACACTTAAAATGAGTACTGCTTCTCCTACACACTACTCGATCTGTCCCGCTGTAGACAGGCCTCATTCATGTGTCACCAAGTACAGCAAATGCACCCAGTCTAAAGCAAACCTAGACTCCACTCTTAAAGGAGCGTATGAATTTCCAGACTTTACAAACACAGCAGGAGCCAAGCTTCTGAAACATATCTACGCTCTTTACTGCCACTTCAGCCTAATCTGTCTGCAGTCTGTTTGTGCTACTGCCCCTCCTGCAAAAGCCCTGTGCCCTGGGTATGAGTTCCACACTAGGCTTTGAGGGTCAAGAGAAATAAGCAGAGCAAACTGGGCTGTGTACAAAAGAGAATTTTGTAATTATGTGGGGAAATGCAGCTTTATGAGTATGAGAAAACTGTTAAAAAAAAGTCTTTAAAAGTCCAGTTATGCAAATTTAACTCTTGTGAGCCATGTTACAATGTTATTACCTCATCAAAAACATACCTGAAATTGTGTTTTGTTTCATTCACACATGTTTGAGTAATCCTTTATTATTAGTCTGGCTACAAGTTCAAAATGCTCTGTTCCACCTCGTGATGTCATGAAGCTGTAGTTTTCAAGTTAACAGCTCCTTTTACGTTTTGTTCAGTATAGATTGGCTATTCCAGGGTTTAAATTATCCAAATGATTCTAGTGAAGGTGTACGGATTTTAAAAACACAGTGGAGCCATGTTATAATGGTTTTCCCCACCCCTGTTATTACATAGAGATAGTATTGTGATTGATTCATGTAATCCTAGGGTATCCTAAGGCATAAGTGCTCTGGAAATTCCTGTTTTCACCACCCCCTATCTCCACCCACAACTCTTAATCTATATATGTACGCATGTCTATTACTAATTAGCAGGAAAAAAAAAAAAAGTTTTTTTAAGAATTAATGAGAATGTGTTACAACTTTTGTCTTGCAATATCTGAAATTACTTAAAGGTGCACAGTGTAACTTTTCTGGTAGGGGGCCTGTCCGTTGCTTGTTTCCATGGAGATGTTATTGCTTTGCCTGCAATGTTCCAAAGTATGTCATTAAACTTTTCAATCTCCATAGAAACAAGCAGGATAATTTACAAGGGAAATCTCTGAAAAGGTGACCCCACTCACAATAGATGTTCATGTTTTTAAAGGTATTTTTGAGTAATAAAAACACCCTTAATTGAATAAATACATCTTACAGGTTTAATACCATATTGTGGAACATTACAGGCAAGGCAATAGCATCTTTTTTTTCTTCTAACAGAGCCTGAATTTGTAAATATAACAGAGAAGAACATTTGAGCTACATGCCATAGAGAGAAACACAATTTAAATCAGGAACCAGGAAACAACCCAGAGACATTTTCTAGGGTCTGTTCTAGCCAATAGTTTACTCACATGGCATCAGCTGTGTTCGGTGTCCAAAAAAAGAGGAATAATTTGGGAAGTTATTCCGGAAATTTAAAAAAAAAACAACAAGATCCTCCTGGCTCAGAGAAGCAACAGGTGCCCGAGAAAGGCCCAGGAAATACCAAATCTGAGCCTCCCTAACCAAGTCTGTCTACAGGGTGGGACAAAGTATCTCTTTCAGTGAATAGATTTTATGTTCTCTCATTCTCTCTACAGCCACTTCCTTCCTTGATTATTGGCTACAATAACACACTCTAATGCTAAGGAAGGAGACCACAGATACTGCCACTGGGCCATAGGTGATATTGGTGGGTCCTATATTATACAAAATGGACTCTTGAGAGTTTTAAGGCATGTTTGAATGTTGCTGCCCCATCAAAAACATACCTGGAGCTGTGTTTTGTTTCATTCACACATCTTTGAGTGATCCTTTATTATTAGTCTGTCTACATCTTCAAAACTCAAAATGCGCTGTTCCACCTTGTGATGTCATGAAGCAGTGCGGGTACCGGAAACTACCTTTTACCTTTTGTTCAGTAGAGATTAGCAACCCAGAGCTGAAATCATCCAAATGAATTGAGTGAAGATGTATGGATTTTAAAAACACTGCAGAGCACTTCCTGTTTTACCACATGACATCACAAGGTGGAACAGAGTGTTTTCTATTTGCGAGTAGAACTCAGCCTAAATATGAAGGGGCTGTGTTTCTAAACTTGTGTGAATGAAACAAAACACAAATCCAGGTATGTTTCTGATGAGGAAACAACATTATGACATAAATCAGAAAATTGTGTAATAAAGGTTCACTATGTAACTTTTCTGGAAAGTTCCACAGTGTCGCATTAAACTAAGCTTGCTCCATGGACACAAGCAGGTGTTGCCACTTCTGTGGAAAGGTGACCATGTTCACAGTAGAATGCATGTTTTTCAAGGTATTGGGTAATAATAAATCACCTGTAATGAAATAAATGCAAGATAGATAAGGACTACGTTGTACAGTGCAGCATAAAAACATGGAAACGTCCCACCAGGAAAGTTACAGCGTGCACCTTTAATGAAGCAGGGGGTGCAGATTGACAGCCACTCCTAAATCAGTCCGCCCCAGGGCAACTGTGTCTATTTTGCAACTTACTTTTATTAATTAAAGCAATGTGAAACTACGTTGAATGTAAAAATATTCAATACAACTAATGCAATGTAATGAATTGGATCTATATAGCACTTTTTTGCTAAACAAACACTTCCAGAGACCAGCGGTTTCATAATATTTTCCCCAAACCCCAAAATATATAACCTAGTGTATAGATGTGTACAATATTTAAAGAGTTAATAAAAATGTTTTTGTAGAAGACTATAAAATCCAATAATGAGGTGGTGTACCTTTAATTCCAGGGAAATACACATGGAGAGTTGTTAATTCTTTGGAAGTGTGTCACAAACCAAGAAACCTTATAAACCTTATAAAGAGCCATTACTGCACTTGTATTTTACCCCCGTAATGTGAACCCTCAACACTATTGGCACGCTGGTGTTTATGTCACCGTGATAATGTCCCTTCACTATCACATGTGCAAATAAATAGAGCATGGTCCTGGCTCTCCGTCTGTCGCGGAGGTGGGACTCCAGAGACCCCATTTCTAAACCATTATAGTCATTAAGCCAGTTTCTTATCGCAGCGGATGTTTGTGCAAGACGTGGGGCAGAGGAAGACAATGGCGCTGCTTTGGTTTCAAATAAGATGAATGAGAAATTTACAATGAATCAAAATTACAAGTTTTAGGCTGAAATTTGACATTGCAAACATAAAATATTTCTTGTATTATAATGTCCATGCAATTCCTCAGTAATTTTATTGTGCTCCATAGCAAAATCACTTAAACACTTAAACACGCACCTGCTTGTCTCCATGGAGATGTTTCTGCTTTGTTTAGAATATTCCGCAGCATCTAAGAATGTGAAAGTGTTTTTAACCATAAATAACTAGATAGCTACACAAAATAAATGCTAAATAATGCCATAATGCAGAATAGTCCACACAAAGCAATGACAGCTCCATGTAAACAAGCACCCGAAATAGATACGAAATTAAGATGTTTGGCCTGCCATCCATGATATTTCAGTTGAAGCTGAATCTATTAGCTTAGAACTGGTCATAACTGGCCAGTTTACCAGCTGCTCTAGTTTCCCATGCTCCTGTATTGAAAATGTGCACTATAAAGTGAATCTAGATTGGCAAATTTTAAATGATCACAAATATCGGCTAGCCTTATTTGCATGGTAAAGTTTAGGGACTGTTGAGCTGAGCAGGTGGGAGCGTTTAGATTTGATGGAGTCGTAGACGTTGTGTTGTAATGTGCCCACATAAGAGAGACTGCACATTATATGAGAAATCACACTGAGAAAAGGCCAGTGAAAGTAACACGTGTGAACAAAATACTTGTAAAAAAGAGTGCATATTTGACAAAACCTCTGACTGTTCTCAGCTGTGTCAAACTTTAAACCTCTTCTTTTAGTGACTTCTTTCTGTAAGTGTGGGTCTGACCGATTGATTTTCAGTGTTTAAAGGTACATTATGTAACATTTCTGGTGGAGGAAATGGTGGAGCTTTTCTTTATATAGATGTTATTGCTTTGTCTGGAATGTTTGACAGTAAACCTTTCTAACCTCATGGAGACCCAACCAGACCAAGTTACAGGTCAGATCTGTGGAAACGCAACCCCGTTCACAGTCAGAATGCCTGTTTTTCTAGGTATTTTTGAGCTATAAAAGCATCTGTGATTTAATAAATGTAAGATAGAGCTGTTTAACATCATCCTGTGACACATTCCAGACAGAGCAATGGCATAGCCATAGAAACAAGCAGGTGATGGGCCCCAACAAAAAAGTTACACAGCGCACCTTTAAGTAAATACAGAGTGGTGGGCATTCTTGCAAATATATTTCATAATACAATGTAAAGAGCATAGTGACTAGTTTTGTTCCTGACTTTTAACGCAGAGAAACACCTGGTTGACAGATGACATGGAACTTGCTTCTATTGTGTAACATTTCTGGCACAGGGTTTGCCACATTGCCACTTGCTTGTCTCCATAGAGATGTTACTGCGAGCACTTTTAAGTACTTTGTGTATGAATTGTGCTATACAAATAAATTTGCCTTGCCTGTGAATGTTACACACTATGACATTAAACTTATTTATCTCCATGGGGACAAGCAAGTGACACAACCAGGCCAAACTACAGGTCAGATCTGTGAAGAGGCGATCCTTGCACACAGTATGAATATCTTTTATAATGTAGTGGTTTTTAATAATTTGCAATTGAATAAGCAAGATGGATATGTTTAATGTCATACTGTGGAATACAAGCAGGTGGCAAACCCTCCAACAGAAAATAACATAATGCACCTTTAACTGTGGACTTCAACAGTTAAACGTGCTATCTTAAGCAAAATTGGCTCTTGTGAGCTTTAAGTCATATTACAATGTTGTTACCTCCTCAAAAACATAAATGGAGTCGTGTTTTGTTTCATTGTCACATATTTGAGTAACCCTTTATTGGTCTGTCTCCATCTCCAAAGCTCAAAATGCTCTGTTCCACCTTGTGATGTCATGTTGTGGTAGTTTTCAAGTTAACAGCGACCTTTTACGTTTAGTTTTGTAGAGATTGGCAATTCCAGGGCAATCCAAATGATTCTAGTGAAGGCCTATGGAGTTTTAAAACACAGTAAAGCACTTCCACATCACAAAGTGCAACAGAGTGTTTTCAGTTTGAGAGAAGAACTCTGCCTAAATATGCAGGATTTGTGTGTTAAACATGTGTGAATGAAACAAAACACAACTTCAGAAAACAGCATTATATGGGCCTTTTAACTATGGGCATGGAATCAGGTATTTGGTTATTATACTTGGGTCTGCATTCACATTCATTCCTTCTCTATCTCTTGTGGTTTATTTTCCTGTATCATCTTTCATCTTTGAATAGCATCCATAGTTTTGTCAGACTTCTTCTTGTTTATGACTCCCAAAACATCCTGTGCACGTCAAAATCAGGGCAGCACTGCATTTAGTTCATACTGCAGCTCATTATGAAAACAAACCTTTTTGATATTTTTCTTGTTTTCCATTCTGTTCTTGATTCACATATTTTTGGAAGAAAGTCCCTACTTTTAATGCCATTTAAGTTTTACGCACTTTGGGCAGTGTTTTTGCTAAAATTACTCTGGCAAGTCAACAATAGCTTACAGTGCCAACCAGCTTTCATTTGAATGGGGCTGAATTAGCTGAGAGCGACACACACACACATGCGCGCACGCACTGTTACGCACACATGCACGCACTCTTACGCACACGGAGGAGGAGGAGGGGGCGCGCAGGGGGGCTTTGGTTGGGCATGGGCTTCTTTCACTCTGACAGAAAACTTTCCAGCTCCTGCTTCATTCCCGTAACAGTCCTCGAAGTGCGCACATCACGTCTCATCGCGTACACTGCACGTTTACGTCCGACATGCACTTGACATAACGCCATCAGGATTTTATTTTCACTGTTTTTGGAATACATTTATTTCGGACCAAATGAAAAGTTAATTTGAGAAGAGATCGGAGAGTCCACGTGAGGATGGAGACGTTGCTTTACCTGTTGGTCCTCACGTTTGCCCGGGGGTGCTGGGGTCTGGGATACACCGACACCGGAGTCCAAAGCTACCAAACTGGACAGCGTGCAGCGAGTCGCCACAGGTAACCACACTCCCGCACGCAAGAGGACAGCGCGCACACGGAGAGCGCACGTGTGGAGTGTTTACGCGGAGAGACGCGTTATTCGTAGTGGTGTGTGCCGCTTCGAAAGTAAATTGCACTGTTTTTATTTTTAAATTATTTTAAAACGTGTTATGAACCGTTTTGGTTTTTATAAAGTGCGGTCGTAACTCAACTGACCTGGTCTGATGGTCTGGGGGCTCACACAGGGTCACGGTGGGTTTTGATGGGGTCATTATTGAGAAATGCCAAGCAGGGAGCGCTTGATATAGTCTACAGTACAGCTATCATTCATATCATTTATAAAGAACAGTACAATTTTACTTTTGTTATACAGTTACAGAGAGTTTCCTGTGCGTAAATGTTAATGAATAAAATACTGCAACTCTAATGTACAAATACCTCATGGGTTCTGGTTTAAGTTGCAGACTGTATGGATAGGTATATCATATAAACTACTGTTAATTAATTCATTTGTAAAATATGGATGAACAGAACTGACCATTGCTTGTTTGCCTAGTATAGACACTTCCATAGTCCTAGTGAATGACATCAGAGTCTCTCAATCTATCTAAGGATTGACCATAGCACAATGTTTTTTCCTAGAATTATAATTTTTTTTAATTTCCCTGTTTCTTGCCTCATCTATTTTAGGCAATTAGTCCTGTTGACCTGACTTTTTTTTTAAACTCACATTCAATCATAGTGTAGCTCTGGTTTGCTCCTCATTTAGACCTTGTTTAGTCCTAGTTTAGATCTAGTTTAGCCATGATTTAGACCTGGTTCATTCTTGGTCCTTTTCCCATACATTGGTGTGATGTTAAGAATGTCTCATTTACACTATATAGCCTAGGTTCATGTTAATTTATAGCCTCCCATTGTGGTATCTGTGTTGCCCCATGACTGATCTCCGTGGAGAAGGATGTGGTGTTTATGCTAACTCCTGCTCGCCTCTGTGTTGTTCTACAGTGGCTAATGTGCACTAGCCGATGTCACGTTACAAATGGACTGCAGCTGCATATGGTTAACTGAGCCTCCACTCAGGTCTAATAACAAGGCATCTCTACATTCACCATAGTCCAAGCCACATAATGCACTACCTGTTCAGAAGTTTCAAAGATTCTCAACCTGTGGTCCACTGGCTTCTTAGGGTGGTGTGGTGGAGTCTATAGTTCACATTCATATCGTAATTTATATTTTATTGCCATTTTAGTCCAAAAGTAAAGCTATGCTGTGGAACTAGCAAGTGGTGGACTCAGAGTTGTGTTTTGTTTCATTTACACATGTATAACACACAAACCCTGCATATTTAGGCTGAGTTCTTCTCTCAAATAGAAAACAGTCTGAGCCACCTTATGATGTCATGTGTTAATACTGGAAGTTCTCCACTGTATTTTTAAACTTAAAAGCCACTTAAAAGGAGCTCTTAACTTGGAACCTACATCTTCATGACATCACAAGGTGGAACTTTTTGAGCTTTGGAGATGTTTGGAGATGTAGACAGACTAATAATAAAGGATTACTCAAACACTTGTGAATGAAACAAAACACAAGGGTGTGTTTATGAGGAGGTAACAACATTATAACATGGGTTAAAGCTCACAAGAATCAATTTTGTATAATATAGGACCTTTAAGGCATGATTTAGACCTAGTTTAGTTCTGGTTTA
Source organism: Taenioides sp. WSHXM2023 (assembly GCA_029959045.1). Taxonomy (NCBI): domain Eukaryota; kingdom Metazoa; phylum Chordata; class Actinopteri; order Gobiiformes; family Gobiidae; genus Taenioides; species Taenioides sp. WSHXM2023. Next base: position 10,683,147 of record CM057103.1, on the reverse strand, counting down.
GATCTTTTACATTTCATACCACCAGTACCTCAGTTGGTAGAGTGTTTATCCACTGATCCGAAGGTTGGTGGTTCGAATCCTCCTCTTGGCATCAGATCCACTTCATCTGTGGGTGCAATTCCAGCCCCCACAGACGAATACTGTCATTGTGACCTTGGGCAAGACACTTAACCCACCTCACCCTCAGTGTCTGAGGTGAGTGGTTCCTGGTTGTGCTTTGAGTGCCTTGAAGGTCGAAAAACGCTATATAAAAATGAGACCACTGACCATTTAGTGACTAGTCTTGGTGTAGTCCAGGTTCCAGCTGATTTTGCCTGTATTTGTAATGAATGATTTAGTCTGTATATGGATATTTTAACTCCCTGAAAGCTACTTGTAAAGGTCTGATGTGAGTCACAGTTCATTTTTACAGTGTAAGGATGACAATAGCAGCTAATGTTCTGCAGAAGTAAAAGTTAACAGAGTACAGGAAATGATCTTATGAATGAGTGGTGAGCGTGGATGACTCAGGGGCCCAGCTTCAAGAGAGAAGCTTTCAGGGATTACATATATTTACTGTTATAGGGCCCTTACCCAAGAACTATGTGGGGCCTGGACTCCTTAGCTGCTCTGCCATCTGCTTTTAAGCAACCAAAAAATCTTTTCACCAGCACTGGAAAACATGCCATATGGAATAAGTGTGTTTAGTGTCATAGTACCTGAAGGACCTGGGCTATTTCCAAGGAAACGTTGAGCTTCGCATTCAAAAAAGTGTTTTGAAGTTACTATAATTTTTCAGGCACATTTTCAATAATGGCTGTTAACCAAAGATGTAGAGAAACAGTTTTGATATTAGTATTTGGGAAGTTATTTGTAGTTAATTACTTTATGTCACAGTTCATTGTAAACTAGTACAAACAACAAGTACAAACAACACAAAAACATGTTTACTATAAAGGTGCACTGTGTAACTTTTTCTAGTGGAGGGTAGCGGATCTACCTGCTTGTTTCCATGGAGATATTACGGGTTTGCTTTGGTTATTCCACAGTATGGAAATAAACATGGTAATCACAGTGGAGACAGGTTAATAGTCACATCTATGGAGAAGAAAGCCTGCACATGGTAAGAATGAACGTTTAAGATATTTTTGAGCTATAAAACACCTGTAATTGAACACATGCAAGGGAGATATGTTTAATGCCCTACTGTGGAACATTCCAGCAAAGAAATTACATCTCCATGGAGACAAGCAAGTCTCCACCTTATAAATTTCACCAGTCACCATATTTTAATCTCCAGCCTATTTTGCTGAAAATTAAAAATCTCAACTTACAATAGAAATTATTGTTAATTATTGTCAAAAAATAATTGCTGAATAGTCAACTACCAAAGTAAGTGAACATAAACATTTAAGTAGATCATCATAGTAAATTCACTGAACATTTATTTTTGTTGAGTAATTAACTATCACAACCAAACACATGTACTCAATTGTATACCCGCCACTTTGAAGATCATGAAAAAGCCCGGAAGCCATTTGCATCAGAGTTTAATTAGAAGTCAATGGTGAATCAAAACATCGTGGTGGTAGACTGGCTGCTAATATTGTGTTTAAGCTCGCACATGTATGTTTTTACTGTGGCTCTGCTGCCCCTGACTGTGTTATTAGCATGTAATTGAGCCATAGCCTGAGGGACCACTTTGAATGACCCCCAACCACACACACACACACACACACGCACACACACGCACACACACACACAGCACAGCACAGCACAGCACACACACAGCTAAATGAAAAAGAAAGTTTACTGTTTAACATCTGGCCTGCCCTGAATATATTCACTTAAGCCTGATTTTAGCTCTACCCCAGATCTGCACAACAACTAAATCGTTGTTGTAATAGTGTGGGTGCTTGCATATGCTATAATACTACAGAGACATACTTTTACTTCACAACTTTCTTTACAGAGCATTGAGGACATTTTCTGGAATTTTCCTTAGTCCTTCCTCAGTTTAATTCCATCTCATATTAGTGCAATTGTCCATTCAGTAATATCCAGTAAAATTAAATTTGACCTGGTGACATCACTTGCTTGTCTCCATGGTTATAATCAAATGCCAAACTGTGGAACATTATAGGCAACACAAAAACGTCATATGCAACTCTTCCTTGAAAAACATGCATTGTCTGTAGGAACAGGTGTCGCCACTCCACAGATCTGTCACATGTATACTTGACCTGGTGACATCACATGCTTGTCTCCATGCAGATAATCTAATACCAAACTGTGGAACATTCTAGGCAACACAATAATGTCATAGGTGCAGATCAGCCGTATTCATCCAAAGTGACATGTAAGAATGTTCTTATCAGTGTTATTCCTTCTTCATTAGCATTGCGGTCCATGAGTTGACCCAGACGTTCTTAGTGGGTAAAAGAGCTTACCGCGTGTGTGGTATGTGAGCGCGTGCACTACTGCATGAGTTCTGCCTATTAGCCTATAATAAAAGTGTAAGCCTGCAGGTCTATTGGAAAAGGCTGCTTTAGAATGGGGCTAAAACTACTGTACTGCAGTATTCTCGTCTATCATCATTCACTCAACATCGTCTGCTGCTGCTGGACACGACAGAACTCACATATGGATGGTTAAGTCCTCTGATGTCAGCCAGACACTTGGCTACTGTGGGGACGGGGGGGAGAGACAGTGAATAAGGAGGGGAAGAAAGAGAGAGAGGAAAAAGTTAGAAAGGGAGAGAGCTAGAGAGAAGAGAGAGGGAGAGGGAGATGGGAGTAGCTGACTAAGGGAGAGAGGGATTGAGAGAATAGTTGGTGGGTGAGCGAGAGAGAGAGAGAGAAAGGGTAGAGAAGAAGAAGATGAGAATAAGAGAGAGAGTGGGGGATGACAGGAGTGGGGAAATCAAGCAGAGAGGGAGAAAGAAAGACAGGGTAAAGAGAGAGAGAGGGAGAGAGAGAGAGCAATAGGGGTGTGAATAAAGAGAGAGACAGGGGAGTGGTGGGGTGGAGTAGAGATATGACTGAGGAAGAGGAGTGATAGAGATATATATATATAGAGGAGTAGGAGAGAAAGAGTTACAGACAGAGTTACAGACAGAGGAGTGGGAGGCAAACTGTGGAGGAGAAGGATGAAGAATGGACAGGAGGAAATTCAGAAGTGAAAACATGGGGAGTGGAAGCAGACAGAGCTGGAAGTGCCTGAACGAGATTAGATAGTGAACGCTCTGCTGTGACAGACTCATTCGACATAATTACTTCAAAATATGGAAAAAGAAATTAATATCAAAGAGGAATTTCAGTTATGGGACTACTGAGATGAAACAGAATCACTTTATTAATCCCAAAGAAAAGTCTTGGCCAGAGAAGAGATTAAAAGACATAAAATAACATCATCCAGAAATTGTATAAAGACAATATTTCAAATAAGTAATACAGCTTTTTTTGGTTTAATGTTCCACAGTATGGCATTAAACATATCAAACTGAGACAACTGAGACAAACAATTGGAACCACTAGACCAAGTTACAGTTCAAATCTGTGGAGAGGCGGTCCCGCTCACAGTAAGAACGCATGTTTTTCCAAGGTATTTTTATGCAATAAAACAATAACAATACTAAATCCTAATTTGTTTGTGGAACATTCCAGACAAAGCAATAGCACCTTCATGGAGACAATTAGGTGGCAGACGTGCTGCTAGAAAAGTTACATAGAGCACCTTTAACTCATCTCTGTATTCCAGAACGTACATTTCTCACATTGCTTTTTGCTGCTGATGCTGCAGACATGAGTTTTGAGTTGACAGAATCCTTCCACATGCGATGTTCAGTACCACTCCAAGGAACACAGGTTGTTCCTGATTCTTTTACTGCTTGTTTTGACCATTGTTTCACACATACTCCTCCCAAATTCAGGCGCTGCAGCTGGAGATACAACTGACATTATATTAGAATATATTTACTTTTATTACAATTCATTAAAATATTACAATCCCATCTTCCAGCTGCAGTGCAGTCATCAATATTATTGGATAATCTAACGTTAACATAATAATAACTTTTATTCTAGGCACATTACTGTAAAAGCACTCAGCAGATTCAGACTAAATCAACAAAGCACTTTAGCTGACAGTAAACCAAAAGTACTCTTTAAATGTCATACCCAATTGAGTCAGGAATGGAAGCACCCAACACAGCCTCAGCTGGGACCAAAATACTGTCAATTTCTCTTTGCTCTTTATGGTCTATTTTACGACTCTGCATAGTTTAGTCTCTACTGCTCCTGTCTGCTCCAAACAAGTGTGCTGACATGCTATTACAGAGGGTATAAGGACCAGACAAATCAAGAGTTTTATCCTTTGAAAAGACAGAATGGATTTTAAATAACTAAACTCCACCTGCCCCACATTGCCTAAAAGAAAATTTCAACTAGCTTGCCAAATTACATGTCAGATCTGTGGAGAGGCGACCCCACTCACTGTAAGAATGGATGTTTTTCAAGGTATTTCTTAAGCAATAAAAATATGTCTATTTGAATCAATGTAAAATACATCACTTTAATGCCATACTGTGGAAAATTCCAAGCATTAACAAACATCTCCATGGAGACAAGCAGATACTGGACACCTCACCAGTATAGGGCACTTTTAAATCATAATTTGTTTTGCTAGGATATGATAAAAAACAGGATTACCATAAACATTACTACTCCCTTTGTGTGCACTTGAGTTCATATTTTGGACACTTGGACTAAAGGTCTATACATGATGTTGTAAAAACAGATAACAGCAGTCCCTAATCCCTCTGAACAATAACAAACTTAAGTTGACGTGGAGATCCTGGGATGCCATGGCGACTCAGAGCAGTAGGCTGTGAAGGAGTCCACATGGCCCCATCCTCCCTCTTTACCCCTCACCACACACAAACACATATTTTATACTTTTCGAGCCAGGAATGGAAGCACTCAATAAGTCCAAACCAAAAGATCAATCATCAACTTCTCTCACCTCTTTACGGTCCAATTTATGACTCTAATACTCTACATATAGCGGATAGCGGATGATGTAGCTGTTGTTTTCAAGTTAACAGCTACATTTGACTTTTTGTTTAGTGGAGACTGACAATTCCAGGGCTGAAATTATCCACATGATTCTAGTGAAGGTGTATGGAGTTTAAAAACACAGTGCAGCTCTTCTGGTATTACCACCATAGACTCAAGAGGCTAGCAGTTATAGGGACAAATTTAGAGGTGAGTTTCATGTTAGGAATAGAAATTGATTTAAGGACAAAATAGAGAAATAAGAATAATATTTTAAAACCAAAATAAGGAGCCTGACAGCAGCAGTTACAGAGAAAGAGGCAACGTTTATTCAATACAAAGTGAATTGGAGGCAGAGCTGATGGAGCTGGCAGTGCCCCCATGCACAATCTATGATGACATTACAGGCAGAACAGAGAGTTTTCTGTGTGAGAGAAGAACTCAATATGTAGGGTTTGTGTGTTAAACATGTGTGAAAGAAACAAAGCACAATTCCAGGTATATTCTTAAGGAAACACCTTGATAGCATAGATCAGAAAATAGCGTAATATAGACCCTTTAAATAGCTAAAATTCAGCCGCCCCACATTGCCTAAATATTTTGGGGGAGAGTTCTTTGGCCCGTAGCAGCAGCGTGCCCCTGTGACATGTGTTTGAACCTCATTGATCTGTTTTGACAGATGTGTGAAGTATTCCATAAGTGGTAAAGGCTTGGGGCTTTAGACTGTGTTCATGTAGAGCTCTATGACACATCTCCTGCCAAAATGTCTGCCCCGTGCACTGGCTGACCGGTCACTCAGCTGTGTGGACAGATACAGAGAGAATTAGAGGTGAGATGTTTGGAAACTCAAGCATATGGGTTTGTTATGGTTCCTCTGGGCTTGGACAGTCACAGGGAGCAGAGACTTGGATGGTTGGGTAATCGACTTTTTAATGAGGCTGAAGGAACTGCACTTTTTATTAGTGTGTCTGTTTGAGAGATTTGGAGGTTACTGGGGATGTGCTTAATTTTAAGGCTGTGCACTTAATCAATTTTTTTATTGAGGTAGAGATTCAGTCATTAATAATTGTCCATGATATTGGGGTCTATTTAATCTAGAGGGTTACATCTTATTCACTGTCAGTAAAAGTATGTAGTTTGGAGCAGAGTTCAGACTTTGAAGGAAGAAATTTGACTTGTTTTTGTGTTTAATGACTATTATTAAAAGGCTAATGTTTATGTTCAGCAAATTCATACTGAAAGCCTTTTAAATTTGTTTTTAAAATGACAAAATGAAATTGACTCAAAAATCGAGATTGATTTATGTAACATGGCTAAAATATGTTTTGTATTGGACTTGTGGAATAGTATCTCCATGCATAAAGTCACTCTGGGGGTCTTTTAGCGGCCAGGGTCTAGTCACTTGAATTTATAGCCTTTCTTATAAACTATATGACCCATAGTATATTGTCTGAGTCTGTCATTGTTGCATTGGCGCCTCCAGGCTCTTCTGTCTTTAAACATATTTTTACACACTCCCTGACGTCCCTGTCCCGGACCCCTCCAGCCTTAAACCACTGTGTAAACTGAAGCTGATTGTTTAGGCAGCTCGCAAAGATAAACCCACTATGTCCCTGATACTTGCATTTACTTTAGCCGCTCAGACCTCATGCTAGACCAGATTTTCAAATTCCTCATTTTTCCACTCATTATTGGAAGTTAGTGTAAAAATCCTGAAATTTACAGATTTGACAGAGTGAACATGAAACCTGTATTGACAAATATAATCACATTTTCTGCTTATTTCTTATGTGTATTGGGAAACTGGCTGTGCATGGTCTCTACGAAAAATCACAATTTTTTTTAATGCCTTGATCACATTTTTAATTTACAATTTCATTTTCGAATCAAGGAACTCCTGCAGCTTCTCTGAGCCTGAGTCCACTCTTAAACTGTCACTGGTTAAATCAGTCAGAGCAACATGAGACTAGGCCTGTCATGTAATTACTATATCAACTTATCGTTCAATATATGTTACTATATGTTAGATGAAACCATAATTTTAGGGGCTCAGTATTTATTGTGGTGCTTTTTCATTGTACGAGTTGCAAAGTTTTTGTTATTTTTCTGTTGTATGATGAGATTTGAGCTAAGAGGGGTGAAAAATAACTTATTTATTCAACTTTTTTTTATCCATATTATACTTTTAGAATAGTTTTCCATAGTGGGGTAATCCAGCTTTAGGGTTATTGTGTGGCATAAACTAGTTTCAGTATTATCATTTATCGTCTATATTATCTTCAGCAGTGATTTGCAATTCAAAATTTGTTATCGTGACAGGTTTAGATGAGAACAGAGTGGGTGAGTAATATAGTCAAGAGTCTGGATGACTTGTGTCTGTGTTTGAGCAGAGTTGCAGTAACAGAAAACCTTTGAATATGACCATATCTCAATACTGGTAAAATGTTATAACACCATATCATAAATGTATACAATATCTTATTCTTCTTCCCTTACTGAACAAAATCCGGGACTGTTTTCATTAAAGGTGCACTTTGTAACTGATGGAGGATGTGTCATCTACTATTCTCCATGAAGATGTTTTTGCCTGGCCTGGAATGTTCCACAGTATAGCATTAAACATACCTATCTTAGACTTATTCATTTATACGTGCTTGAATCCTTATTGTGGGTGCCTTTGCACAGATCTAACCTGAAACTTGACCTGGTGGAGACCGATAAGTTTAATGCCATACTGTGGAATATTTCAGGCAAAGCAATTACATCCCTACACCAGAAAAAGTTACACAGCGCTCCATAGGGACAACTTAAACCCGACAATTTTCTGTCCTTCAAAGGGCTTTGCGTCTCCAGCCTTTTATGGAAATCAGTGTCCGGGTCGTAACTGTACAGATTTATAAGAGGTTTAATAGCAAGCCCAAAACAATACAATCTAGCTGTATTTGTTCTTTATTACTACAGTGGGCCCAGTGAGGTACTATTTTGAGTTGAGAGACAATATTCTGTGAAATTATCTAAACAATTTATCTAAAGAAGGGTTTTACGATGCAATGCACTCTGGGAAGTATAAGGCAATTAGTGTACAAAGGCTGGGAGTGGAGTGGCCCTCTTTTCCCACATTAACATTAGCATATTTAAGGAGATTTGTTTACTGCCCTAATTAGAAAAATACGCAAAACTGGATGGAGAGATGGAGTGGAGTTGGGAAAGGGCCAAGCCTCGGTCAACAAGAGAGTAAGCCTGCTTCAGTCTGAATGGGACAGTGTGTTGGTGGATACTATGGTGTATAGTGTGTTAAGGAGTAAATATTCTATTCAGTCTATTGAAATGTATATGTTTGGAGATCATTGGAGGGTGGACTTCAAGGAGGTAGCTAGTATAAAGAACTATGGGCCGTAAAAGGGATACGTACAGGAAGTAGCGTTGGTAGACATCCAAAAATGCTAAATAATTGTATGTAGAGGGTGGTGATACTGATGGCATGTGGTAAACCTAAAGGGCCCATATTATGCAATTCTGAACTCTGTTATAATGTTGTTTCCTCATCAAAAACATACCTGGAGTTGTGTTTTGCTTAACTCACACATGTTTAACACACAAACCCTGCACAGTTAGGCTGAGTTCATCTCTCAAACAGAAAACAGGAAGTGCTCCACTGTGTTTTTCACACATTTCATTTCAAGGTACTGTATTTTTGATCAATAAAAACCTGCAGTTGAATAAATGCACAACACATGAGGTTAATGCTATACTGTGGAACATTTAGGAAAAGCAACAATATCTCCATGGAGACAAGCACCGCCCACCAGAAATGTTACATGCATTTTCATATTTGATAGAGCCAGCCTTTGAATGTGCATATGGTCAAAGTTTTTATTTTTCTTCAACCATGATGCTGGAGTATGAAGTTTATTTACTTGTGGAAATATTTAGTACATACATATTTATAGTTATGCCCTGGACAATAACGCAAACCCCAGGACCATGTGACTCGTACAGTAGAAGTATTTATCAGGGGAGAGCCTGGTGGAAGGGAACGCCCGGGTGTGCCCTGTTTGTTGGCCTGTTTCCTCTGTGAAGCTGCAGTGGAAGTTTGGGACAGAGGCGTGACAAAGGCCAGCTACAACTGTATTTATTGTTTTATTACAGAGTAGATCAGGAGCAACAGTAACTACACTAATACTGACCAGTGGTGGACAAAGTATTCAAGTATTTTGTTATTTAAGTAAAAGTACAACTACTGGAGCAAAAAATAACTAAGTAAAAGTATCACATGAAAAAATCTATTTTGTGAAAGCATGTAAAATTACTACAGATACCTAAAAAATTTACTAAAGTACAGCACTTTTACTTTGCTGTGTTCCACCACTGATACTGAGTGAGGGTAATTTTATTTTGTAGTTTTTAAGACTTTCTGATTCTAAGACCTAAGTTACTAGTGAATCTGTGCTATTAGAATCATAACATTGAAAGACAGGAAATTACATCCATTTCCTATAATTTTTTTTTTTTTTTTTAGCCATTGCCTTAATGATGGAAAATAATTGGAATATTACCTTTTCTCCACACCCAGATTTAAGAGAAATAAAAGTAGATGTAATCACTTCAAACAGACTTAAAATATAATATGTTCTTTGCAAATTAGCTATGGAATAAGTCTATAGAAACATCAAATGCTTCTGTCTTTGCTCCTAACTTTCTATGAGACCACCTAATATGAAAGGAGGCACTGCAAACTGATTCAAAATCCAGGAAATAATGACAAATCTTCCAGTATAACTCCAGGACTATTGCACCATGTGGGAAAAACCTCACAAAGAATTCAAAACTAGAAAGAGGTCACTGTACCCTTTGGTAAGCAACTGTCTTTTAAGTTTGTGTGTTATCTCTGCTATAGGCTAATGACTGATAGGATGTTAGCCAAGCACTGTGCATCTCCACTGATCCAGACACAGTGAATAAACAACAGTATATGAGACTTCAATGAAAGATCGGGCCTGAAAAAGTCATCAGTTTGGGGTAGAGTACTGCAGAGTTGGATGGTGTGGAAGTCTGTATTGGCGCGGAGAATGGTGAGGGCTGCCATGTTGGAACAGGAATGAGACTTTTCAAAAACCACAGCAGTATTGTCTGTCTGGAGATAAACGGTTTTGGATGGCATTGTGAAATATAAAATGTTTCAAAGTGACTTCCATGATCTCTGGTATAGTCACTATCTAGATACTTGTGAACATACCATACAAACAACCAAACAACAGCAACGTTTATATCACCATAGCAATAAGCAGGTTATGCCATCAGGCCTATAACAGGTCAGATCTGTGGAGAGATGAGCCCACCCACAGTAAGAATGTTTGCTTTTCCAAAGTATTATGTTAGCAATAATACACCTGTAATAAGTAGAGATTGACCAGTATGGTTTTCTTCATGGCCGATTGTTTAGAATCCAGAGTTACAGATGGCCGTGAAGCCCTGCCCATATTTTGGGGCTGATTTTGATCTTTTTTTTTTTACCACAACCCTTTAAAATAACAGTGTAGTCAGGTTTTGTTCAGTTTTCTCTTGCAGTTTTCTCTCATCACAGCCAAGTGTCTTTAGTGAATGAATGACACATTTGTACAACTATGTCCTCCAATCAAATGGAGTGCATGCATTGTAAAGATAACATCTTCAGTCAGTCTACTTCTGCTTCAGTTTACTTCATTAGTTAACATAGAGGTTGTTGTTTCCATAGTAGCCATTCCAGTGCCAATATGATGATTTTTTTTAAAGTCTTCTAGGTGCAAAGTCTGTATTGATGTCTAATGACTATTGCAAACAAGTATTTTTGATTTTTTGACATATTGGTAGGAAAGGTTTCAAAGAAAGTCATCTGGATAGTGTTTGTGAGACTTTCAATTTCAGAAACATTATCCAGCTGAGCACCTCTTAAACCTTTGGATCATTCCTGCGCAAATGACAGGTTGCACTATCTAGATTCTACATCATTTTAGTAAGATAACTCTAGCCACATTTTCTTTGTACTAGTGGGGACTTTTTGTATTTTTTTCTGTAATATAATAACTTGAGCTGTAGGAGGTTGAATAAATAACTTCTATGATTCATAGATAATTTATTGTATTTCATTCTGATTTATTGCAGCTAATGTTTTTAACAATTTTGTACATTTAGAATATTATTAGATACATAAGGTTTTTATGGTAGTAGTGCTGATACTTTGCAGTAACATCATGCTGGGGGTGTTTTACATGTATCTCTGTGGCAGAATCAGTTACTATCAGTTACACAATGCACACATTAGCAAACAGCCAAAAGTTTTAAGTTTTATTCTTGAGAAACAATTCAAAATGGATTCAAACACATTTTCAAGAGCCTGTGATCAATACGAGCGTTCATGGTCCTATTTAGGTGTTGGATTTTCAACAAAAAGATGAGAGTGACTAGCTGAAAAACTGAACAGAACAGAACTGTAGACAGAACTGTGTCTACAGTTAGCATCACACCCCCGGGGATTGTTGTTGACATCAGCTGCAAAGTATCAATAAATAAATTTGTCTCAATATTTCCATTTATCGTCTATATTTTCTTCAGCTGTATATCTCACCTAAGGGCCTAACTGTTGCTTCTTACATAACAGGAAGCCAAAGTCTGAGAAGTGAAGCCTCTCCTGGAGTGAAGGGTCTGAATATTCGTACTTAGCTCGAGTGGGAGGAAGGAGGGATGAGAGAGTGAAAGGCGAGGTATGCTTTAATGCTTTAGACAAAGAAATGACTTAGTGGCGTCCATTGTTGAGGAATCTGTCATTTAGCTCTGAGAGGAGTCTTTGACAGTGTCCTGAATGGGCCCAATGGAGGAGGAGGAGCTATGCGTTTGAACCATGGGACAAAGGTCATGACCCTGTCCCTGTCGCTGTAAAGGGACACCACGGGTTAAAACACACAGAGAGACAGGCGGCGGACTCCACTCTCCACCAGGTGCATGATGGGACATACACAGGGGAGAAAGACAAAGATGAGAGCTAGGACAGGTTTTAATTAGGGCTACCATTCATCGCAATCAAATAGAAATGACAAAAAGGCGCAATTATCAAATCAAGTTATTTACAATAGAAATATTTATAGAAAGACCTTGCAGTTTAGTTCGTCAAACATCTTCTGAAATTTATGAGATTCTACTGTTTGTTTAGAAGTTCATATGTCAGTTTTATGTCAAATGATAATCCTCCTGTGTTGAGTTGTTTACAATGTGCAGCGTAAATCTACTTTTTAAGCATAAATCATGATATATAATCGCAATTAGAATTATTTTCCACAATCATGCAACCCCTCATTATCATGAGAAGAAATATAGAAATGTGGTGAAGAGTAAATTGTAGACATGACACTGGAGTTCTAGCGAAGAGTCAAGAAAAGAAACAAAAGGAACTGAATCCATTTATGTATTTGTTCATTGACACTTGTTCTTATAGTGTACTGGTTTGAGCCCAGTTTAGTCCTGGTATAGACTTTGGCCCTGTTCTAGTTCTAGTCCCAGTTTAGTGTTGGTCTAGCCCAGGATTAGTTCCACATTTAGTCCTAGTTTAGTTCCAATTTTGATGTGGAGTTTATTTACCATTAGTACTGGACCCAGGAGCCAGAGACATGTCTAGTGCAGTCCAGTCTGGCTATGCTTCCATTGTAGGGAGTATTGTACCTCTGATGACGCAGGCCAAAATAACAAGGGGATTGTGACTAAACAGGGGCTAAATCCAGAACTAAACCTGGACTAGACTAAACCAGGACTAGAACAGGGCTAAACCAAGATTTAACAGAGCTACAACCAAAACCAGGTTAGGTGTTAATGCAATTGAAATTGTCATTACGATTTCAAAATTCTTTATTATATTATATTGCATTTATAATTAACCATAACAATCTAACATCCCCACATCCCCATAGAGCTATACTGAGCTGCAAAATGTATATATATTTTATATGTATATTTGTAATCATCAGGCTATCCTAACCAAGAACCTGGCTAAAGATCTGGAGATGGGCCGGCACGTCAGTCTCCATTAGGCTGTTAAGGTGCTACAGTTGAAGGATTTAAATTAATAAAAAAAAAAAATAGCACATAATATTAGTTCCAAGTTACTACAATCTCTTTTTTACTTTTATAAGTCATAAAATTGTCTGTCTGCCTTTATTCTGTCCACAAACACAGAACAACTTTCTATGAAGGTGAACGTTTACAGGGGAATAAAAAGACATGAGACAGGTGTAAGGAATCCACTCATGCTGATTTATGACTTTATAAAAACAAACATGGCGCCCTCACAGTAAGGCAGTTAGTCATGTACCTGACAGAGGAGCAGTGAAAGACAAAGGGCCTCGTTATAGGAGGGTTATGAGCTGGATCTGTGTGACAGCTTTGTTCAAAAGTGTGAAGTCAACCAAGCGAGGAGATAAGGAGCCCCAGCCATTGACGTAAGGGTGAGAGGGTATATGGGGCGTTCTCATGCAGTAAACAGCTGGTGGTTAGCATGTTAGTTGCCTGTCAGACATATTGTAAAAAGAGAATGGGGTTGTCTATTGTGCTGTTTAGTCATTTGTGGGGCATTCATTCACATATCAAAATTCGGACTAAACTAGGACAATATTTGAAACTAATCCTTGAATAGACCAAGATTAAGCCAGGACTAGAAGAGGAACATTTACATCTGGACATATTCTACATCTGGACTAAACTGGGCTTACACCGGGACCTAAGTGTGCTTTGTTGGCCCTTTGTTAAAATAGTTAATAATAATGTATAATGTAATAAATAATACATATTACAGTTTTATGGAGGAGGTCCATCACATCACTTCATGGAGATGGTGTTGGCATGATCCACAGTATATCATTAAACTTATTTAATTTGAATGTAATCAGTTATGGTGTTTTTATTGTTTAAAAATACCTGGAGAAACATGCAAATAAACATCTGAGCACGGCTGCCTCTCCACAGATCTGACCTGTGACTTCACCTGCTTGTCTCCATGGCTATTTAAGATAAGATAAGATAAGATAATCCTTTATTTGTCCCACAATGGGGAAATTGCAGTGTCACAACGCAAGTTACAGAAACAGTAGGAAATAAGAGCATGCATCAAAATCAAGATAAATAATAATAAGTATTTACAATCAACTAAAAAACACAACACTGTAAAGCTAAAAGGCACAGGAACATTGCACAATAAGTGTTTTTGATTCTGAGATGATTGTGTACATTGCAGTGATGGACAGTGGTGGGTAAATAAATAATAGCAGGTACAGTGACTTTAAATAATATTGCACATTGTTATTATTACTATGGAGATGACACATGGTTGCTATGGGAATGACACATGACTAGCATTGTTCATTATACAGTCTGACAGCAGCAGGAAGGAAAGACCTGCGAAATCTCTCCTTAACACAGCGAGGGTGAATCAGTCTGTCACTGATGCTGCTCTCCAGAGCAGACAGGGCGTCCTGCAGGGGGTGACCCTCATGGTCCAGCATAGACATGAGTTTAGCCAGGACCCTCTTGTCCCCCACCTGCTGCACTGAGTCCAGAGGACAGCCCAGGACTGAACTGGACTTCTTGATGATCTTGTCCAGTTTCTTCTTCTCCCTCTCTGTGACGCTGCTGCTCCAGCAGACCACACCATACAGGATGGCTGATGCCACCACAGAGTCATAGAAGGACCTCAGGAGTGGCCCTCTCACTCCAAAGGACCGCAGTCTCCTCAGGAGATAGAGCCGACTCTGGCCCTTCCTGTACAGTGCATGAGTCCAGTCCAGTTTATTGTTCAGATGCACACCCAGGTACTTGTAAGAGTCCACTCTCTCAATGTCTCTTCCCTGGATGTTCACTGGTGAGGGGGCAGTAGAGTGGCGTCTACGGAAGTCCACCACCATCTCCTTGGTCTTCCCCGCGTTGATGAGAAGGTGGTTCCGGTGACACCAGTCCACAAAGTCCTGCGTTAGTCCTCTGTACTCCGCGTCGTCATCGTCCGTGATGAGACCGATGATGGCGGAGTCATCGGAGAACTTCTGCAGGACGCAGCTGTCCATGTTGTGTCTGAAGTCTGCAGTATAGAGGGTGAAGAGGAAGGGCGCGAGGACAGTGCCCTGGGGCGCCCCCACACTGCAGGTCAGTAGGTCAGACACACAGTCCCGGGCTCTCACAAACTGGGGCCGGTTTGTGAGGTAGTCCAGGATCCACTCAGCCAGGTCACAGTCCACTCCTGCCCACTCCAGCTTGTCCCTCAGGAGCAGCGGCTGGATGGTGTTGAAAGCACTGGAGAAGTCAAAGAACAAGATTCTCACAGTGCTGCCGGGCCTCTCCAGATGGGACAGTGAGCGGTGCATCAGAGAGATGATGGCGTCCTCCACTCCGATGCCGGGCCGATACGCGAACTGCAGCGGGTCCATCGCTGAGCTCACCGTAGAGCGGAGGTGACCCAGGACGAGCCTCTCCAGAGTCTTCATCAGATGAGACGTGAGAGCCACTGGCCTGAAGCTGTTGAGGTCCTTGGCGTGCGGTGTCTTGGGCACAGGTACCACACAGGAGGTCTTCCAGAGCTGTGGCACCACCTTCAGCTTCAGGCTCAGGTTGAAGACATGCTCCATAACTCCACACAGCTCATCTGCACAGGACTTAAGGAGCCTGGGGCTGATCCCGTCTGGTCCAGCAGCCTTCCTACTCCTTATCCGGCTCAGTTCTCTCCTAACCTGAGCTGTAGAGACAGACAAAGAGCAGGGGTGTGTGCTGGAGGTCTGGCTGAGTTCTTGATGTGGATTCGGGGGCTGGGGGGCTGAGGCTGAGGCAGAGGTGTGAAGTGGTGGCAGTCTGGGCCTTTGTGCAGGAGACAAGGTGAGCCCATGCAGCGGTGCGGGGGGAGGAGTGGGTGATTGATCAAACCTCAGGAAGTGAGAATTCAGATCGTTCACCCACTGTTGGTCTCCCTTTGTCTGGACGGGCGGAGGGCTGCGTCAATATTCTGTATTGTACAAAAATACTGTATATTTCCTCCATTATTTACCAACTTTTTACATTCGTTGCATGAGGATTTATCTAAACCAAGATTGGGTTGAGACAGTAAAACCAAGTGAGTAGATTCTGGTAAAGTCTAGTCTCAACATTTCCATAAAAGGTGAGTTCTATTGTTTTATTTCTGCTCTGAAATGTTGATATTGCTGTGATTTGTGCTCTAGTTAAACAGCTTGTAGGACTGGACCTCCGAGACAAAGACAGCGGGGAGGGAAACACCGCTCAGAATGCACCTAATATCTGCACATTACTCATTCTTTCCAGTCCATTTGTAGTCGTAGCAACGTCTTCTTTTTGTTTTTTTTTTCCTCAAATTTACCGCCGCCACTGTCCCACTTACTCTTTGCACCTCAGCCTCTGGAGCTTAGACACCTGTTTCTAACTTAAAACTGGGGGGTTCAATCTAACAGAGCGATTTGCAATGAAAGCAATGAGGCGAGAGTGGCTACTTATGACGCATTCCAAGTCAAAGTTATTGCTAAAGCTAATTTTCCTACCTACCAGTTTGGAAAGAGTCTAGTGGTTTGGGGATTGGGTAAATAGTGATTTTGAATGACAAAAAGGTGCCAAGAAAAAGTATAAAAGAAGGCTCGAGTAAGTAAGAAAGAATCAATTTTTTTTCTCTATACCACTACTTATACTTGCTTTTCATTTGCTATAGGCACATTTTATGTCAGCTGCCCTTCCTCAGATAATCTCCTCTTTTAGCCTCTAGCATTGGGACAAAGTTGATGCTGTTAACTTAGTGGTTTCAGTTTCCATGTTATATGCAGCATTTTGAGGACTTCATTCAAAAGAAATAATATATTGTTTTAATTTTTTAATCACTGTGGCGACGGTCCTAATTTGTTATCATTCTGAAGTCCATAGATATAATAGCAAAAATAATAAATAATAATAATAAAATAATAACTCTACTTTACATTTATTTAATTACAGGTGGTTTTATAGCTCAAAAATGCCTAGAAAAACAGGCCTTCTGACTGAGCAGGGTCGCCTCTCCACAGATCTGACCTGAACTTGGTCTGGTTTGGTCTTCATGAAGATAGAAAGGTTTAATGCCATACCGTGTAATGTTCCAGACAAAGCAAATCTCCATGGAGAAAAGCATTTGACGGACCCTCCAGAAAAGTTACACAATGTATCTTTAACAGTGATGCAACCACTGTATATATGGTATTGTTGCAGAAATAAAAAAATATATATATATTATTTAAGGCTACCTAATGCAAACAATAAATAAATAAACCTGCTAACCTTGTACATTAGACCCATACATACATAATGATTCTGAAACAACTGGGATTCTTGTATTCACCAAGCGTTAACGCACTTTAAAACACACTGTGGTCTTTTATAACATAAATTGCAAATGTAATCACAACCGCAATACTTGAAACCATTGCACCACCAGGCCTTGCACGCACAGTTGTATCTTCTCTGATCACCCCAGGACTCTAACATATGGAACTAATATGAGCAAGCTGTCGTTAATGGTGATCTTTTTAGAAAAACAGTCAGCTAGGAAGTGCGTTGTCAACAGGGCAAATGTTCTGGCTACATTTCTGAGATATTTAGACACTTTTACTCCCCCGGGCTCCAGGAAGTGAAACAGCTGATGCTTTACTCAGAGCTTCACAATACAGTATAAGATTTGAAAATAACTACCAATCTACAAGTGTGTTTTAGTGGATACATCATCTTGTTTTAAAGGTATACTATGTAACATTTTCTCTATGGAGATGTCTGTGCTGGTGTTCCACAGTATTACTTTGCAGCTGATGTCATCAACAGTCTCTGGAGGTGTGATGCTAACCGAAGGAACTGCTCTGTCAGAAGCTATATTACTCACGTTAGTCTAATCTGATCAGTCTGACCAGAAAGATCTGATTTAGCTGTGAGATGATTTGTGCCCTTAAACAAAAAATTGTGTTTAAATCCATTTTGCATTTTTTCTTGAGTTTTCAGAAACCTGGTAACTTACATTGCACATTCATCCATACAGATACATGTAGAACACCTCCAGCATGATGTCACTGCATCAATGGCATTAAACTTATCAATCTTCATGGAGACATGCAGGCGACGCCACCAAGTCAAATTACAGGTTAAATCTGTGGAGAGGCGAGCTCTGTTTAAAGTACAAATGTATGTTTTATGAGCCATGAGAACATCTGTAATTGAATAAATGCAAGACAAATATGTTTAAACACAGAGTTTGACATATTATTGATATTTGAAAAGGGTATGACATATGAAGTCTATTATTTTTAACTGTGAAACTATACTCCATCAGGTGCCCATTCAAACTGTCACCAATTTGTACAAGCGTTGAGTGAAAACCCCTAATGACTAGCTGCAGTATGAACTTCACTTTTAATACTATTTTGGTCAATTTTAAATCAAATATGGGTTCTCTTTGTGGAATATAGAATATTGAGCACTGAGCTTGCTCCAGCTTACAGTAAATGATGTTTACACTTACAGACATTTAAAACCGGTGCTGTGTTAGTTTTAAATGAAAGCACTCGTCCATCAAGCCAACAGAGTCCAGATGTGCTGAGGAAAAAGCATTTTCGTGTGAGTGTCAGACCAAACTCACAAAGTCATTGATAATATGATTCTTTACAACATACCTTAGGAGGTCAAGGAGGTCAACAAGATGGCAAACAGGTAAAGTGGCTTTTGTTTACCGCTTGTGTCAGCTGTGAATAATTTGTATTTGAGGGCAGTGGATAATTTGTATGATGAATGTCTATATTACTACTACTTTGGACAGGTCAGAAATCAATGAATGACATATACCAATAGTCAATGTACACTAGTACATATTGCCAAAAAGGGAGTGAAAGAAGAAGAAGAAGAAGAAGAAGAATGCATTTGCTTTAAATAACTTGAAAGAGCAGATATAACGCTATTTTCTGATCTATGTTATAATAATGTTTCATCACAAAAATACCTGGAGTTGTATTTTGCTTTTTTCACATGTTTAACACACAAACCCTGCATGTTTAGGTTGAGTTCTTCTCTCAAACAGAAAACACTCTGTTCCACCTTGTGATGTCATTTGGTATTACAAGAATACATGGCAATACAGGAGGTGCTTCACTGTGTTTTTAAACTCCATACACCTTCACTAGAGTAATTTAGATTATTTCAGCCCTGGAATTGCCAATCTCGGCTGAACAAAAGGTAAAAGGAGCTGTTAACTTGAAAAGTACTACTACATGACATCACAAGGTGGAACAGAGCGTTTTGAGCACTGGAGATGTAGACAAACTAATAATAAAGGGTTACTCAAACATGTGTGAATGAAACAAAACACAACTCCAGGTATGTTTCTGAGGAGGCAACAACACAGCTAAAAGCTCACAATAGCCAACTTTGTATAATACAGGACATAGTTTATTTAGTTTTAACTTGACAACCAAAAGGGAGTGCGTACAATTTGGCCTCTTATTAAAAAATCTGATCCATTGCCAGCCAGATCAGTCATGCACGAATGGAGCAGTAGATGATTTGTGTGTGCCAACTCCCAAAAGGGAAGCACCAAAATTTATAAAGTAATTTATTTACGTTTTATTTAAATAAGGACAGTGAGCATTAATAAACAAGCATTGTAAATACACCAGGCTTCACTGTGGCTTTTGTTGGATGGGCCCATTATCACTCCTTTGGTCATTGTTCAAGAATGCAACACTTTAATAACTTCGGTTCAGACACAGCAGATGATCTTTTAATGTTTATAATTGAACATTCATCATATTTGACTCATATATTTTGCACATCTATTTGAAATTAAGCATGTCCGGCTTCTTCTGGGAAGGTCTTCTAGTTTTAGTGACTCCATAGTGAAAGAATGTATGTGTATCATAGACTATATAAAGAATGGACTAAGGAAGTGTGAAGTCACCCATAGTGTTCAGTTCCAGTCAAATGAAGCTCACAAGGCTAGCAGATATAAGGGGAATTTGAAGCCGAGTTCCATATTAGGCGAAGGAATTTATTTACAGACAAAATAGTGAAATAAAAACACCAGGATCACGTAGAGCGGGTTAATACGAACATTTAAGGCCAAAATGACGAGGCTCACTGCAGCACTTACAGAGAGAGAGGTGACAAGTTTTCAACATAAAGTCAATTAGAACCAGAGTTGATGAAGCCGGAAGCACCCTTTTGCGCCCCTATTTACAGTCTGTGGTTTGGACGCAACAGATGATCTTTTGATATTTAAAATTGGACATTCGTCACATTTGACTCACATTTTCTGCATAGCTAGTTTCTAGTTTTAGTGACTTCATAGTGAATGAATGTGTGTGTATGGGTATTTAATGCTGGTGAGGAGATGCCAAGTCTAGTTAGTGGCCTTCCCCCTGATTTTGTCTCCTTGGTTCTCTGGATTAATGGGGCTTTATTGGATTAGTGCTGGGAATGTTTAACTCCTAGCAGCAGAGTGACGATAAGTCTGTGTGTGTTCAGATGTTGTTTTGCACGGGTCAATGAAGAAAGCCAACCACCTTTATTATTACTCAGAAGTCATTTATTGACAAATGGGACACACACAAGGTACACAGCATGTCTTTTCAATTCTAGTGATGCTGCCTGTCTTCATGGAGGCGTTATTGCTTCGCCTAATGTTCCACAGTATGGTATTAAACTTACAGTATCTGCCTTGTTTTTATTCAATTTTATATGTTTTTATTGCTCAAAATTCCTTCAAAAACCTTAATTCTTACAGTGATCGAGGTTCCTTCTCACCAGATTTGACCTGAAACTTGGTGTGGTGGCATCATCTGCTTGTAGCCATGGAGATTTATAAGTTTAATACCATACTGTGGAACATTCCAGGCAATGAGTTTGTGCTACTTATTTTGACTTTATTATGACCATTTATATTTTTGCTCATTTTTTATTATATTTATCGTGATGTGTGAGCTACTGTGTCCAAATACTTTCCCTTGTAGCTCATTCCAGTTTGTCTAAGTCTAAAGACAAGCGAGAAAAGTTACATAGTTCACCTTTATATAATATCTAATTGTGTTGTTGTGATGTGTTTTTGTATGTGGAAAATAATTTAAGTCCCAAACAAAGTAGATCTTCGCATTTTTGTATTTGATTTTAGTGTTGCTTAGAGTCATTTACTGTCATGTTTCTGGTATGATTGTGTTAGTTTGTCCCTTTTCCTTTTATATCTGTGGTCTTTCCAGTGGCTATGCTGATCTTTTTGCACCACAATTGAAGCCCCTCTATAATTAAAGCAATTTCACACAATGAATGGATGTGAAGAGATCATCTCAACCCAGCGATGTCACAGAAGTCATTGATATGCACTGACTTTCCTCTCCCCAGACACTTCCTGCAGTCCCTCCAGGGAGTTCCCATCACTATCCTCAAGTGTGTCCAAGTTCTCTCCTGAGGTCCTCCCTAAATGTCCCGTCTTGGAAAAGCCAGAGGTTGTCAGGATTGCCATCAGTGGAGGACAAAATGGGCGAGTCACCAAAAGCTGCTACACAACCCAGTGCTTGATCAGGCTGGGAACTGGTGAACCAAGTAAATTGACCGGAGTTTCCTGTTGAATGTGAGCCCCCGCCCTGTTGCAAACACAAACTCATTCAGAGTACAGTCATAAAGGCTGCTCTTATGTGAAGTGAAGGACATGTGGAAAATGTAACAGTATGGAGAGGATGCCCTGAGTGTGGGAGCCAGGGCGCTGCTTTTTGAGGAGTTTGCGTATGTTTGTCTGTATTGCAGTAGTATGGTAAAGTAGTATGGGAAAGCTGATGTTGTGGCAGAGTGGTTAGCGTTTCCAAAAATAGAAATATGGGATTTGGAGCATATGCTTGAAATCATTGTCTTTATTTTGTGATCAGTTTTTCTCTTTCTCATTACACCTGAAACATGCAGTCTTGTATAATCCTGAACAACAACAACTCAAGTTGTGTAAATTATTATTATGGCCAAGAAAGTAGGGGTATTAAAGGCATCATAAATCTACAGAGGCCGCTCAGGGCCTCCGTAGATTTGTGATGCCTTTAACACCCTTCATTTGTGCTCTATTTTCTAAGATTATTATTTTTAGTTTTTATTTATTTATTTATTTTTTGCACCAACAATTAAAAATAGAAAAAAAATCTTGTCTTTTAGTATTTTAGTATTGTGACAATATTACAAGAAAGTTTTCCTTACTTAAGCTCATTTGTTCCTCTGATGGGCCAAGTAGATATTACAGATCTACAGACTCAGTCACAAACATTGCAATCAAAGATACATCAGTACCAGAATGAAGTCGCATATTTAATCTGAGCTCGGTTTACACTGACAGACAACTTGTAACCTATTGTAAACATACTATATATCATGTTTACTCAGTCATAAAAAACAGAGTTTATTTTAAGACCATCCAAGTCTGTTATGCATCAGACTGGTGTGAACATTGCCAACTCTACATTTGATCTGACAAAACTGAAACCTTATGTACTCAGAATATAGAATCCCTGTGAGCTATACACTAACAACAGTAGTCTATGAGCCAGGAGACTGTTCTACTTCATCTGTCAGCATTCACACGTTTTTTCATCCCTGCTGATCCAAGCCTGATCGCTATGGTATGTTTTTAATAAATCCTAAACCCTTACAACACGCAGAGAACTAACCACAATGGAGAAGTATGCCAGCAAATGTTCACATGGCATAATGCAAGATGTCAAAGCTAATTTAATAAGCGGTCGCATTGGTAAACAATACACAGTGTGTTTGAAAGCTGTAGTTTCATGTTGCTTAGAGACATTTTGTCACATCCACGATCTTTGTGCTGGTTCTCTTCTGTTTCCTTTCCCTTTTAGCACAGGGTCTGTGGTTTTAGCAATGGCCAGGCTAATCCTTCATATGTTGTTTGTGTCATATAAGCACAATTTTCTAAGTAGCTTGTAGCCTGACGCAATATGTACTAGCACATACTTGCAGTTGGCTTTAATATTTTAAAATCAGTATATTTTTCCATTGTGCTTTGGGGTTTTGCGTGGTAACTTTTAATTCAACATGGCATCAAAAAGTCTGATTTAAAGTTCACTAAAATCCGTCACAAAACCACACTTCTCTGGCAATATCATCAGAGACGACTGTGTTTGGAAGCTCTGACACAAGTTCTCTTAAAGGTCCTTCGTTTTATATTCAGGCTTTTTCAAATACAGTTTGACCACTTATAATTCATGTTTTATAAGTTGAATTATATGGAAAATGTATTAGTTTGGGCCACTGGTCAAGTGTGCAGAATGTTTGGATTATATGTTTCTTGTGGTCAGTTGGTAACATTGGGGTACAGAGCATGTTCAAAGTAATATTGCTATTAGCATCATGACATAAATAAATAGATAGACAACTACTATTGATACTTTGTGGTGACGTCACGCTGGGGGAGTTCTACATGTATCTCTAATGGTGGAATGTTTAGGAGTTACCATGGTGAAACAGAAAGCAAACACTGTCAAAAAGTTTTAAGATTGTCTGAAAATACAAAAGGATTTAAACACATTTTCAGGAGCCTGTGATCATTCATGGTCCTATTTAGATGTTTGATTTTCAATAAAAATGGTGAGTGTGAGTAACTGAAAAACTGTTAACTGCTAGCTGGTGACTGTAATTTTATGTGTGAGAGACTTGTTTAACAGTACAAAGCAGCTCACCTATTGTAGTTCCAGCTAAGTCAGTTCTTTCTGGTCAAATTGTGTCAAAATAAAGCACAGATTAAAGTCAAATAAAGCCTCAGACAGAGCAGAGCCTACACCCCTAGGGAATGTTGATGACATCAGCTGCAAAGTATCAATATCTGTGGTTCGAAAACATTTGGCAAGTACCATCAAGAAAACATTTGCATTTCTGAGTACTACCAGACAGAAACACCAGAAACCAGGTGTATAGCAGAACTGGTTCAGGACTAAACCAGGCCTAAAATAAGAGTACACCATTGCTACAGTGGTTCTAAACAAGGATCAGAAGTGGAAAATGTGAATAAAATAGTCTGTAACTTTAACAAACACAAGAGCTGAAGAATTTACATCAGTGGTACCCACAATTTGAGAACCAATGAAACAGTGAAGGAAATGTTAACACAAGAATAATAAATTATGATCAAATCATGATCAAATCAAGCTGAAAAGAGGAATCAAATAATGGGAAAATAATATTCAACACATTATCACTAACCACCTAAAAATCTGTATGGGAACGCACAGTACACTTGGAGCCAAAAAAGTACTTGCACTATCCATTCTGGTAATGACTGCAGGCTTAGTAAATCAGAAATATTCACCATTTATTTGATCCACTGTTAACGCTCCAAAATCAAGCAGAGATGATGAAAAGCGTCTGGCCAAGGTCTACTGTACATCTGCCATCTAAATTAGAGCCACTGACTGCACACAAGAATGCATTACGTCTCATTTGGCAACAACAATCAACAATCATGCATAATCAGGTCTAGCTGTGCTCCGCTGTTTTGAATGGAAATAGCCTACAGAGCTCTTGAAACAATCTGAAATCATAAATACACTCATTATTCAGGGATTCTGCTGAATTTGCACAGATATGGTATCAAACAAATTACTATATTAAAACGCATATTGTTATTTCATAGGTTACAGAATACTTATTTTGGATTGTCAATAAATATAAAATACGGGTTTTATCTTCCTGTTTTACGCAACATTTTGAGGACTTTTCACCATTCAAAAATGAGGTTTGGGGTTTTAAGTTGTTAATTGCTATAGTAACAGTCTTAATTTTTCATCATTCTGAAACCTATGCATCAGATTTCCATTGGCATTACGAGTCAGCAGCACTTGACTGAACTAAAGGAACTAAGACTGGTAGGAAGAAAGCAGTTAGTTAATTTACACAAAAACCCACTCCAAAAAGTTAGAATAAATTAATACAGTAAATCAGATGTTTACTGACCTCTTGTGGCAACAGTTGGAATTTCTACAATGGTATATCATTCTGTTTATCTAGGGTTTCCATTTCTCAATTCCAAAACAACATGGAAAATAAAATAAAATAACATGATCATGAATTGAATACATGAATACAATTTGAAACCAGTTTAGCCGTAATGTTATTAAGACTTTTCCTTCTCTCTGTCCACTCTTCAGTTATTTATGGAAACTCAGATGTTTATTAAACCCTGCGCTGGCTAATGACTCTGTAGGTGGCCCTGATCGGGGCCACCTGCACAGGGGTACACAAACACTGGAGACACATTTAAATAACAATTTAAAGCAAACTGATATATTTAGGAGATTCTCTTTTGGGGGTGTGAATCTAGAAACTGTGCATTATCTTCACACATTCTTTCTTTGTTCATACATTTTTCAGGCTCATGTTTCGGAAATTATTAAGTGTCTAGAATGTGCAAAAGATACTCACGACAGCTCTTACAAAAAGCCCACCTTCTAGCCAAAATAAATCGAACCTGTGAGCTTCTAGATATGAGGCAAGATGCTCAACGACTGTGCCCAGAATATAATGTTTGGTTTTCAATTGTTAATCGCTATGGCAACCGTCCTAATCGTTCGTCATGATTCTGAAACCCAAGTTATTCATTATTAGGAATGCCCACTTAGAGTAATGATGTAGCCTTTCTATTCAAATGCCCTCTGTAAACTAACAATCATACCAGAAATGTTGGTGGAGTGTCTTGCCAAAAGACACAAAGACACTACACCATTCCAGTTTGGGCCTTAGATGGAATGACTGCCTCCATAAATATAAAGGACAACTTTAAAGGTCCTATATTACAATCTGACTGTGAATTTAAACCATGTTATAATGTTACCTCCTCAAATCATACTTAGAGTTGTGTTTTGTTTCATTCACACATGTTTGAGTAACCCTTTATTATTAGTCCCTCTACATCTCTGAAGCTCAAAATGCTCTGTTCCACCTTGTGATGTCATGTAGTGGTAGTTTTCAACTTAACAGCTCCCTTTTACCTTTAATTTAGATAGGAAATTCCAAGGCTTGAGATCATCCACATGATTCTAGTGAAGGTGTACGGAGTTTAAAAACACAGTGGAGCACTTCCTGTATTACCACATGACATCACAAGATAGAACAGATATTTTCAGTTTGAGAGAAGAACTCAGCCTAAATATGCAGGGTTGTGCGTTAAACATGTGAGAATGAAACAAAGCAAAAATCCAGGTATGTTTCTGATGAGGAAACAGCATTATAACATCAGGAAATAGTGTAATATGGGCCCTTTACCAAAATAGCAGTGATAGCAGCTGCACACACCTTACTCCTCCTTCTCTCCTTTGGTGTAGTCGGCTCTGGTTGTTTTCATAGCTGAGGCCCTGGAGACTTGAGCAGCAGGATATAATCCAAGTGAAAGAGGAATTTATGTTCACACACACAGTTTATCAAGATCTGCACCGACCACAACATGTGATTTATATAACGCTCAATGTACAAGTTCACCCACAGACTAACATGCTAACACCCACAGACTAACATGCTAACACCCACGCAGTAACATGCTAACACCCACGCAGTAACATGCTAACACCCACGCAGTAACATGCTAACACCCACGCAGTAACATGGTAACACCCACACAGTAACATGCTAACACCCACGCAGTAACATGCTAACACCCACGCAGTAACATGCTAACACCCACGCAGTAACATTCTAACACCCACGCAGTAACATGCTAACACCCACACAGTAACATGCTAACACCCACACAGTAACATGGTAACACCCACACAGTAACATGCTAACACCCACGCAGTAACATGCTAACACCCACGCAGCAACATGCTAACACCCACGCAGTAACATGCTAACACCCACGCAGTAACATGCTAACACCCACGCAGTAACATGGTAACACCCACGCAGTAACATTCTAACACCCACGCAGTAACATTCTAACACCCACGCAGTAACATGCTAACACCCACACAGTAACATGCTAACACCCACGCAGTAACATGCTAACACCCACGCAGTAACATGCTAACACCCACGCAGTAACATGCTAACACCCACGCAGTAACATGCTAACACCCGTGCAGTAACATGCTAACACCCGTGCAGTAACATGCTAACACCCGTGCAGTAACATGCTAACACCCGTACAGTAACATGCTAACACCCACGCAGTAACATGCTAACACCCACGCAGTAACATGCTAACACCCACGCAGTAACATGCTAACACCCACGCAGTAACATGCTAACTTGATACCGCAATGATAAAACATATATTTGTAATGAATGTAATTTTCAACTCAAAATAATTGCTGTCTTTTAATCATCGTGTGGTCTTTTCCTAGATTTTGTCCAGTTGATATGATTTTGGTTCAGAAATGTAGTCGGGGTATCTGGGTATCGATACTTGGAGAACTCCATTACCCTGTTTATTCACTCCATATTGTATACTCAGGGTCATCAAACATCTAATAGTAATATCCAGCCGTGTAGCACAGTAGCAGTTGAGTATTATGGGTCAGGAGGGGGCGTGATGAAGAGCCTGTGTCAGCGTGTCCCGCTCTGGAATGAACCTCCTCCACAGAACCCCAGAGAAGTGTGTCAGAGAGGGGGACTCGAAGGGGGACTCAGCCTGGGGACACATTATAGTAGACTAGTTAGAAGATAAAACTTAACTGTGATCTATATCTCACCATAGTATCAATCATCATAACTTCACAAAACTATTGATACTTTGCTTTGAATGTGTTGTTTAAATCCATTTTGTGGTGTTTAAAATGCATTCTGTTTTACCTCCAAATATATTTTTTAGTACCAAAAGTGGTATTCAGTTTCAACTCTTTTCTTTTGTATTGTAAATATTTGAAAGTATAGTGCTAAACTAGTATACTGTATCGCTACATACATCTCCGCTTGACTAAAATGGTTCTCTGCCCATAAAACATGAATGCTGGAGTGACAGTAATTGACCATAATAGGACCTCAGGATGTTAATATGAAAATGATGATTGAGGAAGAAAAAGGTCCTGAGTGGTCTTTGCTTAAGAAGATAGAAATGCAGAGGTCACGAGAGGTCACGGAGAGAGAGAGGACAGATGGACAGATAGAAGAGGGAATGTAGACATATAAGGACACTAAGGACACCAAGAGCAAGAATGTTTTTATTTTATTTATGTATTTATTTTATTTATTTTAAGATTACTTTAACATTACAGTAGCTTCACTTGAAATTTGGTTGGTAAATAGTTAAATAGCTGAAGTTTTTTGGCTCACCCCCTGGCCTTATTAGTAGTCTAAATGTCTCCACTGTCTTTGTATTGGGTCGGAGCCCAGTAAATATAAGCTGGTTCAGATTTATTTGACATCAGAATTCAAAACAAAACATAAAAGAAGCTATTTTATACATGTGTTTTTCTATAAGTGTCTAAATAATGTGGTTGTATGTGATTTTTTAATTTATTTACTTAGCTCTCAAAAATACACCTAACAAAACATAGAAGAAAATATGTGGTTTACAGATTCCAGATTTTTGACAATGTTGTATTTTTTGGTAAAAGTATACAGACTGTTTGCCAGAAGTTATGGTTAGAAGTTGAGTTACACACAAAGCTAACCATTGTTGAAGCTATCCTGAAGTGGTCTGTGATATTTTAGGGCTGCTCATTTCTTTATACAACTGTTTTTTAGACAGTAAAAATCAGCACATTAAATCAAATTCATCTCTGTACAGGAACTGGTGTGCGTATGTGGTGACGCGGACTGTGAGCTGTGTGATGGAGGACGGCGTGGAGACCTACATCAAACCTGATTACCAGCGGTGCACGTGGGGCCAGTGTCCCAGAGTGGCGTGAGTCCTGTACTTTAATGTGTCCTTTGATTCCCACAGTGTAATCTCAGCTAATCTGCCATAACTTCCTGTACTGCTCTATAAAGTCCTCTCATCCTCTCTGTCTCTTTCCTTTCTCGTCGCTAGTCCTTTGTATCTTCTCCTTTTATCTCTCTCTCTCCCATACTCTCCTTGTCTCACTCTTATCCCCTCCTCCTCACTCTCTATTTTCTTTTCTCCTCTCTCTCCTTCTTTCTGCTCCTCTCTTTCTTTACTCTTTCCTCCTTTTGTTCACGCTTTCCTATGATCTCTCTTTCCTTCTCTCTCTCTCTCTCTCTCTCTCTCTATCTACTCTCACTTTCACTGTCTATCCTCTGTTCCTCTCTCTCTCTCTGTCTTCTCTGAACCAAGATCCAGGCCAGACCAAAGCTAATCATTCCCCAAAAGGACCTGTTAAAAAGGGAATGGTTTTATTCTCACATTACCAGTTTTACACAAATGCAGCATTTAGTGCGTCTGTTTTCCCATTCAGTCAGGCCTAATCCTCTGTTACAAATTATGGAAAAATCTAAGTACACGAGAAGATAGCTTGCTTATTTAAAAATATTATTATTCTGTGTGGAAAGGATACAGATAAATAACTGACAAAGCACTGTATTCTGTTCAGAGACACTGGCAACGTTTCCTCTTTCTCTCAAATCTTGATCCGTGTTTTCTAAGGGCTTCACTTTAAACCCAGACTGTTTCAAGAATGAGGTCCACTGAACATTTGCTCTTCCTCTTAGACATGGAAAGATCTATACTATTCATCTTAATTCATGTTTCTCAAAAATACTTGTATTAAAGTAAAACTATTCATTCAAAAGATCACTCAAGTAAAAAAGTATTTTAGGGGTGAAAAAACACGACTTATAATGAATGACTTGACGTAACATCTGATTTACTTTACTGTAATCAAATAAGATCTAAAATAACTCAATAAACCAGACATAACCTTACACATGACTAAAGTACCCTAAAGTTGCACTATGTATCTTTTCTTGTGGCATGACTGTCGCCTGCTTGTCGTCATGGAGATGTTATGCTTTGCCTTAAATGTTCCACAGTCTGGCATTACTGTAAACTTATCTATCTTATCTATAATCACAAAACACCACCACAGAAGGTTACAGGTCAGATCTGACATGCGGGTGATGAACCTTCCACTTGAAAACTTGTTACGTAGTGCAGCTTTAAGTAGTAATGAAAGGCAACTTAAGGTAGTCTTAAAGGTATATTTTAAGGTATATTTTATTCATTATTCATCACTGTTCCTCCTACCCTCTTCTCATCTGCTCCTCCTCAGCTCCTGTTTGTATTTTCATTATGAGACCATGTATACGACTACCATATTCTCACGCTCTCAGACCAAAGAGATTCAAGTTTCAAATGGCTCTGAAATGCAGACTACTTTACCTGCATAAATACTTGTGGGTTGGCAAACTGAAGAACAAGCTTAATTCAATGTTAGTTGTTAAATTTCTGCAATAAATTCACTTATTTTCATTGCGGTGAATTAGAATCTGTGTGTGCTATAACTACAAATAAAGTTGCCAGAAAGTTGCCAGATAAAACATACTTCTGGGGCATTACAAAGATTTAGTAGAGGTCAAATACTTCTGGAAAAAAGACTCAAATAACATTTTAAGTTTACAAAGCGCCTTTAATCCAATCCATCAGCAATCTGGAGGAATTTTCCAACATCTTATGAGTCATTTCACATTAAAATATACTGTAGGTCTCACTGTGGGATTTCTGCTCTTATACTTTGCCTTCTCAGTAATGTCCAATGGCAGACTGGTTTGTGCTATTGGCTAACAAGAAAGAGACTGTGGGTTTGAGTTAGCAAATCTTTGTAGCGCAGTTAGTTCCATTTACTAGACAAACATAACTCTTCCAAAATGATCCCACCCTGCATTTCTTTGTGATATATTGAACTGTCATGTATGTGGTAATGTTATGACCACAAATGATGTGACCTTTATTGGTGGTTTTCAGTTTATAGAATGTGATGATATCATACTCTGAGATGGGGGCAAGAAACAGTTTTCCCTATTGACTGCATTGTATTTTGCCATGAAATATCCAAAAAGTAAATTCACAAATGTTGAACCTGATCATTTCTATTAGTGACTAGAGCTAATCAGCATTTTAACAATATGAATTTTATCTGATCCCATCTGTATTAAATATGTAGACCTGTAGAGTGTTGTGCTGACATCTATAAGCCATACTGGTAGATAAAGACATGCACATCCAATAAAAGTAGTGACTGTGTGCTAGGTCCAAAGACAAAAATTGTGCAAAATAAAAAACACTGCACTGCAGTTCTTTGGAGCTCCCAAATTTTTATTTTAATGACACCACAAAGCCCTTCTTCAGACAGGTCTGTCTCGGTCTCATGTCTGAAAAAGGGCTTGAAACGGGCTCGAAACGTCACATTGTGGTGTCATTAAAATTAAATTTTGGGAGCTCTAAAGAACTGCAGTGTGGATCTGCGTCATCTATAAGCCAGCGATTGACAGCACAGTCAATCATTTCTAGGAATTGCATCTGTGAATAAAGTGAAAATGCACTTCATTTTGCACTTTAGTAATGTAAATGTGATTGGCAATATGCTCATATATACCTACCTCTGCTTTATAATATTCTTTCACATGTACATTTTTATCTAATGTACATACTGGCTGATTGTACACTGGTCAGATGCTAAAACTGCATTTTGTTGCAATATACTTGTACAAGTACAATTTCATGACCTATCAACATGAAATGAAAACTGGCACAAAGTTCAACATCTTCTCTATTTGTTCATAATAGTTTAAGAAGGTGGTGCCATTATTCAGCACTAGTATATGCACTAACATCTCCATAGACAAAAGCTAGTGGCAGACTCTCCACCAGAAAAGTTACACAATGCACCTTTAGGAAATATTTGCGTTATTCGTGTCCCAACACTTATAGATCTAATTTCCTGTTTTGTTTCTGTGTGCAGATACCGGACATACAGGCGGCCACGGTATAAGGTGGCCTATAAGATGGTGACAGAGATGGAGTGGAAGTGTTGCCATGGTTACTCCGGAGAAGACTGTCAGGAGGGGCCAAGGGTCTCCACGACGACGCACACAGGACGTCCCAGAGTCACCCAAACAGGCTACAACCCTGGAGGTGGAGGAGGAGGTGCAGGAGGGGGGCAAAGGGGTGGAACAGGTACTGACTAATATTCATAATGTCAAAATATAGGTACTCATAGGGTATTTATGTGTCAGATGGGTGCATATAAACCCTTAAAGGTGCATTGTGTAACTTTTTGGTTGGGGACATATCCATAGAAACAAGCAGGTGATGGACCCCCTAGGAAAACAGGCTGTGAGCGGGGTCACCTCTCCACAGATCTGACCACTGTCTTGGCCTGGTTTTGTCTCCATGAACATAGAAAGGTTTAATACCGTACTGTGAAGCGTTCCAAACAAAGCAAAAACATCTCCATGAAGAACAGCAGGTGGCAGACCTTTCACCAGAAAAGTTACACAATGCACCTTTAATAATAAAAATAATAATAATAATAATCAAACTGTACACGATCATCATTTCTATTTTTAAAGTAAGAAGTCCATGTAAAATCTGTAGACCTGTAGACCTATGATCAAGATGTGTACATACTTAGCTATACAATACTCATTAGACAAATATATACATATAGAGGATATTAATTGCCTTCTCCAACCCTAAACTACATTATATAGAATAACAAAATCCTGGTTAATGTCTGTTTTGCATTGTAACTGCTGTTTTCCTTTAAGTGTACAAACTAATGTTCATATAATGTTATGTAACCCTGGTGCTCTGTTGAACTCATTAGAGGGACACAGGAGAAGAGTCACAGCCCATTGACTCTGAGACTGCTTTATGAAGTCAGCATTGTTAAATCATTACACAAAATACTCACCAATACTTCAGTGCCCGGACTACAAAGGAGACTGAGGCAAATAAGAAATGGGCTAGATGTAATCAGTAGTATAGTGAAGGATTACATTTTGCCCTGCTCTGAATAGTTTGACTAGTTTGACCTCAGAATGTTCATGGGTTTGAGGACTTTCCCATTCAAAATATATAATATTTTGTTTTAAATTGTTAATCGCTATGGCAACAGTCCTAAATTTTCATTATTCTGAAACTCATGGATAAGCAGTGGTGATGAGGTGGAAATGGAAATATATCAGGTATATCAGGCGCAGACAGAAAAAAATGAAGGACTTTAGAGGAAGCGCTTTGTGAAAGAGGCGGTGGCTGAGATTGGCTGATAGCAAAATACAAGTCTTACTGCCTTGGTTTTATTTTATTTTATTAATTTATTCTTTGTCTTGCAGGTGACAATGAGAAGATCCGAGAGCTGGAAGAGACCATTCGAGGCCTGACCAAAGACCTCCACAACATGCAGGCCACCATCAATGGCATCAACCAAAAACTGTATGTGCAATTCAAATATAATAAATTTTTCTGAACAAATACATTACACTAGTGCTTTATAAATTCACTGCTTTATTATTATTATTAAAGGTGCATTGTCTAACTTTTCCAGTGGAGGGTGCTTCAAATGCTGGTCTCCATGGAGATGTTATTGCTTTGTCTGGAATGTTTCACAGTATGGCATTAAACCTTTCTATCTTCATAGAGACTGAGCTAGACCGAGCTAGAGGTCAGATCTTTGGAGAGGCAACCCCATTCACAGTCAGAATGCCTGTTTTTCTAGATACATTTAAGCTATAAAACCACATGTAATTGAATAAATATAAGGTAGAGCTGTTTAATGTCATACTGTGAAACATTCCATGCATAGCAATGACATCACTATAGAAACAAGCAGGTTTGTATGTAACCAAAAAGTTACATAGTGCACCTTTAAGGATTCTCAAAACACACCAGTTTGTCCATCTGTATATATGCTTGTTATTTGCCATGGGGAGTCAGTGTACATAGAGCTTAGCAGTGCGTATTTTTCAGAGAAAGATATAAACTCTGGACAGCCTAATGAGAATTTCACATGTAAACAGTCTTGCAGACAGACAGCCATAGAGTTTCCATCAGTGTATATGAGACTACAAGATGGCATATAGATTTGTTAGTAAATATGATGTGTAGTCCCCACACTGTCTCCCATGAGTGGAGACCAGGGTTCTGTCCCAGAGTTAATATCTGTGGCAGAATCTGTACATACCATTGAAATTTATCTTCTCTGCAGGGCTACAGTGTATTTAAGAATGTAATACTTTTTTACATGTGGTTTTGGTCTGAATCTCTTTTTAATTAACACAGTGAAACAAGGTAGTAAACCTACTGATACTTTATAGCTGATGTCATCAACATTCCCTGGAGGTGTGAAACTAACTGAAAGCACTGCTCTGTCTGAAGTTTTATTACTCAAATTAAACTTAATCCAAATTTTATTTTAACACAGTCTGACCAGAAGGAGCTGACTTGGTTGGAGATGATTTGTACTGTTGAACAAGTCTCTCTCTAGTCAGAAGCTAGCGAGCATTAGCTTTTCAGACTTATCTCATCTTAAAACGTTTTTGTCTGTGTTTGCTAATTGGTGCGTTGTGTCACTATGGTAACCACTCTCAATGATGCCATTGTGTCAATTGTATCAATTGGCCAAGAATATCATGTAAATTATGTTAAATAGAAATAGACTATAAATATGGTACAACAATACACAAAGATTCACCATTTTATCAATCACTATAGGTGTCGAATAAGAACACGGTCATCTGAGTGAGTATATAAATATTGCACATAGTAAACATTAGTCTACAGTCATCACGTAAATGTTAAACAGCTCTCATTCTAATGACAGACCAGTTCTGTTCAAGAATGATGGCTGCTGTGGAGGCTTATTTGGTAATAAGCTTTGGCAAAGCTTGTCCATTCATAATTAACCTTTAATGCGATAAGTTGCCTTCTAAAAAGTGCTCATTTACAGACAAAATAACAACTTATCTTTGCCATTTTTACAGTATTTCTTACAGTGGCATTTGATGTTGCTGTTATTGTCTCACTTTGCTAATGACTGAATACGTCTGACTAATTTATAAACAAAATAATAACTTATCTTTGCCATTTATACAATAGTTCTTACAGTAACATTTGATGTTTCCTTTGCTAATGACTGAATAGGTCTGACTGGACAAGCTTGCCTTTAGGATAAAGACCCCATTAGCCACAGTGTGTTATTGTCTTGTCTTGTCTCCTGTAGTATCTGGACACACAGATTAAATATATTAAATTAGACCAAAGGGTAGGATCATGTTTTACTTAACTTAATATCCTGCAATCACATTGTTCTGTTTGTTTGTCCTTAGTTCCTTTATTTGTCATCACAACACTTAACCTTTTTCCTATGCCTTTTCTGACAGTATTTCACATATCTTTATCATTTCTTCCTGACAGTCCTGGTTTGACTGGGGGCATAACTCCGTCTGATTCTGCACAGCCTCACATGAAAGAAACCATCAACAGCATCCAAAACAAACTGGACCACCTCTACAACAGGACGGAGGTAGGGGGAGTTTAAAGCCAGACAATCTGTGGTACAGTTCATGTGATGTGGGGACACCTTTGACATGCACTAACTTTTGTGGTGGAGTGTTCACCACCTACTTATCTCCATAAAAAGTTTATTACGTTGTGTAGAATATTCCACAGTATTGAATTCCCTCACAGTAAGAATGCGTGTTTTTTGAGCAGTAAAACACACTCAGTGAAATAAATGCTCAATAACTGTAAGGCAATACTGTACAACATTCCAGGCATATAAACAACATATAAACAACATCTCCATGGAGACAAGGTAACCAGAAAAGTTACATAATGCACCTTTAAAGACCCTATATTGTAAATTATTTAGGCTTACTACATTTGTACATCTCTTAAGCATTATTGTTTCACCTATGGTATATACTAAAAAATATCAAGTGGAATCAGTGGAATATATAGTTCAAATTTGTGTTTTTCCTAAAGGTGCACGACCAGACTCTGCTGAACATAAACAACCACCTGGTGAACGGAGGGAACGAGCTGGAGGGCGGGGGCCGAGGGGGCGGAGTCACAGGGACTCAGCTAAACTCTATGAAGGAGCAGATCCTCACAGAGCTGGAGAGGAGGGTCACTCTGTCCTGCTCCGCCTGCCAGGTACATGGAAATATACCAGTGTTTTTTCTAGGTTCTTTAGTTAGTAATTACTTCATTTTATGCATGCTTTGTTATTGTGGTTCAGTGAATGATGGTTTTATGGGTTCGTCAGTGAATTCATTTTTAAATTAATAACTAATGTATTAATTTGTACTTTGAACTGAAGCATAACTATTAACTGATTAACACTGCAGTGTCATTATACTAAAAAATGCCATAGGGCCCATATTGCGGTATTTTCTGATTTATGTTATAATGTTTAATCATCACAAACATGTCTGGAGTTGTTTTTTTGTTTGTTTGTTTGTTTAATACAAACCCTGCATATTTAGGCTGAATTCTTCTCGGAAACAGAAAACGCTCCACCTGTTGTTCCACCTTTTGATGTCATGTGGTAATGCAGGAAGTGCTCCACTGTGTTTTTAAATTCCATACACCTTCACTAGAATCATTTGGATAATTTTAGCCCGGAAATGCCAATCTCTACTTAACAAAATGTAAAATGTAGCTGTTAACTTGAAAACTACTGCTTCATGACATCACAAGGTAGAACAGAGCATTTTGAGAGATATATAATCCAGACTAATAATCCTGGATTACTCAGTTGTATGTGAATGAAACAAAACACAACTTCAGGTATGTTTTTGAGGAGGTAACAACATTATAACATGACTTAAAGTTCACAGGGGTCAATTTTGCGTAATATAGGACCTTTTCCTTATAGGACCTTTGCATTTCCTACAATTAGACTATTATTAAATAGATTTTTTCCCTTTTATACGCAGGCTGGTGTGGAGGACCTGAGGCGGCAGCAGCAGGAAGACCGTGAGCGTATCCGGGCTTTGGAGAAATTGGTCAGCTCTTTGGACCAACATGTCCGTACAAGCCTTGACATCACCCGTTCCGAATCTGAGCGTTCAAAAACCTGCTGCGACTCCCTCATCGAACTGGAGAAGAGGCTCACGGACACCGAAGCAACAGTTACCTCCACGTCCAACAAATGTGACATAATCAAAGGCCGTCTGGATAAGGAGCTGGCGGGTGCAGGCGGTAGCGGGAAGGGTAAAGTTACAGAAGACAAGCTGAATGGCAGATTGAGGGAGTTGGAGAAAAAGTTGAACAATACAATGAGAAAAACAGAGCAAAGATTTACAAATACTGGCAACAATTTGAAAGACACTGTTCAAAGAGATGTGACCCAATTGCGTAATCTAGTGCTTGGACGCTTGGACGATAACAGCTTTAAAATTGGAAAAGTTGAGCTAGATGTTGCCGTTCTTGGAGATACAGTCAGGGACCATAGCAGGCGTTTGAACCATCTCGAAAATATCACATCATACTTGGATAAAAAGCTGAAAGAAACCACAAAACTGTGCAATGAGACTTGTGCAAAGAAGACAAAAGACCACAATAAAACTGAAGACACTGTTAAGACTTTAGAATGGAAAGTTATCGCCAACCAGGATGAAATTAAAAGGTTCAACACAAGGTTAAATGATTTATCGATTTCTGGAGATTCGCTGGTTGACAAAGTGATAGTTTTATCCAATGACGTGAAGAAAATCAAAGGTATTACAGGAGACAACGGTGAGCGCTTCAATCGGATAGTGACTAAAGTTGAAATTTTAGGAAGAGACATTGAAGATTGCTCAGTTTGTAGCCGAGTGGAAGATGATTTAAGGAAATTTAGCAACACCACAATGACAAGTCTAAACAAATGTCAAACAGAACTGACCGATTTGAGACGAAAAGTGGACAATGAAGAATCCACATGCTCCCAAGTGTGTTCAAATCTCCAGGAGGAAGTAGGGCGTCTGAGAGAGGAGGTGGAGGAGTGTACTGGACAGTGTAAAGTCAACATCAATGATCTGAAAAACCGACTGGATGGACACAACAGTCAAAATGGTAAACTGGGAGGAGATCTGAAGTCCATACAGGGAGAACTGGACAGAGTCAAAAACATATTTAGCTCCTTCAATGATACGCTGAAGGGTCTGGGTAGAACTGTCAAGGGCCATGGCAACACGCTAACTGATCTGAGCAACAGCAATCGCAACATACTGACAGAGGTGAGATGATACATTTTACTATTTTATTAAAGGTGCACTGTGTAACTTTTCTGCAATAACAATGTTATTGTTACTTTTTGTCTGGACTTTTTTACAGTTTGGTATTAAACTTAAACTCTATCTCCACGGAGACAAGCAGGTCACCGGGCCAAATTTTAAAACTGATTTTAACATTATACAAAAGCAAGAACAAAAATTAAACAAACAAAAAACCCTTCTACACCCATCCCTCTCTTTACACCGCAACGTCTAATCCTGCCAAAATGTTCAAATTTTCAAAGTATTTTTGAACAATAAAACACTTGTAATTAAATAAATGCAAGAGCTAACTTTAATACCATACTGTGGAACATTCCAGGCAGAGCAATGACATCATCATGGAGACAAGCGGGTGGTAGACCTTTCACCACAAACCCTGATTTCTTAATCATACAAATAGCTTGGAGAAAAGCGGTTTAAAAGATACAAAACATTTGAATGAAACAAAACACAATTCCATTAATATAATGAAATTATATTAACGCTCTTGTACACTGTTGTGTGTAATTTGGCTAACCGTAATTTTAGGGCCTAATACTTCACGTCATCTGATCAGCAATCATAATATATAAAATAAATACCTGCAAATGTGTGTTTTTCTGTTGTTTATAGTCAAAGCAATTTCTCTATAATCCATACTAATTCACACACCCACACAATTACAATTAAAATCAAATGCAACTGTTTTCTTATGGTCAAAATGATAAGATGTCATTTAGTATAGTATTGACTATCCTGTTTCCATTGGCATAATATCTGTTAATTGGTTTAATCATTTATGTAGCGCCCACAGAAACGGTAATTTCCCTTGTGGTCTGCTGTGAAAGCACATTGTCAATCAAACAATAATCTTCACCACAGCTGTTTCACATAATATTATGAGAATATATGGAAAATATTTGACTCCTTTTGACCAGTAAGGCTTTGATAATATGCACCCATATTTTTGTGTGTGTAACACGTTGTACAAAAATAAACCACAGGCACAGCAGAAGGAGTGTGTATTTATAGAGGAACTGTGGTGATAGAACCAGCAACCTGAGGTGGTAATGCAGCCAAAAATGTATTGAAATGGACAAGGAATAGTGCTGCTACTTCAAAATAACCATTCTGATGTATTTTTTAACATCTTCAACTTAAGAACTTAATTTTAAAGGGCCCATATTACGCCCATATTATTAGTGAATCTATATGAAAAACATGCATTCTTACTGTGATGTGGCTCACCTTTGACCTGATATTCTGTCTGGTAGCTACATGTGGTTGGCTCAATGTAGATAAATTTAATGCTATACTGTGGAACATTCCAGGCAAAGCAATGACATAGAAAGACAACAACATGGAGAAAAGCAGGTGCAGACCTGAAAAGTTACATAATGCACCTTTAAATACAATATTTCTCATGAGGTATAAGTAATATGTTGAAGTTTAAGTCTGATTTATTTAAAATGACAAAAGCAAATACAACAGGGTAGATGTAACAAATATTTTATCCATGGGTTTCAGAATAATTAGAAATTAGGATTTATAGCGATAACATCGATTAACACTTAAAATATTATATCTTTTGAATGGAGAAAAGTTCTCAAAATGCATATAACGGGAAGCTGAAACCCATGGATACCCCCTCTGTCCACGCAGTTTCATAAGTTATTATATTATTTCTTCCTCAAAGGTGGACCAGTTGGATAAAGACCTGACACTCCACATTGAAGATTCCAAGATCCGGTTCGGGACCCTGGGAAAAGAGATCGAAATCCTGAACCGGAATTACCTGACGGAGGTGGGAGAGTGCAGACGCTCCAGTGATGGCCTGGACCGCAGACTGTCCAAACTGGAGGGCGTCTGTGGGCGATTCGACTCCTTTTCAAACACTCTGGAGAGGATCAAGGAAGGTTTGAATCGTCACGTGACCGGCCTCTGGAGCTGTGTGAATGGGCTGAACGCCACAGTGATCGGGCACGGGGAGGTGATCCATGATATCCGCGATGTTCAGCTGGAGAAGGTCCGATCAAACATCAACAAGCTCAACACCTCACTGCTCGATCTGGCCACGGAGTTCCATGACTTTGTAAAACAAGACTTCACTGGTGAGTCTGAAGGGAGAGGGTTACAGATCAGAATGGATTTGAAGATAAACAATTACCACAAGACAAGACGTAAAGGTGCACTGTGTAACTTATCCAGTGAAGGGTTTGTCACCTGCTTGTCTCCATGGAGATGTGCCAAGAATGTTCCACAGTATGGCCATAAACTTAAGAATCTCCATGGAGACTTGCAAGCCAAACTACAGGTTATATTTGTGGAGAGGCAAATTCACTGTAAGAATTCATGTTTTTAAGATATTTTTGAGCAATAAATAAAAGCATTGATTTTTTGAACTACAGCTTCTCAAGAGGTCTAACTAACCCACGTTAACCCTATTTTATGCCCAGACACAAACATTTCAAATATAATTCTCCACATGTATGCACAATCTTGTTGCAATTTCATTTACCAAGATCTTGTGGCACTACACCTGGTCCCATCCCCAGAGATCACAGATGCTGTATTTGTATTTTGGGTGCAGGCTAAATTGAAAATAAGTCTGAGTTTGCTGTCAGACAAATTTGACATCAAGTTGCCATGGAAATCTCAACAGCAGGTAGGTTAGTTGTAGGCTAGTTTTGACTCTTTAGTTCAAATGAAACATACTGTATATTTGAATTAAATAGATAAGAATTTATGGAGCTCATTCTCTACATGCACCTGTCTCAGACTCAAATCATGAAAACCAGTTTAGCATCATAGTCAATATTCACATAATATTCTTAAAGTAAATGTTTAGTTTCTTCTTCTGCAGGTCCTCAAGGTATGCCAGGTCCTAGAGGAGAGAAGGGAGAACGTGGACCGCAGGGTGTGACTGGACCCCAAGGCCGAGTGGGACCCCAAGGACGAGAGGGCAAGCAGGGGCCAGTTGGACCTCCAGGTATCTTCATTTATTTTAAAGAACACATTAAAAATAATTAAACACATATTAAGTATTGTGGTTTTAAAGTAATGAATAGCTTACTCACATCTTTCCTTTGTTGTTTTTACCAGGACTCAGAGGGGAACAAGGTATGTGTCTTTCTAATAAATAAAGTTTAAACTGAATAGAGTTTTATTATATTATTATTTATAATGTGTTTCTCTGTGTGTAGGTCTTCCAGGCACTGATGCCCACGTGCCCCGCCTCTCCTTCTCTGCTGCTCTGACTCGACCAATGAGAAACGTTGGAACTATCCCCTTCAATGAAGTCTTTGTCAATGAGGACAATGTTTATAACCCCAGAACAGGTGAGACACAAATCACAAATATAAATAAAATACAATTATATTAAAACACATGAACACAAGAACTTTTCCAAAATAGATTAGTACATTTTATTTTATTTTCATTTTGAAGTTGAAGTTTCATCCCA
The DNA here is from genome assembly GCA_029959045.1 of Taenioides sp. WSHXM2023. NCBI lineage: Eukaryota > Metazoa > Chordata > Actinopteri > Gobiiformes > Gobiidae > Taenioides > Taenioides sp. WSHXM2023. The sequence goes on along the minus strand of CM057103.1, from coordinate 10,641,459 downwards.
CATTTTTACAACAAATCAGTCCTCTCTCTTTAACTACTTTTAACACAATTGTTGCTCTCTTTTGTCTTTTTAGTTTTTAACAACCTGAAGTTTTAATCACTTCTTTTCACTCACTCTTCTGAGCCCTTTCAGTTGGGGAAAAGAAAGAAAACACCCTAAAATCTTCAGCAAAGACATACTGTGTCTCAGGACCGATTAGAGGAAGCTGAGTGCTGGGAAATAAAACGACTAATGACCCTTGTCTTATTTCATGGCTTTAACCTCAACAACCATCGGCCACCAGCGGCTTGAGTCATGACTGCCAGTAACATGGTCTGAGATAGTGAAATCAATCTGATACAACATTATTTTTGGAGCTAAAGGGCTGTTCTGAATAAAAGACTTAAACTTAAAAAAAACCAAAAAAACATTAAGATCAAGTTTAACTTTTGTGATAGCAGACATCTGTTGGATTTCTCAAAACAAGACCGGAAATTCCCACTGCAACTTGAATAAAAAAATATACAGCGATTGTCATTTTTGGAGAAGCAAGACATTTATTTTTCTTTTTAATCCAAAATGATCGAGAGCAGACTAGATCTACAGGGCTTGCTGATTGGTCTATACTTCCAGGAGAGTGCAGAGTTTTCCTACAGGTACAATTTTAAAAGGTGACTGAAACGCCACTCGCGCCTCACAGTAAGAAGGTTCCAGGCCTTTCTGTGCTGTGTTTGCATGTTTCTCCTTGTGTCTGAGTGGGTTTCCTCTGGGCACTCCGGTTTCCCCCATCAACCCAAAACATACACCATACTGTAGGTAAGTTCTTGACCAATTCTAGCATGGCTCTGCAGCACCCATTGCTCTAGGCAGGGCCAAATGCAGACGTTGAATTTCCCAATAAAAGGTACCTCAACCTTAGAAACTTTGGAGGCCTAAGAAACTAAAGGATTGACAATACAGGGCTACTCAACAAAAATGTAATCACGATAAAAGCTTAACTCTTTCTCATCTTTGCAGGTTACTTCACAGCTCCAGTCCGAGGGAAGTACTTCTTCAGTGGTATTCTCACCGGTCACAAGAACATGAAGATTGAGGCAGTTCTGTCCAAATCCAACACAGGCGTGGCGCGGGTGGACTCGGCTGGGTATCAGCCCGAGGGTTTGGAGAAGCCCATGGCAGAGGCCAAGCATATCCCCGGAGCTGTGGCTGTGTTCAACATCATCCTGGATCTAAAGGCTGGAGACACAGTGTGCATCGACCTGGTGACCGGACGCCTGGGATACTCATCTGAACCCTTCACTGTGTTCAGTGGGATGTTACTCTACGAGACAAAGTGAGGGGGCGCTGTGATTGTTTCTGTTACAGACCTGCAGCTGATCAGCAGCAGAAATGAAGTCATCAAAATACATATCAGTTAAATATCAGTATCACAATAAATGAGGAGATAAGATGACGTGACAGCATGTAGAGGGGTTAAAAGTGAAACAGAGACAAGGACTCTCAGAGCCACTGACTCTACATGTCTAAGACTGAGCAAATGAAGAATGAGTGAAGACTGAATGGAACAAAAGACTTATTATATTGTACTGTATTACTGTATCTGCTCAAAAGTCTTGATTCCTGTTTTAATCAATGACATAAGCTCCATGCTCACTTTTGCAGTGCAAAACAGAGCGCATCCATTTTCATAAACAAAAGGGCAACAGTCAGACTGAGGAGAAGACAAAGAACAAGCTTATACACAGCTTCTCCATTCATATGCTGCATTTTCCAACACCAGCTGAAGTTTAGAGTGTATTAGGCCGATACAGGACTGTTCTTTACTTATGTTTGTTGTTGTCATTGTCACATTTCAATGATAATATAATGAGATTGCTGCATTTGTTGGCACATACTGTGTTTATGTATGTACCCTGCATTTCTTTGATTGGGCGAGGTGATTTAATACTACTCTGTGTTTAATGCTGTTCCTGAAGGCAGTTTTATTTCTAACTCTTTCCTAAAAAGCCACTTCAGTGTTATATAAAACTCCTACATTACAGTTCTATAGAAGTTGTTCCAGATGAAAGATGAAAGCCGGTGGAGCTGATAAAACTGTGGATTGTTCCTTGTCTTTTTGAGCTGGGTCCTCCCACAGCCTCTCTCATTCACTCTTTTCCTGAGTTAGTTCTTTTTTCTTGTTACTTAGAGTTTCACTTTGACCGCAGTTCAATTCCCAGAAACATAACTCTCAATGCCAATTGTCTTGGAAAAATGCAGTGTGATTCAACAGTCTGGGGGAGGGACATGGGGCCAAACCACCATTCTTATGTGCACAAATGAAGTCACTCCCTGCTCTGTCACAAACCACATCATTTTATAAATCATATAATGACAAAACAAAGAGCCTTTAGGCTATTTTCAGAAATATAGTGGGAGAAAACTTTAAAGGAGGTTTATGTAGATTATGCATACAGCTATAGAAGACAAATGACAGCAATAACAAAACAAGTAGTTTTTGCTACTATTGTATTTAAAAGTGCAATGTATAACTTTCCTAGTGGAGGGTCCGCCAACTGCTTGTTTCCGTGGAGATATCTTTTGACTTGAATTTTCTACAGCACAGCATTAAACATATTCATTTCCAAAGAGGCAAGCAAGTAACACTACAAGGCCAAGTTACAGGTCAGATCAGTGGAGAGGTGACCACGTGGACAATGAGAATGCATATTTATAAAGTATTTTTGAGCACTAAAATACCTGTAATTTACTTAATGTAAGACAGTTAAGTTTAATGCTATATGGTGAAACATTCCAGGCAAAGCAGTGACATCTCCATAGGGACAAATAGCAGATAGACCCTCTACCTGGAAAGTTACATAGTGCACCTTTAAATTACATTAGCAAAGGGCTTGATAATGCACTTCTTACTGCAGAAAACAGGCTATCCCAATGTACTGTGAGATGGCCTTCAGCAGTGCCCCCACCTGTGCTTACTTATAGAAGATAACTATAATGTTATGAACAGACATTATATACATTCTCATTAAATCCCAAAGTTATACGAGGGCAAAACTAAAATCCATTTGCAGCAGTCTGAAGAATCTTAGCAGGAGACAATGTCTGACCAGAGGGAAAAGTGGATTGTCATTGTCTCATAATATGGGCCGATGTAAAACCAGAGAGATAAGAGTTTTAAAGTCACTCAGCTGCTGCCTCATACTGTGTCATTTTGATTAAAACTAAACAAATACTGAAGCGTAACTTAGCCTTGTTTCTATGCCATAAATTCCACCTCTGTTATGAAGAAGATGAAGAATTATTTTGTTGTAGATACTCCGAAATTGAAAGAAATATATGCTTTATTATTATGACTCACAGCCAGTACTTTTTCTATTTTTACAAGAATGAATATGACCATTTTAATGTATATTTATAAGCAAGAAACAGCCACATAATGGACTGGGATGTAATTTTGTAAGTTTCTATGCAAGATATAACTTTGAAAGATAAGAATGTACATATTTTATAGATATTTGTGTTACCACTTTCTCACCAGTTACAGGTACCGGCAGTGTTTTGTATGTTTTTTTCACATGTGCCTGAAATACAGAGTTTCACACAAGTGGAGAGTGACTTTGTGCTTATTGTTTTTTTCAGTTTTTGATTTGGCAGTGATTTCTAACCTTTACTTTATCTTCTACTCTTTACTTAAAAGTACTATATTATACTTAATTGACTCTTGTGAGCTTTAAGGCATGTTAAAAAGTTGTTACCTCATCAAAAACATACCCAGAGTTGTGTTTTGTTTCATTCATGCATGTTTGACTAATCCTGGAGTACTAGATTGCCTGCATCCCCAAAGCTCAAAATACTCCATGTTCCACCTTGAGATGTCACGAAGCGGTAGTTTTCAAGTTAACAGCTACTTTTTACCTTTTGTTCAGTAGAAAATGGCAATTGCAGGGCTGAAATTATCCAAATGATTCTAGTGAAGGTGTGTGGAGCAAGAGGTGGAACAGAGTGTGTGAATGAAACAAAACACAACTTCAGGTATGTTTCTGAAGAGAACACATTATAACATTGATCCGAAAATAGTGTAATATGGGCCCATTAAAGCTGCACTATATGAGGGGTTCACTACTGTAAGAATGTTCCACAGCATGGCATTAAAATGATCTTTCTCCATGGACAGTGTTTCCAAGTTTAACCTTCTGTTTCCATGATCTTCTCAGATGTATTTTTGAGCAACAAAACAAATCGAAAACATTAACATCAGCAGTTGATGAGCAAGTGGAAGACCCCTTACCAGAAAAGTTTTATAATGCTAAAATGCACCTTTAATTAACTAGCAGATATCTAAAACTAGTCTAAAGAAGAAAAAAAAAACCCTCACATGTACAAATAACACTAATAAACTCAGACTAACACAGACTGCTGTAATTTAGGAAAGCCTTATTATTATTAAAAAGTTCAAATAGTTCTAATACAACTTTTCAATAATTATTTAATTTTCTTTTCACTAGCCCATTTGTCTTGCAGGCTCAGCACAGTATCTTTATTATAACTTCTCTTTTGCTGCGCGTCACTGCCACCTGCTGTACATAAACATTTCAGTCGACCTCGCCGTAATAAAACACCAAATGTCCTGAGAAAGCGGTAATTTTGTGCATAGTCCTTTATTCACAGTGGAAAGGGTTGATGTCTTTAATAAAGGCTAAAAGAGCTACATTATGTTTGTCAATCAAGCGAACAAAAAGTCTTCTACTTATATGTAAATTGATCTATGCTCTGTTGGTCAAGGGGAAAGCAAAGTGCAATTGTGAGATACCCCAAATTAACATGTAATTTAACCTATGGATGCATTAGGGTTAGTATTTTATAGTCAGAGTTACATGTGGTAATCCTCTTTCCCCCTAATGTTTTCTATTCAGTCTTTGTGCAGCCTTATAGCCATAATAAAATCCTACATAGACTCTCAGCAGTAAAATCTTCTTCTTTCAAAACAAAGAAAAGTTTATGCAGTATTCTTCTTCATACATTTTGTGTAAAAGAAAAAACGTGAAAAATCTTGATGTTGTAAATGTAAACAATGATATTCCAGCTGTAGTTCTTTTGAGGTTTCCCAGGGGGCACCGGGCCACACTTTGGGAACCACTCTTTCGATATATTGAATTGCTCTTATTTGAGTAGGCCCTACATATGAAGCATAGACTATATACTTATACTAGTATATAAAGTCTGTGACAATAAGCGTCTCTCTCTTTTGCCCACAGACTTGAGGCGCAGGCAGCCCGTGCGTCTTTCTTTTTCCGGGGTTTTACGCGCGTTCCGTTGCCATGGAGCTCTGTTTGTTTCCTTTCTCCTGGAGCCGCAAAATGTGCCCCACAAGCTTCATAAACCTGTTGCTAAAGAAATTAACTATGTTACTTTATTATTAATTTGTGAGTCGAAGTGTTACTCCTGTAACTAGTTAGATGTTTCATTTCGCGTACGAAGGAGCTCTGAAGTGCAGACACTGACCAAGGGACAAGAAAGCTCGGAGCAACAGGTGCGTAAAAAGTCTGAATGATACATTTAATTTACTATTTAAGATATAAGATTACAAATTAAAAACTCACCGATTTATTTTATATATGTGTGTTGTTTTTCTCATTTGCAATAATCTCGAATCTCTGTTTATCCTAGTAAAATAGGCTAAGACACAAGATCATTTTATGCCATGTTAACCATCCAAAATATTAACTGTAACCTAGTGTTAACTGTTGTTAACATTTTGCTAACCTTAGCTGATTACTAAATTCACACAGCACACATTCAAACAGAGAAGTCTATCCATGGGTTTCAGAATGATGAAAAAATATGACTGTATTATTGTATTATAACGTTTGAATTGTGAAAAGTCCCCAAAATGTCAGCTATAACATGAGTCTGAAATCCCTAAATATGAAGTTGAGTATAACAGCAGTTTGCTATAGGGTAACCCTTGTTAACATTTATTCATGGGTTTCGTCTTCTTGTAGCTAAAATGCCACATTTTTAGGACTTTCAATTCAAAACAAATAATATTTCGTTTTAAATTGTGAATTGCTATGGCAACAATTTTTCATCATTCTGGACCCTGGAATGAATAACTAAAGTAACTCATATAAATGTTATGTTTTTTTCTTCTCTCTGTTCTCCAGCCCTTTTCTGCCCTCACCATGACGAGCAGAGAGGCCGAGGGGCGCCTGGAGCTGCTGCAGATCTACAAGATGATTCAGTGCGTCCACGAAAACGACAGGGAGCAGATTAAGAGCCTGTTGGAGTACGGAGCTGACGGCCTCATCAACCTGACCGAGCCCAAGGACGGGACCGGGGTGCTGCATGTGGCAGTGGCCGCAAACAACCAGGGTGATGGATGTAACTTTATACTAGGGCAGGGTGATACGGTAATAGAAAATTCACAATATAAAAGAGAAAATGTGTAATATATAGATATAATTGCAGATGTGTAAGACTGCTTAATGGTGGCTTTGTAATATTGTACCTACTTAGTTCAAGCTATTTAAGTTATAGCTTTCATTATTTTCATTATATGTCCCTGCCTGCCTTCCCTCAGAGGTAAAGAGAGTAAATTCAGTTGCAGTGCACGCATAATTATGTCTATGTCAATATCGATCTATCTATCTGTCTGCCTGCCTAAAAATACTAACTATCCAATTAGCTATCATATCATAATAGTTGCTTATTACTAGCTTGTAACATCCCATTTGAACAGTATCTTGATGCCTGTGTTGTTATAGAGCTGGTGAGTTTCCTCCTATCCCATGGAGCTGTCCCAGACGTACAGAACAAGAAGGGTGTTACCCCGGTGATGATGGCCGCAGAGCTCGGGAATGATGCCATAGTGGCTCTCCTTGCCCAACATCACGCAGACATGACGCTTCTGGATACTGAAGGGAAAGGTGAGGGAAAGTCCAAAATCACCCTGCTTGGATGATCAGTTATTAAGTTTCTATATTGTGGTTCTTGGTCAAAATGGATGCCTTGTTCTAGTTCAAATTGCAGCGTAAAGTAGGGCTTGGTAATGAATACAATTATGATCAAGATCGGTTCAGTCATTTATAATTGTCAGTCAGCTTGGGTCTTTTTAAGGCATGTGGTCTGGAGTTCAGACTTTGAAGGAAGTGTTCACTAGTAATGATGAAAACCTGTATTGTTTATGAAATTAACACTTTTATGTTTAACAAAACTAATTTAAATTGGATATATAATCATGATCAATCAATATGAATCCACGGCAAAAGGAGAAATTCAATTTGTCAACTGGACAAAAGTTTATTTGGTCGAATATGTTTCGCAGCTCATCCAAGCTTCTTCAGTTCTGGATATGAATCAATATTTTTTGGTCATATTTCTTAGCCCTAGGGTAAAGTAGATGTGTGTGGCTTCTTATTTTCTGTTTTGAATTTTGAATAAATAAATAAATAAATAGTAAAAAGTATGCAAAGTTACAGTTGAAGCTCAGTATTTCTCTTGCAAAGTATCAAACATATCTTAGTGACAATAGAAATGAAAATAGATTTTATTAAGTTTAGCATTGCAGGTCAGTAAGACAAGGCTGGACTAACCCGTGTTTGACTCCCAGTGTGTGTTTCATTGTGAGGTCATTGGCACAGGGCTCTTTTCTGTTACATGTCAGGGAAGCGTCTTGCCTTGTCTTATAGCTCATCAGAATGTACACAGTGGCCTCTCTCTTTAGATATTGATGAGGTATCCCAGACGACTCCTAGAGGGGCCCCGTCTTCTTATTCAGGCTTCTTTTTAAGCTAATTGACATAATTACTCCAATTACCCTGTGTCCGGAGCTGCTATTACAAGAACTGGAAGTAAAAAGTAAAGCTTAGAGGGGGTTTTGCCTCAAGTTTGTAGATAAAATTGCAAAACCCATTATAGTTTATGCATAGTTATTTACAACATATGATTTGTGCTTGTGTGCTGAGTACATCTAATTACAGATCAGGGCTTCTGGGGATCCTGTGGTGTAGAACAGAAGCAGTAACTTTAAACCAGTCTATTGTCTGAAGGACTGGAGGCCTGTCAGGGTTACATTACATTACATTACATGAAGCCTTTGTTTGTGGGATGAGCGCTTAATACTTTGACATGACCTGATAAAGAGCCAGTTATATGTGATTACAACTTTGTCTTCTGTGTAACAAATATATTAATATGTCTGAATAATACATGTAGTTGTGAAAATAAAGGATAATGCGCATACATCCAAATGAACTATGTGTAACACTTGGTAGTTAGTGGGTACATACCTTTATTATATAAGAATTATTTGATTTTCAGAATTTCTAAGCACTGTAAATTGTGAAATACCATCAAGAGCTGATACTATACTGTCCATTGTAGATTATAATTAAACAGGGCTTAAGTATTATTTTTACATTCAAAATTTAATAGCTGTGATCTGTTTTTTAAGTTTGGTTTACTGCCGATTCTCTGAGTTGAAGTAGGGTTGAGACTTCAATGGAATAAATTTGATTTTTTGTGGTAAATTCCACTGACTAACCTAAACTCAAGTTCTCCTTCATGAAATTCATACTGAAAGTGATTTTACTGAAGAAATAAGGAAGAAATTGAAAATGATTAACACTGATATGATCAGCAAGACTCTTCTTCCAAGGGTTAAACTATAGTTTACTGACAACCAAAAATGGGAGTCTTGTAAGATGCTAACATTATGTTTATTTGTTCTTCAGGTGTGCTGTTCTACTGTATCTATCCCACCAAGTCCCACACGCGCTGTCTGCAGACGGCCATGAAGCACCACGCCAACGCCAACAACGTATCAGCCTCGGGGAGCCACGTGTTCCAGCTCATGTGTGAGAACGCCCTGGAGTGTACCCCTAAGTGTCTGCTGCTGCTGGAGGGGGGAGCAGACCCCAACGCTGCTAACGAGGTACAGGCCCCAAAAGACGGTGTATTTTAATAAACTGGCCAGGGTTATGCATTTAAAGAGAATTTTCATGGGTCTTGCAATGATGAAAGACTTGACCCATTGTCATATCAATTAGAAACAAAAATTTTCCCACAACATAAAAGAGAAAATTTGAAATAATGATTTATTTGACGATATGCAGACCGTTTAACAGTGGCTTTAATGTTTGCATGTTTCAGGCTATTTAGGTTATAGTTATAATTTCATCTTCTAATTCTCACATCTTAGATCTTTAATCAATGGAATTTTTAAGAGCCAAACAACAGAGGAAGTTAGAAGAATGAGAAGACTGAGCATCAGAATCCTTCTCTTTTGTAGAAAACTGGAGTGACTGCACTGATGGAGGCAGCGAAAGCGGGCTCCTTGCAGCTGGTCAGGTCCATTCTGAGGAGAGGAGGAAACCCCAATGCCATCGACAAAAAGCGCCACACCGCCGTCCATTACGCCGCCATGGGGGGTTTCTTTGAGGTGTATACTCATTTCTCCATCAAGCTCCATACTCAATCATTTGTATATTATACACTGGCTAACTTGCTATCACTAATTGCAGTTAAAAGCATATTTCAAAGATTCAGAACCATCACTAATAAATGGATTTTATTTTATCGACTTAACTGTACACATTACTTATACAGCTGTTATGTTGCAGGTGATAAAAGTACTGTCTGCGTATAAGGCTGACATGGGGGTGGTCAGCCTGGAGGACTGCACTGCGCTACACCTCGCAGCAGCCACTGGAGACGCCAACTGCTGCAAGTTTTTGGCACAACGAGGTCAGTAAATACTTCACAATATTTCAGCATCAATATTTCTGAAATAATTGTTGCACTGTGGTGCACTATGTAACTTTTCAGGTGGAGGATAGACTACCTACTTGTCTCCATGGAGATGCTATTGCTTTGACTGGAATGGTCCACAGTATGGCATTGTATTTTTCTATATCCATGGAGACTAACAGATAATGCCACCAGACCACATTACAGATCAAATCTGTGGAGATGGTGTTTTGAGCAATTAAAACACCTAAATGCAAAATAGATACTGTTAATGCCATACTGTGAAAGATTCAAGGCAAAGGTATGGCATCTCCTTGGAGACAAACAAGTGGAAAACGTCCCTTCAGAAAAGCTACATAGTCCTTTAAACCACATAGATGAGTTATTACAAACTATTATTACAACCTATGACACGTAAAATGGAAAGAAGTTCAGTGAAATCAAAGTACATGGTTAATTTGTACAAAATCGCAGACACATTGACAACCAACCATATTTGTTTTATTAATTCCACCTTAAATTCTGACATATTTCTTTGCAGGTTGTAACCCAAAATTGAAAAACCTCGAAGGTCTTCTTCCACGACAGATTGCCAAAGACCTTGGTGTCAAAGCTGCAGCCAAAGAACTGCGTAAAGCTGAAAAACTGTTTGGGAAAGGAAACAAAGCCAGCACTGTGGGCCTGCTGTCGGACCCCTGGGCTTTGAGCCTTCATGACTGGTCCAATGTCTATGAGACTGAACTGAGACAGGCGTTTGAATCTCAGGACATTTTACCCACTGACAGGTTCATCACAGTCTTAGAAGAAGTCCGAGCTCCTGTCGAAATCTTCCAACTCCACCAAATCGTCTCAATGCACGACAAAGCCAAACTAGGATTCATCAATGTAAACGACTTTATCAAAGGATCTAAGTACATCAAGAAGCCATACCTATTGTCCACATACATGCCCAAGAAGAAGAAAGAGAAAGGTGGAAAAGGAGGAAAGAAGAAAGCTAAGTTTGTCCTCCCAATGCCCATTTGCACACTAACGCCTGAGCTCAAACCAAGGAGACCGGATGGAGGACCACCACAGTTCATGATCGAAACGTACCGTGACTGCTGCGACATCAACAGATTTGACAAAGACCACCCGCCCATTCACCCCATAGTGAACGACTCAGGGTGGTACTTGGAGAGGCCTGATAAAGTGTTTATAAATGTGAGTTACTGTGTGAAGAGTGGAGACCTGGAGTCCCTGGACCTGGCCTTCTCTCAGGGCGTGTCTGTGAATGTTCAGGACGAGTTCTACAAGACTCCACTGATGATCGCCTGTCAGAACGGGAGCCTCGAGATGGTTCAATATCTGCTCAAGCGAGGGTTAGTGTGTGATAGACATTTAATAGACTTTTTTTCATAGGATTAGACAGACAGGACAGTGTACTGTGAAATGAGGGAGAAACAGAAAGTCTATTCCTTTGAATATGCTTCACTTTTTAGAGTTAAAAAGAGTTAGTGTTAAACTTATTTTAAAAAAAAAGTTTTAATAAGTTAATACTAAAACACCTTACAGTAAAAGAATATTCATTGCATTTTGATGTATGTATGATACGACACAAAAGGTTTTTGTGACATTTAGTGGTGAAATTGCTGCTTACTAATCTTTTTCCTGCAGAGCTGATGTGAATGCGTGTGACCAGTTCTTCTGGACCCCTTTGCACCATGCGGCTCATGCAGGACACGTGGACATTATTGAGCTGCTGCTGAACTCTGGAGCCTCCATAGACGCGCAGGCGCTGAGCGGCGGGACCCCCCTCATGAGGGCCATCCAGAGCTCCAGACCTGCCTCTGTGGAGTACCTCATCAAAGCAGGGGCCAGCGTCATGGCCGAGAACAAGAAAGGTGCACATCATTGTCTCTTGAAGGCACTTTGAGTTCAATATGTGAAAAAATGAAAGGCTTGAGGAGAATGAATACTGAAAGTTAAGCTATACTTTATCTTTATGTTGCTGTTACTACTTTGATAGCATCCCATAGTTTATGTCCACTATGTCTTGACTTTAAATGCTCAATGTCCACAATTATGTGTTGGTAACATATTAAAACAACCTAATCACTCAAAATAATTGACTACAAAAGCATTAATTCAATTTCATGTAGTAGAAGTAATATGATCTAGTCAAGGACACAACAATAGTCTGCAATAGTAGGAGCAGTTGTGAAGAGTTCTTACATATCCATATTTTTTATTCTTCAGAACAAGACTGCCTTTATATTGCCAAAGCCTTTGCAGATATCAGAGTCATAGACCTGGTCAATGCCAAGGTGGAGTCCCTTCCCAAACCAAAGGATGGCAAGAAACCCAAAGGAAAACGGGCCAAACCGCAAAAGGCCAAAGGAAAGGTAAACTAGAGCAACAAACTAATAAAGGTGTGATCTATCATCTTCTTTCTGGTGTGCTGTTTCTATGCAATATTCACTCAACATTTAAGTCAATAATAATATAATTATTTACAGTGATGAATTTATAAGAGCTTTTCACAACTTTCAGAGACAAGAGTTAGTAACAACTAGCAAGCTAACATGCACTTCCTGGTTATTGCACAATGAAACACTTTACAATTAGATGCTGACGGCAAACATACTTTGACCTCAAGAGCTGCATATACAATACATCTGTACAGAGGCGAGTCTATTTTTTCTCAAATACATGGAACATCGAGTGCTCTCTGTAATAGACAATATATCACCTGACCTCTCATTGACTTTAATTTGAAACCAAAATTTGTCTGAAGCTAATCGGCCTCTGTGGCTCATGTGTCCGCCCCTCTGAGCTTATGGGAAATCTGAGTGGGTAAAAAGGATTTCATGGGCCCATATTATACTATTTTCTGATTTGATAATGTTGTGTCCTCATCAAAAATACCTGGAGTGATGTTTTGTTTCATTCACAGATGTTCAACATACAAATCCTGCATATTTAGGCGGAAATCTTCTCTCAAACAAAAACACATTGTGATGTCATGTGGTAATACAGGAAGTGCTCCATTGTGTATTTTAAACACCGTACACCTTCACTGGAATCATTTGAATCATTTCAGCCCTGGAATTTCCAATATTTACTGAACTAAATGTAAAAGGTAACTGTGGTCTTGAAAACTGCCACTACATGACATCACAAGGCAGAGCAGAGCATTTTGAGCTTTGGAGATGTAGACCGACTAATAATAAAGAGTTACTCAAACATGTGTGAATAAAACAAAACACAACTACACTACAAGAGTCCATTTTGTGTAACAAAGGACCTTTAAAGCATTTCTCTTTGCTGTTCCAGGAACCTTCAGTCATTTATCTGAGCAGTTAAAAAGTCAAACAGCGAATTAAAAGGCCATTTATTAACTGAGAACACACGACTTCTACTTTATAATTTAGTTTGATGCATAGGGTCAAAATGGCACTTCAAATGGCTCCAGGTAGGCTAGTAAAATATTTGATGGTGATTAAGTTTTAGCAATGACAAAGCAGAAAACGATTTTATATCCTAAGCCCAATTGCTACTAAAATGTGCTTTTTGCTGCTGGTTCACACATAAAAATTGTAGAAATGGATCCCAGGAGAAGCTATCAAACTGAAAATTCTCATTTCAAACTTTTATTTTACGGTTTCCTCAGAGCGGTCCTGACTATATATAATTAAACATATACTGGAGCACTATACTGAAAGATTCATCCTGATTTTTTTCAATAATAAAAAACAGGAGTAGTTTAATTTGAGGTTTTAAAAGAGTTTTCTGGCTAAGTTAGTCTGTTCTTTTGATTTTCCTTTTCTTCAGACTCCTTGACAAATCTTTATTGTGAGTTTGGTCAGTGTATTCTTCTACCCTATGGATTGCTTTACAAACGTTTTTAACTTGAAATCATATGGAACAGCCAAACAGTGTTGCAGTTTAGAGTTTTTGGCATACAATATAACTGAAGTTTAGATCCCAGAGAGAGAAGTGAAGAGACAGACAGATGAGGAAGTATACTGCAGGAAAGGGAAGTAAGAGACACACATTACACATGATTACACCATCCAAACACAAATATATTTTATAACTTTTATAATTTTTATTTCGACTTTACACACTACAGTTAATTTAGAACAGATACAAAACACAGTGAGCTAACAAATCAGCCTTCTTTGATTCTCGTCTGAAAAAAGCATTATTATTAATACTAATTAAATATTATTATTATTAAAGTATTATTAATCTTACAATTAGACTAACTTTATTGATCCACAAGAGAAATGATTTGGACACAGTAGCTCACACATTACAATATGATATAATAAAAAGCGTACAAATATAAATGGTAATAGTAAATACAAAATAAGTATTCATATCAATCATATTATCAAAAATATGTCCCTATTCAGATTTCTGGAGTTATCAGTTTATTAACATGTCATGTAAACAGTAATATGCATGTAAACACCCAGCAGTAATCAGATTATTGGGTTATTGATTACTAAGTGGTATTGTATTTTTCTCTTATTAAGTTTTTCACTTTGTCATTTTTGCTGTAGTTGTTTTCTCCAGAAGCGGCCGGTGCCTCCACTGCTACAGCTGAGATCGTCGCTCCTCCAAAAGAACTGAACAACGTCATCCACCAGAACACTCTGATCACCACTGGATCGGCCAACACCGTGAACATCACCTTTGTGCCAAAAACTGTACGTACAGTGACTTATAGTATACACATTTAGCAGTCTATAATAACTTAACGGGGCGATATATAAAATACTGTCATTATCTTTAGCTTTCTATCATGTATTTTACCACAATCATAACAATCATTTCCTGGGGGTGTGATGCTGACTGTAAGCACTGCTCTGTCTAAAGCTGTTACTCAAATTAGACTTCATTCTGAGCACAATCTGACCACAAAGAGTTAACTTAGTTGGAACTACAACAGGTGAACTGATTTGTTCTGTTTCTCTTACATTTAAAATTACAGTCACTAGTATTAGCCAACAGTTTTTCAGTTAATCATTCTCTTTTTTTAATTGAAACTCACCAACAGGAACATGAACTCTTAAACTTTTTTTTTTTTTTAACCTGTGTTTGCACTGTGTCACCATGGTAACTGACCTCCAGTGTAATGTCACTGCAAAGTATCAATTGGGGACCGTTAGTTTGCAAAAAAAATATGTATTACTATATATCACCTGCTTGTCCCCACGACAGGCTTAATGCAGCAACAACATCTGCAGCCAGGTGATGGACCTCCACCAAGAAAAGTTACATGGTTTAAATGATTTTAAAGTGCACCATGTATTTATGCCACAACATAATGTCCAAAATCAAAAGTAGTTGTTTTAAGCACTTTTAAAAAGAATTCTGGATTTGACAAAATATTTTCTCTACCACTGCTCAAAATCAAGTATGAATATGTAAAACTGTTGAAGCTGAGACTAGGTATTTTTTACTGTAGTCTATGTTTGGTCTTGAGTTTGGTCTTTTCTTGAGGCCCTCACTGATCCTCTTCTCCATCTCTCCGTCAGGTTTGGGGGCAGCCTCCCAGCACGAGTCAGCTGATGTCACAGATCGAGAAAAAGAAAAAGCCCCTGTCAATGGAGCTGGACTTTGAGGACTACTTACCCTTCAGCCAGAGCGTGAAGAGGAAAACTGTGGAGCTGCCAAAAGCAACTAACTAAAGCAGAGAGGTCAGAGGTCAGAGGAAGAGAAGACAAACATTTGAAATTAGGACTCTGGGTCTAACAATGAAGGATATGAAGGAAATCTGTTTTGATCATTTTGTCATTTTGTATTATTGCCCATTTATTGATGAGGTTCTTTTAATAGTAATGTATATTGCAACAAAGGATTAAAGAGAGAAAGTCATTCAAATATGAGCTATGCTTAAAGGTGCATTGTGTAACTTTTCTGGTGGAGGGTCTATCAAATGTTTTTCTCCATGGAAATGTTATTGGTTTGTCTGGAATGTTTCATAGTATGGTATTAAACCAGGCCAAGTTACATGTCAGATCTGTGGAGAGGCAACCCCACTCACAGTCAGAATGCCTGTTTTTCTAGATATTCTTGAGCAATAAAACCATCTGTAATTGAATAAATATAAGGTAGAGCTATTTGATGTCATACTGTGCAACATTCCAGGCAGAGCAATGACATCTCCATAGAAACAAGCAGGTGACAGATCCTCCAGCAGAAAAGTTATGCAATGCATCTTTAACTTATTGGCTTTTGACTTGACTCCTCTCTGAGGCTTCATGGAAATACTGACATAGGTATACTAGTAAAGGATATATTGATCATGTGGTTTCTTTAAAACAAATAAAAACACCTGTGATTGAAACCTTTCAGGCAAAGTAAAAACATCTCCATGGAGACAAGAAGGTGGCAGACCCCACGCCAGAAAAGTTACGTGGTGCACCTTTAAACTATTAATCAGTACTCTTATCACAGACTTAAAAAGCCCCGAAAACAAAGTGGAATAAAGTTTAGCATGCACTCTTCTAGTAAATACAAATACATCTGCAAAGTTAACTAATTAGTTTTAGAATGATAGTTAAAAATGAACAGAAATAAACCTAAACTAAAACTAATTACTAAATGAACAGTCACAAGCAAGCAGTAAAACTCTTGTATGAATCATCTTTTGAAATTTGCACCTAAAACTGCCTATAGGTTGATAATCTTTCTTTATTAGTCTTTATTTTGCAGTGGATCCTTCGCCTCATTAAATTACTGGTATCTTGGCCCCTCTAAAATAATTGCTTAACTTCAGGATGGCACAAACTGTAATTTAGACAAATGACTCTACCCGTACCAAGTAAATAATATTGCCTGTAGAAGGAGATGTTTGTGGGGGGCAAGAGTTAATTATGGAGCGTATGGTAAGAGCAGCAGACTGGTGTAAGTGCCTGGTGCAGCTAGACAGCGATAGATGAGGCCTGCCCTGATTCTGCAGTGTCTGAACCGCAGTAACAGACTGAGAGGCTGGCAGTGGTCCACATAAAGGAGAGAAAGAGAGCGATAGATGGAGGGAGGGAGGCAGAGGGAGGGGTGTGAGAGAGAGGAAGCGAGAGGGAAGGAGGGAGAGAACCAGAGAGAGAGAGGGAAGGAGAGAGAAAAAGGAAGAGAGAGAGAATTCGCAAAATTCCTGATTCGGGTTTCCTGTTATTGAGACTGGTTTGCTGCCTGAATGCTGAAAGAACTATAATGGTTTTTAATGACTGGTCTGATTGTGGGGAGTAGTTGTATTCTAAATTACTACTACTACTACTACTACTTGATATACTTTTCAGTGTTTCTCAAATTCTGGGGCAGTTAACATTGGTAGCATGCAGACTTGTTCGTGTATGTTTGGCCCCAAGCAGGTACTTATTTTTGCCCTGTTTATTATTGTCCTGCTGTTTGAGACCTGGTAACCTGATGGAGAGGCTGGCTGGTCCATCAGCCCTCTTCAGTTTCCTCTGATTTATCACTAGTTTAGTTTGGGTTTGTGTTCTTCTATTTATAGCCTAAAAGTCCTGGTTTAGACCCTATTAAATCTTGATCGTCAATTATGATGGTACTTGCTAAAAACATTTTTGAATGTGCAATTTCAGGTTGCAAACACATGCGCATAAATCTAATACTGTATTTGCAATTCTTGTATTAAACTGCTCAAGCTGTACAAACACTGTATAATTAGCCTTTATTACCATATTGCATAGTTTTAATTAGTGCAATGGTATAGTCAGCAATGGTTTCTTCTTTACTTTTGTACTTTCACTGTTTTACCAGCAAGTGGGGCTATATGGCAATTTTATGGAACATTGCTTTTGCTGTTTATTACTGCGAGAGAACAGAAAACTTGATGGGAGCTCTTGTGTGTCCAGCAAAGGGCTCAAAATGGCAGCCATGTGGATTTATTATTAGCTTTGTGTCCCATTTTATTCAATTGTCCCTATTGTTATAGTATTTTAGCATCATTTACAGCATTATCTTTCGCTGTCTACTGAGTCAAATCCATCTTAGGCTAAGTAACATATCTAGTCTATGTGAATATTATGCATAAATTTAGGTGTTTTAATATTTCATAGATGCAGAGTCCAGGCATCTACACCACCATCTCTGGATAAAATTAGTCTCAAGGTCTATGGGGACGCTGTTACGTAATCAAACACAGGGGCGTAGGCACGTGTGGGTAGCAGCATGGGAGATGGAGCTAATTCAAAACACACATAGACAGCACATAGTGTAGGAGCAACCTGCTCAGCATCAGTCACAATATGTCCAGAAAAGGGGAGAAGTGACACTCAGGCGAGGCTAGAGGACACGGGGGAGATGTCACCATGACGTGGGGGCGGAGGGTGACTCAGATGGAGGAGTGGGCGTGCTGATTATGGGGGACCGGGGCTTTTCTCGCACCATGAGAGGAGAGGAGAGGCAGGCTAGCGCACACAGGTTTGAGGGAGTAAACAGTGCCGATGTGACGCAGTGTGGTAGTCAGGGGCGTGGACTCTATCTTATATGGTCATGCAGTGCCTCGAAGCCGGGGTAGAGAGGGGAGGAGAGGGGAGGGGTTAGGGTCTGGTGGTACTGTCTGATGGAAACAGCTGGACTTGAACTGTTATTGTGTTGTATATGTAGAGGGATGCTGATTGTGGTGCGTTTAAGGACACAATAAAAGGTAGAATTTCAGAGTATGTATAGCAAACTCAAAAACATACACATATTTGGACACATTGGCTCCTCTCACCCCTCCCCTTTCTGCTGAGTACTGCAGTCTAGCAGCCCTTCTCCTGCACCGCTTACTCAGCACTCTTCAGATTCACTTTGAAAACAACTTGCACTATAGACAGACTGTATACTGGCATCATTTAAACTTTGTCATTGTATTTTACATAAATCCTTTGCTGTCTGGATTCTAGGCTATGCAAAAACAGCTTTGTCAACAGATGATTGATTTTCAGCTTTTATGTTGGAGATGTACTCTTGTGGGTTTCAGAATGAAGAAAAATGAGGCAGATAGATAGATAGAGGGAGATAGAGAGATAAAACTGTTGAAAGTTACTAGCAGCAATAGCGATAAAGTGCTCAGGCATTATTTGAAAACTCCTTAAACTCCTTATTACGTTATTTTCTGATCTGTGTTATAATGCTGTTACCTCATCACAAATATACCTGGAGTTGTGTTTTGTTTGATTCCACCTTGTGATGTCATGTGGTAATATCGGAAGGGCTCTACTATGTTTTTAAACTCCATACAATCATCTGGATGATTTCAGCCCTAGAAATTCCAATCTCTACTGAACAAAAGGTAAAAGGTAAATGTTAACTTAAATACTACAGCTTCATGACATCACAAGGTGGAGCATCTTGAGCTTTGGAGATGCCCACAGACTAATAATAAAGGATTACCCAGACATGTGTGAGTGAAACAAAACACAACTCCAGGTATGTTTTAGAAGAGGCAACATTATAACATGACCTCACAAGAATCAATTTTATGTGATATTATCTAACACACACATACCACTGCATTATTTTTATTTCAGATTTTAGAACTACAAAGGTAAATTAATTATCTGATTATTTGTTGATCAGTTGATTTGTTATTTTTATTATGTAAGTTGGTCCCTTTCTGATTTATAAATGTAAACATGCACAACCAGCAGTGTTTGCCTCTTAGACCATCAATCTCTTTCAGTCAAGTCGCAAACTGAATTGCGACTTGGCAGATTTTTACCCTGGATGCCCTTCCAGACCCAACGCACTGCAGCCACGTTTATTTTACTGCAGTGGCTACCAGTGGTGACGTATATTTCTTACATTTTTTAAAACTGGCACAGAGCTGTTTAAAATCTGTTCTCGATTGGACTTTTCTGGTTCATTTATACTAATACTAAACACTGACAGTTAATGAAAACGCGTTGTTTGATATTATAAAGATGAAGATTGTTCATTTTTTATTTGTGTGATATATATATATAGTGTTGTAAATTCATTTTTTGTAACTAAAGACTGAGAATGGCACAGATTAAAAACATGAACGGCAGATGTATTAATAGTGACATTAATTGTAAGGTTTTTGTAGTCGATTTACTGCCTAGAACATACACACAAAACTTAATTTAACACTTTAATACGAAGAGACAACTGCACTAAACGTGACTGCACAGCTCTCTTAAAGGTTTATGTGGGTGAGTTTGTACTAAATCTGAGGAAAATTATCTTAACTGGCCCTAGATATTCTGTCTTATCTTTTATTTTCTTGTCTTTTCTTACCTTATCGTTTGTGCTGAATTCTAAATAATCAGTATCAGTATTGGCCATGAAAAACCCATATTGGTCGATCTCTAGTACAGAGGATTTCAGTCTAAACTTTCCAAGCAGCTAAACCTGTAAATATTTTTTTTTACATAGACTCATAAAATTATGCAATTACTTTCTATCTGACTGTACTGTACTCTGACCACGCAATCAATTCATCTACCATCTCTTTTATTTTATTTTTTTGCACTTTTCCTGGTAATCAAACATAAAGTAATACAAAATAAACACTTGCAGCAAATTAAAACATGCTTTTTATTTATTTATTTTATTCTGTGGAGCCGCCGTGTCCCTGTCAGTGAGGACAGCACAGGGTACAGTGTGTTCTCTGTCTGAGCCCTCCTCCTATAGACCAGCCTATAGGCACTAAACATCTGTCTCTGCAGCCAATCACAGCCCAGCCCTGCATGCCCACTCTCAATCACCCCCATTGATTATGCAAAAAGCTAAAATGTCAGAAAGAAATCACTAAATCAGGCTTAAAGAAAATCCATGTGCGCTAATTTCAAGCTAAGATGGATTCGGTGATGGTCTTTGCATTGGGTCTGCTCAGAGTATATGGAATTGCTGCATCTTCAGAAACAATAGTGGTGTTGTAGATTCTGGCTTGCATGAATTATTGATGAGAGAGTCCAGTTTCATACAAAGCTCTGCAGGGCGGCGCTATCACAGACCCTCGTACAGTAAGAAGTAAGACACTGGAAATATTTACTGACAGTGATGCAAGTGGGGATGGGCAGACAGAACCAGAGCAGAGAGCGTGTGTCAGTGGAGGTGCCACCTGATTGTCTCCATGGAGTTCAAGAAGTTGAATACCATACTGTGGAACATTCCAGGCAATGTAATAACATCTAAATAAACACAAGAAGGTGGCAGACTCTCTAACAGAAAAGTTACATAGGCCACCTTTAATTATTACTACTATAGGTAAACATTTGATCTGCTTGCCGAGACTTATACGACACAAAGATGGACAGAGAAATTCAGTCTAAACTTTCTAAGCAACTAAACCTGTGATAAAATTATCTAATTATTTACACCATCTGACTGTACCAGATCATAAATTTAAAATTCACACTACCAATTCTAACATTTAAAGTATTTTATTGAAGTTACATTGGGCACATTTAATTATTACTACATAGAGCATTTACTCCTGAACTAGAGCTCCTCATTTGTTCCTGAAGCCGTTTCAGTGAACCATTCTGACTATTGCTGTGATTCATCATTCATTAGCCTAGCCTCTGCGCTGCCATAGATCTCTGTAGCTTTCCGAGTCATAGATTCCAATTTGCTGTGGGCCTGGGAGGTTTATGATGGGAATATTGATTTGAATTTCATAGTGAGACCAATAACGCTTGGTGGTAAACAGAAGACACGGCTTGGCTCAGATAAACACAGTGGATCCTGGGAACGGGACCAAAAACAGATACAGGAAATATCACTGTGGACTTTTTACAGATGCAGTGTTCAGTTTCTTCATTAAATGGGGAGATTTCAGTAAAGATTGCAAAATGAACTCAAACAAACAATATATTGTGAAATAGGGTACAGTATAAAGAGTGAGGAGAGAGGAGAGACATTCAGCAAATTGTCAATCATAACAAGCTTCAGAGATTTTTTAAATTAAGTGAATTTATTTAAAAATTTTGATATAAGGCATTTTCAGCTGTCAGCTGCTCCCTTTTTTTTTTTTTTTTTTTTTTTTTTTTAAGTCCAAATTTAAAGTGCTCTCTGTTATAACATTGTTTCCTCATCTAAAACATACCTGGAGTTGTGTTTTGTTTCATTCTCACATGTTTAACACACAAAACCTGCATATTTAGTTCTTCTCTCAAACAGAAAACACTCTGTGATGTCTCTGTGATGTCACGTGATAATAGGAGGTGCTCCACTGTGTTTTTAAACCCCATACACCTTCACTAAAATCATTTGGAGCATTTCAGTCCTGGAATGTCCAGTGTGTACTGAACAAAAAGAGTAAATTTTGGGTAATATAGGACCTTTAACATATCAGTAAATACAGTTAGATCAAGCCCTAGCTATTTTTATATAAACTGACATGTTTCTGGTCAGTTGAACAGCAGTCAGAAAATTAGCATGTCGCGCTATGTGTCATTTGCTAACCTCAGCTGACCTCATCTACCCTTCTGCGTCACTGTGATAAACTGGCTCTGACGCTTCCACTGCCTGAGGTCCATCATAACAGACGCCAGATGCCCTGTAATAACTTCGGTGTAGACAATATTTATTTTTCAGTTTCCTTTTTATTATTACTGTTTTAAAATGGTTGTTTTGCACATTCATTAAGTTTTATGGACAACCCTTGTTAGACTCTGTACAGACATAGAAAATGCTTGAAGCTTGAAACTCTATTACTATTAATTTATTATGATTTTTGTATATTTTCCCAGTGTTACCAGAAGTGTATAGTACTGTATTGAACTGTATAGGTCCTTCAAATGCTTTTCTCCAAGGAGATGTTATTGCTTTCTCTGGAATATTTCACACTATAGCATTAAACCTTTATATCTTCATGGAGACCAAACCAGATCTGATCTGTGGAGAAGCGACCCCGCTCACAGTCAGAATGCCTGTTTTTCTAGATATTTTTGGCTATAAAACCACCTGTAATTGAATAAATGTAAAGTAGAGCTGTTTAATGTCGTATTGTGGAACAGTCAAAGAAGAGCAATGACATATCCATAGAAACAACAAGGTTACACAGTTTAATATTTATGTATTTTGTTTGCAGTACTTCCCTGATTTACAATAGCAACAGCATTAATAGCAGCTCTATATTCACCCCTTATTATCCATGTGCTGTCAGTTGTTACAGTAACATTCTTCAGATAGAAAACTGACATATGCTTTGAGTGACTCATGTGAAACTGATGCAGACAGAAAATGCCATTGAAGAGATGTGATGCTCAGTGAGACAGCAGTGTGCTCTGAGCCAGGAAAGTTTGTTTGTGTTTATGTGGATTTGGCTGAGTATTCTGCTGCAGTACCTCTCTCTCTCTCTCTCTCTCTCTCTCTCTCTCTCTCTCTCTCTCTCTCTCTCTCTCCTCTAAACATCTCTCGCTCCCTCTTTTGCTCGCCCTCTTTCCTTCCGTCCTTGCTCCATGTCGATGTCTTTTTTTCTATCTTGCTGTTTTTGTTTATGTTGCTTATCTCTCTCTCCCTCTTTCTCTCTCTCCCGCACCCCATCTCTCTCTCTCTCTCCCGTTCTCCCTCCCTCTCACTCTCTCTATCTCTCTCTCCCTCTCCTCCTCTTCTCTTCCTCTAGCTCCTTTTTGCTCTTTCGTCCTCCATCTTTCTTTTTCTCTTCCTCCTGCTTTCTCTCTCCTGCTCTCCCTTCCTCTCTCTTTCTTTCTCTCTCTCCCTCTCTCACAGCTCCCACTCTCTCTTCTTTTACCTTTTTGCTTTTTCCTTTTCTTTCTCCCTCTCTCTTTCCTCCCTCTCTTTCTTTTCCTCTCACTCTTTATTCATCTCCCATCCTCCTTCTCTCTCTTGCCCTCTCTCTCTCCTTCTTTGCCACCTTCCTCCTTTCTTCTCTTCTATCAGACTCTCTCTCTCCTCCCTCTCCCTCTCTCCTTTCCTCTCTCTCTCTCCCTCCCTCCCTGCCTTCCTCCCTCTCCTCCCTTTCCCTTCCCTCTTTTCTTCTCTCTCTACCCCTCTCTCCTTCTCTCTCTCTCTCCTACTTTTCCCTCCTCCCACCTTTCCTCTCTCCCTCCTCTCTTCTCTCTATCTCTCCCTTTACCACACTGTCTTGTGTTGATTAAGGCCTCCTCAGTGGCCCATCACTCAGCTCTACACAGATTCTTATGCAACCAGGAGATTTTAATCAAACAAGCTGCAAACGCACTCATAAATAATGAACGCTACATTCTGATAAGAACATAAATAATACAAGATGGAAGTTACGTAAAAGGCCAGAGCCAGAGTTGGGGCAACTTTCAGAAATCCACTTACCCCATATGCTCCACTGATAACATGGTGTCAAAAAGACCAAATCTAACTCATGCTATAAATAGTCCAAACATTTAAAGTATTCATGTGTAGTATTAAACAAAAGGCTTGAATCTTCAGTTTATGTTAAAATGACCAAAACAAATCAGTGAAGTTGGCAGCAATGGCACCGTAGACTTACTTAAACATTAGGCTTAGACGAGCTTTATTAATCCACAAGGGAAATTATTTGGACAGTAGCTCACACGTCGCAATAAATATAATAACAAAGAGCAACAATATAAATGGTAATAATAAATTCAAAGGAGCAAATATAGCAAGAGATAATATGGACAAAACAGACTTATAACAAAGACAGTGGCATAAACAATTTAAAATTTACATTAATAAGACACTTCATTTATACATTTCTCTTCAATCATCATATTTCAACCTTTAATAAAAAGATTGGTGTAAAAAATCTCAAGCTACAATAGAAATAATTGTTTGCATAGTCAATTAACGAAATAATAATTACGAAAATTACTGTTAACTACAACCCTACAGTTCTCTAAATGTTTCTTAGATATTAGAGAAATAAAAAGGTTCTTGACTGAGATTACACTCTCCAGCATAGTACAAAACAAAAACAAGTACCTATTAAAATGGGAACACGCTGTAGTGTAGGAGTCAGTCTTGTTGCTGTAATAACTAGTGAGAAAACCAAAGTGAGCAGAGCAGAACCTGAGCAGTGATTATCTCTCCCATCAGCCCCTTCTCCTCCCCCTCTCCTCCTCCTCTCCTCCCTCCACATGCACTGTATTAAAATGAGGCTGCAGCTTCTGCCAGGAGAAAACAATGAAACGACACTAAATATTCATGCACTGCTCCTGATCTCTACTGTAAAGCTACACAGACACGCTACACATGTACAAGACAGTACTGGGTATATCGATCAAGACCTCTGTAACTTTTCTGGTGAGGGATTTGCCACCATGGAGACAAGCAGATGAGGCCAATAACCAAAGTTACAGGTCAGGCGTTGACATGTATTTCTGTAATACAAACCACTGTATTGAAGCAGTACAATCAATAAAGCAATCAGTGTAATGGAACAAGCAGGTAGCAGACCCACCACCAGAAAAGTACATAGTGCACCTTTAATAAAGCACAAACAGACTTTGTTCATGCTTTCTAAAGGCTAATTCATATGTAGTTACTTTTACCAAGACCTTAAACTAGGCCTTGGCTTTGTATTGTGCGTATAGTACTCTTTGTTGTCTTCCATAGGGGTACACTCTACATTGTGTCATCCTTCAATACCGTGGGGGCCCCTTGTCAGGAGCAGTGGGTGACTGCACTGCAGCACCTGGGACATATCTCTGCATCTGGAGCTAGGCTTGGTCAAAACTATGAGCAGGAGAATAAGCCAGCTGTGCTTGTATGAAGTCCCATTGAGATTCAGAGACCTCTTTTACAAGGGAATCAAAAAGGATCAACTGCACAACTTCTGCACATTTCATATAAAACAGAAACAGACCATATCAAATCTTTGGTAAATGTTACTGCTGTAACGTCAGAGTTCCACTGTTCTGGTCAACAATAGTGAATTATTAAGCTTCATAATCATGTGGTGTTTTACTGTTTTCTTATATGTAAACATATAACGTGTAAATACAAAGTTATTCTCCAGTACATACAAATGTCACATTCAACTGGCACGTCCAAACAGAAGCTAATGGACGTGTTGGCAGATGATGGAGCTGATTTTTGGGAAGTGCCTGTCGAACAAAAGGGGTGTTTCCCAAAGTGAAAGAGCACTGCAGTGAGTTTAGTGCTGCTGCGCCACACAATCAATGAGAGGAGGAGAGAGGAGGGAGAGAAGGAGGGAGGGGAGAGAGGGAGGAGAGGAGAGGGGAGATGGAAGGAGAGGAGGGGAGAGGAGATAGGGAGGGAGAGAAGGAGGGAAAGGAGATGAGAGGGGAGGAGAGGGAGGGAAGGGAGCAAGGAGAGAGGAGGGAGAGAAGGAGGGGAGCAAGAGGAAGAGAAGGATGGAAGAAAAGACAGAGGAGACAAGGAGAGAGGAGTGAGAGAGTGAGGGGGGAGAGAAGGAGGGATGGGAGGAGAGAAAGTGAGACTAGGACAAAAGGGCAGAAGAAAGGCGAGGAGGGAGGAGTGGAGATAAAGAAAGAGGTAAGAGTAAAGAAAGTAGACAAGGAAAAACAGAAGGAGGGAGGAGATGATGAGAAAGTGATATAGAGGAAGAAAGAACACAATGTAGGTGACAAGGAGAGAGGGAGAGAGAGATAAGAGTAAAGAAACGAGAGAAAGTGAGATTAGGACAGAAGGGACGAGAGGAGGGAGGAGTGGTGACAAAGAAAGAGGGAGAGAGAGAAGAAAAGAAAGAAGACAAGGAAAGATGGAAGGAGAGAAAGAGGGAGGAGACAATGAGAGAGTGAGGTGGGAGGAAGTAAGAAAGAAGAGACTGTAAGTGACAAGGAGAGAGGGGAGGAGAGACTTTGACTTTACATTACAATTACATTTATTAGCAGTGCATTTTTAAAGGGGAGGAGAGAAGGAAGAGGAAAGGTGACAGCAAAGGAGGAGTTGGAAAAGAGAGAGGGGAGGAGGAGGGAGGGAATAAAGAAACAAGGAGAGAGGAAAGTAGATAAGGTATAACAATAGGAAATACACTGATACCAGATAAAAGAGGGAAGAAAAAAAGAGAGGAGACAAGGAAAGAAGTTGGAATGATAAGATAAAAGTAAAGAGGGAGAGGAGGAGGAAGTGTACAAAGAGAAAACACTCATAGGAGAGAATGGAAGAAGACAGGAGAAAAGAGGAGAGGGGATGAGAGAAGGAGGAAGAGGAGGATACAAAGTAAAAACAGGAGAGAAGGAATAAAGGAGATGAAAAGACAGGAGGAAGAGACGTGGACAAAGGAAAAAGAAGCGCAAAGAACAAGACAAAGAGAGAGCCATGAGGAGAAAAAAGAAGAGAGAGGTAGAGATGGAGAGAGGAGTAACAAAGAAAGGAACAAGAGAAAGGAGAGATGGTTCAGACTGGTCAAGATGGCGCTGCAGTGATCCTGTACAGTTTATAATCCAGTACTGGCTCTTTGGAGTTTGTCTCATTTGTCTCTGTCCATCTCCAGAGTCCCACTGTGGCAAAGTTAGCCAAGAAGAAAGGAGAGAAAGTGAGACTAGGACAGAAGGAATGAAGAAAGGAGAAGGGGGAGAGAGTTGAGGCAAAGAAAGAGGGAAAGAAAGATATAATGAAAGAAAGCAGAAAGTGAAAAAGTTACTGTAAGAATCATGGCTTTGCACTGAAGTTCTGAAGATGGTGAATGACAAAACAGAATATTGGTATTTATTGCATATTTATTTGTGCATTTTTATGCTTAGACTGACGAACCAGAATTATATTTCATCCAGCCAATTCCAGCTGCATCAGGTTAAGCTCTAAGGTAGATGATAACATTTGCATGTATTTATGTTTAATCTATGGTTATTATTCACCATTTAGACTTAAGGCAAATCTTATTGATCCACATGCAAAATTACTTTGATACAGGTATTGTACAGTTTAATGTAATTGAAAGTTAATCTAATTTAATCCTTATCAAATGTAGCAGAAGAAGAAAGCATATATTCTTAAACTGTGAAATAAGATGTCTTGAACAAGTATTTGCTGTTATCGGCCTATAATCTTTTACCCAGAGAATTAGCATGGCCTTTGTTAATTAGGTGTATTTCTGTAGAGTAGGTACAGATTCAAGTATACCTGAAATAGTGCTGTGTAATTAATTAAATTGTAATCAAGATTCAGTCATTTGTAATCTTCAATGATTTTATTGGGCCTTTTTAATCAAGAGGTTTAGAGCCAGTCCTCTGTCAAAGGCATGTGGTTTGGAGCAGAGTTCAGAAAAATGTGCATGTATTTTTGTAAATGTAACTTTGCCAGTGAAAGACATTTTATTTTGTTTTTATGAAGACATTGTAATTGAATTTCTGTGCTGTACTGTCACTTGGCACTGCCAGCTCAATCCTTGTCATCATGTCCTACATCATCTGAGGTATTATACTCCTCCAACAGAAGTACAGCCACACTGGGCTGCACTATGGAATTTCCCTAACAGACGTAATAAAATCAAATATATCTTTCAGTATGAGGCAGAAATGCATTTCTGGTAGATCTATATCACCCAGCCCTTATTTAAATACATCAAGATAGACAGGTTACCATAGATCATAATTAAAATAACATAAAGGATTCTTGTACAAGTCGATATTATGTGAAATAAAATAAATAGAAATAATAAATAATAATGATAGAAACAAAAAAAACAACAACCAAACATATTTATCTTTACCGAGATGGCATATATCCCTCGTAACAATATACCAACAATCTGTATGTAATTTTTTGCTTATATTGTTGTTGTCAGTGTACTTTTAAAAGTGATTTGTCTGTCAGTAAAGCTCTTGATATCAGCTCCTCAGCCTGTCTGTGGTTTGTGTCATGTTTCTGTTTGTTTGCATTTCAGCTTTGAGGCGGGCGAGGGACACCGGCTTATTATTACCACCACGGAGAGAGAGAGGGAGGGAGAGAGGGGAAGGAGCAGGAAACATAACCAAACATGGGCACAGGTGACGCAGAGAGGATACCCAGTTTCCATAGCAACAGGCAGGTGCAAGACACTAGCGCTTCATCCCGCATTTGCTGAGGTGGGCTATTTGCATGGACGCAGCATCATGAATAACCCTAAACAAAGACATAAGTACTGCCACAATATTCACCAATATAAAGAAAAAAGAAAAATACAAAACATAACTAGAGGAAATGATGTATGGCTAAAGTAGTGGTGGGCTTTGATTGGCTGGGGAGATCCATGACCTCAGCGACCCCTATTAGGAAATGCCTGGTGCCTTGAAGATACATTGACAGGGGAGAGAGTGGAGGAGAGAGAAGAAGGGAACAGTGAAAGAGAGATTGTTGGGAGAAAAGCTAAAGGGAAGGATGTTTGGACCCAGCGGGGGTGGGGTTAGGGGGTATGGGAGTGGGGGGAGGGGGTGTACAGTGGAGGAGAATAGTGGGAGTGGGTTATTGAACAGGAAGAATGAAGGAGGGCTTTATAGAGATCGTCAGAGCTGTGTTTGGGCTTTAAAGACAGATGCTCTGAGTTATCCAATGCCACTTGACCATCATGTCAGTCAATCTGATGATATATTGTGACTATAATGTGCTACAATGGAGAAAAAGAACACATAGGAGACATAGGATAAATTGTAGTTCTAATTTAATATAATCTAAAGCCAAGTTATAGGTCAGATCTGGGGAGAGGTGAGCCAACTCACATAACAGTGAGAATGCATGTTTTACTAGCTGATTTAATAACACCTGT
Organism: Taenioides sp. WSHXM2023; assembly: GCA_029959045.1. Classification (NCBI taxonomy): domain Eukaryota; kingdom Metazoa; phylum Chordata; class Actinopteri; order Gobiiformes; family Gobiidae; genus Taenioides; species Taenioides sp. WSHXM2023. Next base: position 10,612,076 of record CM057103.1, on the reverse strand, counting down.
AATGTGCTACAATAGAGGAAAAAGAAATATAAGAAATATAGGATACATTTTTTAATAGTTATAATCTAAAGTCAAGTTATAGGTCAGATCTGGGGAGGGGCAAGCCCACTCACATCACTTAGCATCACACCCCCAGGGAACGTTGATGACACAAAGTATCAATTGTACCGTTGGTGATTCACATTCTGTTATAATGCTGCTCATGGCAGGTGGAAAACACAGATATGCTCTGTCTTCTCATTACATTTACTGTGTGCTTGGTTTCATCGTCCAGTCAGAACCATGCAGAGTAGATCAGATGGTTAGATGGTTTCTTGCCTCAGTGCTCTTGGAGAGGAGTCTGGAGATGGTGGCTCTGCTGTTGGAATGATGAATGGGAGTCAGGCACAGTGCTCCCTACAGGAACAGTAAAGGTTAAATCTGGACTTTATGAATCCTTTCCTCAGTTTATCAGTCTGTGTCTGGGGCTGACACATGTGTAGAGCAGTGGGTTTGTGTCACAGCTCATTCATCACTCAGGCCTAGGCGTCTCTGCTTTGTAAAAGGTAGGGGATAGATAGTAAGCTGCCGTGATTGGTCATTTGAAGTGAGTAATTTTACAAACTGGGTAATAATAATTAAAGGTGCACTATGTAACTTTTCTGGTACGAGTCCAGCACCTGGTTGTGTCCATGGAGATAGGGAGATAGCTTTTCCTGGAATGTACCCCAGTATGGCATTAAACTTGCTTATTATCTAATTATAGGTCTTTTTCTTTTTTTACAATAAAACACTACCTTCAAAAATATGCATTCTACTATAAGCCTCCTCAAACTGCACCTGTAAATTGGCTTGGTGCTCGTCTCCATGGAAACAGATAAATTTAATATCATACTGTGGAAAATTACAGGAAAAGTTACAACATCTCCATGGTGACGGACTCTCCACCTGGAAAGTTACACAGAGAGGTTTAGGTACAGTGGAGGCTAAGGATAAGGTTAGAAGAATGATCTGGGTTATTATGCAATAAAAGAACAAAAAACAAAATTCACTTTCACCATCTAAAATTACTCCATAAAATAAAAATGCAGAACAGTTATAGCAACAACGTCATTTACTTTTGTCCCTTCAGAGCAGGCTATTTACCACTAACCTTTGTAAAAATATGCACTTCAACAGGAACTATTTTAGTACTAGCCATGGAATTAAAGGACACCTAATACTTTATTTAGTAAGCCATAGCACATTTTTATTATACCGATTTTTTCTGAGCCAACACGCATTGTATAGGATGACGGTTTGACCCAAAACTCTTGATATCTTGATTTTGAACCTTAGTAGACTATTAATGTTCAAACATATGTGCTATAAAACATTACATATTATACTCTTGCCCAAGGACACTGTATGAAAGTATGAAAAAACTGAATTAAACCCCCAACCCCATGTAGTAGTTTTGATAATAACTATTTAAGATCTAAATAAGTACAAACACATAGCCGAGTTGGATTTCATGGCTTAGTAACCTGTTAACTTTAATGGGTCTCATGTCTTTGGTTGTAAAAGTCGCTGTAATATCGTAGTGCCCTGTGGCGTAGCTCTTTTAGGAACAGTCTAAAACAAAGGAGTCTGTGCATGGTTTTGTGTACAAGTCCTGTCTCACCAGTTCAGCTTATACTACCAGACTGTGACACAAGAATGAATAATTAATCTTTTTGTACAGTAACCTTACCATGAAAAGTGCTTTATACATTAAATGACATGACAGCTGTATTATATAAATATTAAAGGTGCACCATGTAACTTTTCAGGTGAAGGGTCTACTTGTCTCCATGGAGATGTTATTGCTTTGCCTGGACTGTTCAATAGTATGGACATACTAAGAAAAACATGCAAGGTCACCTCTAGCTTCACACCCCCAGGGAATGTTGTTGACATCAGCTGCAAAGTATCAATAACCATTTTAGTTAGCCATGTGAGTACCTGGGAATTATTTTCAAGTACAGAAATGGGGCAGTATTTAAGGATCCATTCTTATCTTATGCTCTGAATTTAATTTGTTCAACTCATGAGTTCCCAGTGGAGAAGTTGTATTTTGTTGAACAAAGCTCTTTCAGCCTGGTCTCTCTCAGTACTGCTTATTCTGCTGCACCTGTCTCCTGTAGCCAGTAAATCTTAGACCTCCATCCATGTGAACTAGAAAAAGTTATTTGTGAACTGTGTCGCTAGGTTTTTTTTTAACACTGTCAGTGCTTCTATTTTCAGTGCTACCTTCCACTTTTAGTTTTCTTGCATCCCACGTTTTGACTACACTGTCTAAACAACGATGCACTATAAATCTGTGGGAAAAACATGCCTTTTCCACTGGTTGATATAAATAGATTAGAAATAGAAATATTAGAATTATTTATTGGGCCAAAGAGAAACAAAAGGGGTTATGTAGTGCAACAGTGGCACTAAATGCTTGTTTTAACACAACGCAATGTAACAATAAACGATACCTTGTATAGCTACTCTGGGCCGAATCAATATTGCAGTAAAACAGAATAAAAAGTCACCAATGGGTCTTTCTTGGTGCTAAGCACTCCGCCACTGTGCTGTAATGAACTGACCTTTTCCTAATTATCATATAGTGCTGCAGTACATGATGGTGGTGAATTCCAACCTTGTCCAATTAGCTGCCAAACAAGAAGTAAGTAAGTGTCATTGTATTTGTCAAAAAAATATTTGCCTAATATTTAAAGTACCTTGGACCATGGATGAAAACTGTCCCTTCTCTTAGTCTGTTGTTGTTGATGTTTTACTTCACACAAAGCTGATTTTACAATTGTCTGCATAAAACTCAGGCACTGGCCCAGTACATTAACCTGTCTCACACCAGACTGATCTGTGTGTCTCTGTGAACTGAGTTCTACACATTATCAATCTGGAACGGCTCTCACTGAAAGTGTTCGGAAAACGTGTAACGTCATGGCAATTATTTGAATTTCAACGGTCAAAGCATCCCAAAAGCAAAACAAGCCAAAAAATCAAACTTTTTTTTTTCACAAACAAAATAGTCTTAGTCGTATTGACGCTAAAATAGACTGAAGTGTGCCATGTTTGTTTTGGTTCATTTAGGCGCTTCACTGTTAGTTTCTGCACAAACCTCAGTGTGATTGGTCCACCCACACAATTATCCTCAGCGGGCACATTCCAAGATGGATTCTTATTTGTGAACTCACAAATATTGTGAGAATCCATCTTGCTGTGTAAAGATACCGATATATGTATTTGACAATGGTTTCATTTAAGATCGCCAGTGCCACTATGAACTGGAGTATGATTGGCAGTACTTTGTTTCATTTATAAATCTATACATTTGAGCCCTTGTAAAGATTTTCTCAACACAAACACGTGTTACTGGAAAATGCTGCCGCGTGTTGTGAGCCATGTTGGATTCTGGGCCAGTGCGTCTTGTAACTTCTGCTCATCTGTTTCCTCTTCACTTCCTTCTGCCAGTTACACGGTGTGATTATCCCCTCCCCCTAACAACCCCCACCCCCTATAGCCTGTTACATTGTCTTACCTCATATGACCCACCATGGATCAACTTAATCAATAAAACTATGTGGCAGGTTGACAAGATGTTGGATTCCCTTCCCACTGTTTCCAGACAGCCTTATTTAAATCCTTCTATCTATGGGGTAGAGGTGGAAGATATACTGAAAATATCACAATATCATATTATTTTAAAGATATAAAAAAAATTGGAATATCAAATGGTAAATGGTCACATTGTGATATAGCGCATCAAGGCACACTTTACATCAAGGAATCACTGTCTTGCTCAAGGACACAACAGCATTCATCTGTGGGAGCTGGAACTGCACCTGTGGGTCAGTGGATCTGACAGCTCAACCAATGATGTTTATGTAGAGAGTGGGATTCAAACCACCAATCTTCAGAAAAAAAATAAATAAATTCCTAGTTTCCGACGCATTACATAATCCTAATTAAACTGGTTCTTTTTTTTAACTTATTGTTGCTTTAAAAATAATTGTTGTTTCAAAATGCTCACAAGCCACTGTAATAGCAAACATGGAAGTGTGGAGGTTATATTTACCACTCTCCAGTCTTCACCATGAGCACCTGAAGCAGCTCTATAGACCTATTACTGTCTCCACTCACTCAGCTCTGTCAATACTGTCGTTATCAGGATGTGAATCACCACTAACATGTTTTCACTCACTTGCACTAAAGGTGAATGAAAGATACGGTGTAATTATTGCATCTCCTGTCACCAGCAGCAAGAAGGTCCCAAGTTTGATTTCCGGTAAAGATATGGGTTTTATGTGTAGTTTGAGTATTCTGCGTAAAAGAGGCTGAGGTGGTTGATGGTTCTGTTGCTGTGGTAGAGATGGGATGAAGGAGATTTTTGGCGCATTGTTCAAATAGCATGATGAAAGAGAGGAAAAAAGTGCATTTATATGTATATATTTACTGTATATGTTCAGTGTAGTGGCTTGATTGGCTAAGCACTGGCATTCTTCCTGACTGATTTACTCTAGAGGTTCATATATCTTTTGTGATGACATTTTCAAGCTACTGGAAATGCAATGAGATTTTGCTAAACTTGCAAAATAATACAATAAATTGTCTACGGCTCCCCCTGGTGACGAAATACATGTTTAAAGGTCCTATATTACACAAAACTGACTCTTCTGTTGGGTCTTGAGGTTTAAAGATGTTATAATGCTGTTACCTCATGAAAAACTTACCTGAAGTTGTATTTTGTTTCATTCACACATGTTTGAGTAATCCTGCATGATTACTGTCCAATCTGCAAAGCTCAAAATGCTTTGTTCCAACAGAGTGTTTTCTGTTTCAGAAAATAACTCATCCTGAATGGGCTGTTGTTTGTGTGAATGAAACAAAACACAACTTCAGGCATGTTTTTGATGAGTAAATAACAATATAACATAGATCAGAAAATAGTGTAATATGGGACCTTTTAGACTAAATCTATCTCCCCACTTAAAAAAGGCAAAACACAGAAGTCTGTCAAGTCTTCTCTGTGATACTTATGTATAGTACTTTCAAGTATTCCATTGTATACAAAGGCCTAATGCTGTGTTTGGGGGAGCTTGTGTTTTGGAAGCAGAGAGTGTGATTTTGAGTTTTGTGCTGAGTCACTGTACATCGCCTCTGCTGCAGCACCCTCCCCCCTATCCCTCTCTCCCTCTCTCCATCCTCCCCCTCTCTTACTTTACCCTCTCCTCTCCTCCCTTTCTCCCTCCCCCCTCCTGTCCACAGCTTCACTGCCCTCATCTCTCATCCAGCTTGGCTCTCAACACCAGTATCGCAAACCAGGCTTCGTGCCTGTTTCTCCTCTTTGTTTGGTAATATTCCAGAAGAAAATAATGTCTTCTTAATCTATTTCAAACTGCACTGTTGAAATCTAAACTCTATCTCCTTACTGAGTCTGCTGTTTTTATAGTCTGAACCATTGGTGGCACAAACATACCATATGGCATCATAAGGTGAAGTCATGGTAATATGACATAGATATAACATAGATCAGAAAATAGCGTAATGGCAGATATTACGCTATTTTCCAATCTTATAATGTTGTTTCCTCATCAACATTCCTGAAGTTGTGTTTTGTTTCATTCACACATGTGTAACACACAAACCCTGCATATTTAGGCTGAGTTCTTCTCTGCAGCAAAACACTCTGTTCCACCTTATGATGTCATGTGGTAATACAGGAAATGCTCCATTGTGTTTTAAACTTCATACACCTTCACCAGAATCATCTGGATAATTTCACCCTTGGAATTGCCAATCTCGACTGAGCTAAAGGTAAAAAATAGCTGTTAACTTGAAAACTACCGCTTTGTGACATCACAAGGTGGAATAGCATTTTGAGCTTTGGAGATGTAGACAGGCTGTCAGGTTACATTATTTATTTTGAGATTTTGGGCTTCTTTATTTTGGAGTCGCTTGCAAATTTTGTAGAGACAATTTCACGTCAAACTGGAGGTGATTTTAGTTTTGTTTTGCTTTAAAACATGTCATACTCACTTGATCCACAGCAACAACAGCGCTCTACAGGTTGCTGGTTTTGTTATCTTATTTGTGGTGCTTGTTTCTCTGTGAAAATCTGGCAGCCCTTTCCTCTGGATCATTTCCTCTCAGATCGCTCACACCTCCTCTCCTCTTTTGTGTCTGTGCTTTGTCACTCTTTCAAGGCCCTCTGCTCCTCTGCGCCCTCGGCCTCCCTTCTGTCTGAACTTTAATTAAAACACACATTGGTTTGGTTCTGAGGAGTGGACAGGAGATCAGAGCATCAGGCTAATCTGCTCCTCTCACTCTATGCTCCTCTTTGATACAGTGCTAATGCTAATGCACACACATCTGCCCACAAACAGCCACTACACACATACTTTTTTATGTAAAGTGTGTGTGTAATGCATTGTAACCAAGAACAAAATGGTGATGGAGTCTTCTTACAATTTAAAGGTCCTATATTACACAAAATTGACTCTTATGAGCGTTAAGCCATGTTATCAGGTTGACAGAAATTTCGGGGCCCGGAGCTAGAAGCCTCACATAGGCCACCCTCTAATATAAATTAATATGTAGAGGGTCTAATTCTGGGACCCTAAGACCCTGATGCCCGGGATAACCCCTTTGTCCCCCCATGTCTACTGTCCTGCATATTATAATGTTGTTACCTCATTAAAAAAATAACTGGAGTGTGTTTTGTTTCATTCACGCATGTTTCAGTAATCCTGCATCATTAGTCTGTCTACATCTCCAAAGCTCAAAATGCTCTGTTCCACCTTGTGATGTCATGATGCAATAGTTTCCAAGTTAAGTTTTACCTTTTGTTCAGTAGAGATTGGAAATTCCAGGACTGATTGGAAATTCAGATGATTCAAGTGAAGGTGTTTGGAGCTTAAAAACACAGTGGCGCTCGCCCAACAATTTGGGTTTCGTGTAGAAGCAACTTCTGTAGATAATTCATTTCAATAATCACATTAATTCTACTTGCTTTTCTCCATGGAGATGTTATTTCGTTGCCTGGAATGTTCCACAGTAGGACATTAAACATAATGGCCTTTTTCAGTTACAGGTGTTTTATAGCTCAAAATACCTTGAAAAAGATGAATTCTTATAGATAGATCTGACCAGTAACTTGTTTTCATTGTGATTACTAAGTTTATTTCTATACTGTGGAATAATCAATCAAATTTTGTGTTTTCAACAAAGTTACATACGTAAGTAACACTAGGATTGACTGCACTTTGTCTACACCTGCTTTACTTTACCATATTAGAAATTAGTTCTAAAGCTGAGCCCAGAAATTCAAGCATGTGAATATTTACAATTTGCCAAAGGGTTTGTGAGAGCTATAGAAACAAGTCTGAAAATTTCATAATGTAGTTTGAATAGAGATACTTTCTGCTAGTCAGTTCAAAGAAGAGAGCTGTAGAGCTGTGGATGATGAAGTGTGAACTATAAACAATAAAAACAAAGAGGAAAGAAACCACAAGGACAAAAGCCAGTTTATAAGCCTGAATAAAACAACCATTTGAAATCATTATTGCCACTGTGCAGAGATAATGTTTAAAGGATCATTTTTGTGGCAGTGTACCCTCTCCAGCTCACACAGAGGAGGGTCTGAGTCATGCTGAGTCAACGATATTTATAGATACTGTAAAGGCTAGTATTTTTAACATTTATAATCATAATCATAGAATCAAACCTCAACATCTTCAGCTCTGCGTGTTCTCTTCTCTCATAATTAAGGCCACTAGCTCTCGTGCATCAGAGCAAGAAGGTTTCGAGTTCGATCCCCAGGCCTTCCTGTGCAGATGTTTCTCCTCAGATTTGGGTGGGTTTCCTCTGGGCACTTTGATCTCAACCATCAACCCTAAACATGCACCATAAGTACAAGTACTAATCCTCTAGCCCAGGTAGTCCTGACCAAGATTATCTTAAGATCATGAGTCCCTGAGTGCTGTAGCAGGTTGCCCCAGTGGCACTATATCTGCTTATATCACTTCTGTACCACTGTCTGAAAACCATACATTTCCTATTATCAAATTATTGTCAAATTTAAAACCACATTCTACTGGAGTCGTTTGAGCAATGTTTTTCATCTAATTTACCTCAAAGGTTAATTGAGCCTTTTATTAGCACTTTTATCTTTATTTCTTCACATATTTTTATTGCTAAAACAATGGAGGAGTGAAAGCATAATTTATAGCCTCAAGCTACAGTATAAGCAAAAATATAAAAAACACAGTCATAAAGAAGCAATCATTAGATTATTGCAAATTCTATATTGTTAAATTGTATAACTTTAGGCCATATAGCCCTTTCCTAATGTGCAAAACATTTACAGCATGACTTTTTTTTTTTCATCACTTCACTTTCATTTAGTTTTGAAGTAGCAATCCAGCACTGACTTTGATTTAAAACATTACCCCAAATAAATGAATAATCATGCTGTTGTGATCCCTGCAGGCCACCGTAGGAAATCCAATCCTGAGTACCGCTGGCTTTCTCTTACACTCTCAGACAATCAACCCATTTTCCTCCATTTCTAATGCAGTTCGTTGTGCTCTCTGTAATATTGTTTTAGAGTTGAGTGAATGACCTGGGGACCTGCACGTTCATTATGCCCATTTCTCCACAGTGGAGCCATAGACACACATGCCGCAGAGCCCCTCCCCACCTCCAGTGTGCGCTCTTCTCCTCTTGCTCTCCTCTCTCAAATGGATTTTTCACGCAGAGTTATGATCATTCATTTAGCAGACACATTCCCTTCAGACATGTTTGTAAAGATGTCAGAGAAAAGAATCGAGGAAAAGAAGGAGACATGTGTCAAACACTGACAGGCATTTTCTAATTTATTAATCTAATTTAATCCTTATTTTTATCAGGAGTTAAAACTAAATGTTTCTTTGGTCCTTTGGCGGGATAGTGAACAGCTTAGTCTTGTGTTGGGAGCAGTACCTGGATGCATGATTACCTTGCTGGGAGGTTAGTAAAAGTTCTAAGAGTGAATAAATTGATGTAGCTGTATTTGGTAGGGGATGTGTCATACTGTTAAGGGACATTAAGTTGTCTCTGTCCATGTTTGGACACTATCCTTCCAGAGGAAATATGCCGAGACCTTCCAGAGGGAATACTTTGAGTGAATGTTCCATTTCTTTCTTCATCAGGTCATAGACACTTTTGGCTCTTCCTCTCCTCAAATTGCCCTACCTGACCAGTCCTCCTGTTAAACTGCACTGAGACCTTTGACTGAGACTCAGAGGCGACTGACAGAGTGTGAATGTTACTGCAGCAAAACTTGAATTTCCCTCAGGGAAAAAAGTATAAATAAAATATATGCTTCATCTAAAATCACTGGACACATAGTTATCTGGCCATTATAAATATGTTATATTCCAACACTAAACTCTACATATGGCAGGTAAACAATGTTAATACAGTATTAACCCATTGAAAATATTAGCATGCTCCTCAGCACAAAGCAGGTGTATGCACAAATGAAATAGGTGCAATCCACTGTTCCCTATAGAGGGGACAAGCCCAGGACAGACCCAGGGACAGAATCTGGACAGACGGGGGACAGACCCAGGAGAGCTGTTTTCATTTGGAGCTGGCCTCATTTGCAGTTTGCTGTGGTGTTGTAGATTGTGCTGACGCGGTGGAGTCTTTATGAGCCTGTTCATGTGTGTCCTTGCTCCTGTTGTGTTATGAATGACATCAGTCCCAGTCCAGAGAGCAGCCAGACCTAGGAGACCTGAGGGGCGGGAGATATCAGAGCTACATACTAAAGATACACTGTGCAACATTTCTGGTGGAGGGTCTCTGTGAATGAAACAAAACATAACAATGAGGGAACAACATTATAGCATGGCTTAAATCTCACAGGAGTCAATTTTGCGTAATATAGGACCTTTAAGCCTTAGTAATGATAATCACAATCAGGAATAAGATAGAAATAACAGTATGGATAAAATACTGCTGTCATTTATCCTCACCACATCAGTCATTCTTGAAGCAAATTATAGAAATTGCAGTTTCCATTGTTGCTACCAAGTGAATGTAATAGAAGGGTTATGGGGTTAAATCAATATCGTATCTCAGAGCAAATGGCTGCCGATGATTTGCTATGGTGAACCCAGGGGGAAAATTACATGCTAGAGAATGTTGTCATTGAGAATTATTATTATTATTATTATTATTATTATTATTATTATTATTATTATTATTATTATTATTGAGTTCTGTTTTAATGTCAGTAAAGACTATTATTTGTTATTAGTTATTCTTGCAATTGAAAATGTATGAGGAAATTTTAAGTTTGTAGTGATGTGTTATGATATTTAAAGGGCCTACATTGCACAAAAAATTACCCTTGTGAGCTTTAAGTCTTGTTATAATGCAGTTACCTCATCAAAAACATGCCTGGAGTTGTGTTTTGTTTCATGTTTCTTTCACACATGTTTGAGTAATTTTGCATTATTATTCTGTCTACATCTCCAAAGCTCAAAATGTTCAGTTCCACCTTGTGATGGCATGAAGCTGTAGTTTTCGAGTAAGTTTTTCAATGTAAACCAGCTCCAGCTCCCACAGACGAATGGTGTCGTTGTGTCCTTGGGCAAGACACTTAACCCACGTGCATGAATGTGTGTGTGAATGGGTGAGTGGTTCCTTGTGTAAAGAGCTTTGAGTGCCGTGAAGGTGGAAAAGCGTTATATAAAAATTTTTACATTTACCGTATGCAGGGTTTGTGCGTTAAACGTGTGAATTAAACAAAACACAACTCCAAGTATGTTTTTGATGAGGAAACAACATTATAACAGAGATCAGAAAATATTATAATATGGGCCCTTTAAGCGGCAGAACAGCCAAGTGGTCAGCCTAATTCTGATCTGACTAAATTTGAATTTGAAAGTTTTATCCAGATCTTTGACAGAGAATAATCCAGCCCTCTAAACCAGCATGTTGTAGTGAAATGGTGTGTCCATAAATAATCCATGCTGAGTCTATATGTGGCACGGCCGTGGCAGTAGAGGCTGAGAACACGTGAAATATTCACATGTTGTGTTGTTCAGTCCTGACGGAGCAGACTTTCAGAAGCCCACTCCTCTCTGGTCCTCGCTGGTCCTCTCTGTTTCTGACAGATATCTATTAAAAGCTGCTGCTGACGTCAAAACGTGTCGGCCATCTTTGAGGAGAGCTGCACTGCCCCCCTCCCTCTCTCCTCCCGCCCTCATCCATTGAAGAAGAGCCGAGGAGGAACCAGGCGACGCACAGTGCCTTTGCAGCATCCCGCTTACCATACAGACAGAGGCTAACGCTAAAAGCTACGAGATACGAGCGTTTCCCCGCCGTTGTGACTGCGGGACTCCCAGGACAGCCACAGGTAAGGCACCACCTCCATTTGGGCTAATTTACCGCTAAATCACGCGCTTTGGATTGTCACGCGTGGCTTGTTTGGGGAACGTGACTTGTTGGACGCTGTTTGGATTCACGAATGAATGGAATATGATTTAACGAGGGTTTATTGCTGTAAAGGATGGTGGCGACGGCGGCAGTGCGTGACCTCCCGGTGAAAATCTGTGTAGAAGATGGTTGTGGTTTAGGAGAGAGAGGATGGATGCCCTGCGCTACAATGCGCATCTTCACTGTGGGCGTTTTCGGCGTACAGCACCTCGGATAGCGCTCGACGCTTTTCCTGTGTGTGCGATGGCAAACAGTGTGCAAAGAGGAGACACAAATACCGCATAGGAGAACCAGCAGACCTTGTTACGTAAAGAATGGCTATTTTCCCCTCACTTGAAAGTGGGGTGTTGTCGCATAAAACGGGGAAACGTGGATGGCGAATGAAATGTGTCAAAAAAAATAGGTCAGATTTTTTTTAGACAAAACCTGATATTTGGGTTTAGAAAGAGTTCATTTAACAGCATTGTTTGTTCACAGTGCCACTTTGTGTCTGGAGCAGCGCATGGCTGGTTCGATTCAGGGCGGGTTCGGAGAGATTGCAGTAGACTTGATTGAGAGCGTGTCATATAATAGTAAACTGCGCAACGGTGGAGTCTGTGGGAGGGAGGGGGCACAGGCAGCCCATATAAACAGCACAGAGGAGGGGGGTGTTGTCCGAATCTGAGAAAGGGATTTTTTCTTTATTTCATAAACGCAGTCTGTTTGCCTGATCATCTGCCTGACGCGCCGCTCTGGTCACACAGCCGGGGTGGTCCTCCTTGTATGGGGGGGTTAGTGCGGAGGTGGTGATGGTGAAACCCGCACTATGACACCCAGACACCCCCACCCACAATTCACGCGCACCTCGACTCCTCGTCCTGGTCTCCGTGGCGACGCGCATCACTCTCCCATTGAGCCATGGCACGCGCTGTACATAACGCGTAGCGCACGTTGTTTTAAATAGGCACCATAACAGGACTCGATGGTGAATGCTCGATTACAACAGAGCGTTTATGTGTGGCGCAGGACCAGCAGTATGAAAGAAATGCTAATTGACACAAGAGTGGATCAAAGTGCAGCATCACGCGCATCAAGACAAGACAAAAGCAGTGGCCTACTTTTGATATTCAGGTGTTTAGTGTAATCATCAGACCATGCGTGACACAGAATGTGACATATTAAACTCTAGTTGATAGAAATGGGCTAAAATGGCTGAATTCGCTTTATATGCCCACGTGGAATGAATTTGCGGCCTATGACTCAAAACACATTTGGTATTTTTAGGTAGACCGTCAGTCAGAGCCAAGAACAAAGACAAGCCAGACACATGACCTAGAGTGAACATTTACAATTAAAGACAAATGATTATGTACAAAGTTATGAGTCAATTAGTAAGGTAGTAACCTGGAAAAATGATTGCTAAAACACACAATATATCTAAACTATTTCATGAAACAATAAGAAACATCTTTTGGTATAATAAATACTAAGGTATAGCCTAAATGATACAATTCCTAAAAAATAATAATGCGTCATAATGACTGAACTATAGCAGACAAAAGAAAGGAAAGGAAAACTGAAGAATCAGAGAAAAAAAAGTGATTTGAATTCATTTTTTAATTATCACATTTGGTTAATTTGGTAATATTAAGGCCTGGAAGATTACTGACGCACTACTGGATTTTGGGGGTCTTGATTTAATGATTACAAACATGTGGACTAGCAGCAATATCAGGCAATGATTCTAATGAGAAGCCAGTCAAGCAGATCAAGACACTAGCACTGGACACAGCATGCTCATCTCTGCTTAACACTCTCTTTCTTTTAAATTTATAAACAATAATACATGTTAAAATATTGAAATATGTTATCTGTTGTTTACTATAGCTTCAAACAGAGACCATTACAATACAATGCATATAGATTTCAATGCTGAGAAATGAGTCTTTCAGCTGTGATTAATGGCGTAAACCTTTGTATCGATTTTTGTAGCCACTTAGATTACACTTTAGTTTTACCGGCACATTTGTGATTGAAGATGTTCAAATATGACGCAGAAAACTATTAAAAGAACTAGATATGAAGTAGCCTTGTCTGTAGTGTGGCGTGCAACTGAGTGACCTTGAAGCGTGGATGCAGATCTGTACGGAAGGGGGCTGTGTTTGTCCGACAGATGTGTGTTCATGATACTGGCACTTCTCAGCCCCCAGCGTGAACCAGAGCAGACCCACAGGGGGAGCCGTGCCACGAGCTGCCGGGGCAAATCTGACTCTGCACGCTGTGGCCTGTACGGACTGCGGAGGCGAAAGAGGAGAGACAAAGAGGGGGTGGGGTGGGATACGCCGAAGGATGCATGGAGATCTTTTCATATCACATCTGAAAATATGTGGTTTTAAAGGTGCACTGTGTAGCTTGTCTCCATGGAGATGTTATTGCTTTGATGATATTAAACATATACATCTAACATTTATTCATAATGGGTGTTTCTATTGCTCAAAAATGCATTAATTCTTTCTGTAATGTAGTGTAGTGCTGTAACCTCCCTCGTGATAGATATGTTTATGTATACTGTGGTACATTTTACTCAAAGCAATAACATTTCCATATAGACAAGCAGGCAGCAAACCCTCTACTGTATGTTACACCTTTAAGTAAGAGCTTGGCCTGTTACGATACACATTTTGAAGAACGATAAATGATAGTATTGAAACTGCTTTATGAATCTCACACAATAACAATAATGCAGGATAGTCCCAGTAAACCAGTTTTTAAATATACAGTATCATTACAAGGCCTGAGCTGCAAGAAATAAATAGCAAAATGAACCAGAAGTTAGCCATAGAAGTTATTTATTCTACTCTCTACAGCTCATATCTTACCTTATTACATAAAAATGTCTAAACTCTCCCCACTATTGCAAAGTAATTGTACAAACGATAAATATTGAGCCCCAAAATATATTGTTCCAGCTTTCATATATTGAACGATAAGTCGATTTTGTAATTATCATGACAGGCCAAGTAAGAGTGTTCACCATCCTTGTATTATGACAAGGTGTTAACTGGACTTTAGTTTATGGCATATCTAACTTAAAACTAAACCAATACTGTATTCTAGACAAAGAGTTGGACTAAGCATGAACCAAATCAGGTCTAAACCAGGACACCAATCCACACCAAAGGATAAGTCATTGGTAAACTATAGGAATAAAGTTATCATGATACAAAAGTTCAAATTACTAAGGAAAAGGTTCAAACTGCTGGTTTCAATACCAGAATAACAATAAAAGCAAATACTATTAACAGTAGTTTCTTTAATATTGTCATCTGCTTTAAACTAGTTCTGATATCGACCAAGACCTTTCTAAAACTATTCAAGAAAGGACAGATTTTGTGCTATAGGGATGTAATTCTTTGCAGCATCAATACTTGTACAGATATTTAATATCTATTATGTGGGTATTGAAACTTTTGAAAACTAAACTGAAAGGACTATAAACCAAGAATAAGGTCTGAACCAGAACTAAACCTGGACCAAACAAGGTCTAAACCAAAACTAAACCAGAGCATAACTATATACCTAAATCACTCAATCAGAACGAAACCAGGACTGAACCGGGACTAAGTTAGGTCTAAATATGAATTAACTCAGAACTGAAGAAGCAGGATGGATGAGCTGTGAAACATATTCAACCAAATAAACTTTTGTCCAGTTGACAAATTGAATTTCTCCTTTTGCCAATTAATTCAAGACTAAAACTGGACTAAAGCAGGCCCAAAAAAGTGGACAAAATCAAATCTAAACCAGAACATTAAAACTATACATGATCCTAGACCATCCATACTAGAAGCAGGCCCAGTAGCTCCAGTGTTGTGAGCACAGCGGGGCCTGGAGCGGAGTCAGGTCCACACAGACAGAGCGTGACGGCTCATGGTGACTCACTGCGTGGTCACTGCTCCTGATTGTTCACAGAAACACAGCGATTTTGTTCTCTGCTATAATGACCAACGCTTCTCTAGTGCTGGGACATTTACTGTAATGGTATAGAGCATGTGGTCACTCTCTGTCATCATACCTAAGGATACCACGATGTCAGATTATTGTTTGTCACAATGTAAATATAGAGGATAAATGATAGCATTGAAACCAAATCATAAAGTAGACTTATCCCCAAAAAGTATTCTAACTGTACAAAATGGTTAAAATATATGAGCTTAGTTTGTGTCTATAATGAGTTATAAAAGGTCACAATTCAACCCTCAACAGCTCAAATCTCGTCTTAGTACAGAAAAATAACCAAAACTTCCCCACTAGTGCAAAGAAAAAGTATCCATGATAAATACTGACGCCCCAAAATTATTGTTGTCTAACACGTATTGAATGCTAAATCAATATAATACTTATCGTGCCTAGTCATCATACCTAAGGATACCATGGTGTCAAGTGTGTGCCATAATTATTAAATCACTCTTTTGAATGTGGATATTCACAGTTTCTTACATATAGAAAGAAACACCAAGAAATTTGTGACATTTTTTTTAAGTTATGTTGCCTCACACATGTCTTAAGAAGCAATGGTAGTGAATGATCTATACATAATATGTTTGTATGTTTTTATTTATTTGTCAGGGGGCTTGTACAGACATAATCAACTTATAAAAGAGATGACTTTGTAAATCTTACTTTCCATACGCAGTTCTTTAACCTGATTTGGTTAACAAACCAACAATCTTACTATACGTTATTCATTAATAATAATTACTATCCATTAGCAAAGTTTTTAACAAGCCAAAAACTAAATCAGGACCAAATGAGAGTTTTGCTCTTTCTTTGTGTTACTGAGACAAGAAAAGTACTTTTGTACATTCGTCAGATACAACAACATTACAAGTCATAAATGTATGTATCCTGGCTCTATAGTTAGCCTCTTCATCGTCCTGATTTGACGTCACACTCTTCAGTAGTTTTATTATTGCACCACTGACCGACACCCCCCCTCTACCTCTCCAGTCCCACAGTGTCGCAGTTACAAACAGAGCGCTCCATCTCAACCGGAGGGAGGCCTGTCACTATAAAAGTATAATATAAATACTATATAAATTTATCCTTCAATATATGTTAGATGAAATAATAGATTTTGGGGGTCAATGTTTATCATGTGTACAGGTTGTTTGTACTATAGCGAGGAACTTTTTGGTATTTTTCTGTACAATGATCAGATTTGAGCTGTTGAGCTGTTACAGGTACAAAATGACCACTTAAGTGATTAATTCTGTTATGTTTTTATTGCAGTTTGTGTTAACTATATTGTACATTTATAATAGTTTTTGGGGATAACATTGGAGTAGGGTTATTGCGTCAGGGGAATAAATTAGTTTCAATATTATTATTTATCATCTATTGAATATATTGTACTTCAAATGTGTTATCGTGACAGGCTTAACTATAGGTGGTTCAGTTGGTTCAGTTTTCCATGTATTTTTTATGTTTTGCTCTAAAGTACCACTGATCAGCTCCCATAAAGTCACATGTTGGACAAATATAGCACTTGTTTTCTCTTTTTTTTTTCTCTCTTTCTTATGTGTTTCTGTTAGTGTCACACACGTGTCCTGTGTTGTACGACATTTTTGTATTGTATTTTACTTGGTTTTGTCTCTTGGCTCAGTTAGCTCAAGTTATCGACAAATACTGAAAAAATATAGGTTCTGAGTGAGTCATTATACATCTAATGAAAGCGAAAACAAGGTGTACAGATCTATAATGTTTATGTGAAATGGTTTGTTTACGCTCAATGCAAACATAATCTCCTCTGATGCAGTATATCTATGGCGCTGCATCTGCTCAGTACAAAATTATCAATGTAGGAAAAGCAGTAAGAACTAATGAAATGTGCTGTACCTGATTTTTAGTGATTTTTTTCATAAAACATGAAAAATAGACAACAAAGACGAACAGTGGAGGCTTGCAAGCAGCTAACAACAACTAGCATGCTAACGCGCACTGCCTGATTATGCAGCAGACTGACAGCATGCAGCAGATATAGTTTGACTTTTTTTTTTCTTTTTGCTTAAATATGTCAGAAAAAAATGTCTTTAAATCAAAATTTCACTGCCTCTTCTCTTTGCTTTTGTTGCTCTAATACACATAAGCTACCAACAACCGAAATAACCACCCAAGAGAAACTTTTAGGTTGAACGTTTTTTTAATGTGCTATATTCAGAAGTCTTCATGGGCCATCTGTCCTCACCTGTTCAGTAACTGCTCTTTTGATCAGTGAAGGAGGGAGAATGGGTCCAGCACAGAGGACAGAGGCGACTGAATGGCTGCCATGTTGGATCAATGTGAGAGAGAATACTTCAATGAAACGCCATGAACGCAGAGCAGCTAAAAATAGGCAGGCTCCATTTAGAAGGCTGATATTTTGACATACAATATTTGAGTGACGGGTGCTTAAAATAGCATCTCAAAGTAAATGAATTCAGCTCAAAGACATTTTTAGGAAAAGAAAATAAGATGTAATATTCTGCTTTTGTCTGTCTATATTTATATAATTACAGCAATGGCATCTTGTCTTGAATGCAGGACAATAACTTATCAAACATACATAATTCACTCTTAATAAAAATTTAGATCAGTAAATGGTAAAGGGGGGGGGGGGAACTGTTTGAAAATAGTTTAGTAATACATTTTGCATAATATTTCACCTGCACATTAAAAACTAGCCAAAAATGACATGAGCCTGCTTAAAAACTGTTCATTCTTGACACACTCTTTGTAATAAGAAGTAAAAAAAGAATGCAGTACAAAGTAAGACCAATTAACTTCACTGTTGGCTTTTGCAGTGCATTTTGTTTGTACTATTCAGTAATAATAATATATTTTACTTTGAAAAATGAATGTCAAAGTGCTACAATTGGCTTAAAATCATCACATGGAATAACAACATTAAAAACACAGATCAGTGGGGGAGACAGACATCTCCATTTCCAACACAAAAGCTTGTAGAGGCCTTACCCCTGCCCTGACGCTGCTGTAAGTCCTGCATTAGTCCGCTCGGTTCAACATGAATGCTCGTTTACTCTGGACATTACGGCGGCTGTGTGGTCAGGTGCACGCTCAAAGCCAGGCCTGTGTAAACCAGAGGAGAGGGCATTATCTTGGGTCAGGGCAGCGTTTAGCAGAGTTTCAGTGCACCGCTGGAGGGTGGGGGTAAATTTATAGTGCTGCAGTGCAGTTGACTGGGGGCACCACAGCAGGATCCTGGCCTCTGCAATGCCTCCAAAGAAACACAAACACAGAGGGAGGTAAGAAAGAGGCGGAGAAAGAGGGAGAGAGAAGGAGAAATAGAGGCAGAGAGGGGCAGAAAGAGAGAGGGAGAGGCAGAGAGGGGTAGAGGGAAGCAGAAAGAGGGGGAGAGACAGAGGGAGAGAGAGGGGGACAGAGGCAGAGGGGGGGGAGAGACAGAGTGAGGTAGAAAGAGGGGGAGAGAGGCGGAGAGAAGAGAGGCGGGATGTGTGCAGTGTTTGTGTACTGTTTTTTCATCGTGTTCAAAAGTGGTGCAGCATACAGGCACTTTTACATTATGGTTCTGATCTATCATTTATGAGGCATGCGGTTTGGAGCTGTGCTGGGCTGACTTTTTATGTTTGGGTCTTACATCATGTTAGATTCAGATAAAACAAAGTTTCCCTCAGGTTCAGCTTCTTTGGGTATGGTCGGAGCAGTGGGGAAACACAACAAAGTAAAAGTAATAAATTTTAGGTATTTGTACTTCACTTTTGTACTTTACTCTATGTCAAAATCAATAAATTTGAAGCTTTATTAGATATAAATACTTTTACTTCACTTTTACTTACTACTTTTACTAAGTACATTTTTAAACAGGTACTAAATACTTTTACTTAAGTAGATTACTCAAAATACAAATTTGTCTGCAAAACAACAATTGCAATATTACTCATTTATCTATATGGCCCATCGCTACTGTGATGCTAACTGATGTTGTGATTGAAGTGTAAAAATCGTCTTACATTATTACATTAGATTATACCTGATATGAATGTAATGATCCAGCTAAAGTTCACAACATTGCATCAAACCTTCAGTTACTATTGAAAGTTACTATTGAAAGGCCCTTATACTATAATTCTACTATAAGACTGCAACATTACACACAAAACGCTATGTTAAATATTGCTCCAATCTCATACAGTGTCCCTGAACACGAGCTGTGAAAATTCAACCTTAATCCAGAATTATTTGAATAAGGCTAATATTTCATAGACACATATAGTTGTCAAAAACCCAGATACTAATTGATACTAAAGCCAGTAGAAATTAGATACTCATTTAATCAGGCATTGATTTTTTTTTTTTTTTTTTGTATGATCTCGACCACATAAAGAATTCATAGACACATAGGGAATACTGCTTTAGCGTTACCCTATTGGTGCTTAAGTGTGTTTGCAATGTAACTTGTATGGTAAAACTGCTACTGTACCTTGTATTTAACATGACCAGTGTGCTGCTAATTTACATACCAACATTAATCTTACACATGGCTCACAGGTGTCACTGAATATCTGCTGTATTTCCCCCTCACATCTCTCCTCTGTGACATTTATGATCTCATAAAACTCCTGAACTGGCTCTTCTAATTCCTCTGGATCCCTGTACACAAATTGCTTCAGTGGTTGTTGCTCTTATCCTCTGCTTTGAATCCCTCCTACCTCACTCTCCATCCTGACCGGCCCACTTTCACTTTAATGCCCCCAAGCACCCCCATGTCCGTGTTTGGTTTGACATGTTTTTTTTAACAACATACCAACATAGAGGGAACCATGTGTAATCAGAGTGTAGGGGGGATATCCCTGTGAGGCCCATAGAAGCAGGTGATTGAAGCCAGTTGTTGCTATTTGATGTATTTCAGTGTATTTTGTCCTTCGTTGTACTTTTACCACTGTGATAATAAGTTTTTTGGACAGTTGGTTGTAATTTTCAACAGTTTGTTTGATATTACGATGTGGTCTTTCTGTTCTGATATAGATCAAGACCTTTCTATTTTTTGCTTCTTCAAATGAGTATCTAATTTCAATACCATCACTAGTGTTAATATCAGGGTATATATTTTAACCGTTTTTGTCCATCGACACTGCAACAATAGCTCAGGGGGCAATGGCAGCCCAATGAGATGAACAAGGCGGTGATGAAGGTGAAATCAAATAAATTATTAGTGTGGAATTTGCAACTGTGTCTTCAGAAGATTCAGAAGATTTTGCATTTGAGTAAATATGTGATGATTTTGTGGTTGTATTAAAGTTAGCAAAATAATGTTAATTTATTCTATGTCTGTACTGTTCCACATTATGGCATTACACTTATTTATCCCTACGGAGACAGCAGTTGACACCACAGGGTTAAGTTACATGTCAGATCAGTGGAGAGCCCGCTCACAGTTTCAAGTTAAGTCAATAAAAACCCAAGTTATTGAGTAAATGCAAGATGGACATGTTTAATGCCACACCGTGATATTCCAGACAAAACAAGAGCATCTCCATGGAGACAAGCAGATGACGAACCCTCCACCAGAAAAGTTACACAGTGCACCTTTAAATGAATACACATATAAATATATAAATACTCTAAATGAATTAAATGTTTCACAGTATGGCTTTTCTATACACTTATCTATCTTTACAGAGGCAGCAGGTGAAGCCACAGGGCCAGGTTACATGTCAGATCAGTGAAGAGGCGAGCCCACTTTTTAAATCAATATAAATCCGTTATTGTTCCACAGTATGGCATTACACAGTGCTTCTTTAATGTGAACAGGGATCATGCTTGCTAATTTCCATTCTTCAGTTGCTATCTAGCCCATTTTGCCGGTGTTGTTTCCATGGCGCCCAGTGCAGATAAGCAGCCCCACAGCTCCAATAGGAAGAGCCCTAAATCAGAGCCTCGCCCTTGTCCTCACCTCATCCCATTCATTCTATTACCCCCTCCTCCTCCTGCTGAAACACTCCACCACAGGATTTATTATTGCATTTATCCAGCCTCTGCTCAGATATGTAGAAAACAACATCTTCTTATTAATATTCAGACAGAGAGGTTTGGCTCGAGACAGTTTGGGAAGGACAAGCTGTAACCTCCTCTGTAAAAATGTCACTCATATTTGGACTAGATGCACCCAAAGCGTGTTTGTGCAGGATAAAACAATTTGAATGAACAGCATTGTGTTTTACTAATTAATGCTGGGTGATATGACGAATAGAAAGAGATAATTAAAAAGGGATAGAGAGTGTTATAGCGATAAAGATATTTCAGCTCCCATCCAGAAGCCATTTTCAGTTGTTGGTACTGGTTTGAGATACTGGGATTTATACACTGTGTACCACACTGAAATGGCTGTCAGTATTAACTCTCTGAATGTAAACAAGACAGACTTTAAACAATTGAAATTTAACACAAAAAATAGTCACATGTATTTTACCACATTCTGAACTCTGCTCAAAACCACAGGCTTTTAATGACCGAGGTAAGATTGTCTAGACCTCTCCATTAAAATTAAAGATTTGTAATTCGAATGCTGAAAATTATCCACATGATTCTAGTGAAGGTGTATGGAGTTCAAAAACACAGTGGAGCACTTCCTGTATTAACACATGACATCACAAGGTGGAACAGAGTGTTTTCTGTTTGAGAGAAGAACTCAGCCTAAATATGCAGGTTTGTGTATTAAAGATAAAACAAGATTATAACATAGATCTGAAAATGGCATAATATGGTCTCTTTAATTGACCGGACTGAGACAATTCAGACACTATTTAGTATTTTTATTGTAATGTTTTTTCTAGTCTGAGAAACAGTAAAGCAGAGTGCCCTTTACCAGTGCTGAGCTGTGCGTCTCTCCAGGTGCAGAATCGCTGACGCGGCTGGTTTCGCCTCTGCTCTAATGAATATGTAAAATGGAACGATTTGCCAGAAAATAGTGGAAAATGTAAATAGGACATTTAGCTTCCATTATCTTACATTTAGCACACACAGAAGCAGACTGCAGGATCCAGGCTGTCAGCAACTGTAAGAGTGGAGATTCAGCACATGGGGAAAGAACGCCTGTATCAAACCATTATCGATCAATGCTTTGAAATAACAATCAATCAATGTGATCAACACTTCAACAGACCTGTTCTATTTGTGTCAAACCAATATATTTACTTACCTGACCAGCCTAAACCACAAGCTTTAACAAAACTTTATAAAGACGAGTGAATCTGGAGCCCTATCCTGTCTTCCCGATTTCAGAGGGCGTGATTGACAGGTGGATTAACCAATCAGAGAGACGCACGGTCAGTTCGTGTCAAAAACAAACATGATTGCTTACACATTAAAAAAGAGGGGAAAAAACAACATAAAGGACTGAGAAACAGCATGGATTTTTACAGAATCAGCAACTGAAAGCACCAAGGTAAAATAAGTTATATATTTCGTTTTGAATGTTACGAGAATTTTGGAGAAGAGATGTCGTTCACATTGTAGAAACACATGATACAAATTAGCAGCTGTGGTTGGACCGTCTCAAGTTTTGGACGGAAGATTTTCATGCTCTTTGGTCCGGTTCCAGTTCCTTCTGGATTTAAATAGAATGTAAAAGGGACTGGCTGGTCAGGAAATACATTTATATGGCCAGTAAAAAAACAGATAATTTGAATAATCAGAAAGAAATCAGATTACTTGCATCAAATTAGCTGTTTATGGAATGCCA
The DNA here is from genome assembly GCA_029959045.1 of Taenioides sp. WSHXM2023. Classification (NCBI taxonomy): domain Eukaryota; kingdom Metazoa; phylum Chordata; class Actinopteri; order Gobiiformes; family Gobiidae; genus Taenioides; species Taenioides sp. WSHXM2023. The sequence goes on along the minus strand of CM057103.1, from coordinate 10,588,843 downwards.
ATAATCTGATAACTCCAGAAATCAGATAATGAGCAGTCTATTTTTGATGTATAATATTCTCAATAGTAGCCTATATCCTTTCCTTAGAGTGCACCATTTTATATCAGAACTGTAGATGTTGAATTGAAGAAGAGAATTTTAAGTTTTGTTTTGTTTGTTTGTTTTGTTTTTGTTTTTTTTTGCAATAATTTTACATACTTAGTCAGAAGAGAATTTTAAGAATTTTAAGATTTCAATTTCAAAAATGTTAAATATTTAGTAATTTTTTGTAATTAATCTTTGCTTGCTAATGTATCAATGATAAAATAGTCACTAACATTTCATAATAAGACAAATTCTTACATGATTTGAGCTGCATCAGTCCACATTATCAATTACTGGGATCAATAAAGTATCTCTCTCTCGTTACTGTGAAGCATATGTTGAGTGAGTCTGCACAGATCTTACCTGTATGTCATAATCATTGTTTCTATGGCGATGTGTTCAGTACAGTGTATGAATACATGGTGACTTTTAGACTTGAATAACGGATGTCAGGATCTGAGCACTTAACACTTGGACTCAGAGGAGGAATAGATTTTGTGAGTCACGGTTCTGCTCTTGTATAACGTTACATCAGAGTCGTGCAGGCTGCTGTCTTCTTCTCTTTATCTTTGTGAAATGGGCTCCTAAAACAGTGTGGGACGGACTAGGACCTCAAAATGGCCGTCCTACGCTTTGATTTGATTGCATTTTGCTTTTGTTTCCATTTAAATTTCCTTCGGTATCTATAAAGCGTCTATCTATCTATTTAAGCCCTTAACGTATAATGAAATATGTGTAATCTTTACTGGATTACTGTGATGTTTTGATGAGATCTGAAATAGTTATATGAATGTCCTATTTAGTGATAAAATGTATAGACACAAACATATAGTTACAACACAGTTTCTTATAAATAATCTTCTGTTGTTGTTGTTGTTGTTGTTGTTGTATTGCTTTTTTATTATTGTATTGCTTTTTTATTAGTAGTATCATATTTACTTTACTGCCTGGATCTAGATGATACACAAGGTTAAGGCTGAAAGAAAATGGTATGGATGTTTCAATATTGTGCAAGTAAAAAGTAAAATTATCAGAACATATTTCATCATGTTAGTATGTATATTGTTACCAAGTTATTCAAACCATTAAAGATGCACGGTCTGAATTTTTGTTTGGGGGTCCGTCACCTTCTTGGTCATTGCTCTGCTTTAGAATGTTCCACAATATGACATTAAACATTTATTCAATTACAGGTGGTTTTATAGCTCAAAAATACTTTCTGGCATTCTGACAGTGAGCGGGGTTGCCTTTCCACAGATCTGACCTGTAACATGGTCTGGTTTGTTCTCCATGAAGATACAAAGGTTTAATGCCATACTGTGAAGCGTTTTACACAAAGCAATGACATCTCCATGGAGAAAAAGATTTGATGGACCCCAACAACTACTGCTTGGTAAAACCACCACCACACCAAGACAGTAGCTGACCTTCTTCACTGACTCATGTTCTGCAAACAGCATTATTTTCAGTCACTGCTTCTTCAGTCAGCACAAACACACCACAGTGCGCTATTACCGCTACAAAACCAATGATCTATTTTGGTCTGACTTTTCCTAGCTTCACGTGTCAATTTGGACCAAAAATAAGCACATAATTTTAAAAAGAAGCTGCAGAGAAAAGAAAGATGCAAGCCTCTATGTTTTGTGCTGTCTCTGCTCTGTGCCGGCTGCCATTTTGTTTGCTTTACCACATCAAATATCTCACACATGGGGCCAGCATGTGGAGACGAGGCGTGAGTCATACATAAAAAGAGTGCAATGTTGTGGGATAGTAGCAGAATCCTCACAGCATGACAACAAGCGCAGCGTTCTTATCATAACAGGATTTAAAGGGCTCTGAGCCTCGCCAGATACTGCTAACATGGAGACCGATGGAAGATTGATGAAAATTAAAGATGGAAAATGACTTGGTATCTGTGGTTTACAACATGTGATGTGCTTATCTGTTGGGGCAGATGCTCGTGAATGTAATGGAATCAAAGGGGGTGGATTTAGAATGAAATATTTAGCTGTTCTTAAGAGATAAACGTTGTCCTGTTGTAGTTGAAATCTCTCTCCCTCCAGTGCATACTATTATTGTGTCCTTTGGCAAGACACCTCTCTTATACAGTAGGTATTTCTCATTATAATCACAAGTTGTAAGGAATGGGACAAGAGCTCAGATCTCATCTTGTGGACATTGTGTCTTGCTCCACCCCTACAAGTTAATGTTACTTAGATAATGAGAGTTAGTTTTGGGCTGCTGCTGCTATGATGGGCGCCTTTTGCAAATATTTTTTGATTATCGCTATGACAATAAGACAAATTTTAGCTCTCCACTGCACCAGTAAATGTAGTCTGCCTTTTCATACTATTACTTAAAATATTTCCACATTATTCACCTTCAGCTTCCCAACATTATAAAGACTTTTACGATTCAAAAGATGTGATATTTTGTTTCGAATTGTTAATCTCTATGGCAACGGTGGTAATTTTTCGTCATTCTGAAACACATGGACATACTGTATCTCCTACCACACTATTATTTCCAATGTCGTCAAAAATAAACATAACCAAATATTCTGCCTGTAGGATACGAATTCATTGAACAGATGTCTTTGGATGTAGCAGTAATCTTTGTGCAGAAAATGTGGTGTGCAAATGAGAGAGCAGAGTTTGGTGAGGTATTGCACCCTAAGGAGCAGTGGTGGTGGGGGTGGGGTCTCTCTGGGTGGGCTGTGATTGGTTGAATGTGAAATATGTGTCTCTCTCCAGGAGGCTGTGTGGATATGGAAATGGGAGCATCCTCATATCTTTAGTTATTGCTCCCCTGGTGGCTCTATTGCTCCGTCCTCGAGCTGGTAAACAGACACAAACTGACACAATGGAGAAAAGTCATTAAATATTAAAACTGGAGATTTGAATTTGGAAATTTAGAGAAACATTGTAATACTGGAATGTTCAATACTATTCAACAGGAGAATAGCCAAGACAAGATACTATTTAGTTTCTTATCCATTTTTTCAGTTTAAAGACTACAGTATATCACTTTCCAGGTACAGGATCTGTCATCTGCTTGTCTTCACGGAGATATTGCTTTGCCTTGAATGTTCCACAGTATGGCATTGCTCTCCATGGAGAAAAGCAACTGATGCCACCAAGCCAAGTTACAGGGCAGATCAGAGAAGGGACTCAGTTTATTTTTTAGAATTAGAACAAAAGTATAATAATACAATAAATAGTATAGATTCAATGAATGCCATTCTGTGGAACATTCCTTGTAAAGCAGCAACATCGCCCTAGAGATAATCAGATGAGTTACATAAAGCTTTTAAAGAAGAAATTTAGTTGACAAATAGGAAACTCTAAAATATATTGTATTTTTATGCATAATGTTAAAAATGTGTCATAGGCTATACATTTGAATATATTTTTGACACTATATAGATATGTATTTTTTAAGATCACAAAGACTAATTTAAAGGTGCATTGTGTAACTTTTCTGGTGGAGGGTCCGTCACCTGCTTGTTTCTATGGACGTGTCACTGCTCCCTGGAATGTTCCACAGTATGACATTAAACAGCTTTAACTTACATTTATTCTATTACAGGTGGTTTTATAGCTTAAAAATACCTAGAAAAACAGGCATTCTGACTGTGAGCAGGGTCGCCTCTCCACAGATCTGACCTGTAATTTTTTGTTTAATGCCATACTGTGAAACATTTCAGACAAAGCAATAACATCTCCATGGAGAAAAGCATATGACAGACTCTCCACCAGAAAAGTTACACAATCCACCTTTAAAGTATTAAATTTAGAAACCTTCAAAAATATACATCAAATATAAAGTTTTCATTTAATTTCCCCAGCCCAAAATAACTGCAATAACCATAACTTCTATAATTAGTTCTGGTTACGAGTCATGAACCTGACTTTATGGGACTTTATGGCCCTTTAAGCCATAATTTATTTCACGGCATCGTCAGCACCGTCCTGAGGCTGAAGGGACCCAAGTGTAATCAAGTGTGTGCGTTTACACACATGGATGATCTCATGTGTTGAGCGCTACATGCTAACGCTAACTCCTGCATTTTAATAAGAATAAGCTCCATTTTTTTTACACTCCCTCGCTCACCTGGGGTCAAAGGTCAGGGAGCGTCCATTTCCTGCCATAAAGTGACACATTGGTGGTGAGTGCTAGCTAATAGGATTGATTGGTTGTTTGCACAGAAGCTAGCATACAAAAGCAGGGGTTGTTGACACTGGACAAAGCGTAATAAGGTGGCTTTGTTTTGTTTCACAGTGGTAAAATTAGATTGGGGGCATTTTAGTGTCAGCAGATGTCGGACAGCTGCACTGAATGGGAAGTTCTATGTACAGTAGTGACAGATGGAGCCATGGCTTTTGTCTGAGAGGAGAGGAAAGCACCATTGACCCAGCAATAACTCTACCGCAAGTTGTAATGCATTTCAGGATCTGCTATTTAACATTAAAGCGCCCATATTACGCTTTTTTCTGATCTGTTATAATGTTGTTTCCTCATCACAAACATACCTGGAGTTGTGTTTTGTTTCATTCTCTCAAACATGTGTGAATGAAACAAAATTTGAGCTTGAGCAGTCTGCATTTGCAATTCGATTTGCAATGTTTTTCAGGAATTTGAAAATATAGTGAAATATAGACTTCTTAACTGATAAAAGTCTTTTACACGGTTGTCTTCAGACTTTATCAGAGCAACTCAAAATTGTATTCCCATGTATATGTCTCTGAGTACTTTATAAAGACGTATTGTCACAGTGAACTGTTTATTACTATAAAGAATCCTCAACTTCTTCGTTAGAATTATATGCATTTTATTTTTGCTGCTCCATGTTTAGATGGCAGTGGTTTTAGCATGGGGAATGTCTGCACTCCCAACTTTAATATGCAATCATACACTAACAATTTCTATTATAGCAAAGCAAACAGGGACGTATAAACATTATCACACTGCAATGTTACTTTGACCTTCATCAGCAACTGTTCTATCTCTAGGGAAATAATGTGGTGTTATCATTAATGGATCAAATGTAAGGGATGATCAAAACAAAATAGATGCCGTGCGCCTTAACGCAACAATAAATACCAAATACCACAGCAGAATTGGGACTAAACAAGATTAGAACTTAACTAGGACTAGAACAGGAGAAATATAACATTTTATTTTATAGCAATACACATAGGCATGCACATATTATAAACCTTAACAGGACACTATATTGCTTTGCGCTTAATCATCCACCATACACACTCTCTAGGGAAATCGTTTTAGTTTCTGAAGTGAATGACATACGGATACAACTCTACCATCACATGACCAAACCCCCTTTCATTCTCACATCTGATTATTGATTGACATAAATAAACTGTAAAAGAGCCAGTCTTTTGAACGGCTCTTTGAAATGAACAGACCCAAAAGATTCGGATCCCATAAAAGAGGAGAAAGTCTTACCCCTAAAATTCATTGTAATTGAAACTAAAAGGAATAAGTTAGCACAGAGAGAGAAATGAACTGCCTGAATTTACAGTTATGCAACGAGACAGGAGCGTGAGAACTGCCGTGGGTTTGTGTGGACTTCAAACAGAGAGAGCTGGTTTATATAAGACAATATGGCTGCTGCTGAGAGGAGCATGAAGGCAGTGAGAGAGGAGAATACATATAGTAGATTTAGGGATATATTTTAAACAACTATCTATATGTGGTCTTCAAATACATTTATTAGGTTTTATCAGCTGAGTTTGATTGCAAAAGCAGATAAGAGCTGCTTAAAAAATGTAAGGTTTGTATTTTTTCTTTCTTTCTCATCTGTCTGTGAGTAAATATTAAAACTACATTTGAATTTCAAAATTTAGACAAATATTGTAATACTGGAATGCTCAATGTGTGCAACATACAATAGATATATACAATAGCAAAAGACAAGATATGATTCTTATCAAATCTTTCTTTGTAATTGTTCATATAAATGCAATTTTTATTTGAGCTTAAAATCATTATGTAAACATCTGGTTAGATCATTACATAATATCATTTCATTTTTTCAGCGTTATTGTTAAACTGCAGATCACAGCGATTCATAAATGACATCTATTAAAGTCTATGTGATGTTATGTTCTCTAGAGATGTTATGTTCTCTAGAGATTGATTAATATGCTTTATGCATATTTAAGCTGCTGGTTGGGCCAAACAAAACATTGAGATTTAAGGCCGATAGCCAATAAACTAAACAGGGCAAATAACGGCCTATATCGGTTTATCTCTAATCTTCTCTGAATATGTATTTCTATAGTCTATACAGCTTTATTTTTTTGAAGACATGGCGTTTTGTTTCATACATCAGTATTACAAACATTGTTCATTTAGGACCTCTGAGTTATTTTGCTTATTTATAAGTCTTATGAAACAAAAAGGGTTAAATTTTAAGCATGTCATATATATTTTACACACTATATAGATAAAACCACTTTGTTCATGTTGTTATTGCAGTCTTTATTTGAACATGAACTCTTAACATAGCGGGGAGGAGTACATGTATGTGCACTGCCAAAGTGTGTATCGCTGTGGCGATGTGGTTGCACACGAGTGGCTCCATCCTCATATGTGAATACAGATGAACTACAGGCAGCGCACCAGGGCCTATACTCAGACCGCGACTGCTGGGCTGCTGCAGAGTCTTCAGAGAAAACTGATACTAAAAGAAGAATAGAAACTAGATACTCATTTGGACAAGTTTTAATACTGATTGAAGAAATCTGTGGAGAGTTGCCCCTATTCACAAAAGGAATGACTGTATTTTTGAGCAATAGAAACACCTGTAATGAATAAATGCTAAATACAAATGTTTAAAATCATACCATGGAACATTCCAGGCAAACTAATAACATCTCCATGGAGACAAGCAGGTGCCAGACCCTTCAAAAGATGAGCAGTGCACCTTTAATATCAAATACATTTTGTGTTTAAAGGATTCACATCTGCCACCTGAGTGTGTCCACTGTCTATTTGAAAATTATATTTTAGATGTGACGTCCTATGAGATCATAGATATTTATGTATCAGGTATAATAGGTAAAATACCACACTAGCCTACTTCATATGCATACACATGAAAATTACAGTGTAAAATGTGGAATATTGCCATTGCTTAGTATAAAATGTATTGTAGTCTAGTCAAATGAAGCTCATGAGTCAAGCAGTTATAGGTGTGCATTTGGAGTTAAGAGTAGAGCGGGTTAACATGGACATTTTAAGACCAAAATGATGAGGCGCAATACAAAGCTTTTGAAAATGGAGTTTTTTTGAAATAACATGCAGTCTGTATAATTTCTCAGTCATCCAGATAGGTTCCATAGTGGCATTAATCTATGTGCTCTTATACTTGTTCTGATACAGCTCAGATCATTCTAAAGCTATTCAGTAAAGGTTCATTTCTGTTCTGCTGATGTGACTTTTTTTTAGTATCGATATCTGCTCAAATTGTACCTGTTTTGATATTAGTTTTAGTATCATTATCTGATTTTCAACCCTACCCTAGTACAGGTAAGGTGTAAATGCAGTAATTATGTTGAGCTTGTAAATGATTATGTCACAAAAAAGACCTGCTTTGTTTTAAGCTCAGCATGGGTCTGCAAACTTGATGAAAATACAAAAATATAGTCAATAAACAGCTAAAACTCATGAAATTGGCCCAAAGAATTGTTGGACTTGAATTGTAATTGACCCCTGAGTATTTTTTGGATATTATTCACTATTTATTTGCTACCTGTGCCATAAAAACTGTTCTATAACCCTACATAGAGACATTGGACAAATTATATGAAAAGTTGAAAAGTATATACAGAATATATAAGTAGTTTGCATCTTAGAATCTCCATTGTTTTAGTAATTACAGAAATAGGGTTAAAGATTTGAAAAAACTAATCCTCCAAATCCAGGTCAGTCCAGTTCCCTTGAGACCATCATTTCCTTTTCCCATTCAGCCAAAGAAACTGTTACTAATCCATTATTATAGTTTACTATCAGTCCTAGGGCGGTACATACCCAATGGGCCATGTCTTGTCTAATACTGTGAAGGAAACTATTACTAAACCTTGAGAACAGCTACGGCTGCCTAGTAGGGACAAACAAAGGTCTTTGAAGTTACATTATGTATAGATTACTGGTCGTTTCCTTAAACTGTTACTACACAACACTAGACAAGACTGATGAGGAAAAAAAGATAAACAAATATGATTTGTTTTTAGTAACAGTTTCCAATTACAATTATTATTTTCACAATTCTAATTCCTGTTTATCTGGCAAACTACTTACTGATAAGGTTTCTGACTCATATTAGTCTCAACAGTTATTTATAGAGTATGCAGCTCTTATCTACCACTATATGAACATAAGGTTAGTGCCATGCTTTCTTTCACATGGGTTTTGTTTGTGGATCATATGCTAATTTAATATCATTCCTACATCCTTCTCTGTGGGTATGAAGCAGATTTGTGGTTCTCAAACTGTAGAGAAAGTACTAGTGGTTCACAAAAACCTTATGGGGGAAATTCAAGAGTCTATGAGGGTTTAAGTTCTCATTTTGTTTAAAGCCACTTATCTATTAGGCCAAGTTAAGTTCTGGTTTAGTCTTAGTTTCAATCAGGTTACTAATCTGATGCTGGTTTAGATCCAGTTTGTACTTCATAAATGTATGGTTTAAATCTGATCAGCCTAGGGTAGTCTGTACAATTGGTTCCATCTTAATTCCTGGTTTTGCCTGTTATCATACTGATCAAGAGTTGTATGAGTTGAGGGAGAGGTCCTGAGAGAGGTGCACTTGGTTTGAGACCAGTTTAGTCTGGTCCTGTTGCTGTCATGGTTTAGTCCTGCTCTAGTCCTGGTTTAGTCCTGATTTAGTGCTGTACAAGTGTGAATGCATCATTAGACCTGGCTTATTTAAAGGTGCACTATGTACCTTTTCAGGTGAGGATCAGATCTGTGGAGAGGCAAGTCCACAGTAATAATGCATGTTTTTGTTGTCTCTTTTAAGAAATAAAACCTACAACTACACCTACAACTGAATAATTGCAAGTAGACTTAATGCATATATGTAATCAGCTCCCTGCTCATGTAATCAGCTCCCTGCTCATGTAATCAGCTCCCTGCTCATGTCAAAGAAGATGACACAGTCTCTACATTTAAGATTAGGCTCAAAACGTTCCTCTTTGAATCAGCTTATGGTCAGGTCAGTTAGGAACAGAAACTTAACCCATAGGCCTAGTTAAGCTGCTCTAGGAGATATATTACTGGGGAAAGTATGGCATCTTGAGCACTGTCCTCTGGTTTCTCCTACTTTTTCTCCTCCTACTGTTAAGAATATTCAATTACTAGTTCATTCGTAGTCTGTTCTTTGCTATTCACATGTTGTCCCTGTCCCACTCCCCTTTTGGGGAGTGTAACTGTTTCAGATGCTGCTGTTCCAGTTTGGACCGCTGCTGTCCCCTAGTGTCGAGGACCTGGACCCCTCCTCTCCTTCCCTATCCTGGATTAACTGTCCTTGTCCTGCTAGATTAGTAGTTTCATCTGCCTGTCCGTCCATAGGAGTGGATCTCTCCTTCACTGTGGTTCTCCTCGAGGTTTCTCCGTTTTCCCATTGGGTTTTTCGGAGTTTTTCCTTGCCGAGAAGGAGGGTCTAAGGACAGGAGATGCTGGGACAATTATCCATTTGCCTGCTTGTTGTTGGACATTCTGTATTGTTGATTTATGAATGTTTCTTATTCTGCTTTATTAATCAACAATTTTGTGAAGTCCGCCGAGATAACTCTTGTTGTGATTTTGGGCTATACAAAAATAAATTGAATTGAATTGAATTGAATATAGGTTTAATGTCATACTCTGGAACATGTCAAGCAAAGCCATAACATATCCATGAGGGAAGCAGGTGGTGGACCAGAAAAGTTACACAGTGTACTTATATAAGATTATATAATTTTGAGAAAGCACCTGAAAAGCTGAATTATTTAAAATTACATCGTTTTTTTAAGGAATACACTATCTGTAATTCTGTAATTGAAAAAATGCAAGATGTATAGGTTTAATGCCATACGCTGGAACATGTCAAAACCAAACATCTCAATGAGCTGGTGGACCAGAAAAGTTACACAGTGGACGTTTAAGATTATATAAATTTCCAAATTTATATAATCTAATCTTCCTTGGGATGTCTGATAAACCTAAAAACATCTGTATTATTTTAAATGTTCTTTCTCTCTCTCTCTTCTTGCAGCCTTCCCCGTTCCCATAGGATCTTGAGTTTCCCTTCGGAGTACACCTCCACCCAGCAGCAGCACCATGGCAGATGACGCCGACATGCGCAATGAGCTGTCAGACATGCAGCAGCGCGCCGACCAGCTGGCCGATGAGGTGAGAAGCACACAGACATGGAGGCTCAGGCGTGTTCACACAAACACACAAATACACTCAAATATGGAGCTGAAAATGTGAAAATGAGCTACAGAGAAAAAAGCAACACAGATGGAGGGAGGGGGACATGCCAGAGAAGATATTTAAAGAAACATGAAGGAATGGGAGGATTACTAATATCATTGTTACTTTGTTATGGAAATGTTTAAAGATTCTCAATGTATGCCAAATACTATGATATGATGAGATGATGAGAGTTATTCTCTAAGAGATTTAAAGAACGCATCTTGTGCATGCATCTGCTGTATAGTTATAATCTATGATACCCATGGATCATTATGTTATGATGTGCACATTTTAAATCACAATATCCATCTAAAACGACTTAATTAAAGAAAAATGAAATCGAAATAATATATATGGCGTCTTGAAAATATGTGATTAAAGATTGCTCAAAAATGGGAGCTGACGTTGCTGTAAACATCACAACGAACAGAGTCGCTGTGCGCAAACACCTGTCCCAGGGCCTCTGGGGCGCTGTCTAAATAAAATCTAAACGTTCTTCTGTGGCTTCCTTATCCCCTGTCTGACTTAGACTTAGACAAACTTTATTGATCCACAAGAGAAATTATTTGGATATAGTGGCTCACTCATCACAATATAATATAATAACAGAGAGTAACAAAAATAGATGGTATAGGTATAGGTATGGTCTGAAGTGCAGATGTGGATTTACGTACTCGTCCACACTAGGAGAAAACAGTGAGAGGTTTGTTTATCTGTGACCCACGGCGAGTATTTCGTATCTCTAGTCTGGAGCAGCACCTATTGCTACATTAACGCTCAAACGCGCTGACACGCCCGCTTGGCCACTTTGGGGATTATTTAATAATGTGAAAGGCACTCAAAAGAAACACAGATACCGCGTTTAAAACGAAATATTAGGTTTATTAAAGCTGGGTCCTTGCAAGGCACGCTCACATTGCCCCATGTGGACTTACACCACCAACAGATCTGTAACACCGGCAACTCAGTGGATATCTGCACATCACTCTAGCGAGCAGCAGATTTTTTTTTCATTCATACCAAAATGACTATGCTACGCACGCTTTTTTTAAAAAAGTGCCATCATAGTCTGAACAAAAGCTTTTGTGAACTGATGTAACTGTCTTGTGTAAAGGTCCCATATTATGCTAAATTGACTCTTGTGAGCTTTAAACCATGTTAGAATGTTGTTACCTTTAAACTCAGTAGAGCAATTCTGGGTTGAAATTATCCAAATGATTCTAATGAAGCTGTATGGAGTTTAAAAACACTTCTTGTATTACCACATGACATCACAAGGAGTGTTTTCCATTTGAGAGAGCCTCAATATGCACAATTTGTGTGTTAAACACTTGTGAATGAAACAAAGCGCAGCTATGTTTTTGACAAGGAAACGACAGATCATAAAATAGAGTAATATAGGCCCTTTAAGAATATGCATACAATTGACAATATATAAATAATATAACATACAACGGACAGTACACATGCCTATCCTTGCTTACCTCCTATTGCTTGGTTTCAGATAACATCACAACATTCTACAGGCCAATAATATTTAATACAGATGGGGAGCGGGTAAAATTAATATTGTTCAGCTGCTGATTTTTATTGTAATACAGCATGTTCTTGAGTCCGGTCAGTAATAGAAATGATCAGGTTTCATATTTAGGAATTTACCTTTCCAATATTTCATAGCAAAGTACAGTATTATCTGTAGAGAAAACTGGCTCTTGCCCCCATCTGGGAGAGACACCATCACATTCTAAAACCTGAAAACCACCAACACAGCACAGTACAGTGTTTGTGTGTTTGTGTGCGCTGACAGAGACAGGCCTGGAGCAGCCCACGCCCCTCCAGCTCCACATGTGACTCACTGCACACAGCTGAGCAGAATATTAAACACTTGCTCCGTCCACACACACACAAACACACACAGGCATACGCGCACCTACGCAGACACAGATGCGCACACATAGACACACACGTATACACACACACACAGGCACAGCACAAAATGGCTCCCTCCCTGATGACTTTCACTTTCACTATAGAGCATATACAGCGGAGGTAAGCCTTTTCAGAGCACAGGGCTTAAAGAGAGGAAGGCACAAGTTAAAAATAGAACAAGCAAATATGGTGCTGCAGAGTACCTTAGATAAGCTGTTTTGTAGTACTGGATCTACTCCTGTCATTGATTCAAGAATAATCAATCAAATCCAACACTGATAGTAACTACACATTTAATAGGCTAATAAAGCATAAACGAATGCTTCATTAATAATGAACAAATAGTTTAATAAGAATGATTCAGGCAGAGAAACTACTTAATTTGCCTCTAACCCTCCTAACATGAACCCCTTAATTGAGTGCCTAAGATATTTTGCTTTAAATAGTCAATTCCCATGCCAACCGTTGTAATTTTTCATTGTTTTTAAACCCATGGATAATATGCATATACCAGCTGATGTTTATTTAGATATTTCTCATGCCAAATTGTATTCCGCCTTGCTCTCTCTCACATGAATCAATCAAATACAATAGCTTAAAACACACAAGTAAAATTAAATGTTAGTTCGCTTTAGTTATTTTTTCTTCAGTTGTCTGGCCCAGGATTTATTCATTTATTTGCCTGAATTACATGTCCAAATATCTTCCCTTGTGGATCAGTAAAGTTTGTCTTGGTCTCTATTTAAGTCTAAGTAGAGAAAGACTGAGGAGACTCACCGTGAAGGAGAGATCCAGGCACACAGCCATACATTTCCCGGACTCTAATGAATTGACTTCAGTATTAGAGAGGCCTGTTGGCTGTCATAGCTGAAGGACAAATGGTGTTGATCTGTTGCCGATATTCTTATTGTGAGATATTGATCTTTGTGTATCCCGCTGATTGCTCCACATTGACTCCTGTTTATAATACATGAATGCATTTACTGTACATTGAGTTACACAAAGCACACACCAGGGCCAGCTCCTGTGTCAACCCCAGCGTCTTATGTCAAGAAATTTGGGATTGCAAATTGAAAATATAACTTTTTTTTGTTTTTCTTTTTCACAGTCACTGGAGAGCACCCGTCGTATGCTTCAGCTCGTGGAAGAGGTAAGAAAATTAATGGAAATTACAGCTATTAAAGTTTAATTTTACAGTTTATTAATAAATGATTGTAATAAATTCTGGCACAGAATACTGCAGAGAAATAATCAATTATTAAAAATGTAAAATTGAAAATAAAATGATAACTTATTTCTGTAGCACTCCAAACAATGATCTTTAAAACGTGAAACACAAACATTAGCAATAAATAAGTCCACCTTAACGGGTTAACTTTTTTACTACAAAAAATATAAAAATAATAAAAAATCAGTAAAGAATTTTTTTTTTTTAATTATTTATACTTTTTCATAATTTAGCAAACCTGCAAGGCTATCAAATATTGTGTGCGTCCTTTTATCCTTGCAGCCTAAATACATCCTAAATGATTCAATTCATTTTGCACCTGGTCCATTGTACTGTTCAGAACATAATGTACAGTAAACTGGTTTCTATGAGCACAAAAACAAAGAGGAGCTGAACCGTGGGGGTCTTAAAGAGACAGACACATAATATGTAAAAGCAACAAATTAGATATAATTTCTCAAAATCAATGTAATTTGTTTGTTGACAGGATTTAAACAAAGTTGTGTAAACCTGTATTGACTTGTTCTAATTGAGTAAATGCAGTTTCAAAATAGTACACAATGTCGCTACAAAAAAAAATGCAATAAATAAGTGTTCTTTTTGCCAACCTCAAACATGTATCTGGTAAGGCATCCAGCATAAACTTACTTACTGTATTACTCATAGTATATGCAACTTTTCTGATTATTTGACTCTTGCTTGGCTCATGAAGATGGATATTCTTGGAATGCCTGGAATGTTTTGCACTATGGCATTAGATACATCTACAGTGCGTTTATTCAGTTATTTTTAATGTTCAACAAACATAGATTCTTACTTCGACTGGGCTCGCCTCTCCACAAATCTGACCTTTAACTTGATCTGGCGGCATCACCTGCTTGTCTCCAGTTAGTACCATACTGTGGGACATTCTATCTCCATGGAGACAAGCAAGTGGCGAGTGGTGAAAAGAGCTAGTATAGCAATAATAACAACAACACTTAAAATGGTGGAGCACGTTTGCCAATTTTTATAGACAGCGGAGGGAAAGTCAGACAGTTGAAAAACAGCAGAGGCGGCGCTCTTCTGAAGGTCGTATTGATCGCGGTCACAAACCCCCACACACACAGAGCCCATGTCTCTTATATTGGTCTAAAGTAATGAACAAGAGCAGCTCAGCCAAATACTGTACATGAGAGTGTATAGGATTACTCTGTGAGGATGCAAACTCTAAGACAATGCCCATGAGGAAACCCTATAGTAAAGTGACGCCTACACAACATGAAACTTAGAAGAATTGTTTATTTTATACTTATTATGTCATCTCCAGCACTTCAGGTTTTAACTTAACAATAGCCTAATAGCTTAAAAAGGTGACAGATGAGAGTTTAGTTCAGCTGTTTTGTCCTTTTTATATTATTATTTCTTTATTACTGCCACTTGAATAATATTAGAAATTACTGTGAAGATTGAAAAATACAACTTTACACAAGTCTTTATGGTAAATAATAAAAGTGGATTAGAAATGTAAACCTGACTAGACCAAGACTAAACCAGGGCTAGAACGCAATCTACATTTGCCATTCTGTTTGTGAAATTGAAAATAATATTGGGAAGGCATGCTATTAATCCTATATTACACAAATTTGATTTTTATTGTTTCATTCTCACATAGTAAGTTTAAGTAAGCCTTTATTATACATTTCCAAAGCTCAAAATGCTCTGTCCCACCTTGTGATTACTTAGTGGTAGTTTTCAAGTTAACAAATGATTCTAGTGAAGGTGTATGTAGTTTAAAAACACAGTGGAGCACTTACTATATTACCTCATGACATGACAAGATGAAACAGTTTTTTCGGTTTGAGAGAAGAACTCTAAATATGCCTAAATATGGGTTTGTGTGTTAAACATGTGTGGATGAAACAAAACACAACTCCAGGTCTGTTTTTGATGAGGAAACAGCATTATAACAGATCAGAAAATAGTGTAATATGGAGCTACATGATGAAAAAAAAAACATGCAATATCACAGCAATTTACCAATCCAATGACCTCACTGTGGGGAAAAACAAGTGTTGATGTGCACTCATCATACGTGCTCCTGTGGGTTTATGGAGCCTCTCATTTCACTGGCTTTCCTCAGAGAATAAGTGTAACGGCTGTGGGCCTTCTCTGGGCCAAATGACACTGTAATTTATTCTCCTGGGATTACTTATTGCTCCCTCACGCCTGTCCCCTCACAAAAGTGCTGAGGAGGTGGATTCTCTGTATACACACTGTAATTGTACTGGGGGCTATTGGCGCGAGCACGAATCATGTCTGAGCTTTGGTGGGTTTGAGAAGGAGAAGAGAAGAAGGAAAGAAGTGCGGCTTTCTCAAACCTTTAAGGGTACATTTTTAATACACCAGAACATGCATTTGAGCAGACTATCACTGATTTGTAGCATTTTACATCTGCCAACTCATTTATTTTTTTATTTATTTATCAGTTGTTAAAAAACACAGTTCATATAAACAGATTTGACAGCCAAACATAAAAAAATGCATATGTATAATGAACAATGAAGACACCCCAGAAGACAAAAACATTTTTCATCAACAAAGATCATGATTTTTACACATTACATTATTGCTTTAATTAAGTAAAATATGATGACCACTTTGATGTAGAATAATTATATATTTTTCTTTACTAATAATCTACAAATTATCTTGTTTCACTATGCCTGTATTTCTTATTCTGTAAAGCACTCTGAATTACTTTGTGTACGAATTGTGCTATACAAATAAACTTGCCTTGCGTTGCCATTTTATTATTGCTGATAAAATTAGTTTAAGAGTTTACTATGCTAAAGCAGTCTTTAATGAATCTTTAATGAATGAATTAACTATATACATACTTTATTTACACCTAATGATTTTGTTCAGACTCAAGTTATAGTCCAATTTCCTTGTCAAGTCCCGGCAGTATGTTGAAAAGCTTTACTCATTTTATAAGATGGTTTTATAAGCTGCTACTTGGTGTTAAAGTCTGTAAAGCACTGACCCATATAACATACTTGTTACAGTTACTGCATGTTGGTGAGGGTAACCATTGTCAATAATGTGGTCAGGCTGTGGCCCTAGAGCTGTTGGCTTCTTGTGTAAATGAATGATGTCGTTTGTAAAGAGAAAACCGATGAGAGCCGCTGCTTTTAATGAACGCTGTAGCTTGGTTTCACTGGTTTTAAGGCATCTCCCTGGAGGGCAGTTTGCACACTTCCAGTTTAGGGTGTAATGACCGAATGACCTTTGACCTTCTGATCAATACAAGCTTGCGTCGTGTGTTGAGGGGAGGGGTCAGGCTTCTAAATTATCCACCAATAGGTCAGGGTAATGGAAAGAGTTGTGGTAATATGGTTGAAATGGTCATTCTAATTAAAAAGTCACTGTGATTAAGAATAAAATTAATTCACTGAGTTTTTCTGAATGAATGTTCCCTTATATTTTTCTTTCTGAAAGTATCCGTTGGTTAGTCCCTTAATATTTTAACATATATACATTTCTTATAATATTATGGGGTATTTTCTGAGTTCTAATCGAAAGGGGGTCCCAGGCCTCAAAAAGTTTATGCTATTGCTGTGTAAGAAGCAAAGTGTGCACTGGCTTCTTGTGATCCCCACAGATAAAAAAAAAAATGTGTTTCCAGAATAAATATATTTTTTAATAATTATTTTGTCTCTTTCTCTGTGGTGTAGAGCAAAGATGCCGGCATTAGGACTTTGGTCATGTTGGACGAACAGGGAGGTAAGTCACACCCCAGCTAATCTATCACCAAATTATTCTTAGTTCTCTACAATGCCTTTATTCTTATTTGATAAATTATAAGAGAACTACATATTTTTTCTCTTTTTTTTATAAAGCAAAAAATAGATAACTTTTTTTTTATTGAGTTGCTCATTAAGACACATTAGTTCAACATAATGCATGTTTTTTATTAACTGATTCATTTTGAGATATTTTCCTGTTTCCTTTCTCTAACATATTTTCTTTTTTTTTTTTGCCTAATTGCTTTTGTTTTGCCAGCAGCTTTTTAAAAATTTCCTTTATTTGCCCCCAAAACAAAGTAGGGCCTTTTTCAAATTGTAATATTCATCATGTCTATTGGATCGCCAAACCCTATACAGCAAAACATATTTAAGAGGTAAATTCTGTAAGTTAGTGATACATTATTTGTGACTGTTTTTAAATTTTGAAAAGTTCGTTATATTTTAAGATTTAAAGGTGCACTGTGTAACTTTTCTGGTGGAGGGACTGCTATCTAGTTGTCTTGATGGAGATGTTATTGCTTTGCCTGGGATGATCTACAATATGGCATTAATCTCATCTAACTCCATAGAAAACAGCTGATGGGGTCATGTTATAAATCAGATCTGTGGAGTGGTGACTTCACAGTACAAAGAATGCAACATGTTTAGCCATTTAAACAAATGGAATTGAATAAACACATGATGTATAACTTTCATGTCACACTGTGTAACATTCCACAACAAAGCAGTTTGCGGACCCCACACTCCAAAGTTGCATAGTGCACCTTTAAAAACAGTCAAAAGATTGTGTAGCAAAACCAAAATGGTGCATGAGAAAGAAACGATCGATTTAGCTGGTAATGACAAAAACCTGCTGCTTTGTACAGTCCCTGGATGGAAGAATGCACTTCCTGTTTGGTATTATTTGATTGGTCACAGCCCTGTGCTGACCTTTGACATTTCATTATTGATTGTAGCTATATGGCTGCTATAATACTGAGCCTATCTTGCCTTATTTATCTGAATCTTAGATGAATTAATTAATATGTCAAATGAATACAGTCCGGGGATTTTACAAAACACAAACCAATGAGAAGTTTCTCAATGTGCTTCATTTTTAACCGTGTTCCACCCTCCACACATGCACCACACTTTCTTTACTCATAACCAGGACGTAAACATGCCATCTGCCACACTAGCATGACTACAACTCCCATAGTTCATAGCGCCACACCAAAGTTATAGGGTACAATTTCAAAACTTGTAAGTGCCTGGAGCAAAGACACAATGACAGTAATAGGAATTGAACTATCAGCTTTTTCACTTGCTCTTTACGGCATATATGGTATGTGATGTCAATGCTTATTATTTAGTGGCATTGCACCGGCTATTTTATTTATAAACTTAAACCAAAATAACCATGTAGTGTTTTAAAATACCTCACTTCTGGTAGCACTGACTAGCTTAGCATGAGTGGTAGTGTAATGTTTAAAATGGGACTGAACACATAAACTGCTAAAATGGGCAGTACCTGGAGGACTCAAGACGAGAGTTAAAGGAGAGGAGGGGCGGCGTTTGTAATCAGAAATACCTGGCTGTAATCACAACAGTGTTTTGTGATGTCACCAACTACAAAAACAGGGGCCCACTAATTGGCTCCAGGATCAAACAGGATCAAAAAAACATTAGGAACAGTAGACAATGCTGTTAAAACACATTATACACATACATTTAAAAAGGTTGATTTAGTGTTGAATTCCACTTTAAATGTGTACTGTGTAAGTTTTCAGTTGAGGGTCCGTCACCTTTTTGTTTCTATGGATATGTCATTGTTCTGCTTAGAATGTTCCATAATATGACATTAAACAGATCTACCTTACATTTATTCAATTACAGGCGGTGTTATTACTCAAAAATACAAAGAAAAACAGGCATTCTGACTGTGACAAGGGCTGCCTCTCCACAGATCTGACCTGTAACTTGGTCTGGTTTGGTCTACATGGATATAGAAAGGTTTAATACCGTACTGTGAAACTTTTCAGACAAACCAATAACATCTCGATGAAGAAAAGCATTTGACAGGCCCTCCACTAAAAAGTTACATAATGCACCTTTATCTTCTTTCTCATTACTTTTACTAGACAGGCTTTTCTGTTAAAGTCTAGTCAGTGACACTCAGTCCCAGCTCAATAACTGCGTCATTATTGAATTCTTTGGGTTTTGGTCCCATGCCTCAGCCCAAAGAAGCTCAAACAGCGTAACTGTGTTTCATGTGGTTAGATCAGTGCCTTCAAACTCACCGTACACACACCTATAAAAACAGCAGACTTCACCATTTCTCATACTTCTGTCAACAGTCTCTGAAATTCATTCCACACTGTCATCCCTTTGTCCTGACCAGAGCAACTCGATCGTGTTGAAGATGGCATGAACCATATCAACCAAGACATGAAGGAAGCCGAGAAAAATTTAAAAGATTTAGGGAAATGCTGTGGGCTTTTCATATGTCCCTGTAACAAGTAGGTACTGACCATGTGCCCAGAGGTCCTACATATGTGGTGGCGTCCCGTTTTGGTTCTTTTTGAATTTTTGGTTGGACTTTCTTTCGTCAAAGTGAGTGTCTGAAGTTGTTGTCTTCTCTCTCTTGTCTTCTCTCTCTCTTTCTCTCTCTCTCTCTCCCTCTCTCTCTCTCTCCCTCTCTGCTTCTCTCCTCTTCTCTTGCTTCTTCTTCTGTGGGGGATAAATGGCTTTGTTTAATCAGAGCAACTGGAGCGCATCGAGGAGGGAATGGACCAAATCAATAAGGACATGAAGGATGCAGAAAAGAATTTGAACGATCTAGGGAAATTCTGTGGTCTTTGCTCCTGTCCATGTAACAAGTAGGTGCTGCTTGCCTGCCTGCCTGCCTGCCATACCAGAATAAGAGAATACTGTAGACATCAGAGGTAGAAGTGACGCTATGGCAACAATCAGCCAATAGTCTGCTCTGTTCCTCAAACCGCACCTCTTTTCTGAGCTCTGAGGTGATGGTGTCAGGTCCTTCTCATGCATGCTCATGAAGAACCAATGGAAGCCATTCCTGTGTCATATTGGAGACAAACTACAGCTGCAGCTCAAATATTCACATAATTATTACAAGTGTACTCATTATTGTTTGGCTTCAAAACACCTTAAAGCCACTAGGCGAGTGGACAGTATTGTCCATAAGTAATGTTAAACAGCGGTCCCATGAGCCCACTGGCCCTTGTCTTAAACATTACAGTCCATAGGTCCAGAGCAGGGCCTGTGCTCTCTCAGTCTCTTGGCCTCAGTACCTGGTCTATCTGTAAAAGGACTCCATGAGGTCTGGGTCCAACAGAACTGTGCAGAGCCTGGTCCAGACTGACACTTCTCCTCGTGTGCATGATCCAGTCCTTAGAGGAACCAGACCCTTTTGTTTGAACACTCCCTTCATCAGAAACGCCTCTGACATGACTGCGAGCATGACCCCGGAATGCTCTTGCATGCATGACGATGCAACTCATAATGGTGATGCTTTATTATATAGATGTTTATGGTTATTAAAATATATTTTTATGTTTCATAAATGGTGCAGTGCCAGAAATAATAATGGGTGTTATGGACCACAATATAGAATTTTTAAACCAGGTTACAGTTGTTAAACTGCTTCTCTATATATTGCTTATCTGATGAAAATTAAGTAAGGACTTTTTGTCATAGTAACCTGGAAATATTTAAGCCATTAATACCAAAACTGTAACATACTTCTCACTGTAGTAGAGAGATGTTCAATGGATGAAACATGAAGTACACTCCTCACAGTGATGAGCTATAATAGCCAAGATGCTGCCACTCTCAGTCCACAGACACTCTGCGCATTTCTGCCTTAGTGTTTACATATGTCCATCATATACAGTCTATGATCTCCTGCTGCCTTAAGCCTTAAGCTTTAAGCCTCCAGGTGCACGGTGGTGTTGGCCAAAGAGAGTGTGCATAAATCAGATGACTCAGACTAGGTGAGGTTCTTATTCCGTTTCTGTCTCACAACTCCAAGGTCGTATTATTGAAATTGTTAATTTAACTTCAGTTAGCTGCTGAATATAGGAGAATGTTACAAAACAGATTATTCTTTCAGTTGTAAGCAAGGGCCTTCAAATGCATAGTGTGTATGTTACTTTGTGGAGACAGAATGTTTTTTTTCCTGTTGCTAAGTAGGATCTTGTGACAAACACAGAGGTGAGCTGCAGAGCTGTGATAGCGCCCTGTGTTAGCTCAGCTGTGCCCATAGACTGCGGAGTAGGGAGCGGGTGCACACTGCATTTCTCTGGGAGCATCCTTCAGTTTTCTTTGTTTGTTGTTGATCAGTTTGTCCAGTGTAATCGTTCTGACTCTGTCCCAGTCTATGTGTCTGCTCAAACTCGTCTTCTGTGTTTTATGTCACACAGGGGTGTCACTGTGGGGGTCTGGGGGGAGGATCATTATGTTCATTAAACCAAAGTCATAGTTTGGGTTTTTAGACATTTTGGATGTTATACAATGTACATATTATAGAGGTTTAGAAGAATACCATGATATCCAATACGAATTAAGTTCCTCACCCTTCATGTGTAAAAACCCCACACTATCACTTCTCTTTGTCACATTAAAGCAGGAGAGATAACTGCATGCTTTAGAATACAGTAGACATTAGTGTGACTCAGTATGTTATAGCAGATATAACATCACACAGACCATAACAAGCCCGTGCCTGCAATGCTTCGCTTGACTTAGCCCCTCTAGTCTCTTTAGTCCCTTTATCATATATTTCTGTGATGCATGACCAAATAACACTAACATCAGCTCCTACTAAACTTCACACAACTCCTCAAACCCAGGCTCTCTTTGTAGACATGAGGCAGAGAAGGCAGCCTGGTGGAGGTTGAGTTTTTAAGTTTTTTTTGTGTCTGATTATTTTGAATGTCACTCTTCGTCACTGGTCAGGATGAAGAGTGGAGCTAGCAAGGCCTGGGGCAATAACCAGGACGGTGTTGTGGCCAGCCAGCCCGCACGCGTGGTTGACGAGCGTGAACAGATGGCCATCAGCGGGGGCTTCATCCGCAGGTGCGAGGAGCAAGGGTCACTCCAATAACGCACTGTAACAATACTCAGATAGAGCAATAGATTCGTTTATCATCGGTTATATACCTATTATATGGCATTGTGTAACTTATTTAATATAACCTGTATGTAACCTGCTTGTTTGAATTTAGAATATGCCGCAGTATGACATTAAAGGTGCACTGCGTAACATTTCTATTGGAAGGTCCGCTGCCTGCTTGTCTCTATGTAAATGTTATTGTTGTGCATTGTTGTGTCCATCTAGAATGGTTCATAGTACAGATTAAACTTATCTATCATGAGGGAGACAAGTGCGTTACAGCACTATGCTACATTACAGTTCAGATCTGTGGAGAGTCGCCCTATTCACAGAAGGAATTATTGCATTTTTGTGCAATAGAAACATCCGTAATGAATAAATGCTAGATGGATATGTTTAAAGTCATACCATGGAACATTTCAGGCAAAGCAATAACATCTCCATGGAGACAGCTACATAGCGGAACCTCCACCAGAAAAGTTGCGCAATGCACCTTTAAGCTTGCAAGGCGAATTTTTTATCACTAAAAACACCTGTAATTGATATAGACTTAGACAAACTTTATTGTTCCACAAGGGAAATTATTTGGACACAATAGCTCACACATCACAATATAATAAGAACAAAAATAATAATAAAGCTAGACAGCTAAGTAAGTTTAAATTGGAACATTCTAGGACCTAAAATGTTCCAGTGTGGCATTAAACTTTAAAACCATGAATCTAGGTAAATCAATAAGATCTTCTTGGAGACAAACAGGTAGCATGACCTCAATGTACAGGAAGTTATATTTATTTATTTTTTTTACTGTTGTTGTAGTTTTGTTTCCTTGTATCTTTGTTCCTATTTTGATTTTAATTCCATGCGTACCTATTTTATTATTAAGTGCTACCTTTACAGGAGAATGTATCCACTGTGAAATGAATAGTTCTTTTCAAGCCAGGCTCAGAGAGCTAATGGCTAGAATTTTACAGTAGAAACAGTGGCTGTATGGAGCTCTAATGCTAACAAACATATGTAAAGTGATTCAAAGGTTTCTCCTCTCACCTCCAGTTCATAGCATTAGCAGGGGGCCATATTGTTGTTGGTAAGACTGCTGAGCAGTGTGGGGTCAGGCATGTTACAGACTGAAGGTTCACAGGTGAAATCTGGAGCGGAGAGTCCCAGGTGTGATTTTGTTTGTATGTTTGTTTCCAGGGTAACAGACGACGCCCGGGAAAATGAGATGGACGAGAATCTGGAGCAGGTGGGCGGCATCATCGGAAACCTGCGTCACATGGCTCTCGACATGGGCAACGAGATCGACACCCAGAACCGCCAGATCGACAGGATCATGGAGAAGGTACACGGGGGCTCTGGGATACTTCTACTACTATCTTTACTGTGTAACATGAGCGGGCTGAAGCTCAATGCCCTGTGGCCCTAAAGCACTCAGTACACACAGTGAAGGGGTACACACAGTGAAGGGGTCCACACAGTGATGGGGTACACACAGTGACAAGGTACACACAGTGACAGGGTACACACAGTGAAGGGGTACACACAGTGAAGGGGTACACACAGTGACAAGGTACACACAGTGACAGGGTACACACAGTGAAGGGGTACACACAGTGACAAGGTACACACAGTGATGGGGTCCACACAGTGATGGGGTGCACACAGTGACCCTGTACCAGTCTAACGTGGCTCTGCTCCCTGTTCCAGGCTGACTCCAATAAGACCAGGATTGACGAGGCTAACCAGCGTGCAACAAAGATGCTGGGCAGTGGCTAAGCGCAGCGCTGTGAGCGTGACTGCGTCTTGCGCCCTCTTCAGGCGCTGACTTGCTTTCATCATGGTATTGACCTTCTAGGTTTGCACACATGCACATATCACCTCCCCTCCCCATTGTAAATGTTGTTCTGTGTCGTCTGTCGAGCTTTTTCAAGATGATTGTCCTCGTAAACAATGATTTCTTATACTCCGTATCACATTCTTTCCAAAGGTTGTATATAGTGCTGACTTGATGGCTCTCTAGCTCACCTGTGAAGTTTTTAATCTCTATCAAAAATATATATATCATATATTATAACATATCATATATAAGATATATATATACATATATATATAATTACACTGCTCTGGATGACAAGTATATATAGGAATGCTCTAAAAGCTGTTTGTTTTCTTCTTTTCCTTTCAGTATCTCAGTATCGTCTTAGTAAAAGTGTGTCACTTAGGCTACTGTCATGCTCCTTACTTTAGTGTCGGCACAAATTTACTGAACAGGGGGACACAGCGTTTACTAAACAAAGGTACAGACGAAAGAGATGGTGGAAAGCACTTACAATCAAAGCCAGTGGTTGGTACATTCTCCTCCATCACAATCATACTGAGTTACTGTTTAGACAATGTGCAACTAGACTCTCTGTAGCTGTATTAGACATTGCATTCCAAGTGATGTGAATTGTGCGTTCTCTGCATGACCAATGGTAGATTTTAGTCTTATAAATAAAATCTGTCTGAAAAATATATATAAAAAATAATAACATGGCAGTAGCAAGTTGACAAAACGCATGCTCAGTATTAGGACACCGTTTCCATAATCCTGCAAGGTTGCAATAGTGCCACTCTTTCTGTCTTGATATATTTACCGACTGTGACCATCTTGTTGTAAAATAAATGCAAAAGGGATCAAAAAAGAAAGAAGAAGTTGACTACAGTGAGGACTTTGGGTTGTATCGCAAAAAATGACCTGTTTTCTAAATGATTATGCAGATTATACAGTGATGACGTTGTTGACTATGTGTTGAAAGATGCGGACTGGCTGTGTACTGTATCATAGGTTTTGGATGCTCTGAAAAAATAAAATAAAAGTTTGCAATGTAAAGCAAAGACGCATATTTCTGAGAGACCTTACTTTTATAAGAAGACTGTACCTGTAAGTTTATTCTCCTTGTGTGGTTTGTTATTGGTAAAAAGAAATACCAACACTATAATAATACTACTCCTATAGCAACACAATACAAAAGGTTTTATTTTATTTTATTTTTTTGTTTTGTTTTGCTTCTGTATTCAATCTAGAGCTATGCACACCAAATCGCCAAATGTCAAAGTAGTTAGAGTAAGATGATTAAATACCCAACCCTGAATGACACAAGTTCAACTGTGAGATTGTCCTCAACGCATGTACTATTAAGACTCCCTCTGTATCCGTCAGTGTGTAAAGTGGTGGACATTTTGTAGCTAGCTGAATTGATTAAAATTAATAAACCCGAATGGCGTCGTGTCTGTGGTCTTTTCACAATTTCAGTCCATGGTCCAAATAGGCCTGTCACTATAATTACTATATCAGACTTATTGCTTAATACATGGCAGATGGAACAATCATTTTTAAAGGTGCATTGTGCAACTTTCCTGTCTCAGTGGAAATGTCATTGCTTTTTACTGGAATGTTTGTGTAATCCCTCAGTTGTCCAGGTAGGATCCATAACAATGGAGAAATTCAATTCCATCAACTGGACAAAAGTTTTTGATCAAAATCGATTCAATTAGTTCAAAAACTTTTGTCCGGTTGACAGAATTGAATTTCTCCTTTGCTTTGACTGGAATGTTCCATGGTGTGACATTAAACACATCTATGTAGCATTTATTCATTACAGGTGTTTCTGTTGCTCAAAAATACAATCATTTTCTCTGTGAATAGGGTTGCCTCTCCACAGATCTGACCTGTAATGTAGCCTGTAATGATCTCCCTTCAGACAGATACTGTAGGTTATTATCTCTGCTGTGGAGCATTCTCGACAAAGCAATAATATTTTCATGAAGACAAGCAGGTGGTGGGATCTTCACTAGAAAAGTTACACAATGCACCTTTAAAGGTCAATATTTATCGTGGGGACTTTTCTTTGAACTAGTGGGAACATTTTGGTTACTTTTCTGTACTACGATGAGGTTTGAGCTGTAGAGGGCTGAATTATGCACTTCTAAATTGTTTCATTCTGCTATTTATTTATTGGAGCTCATATTTTTTTTAACAATATTGAACATTTAGAATAATTTTTGGATATAATTTTGCTTTATGGTTTAGTTTAGTTTGAATATTATATTATATATCACACTGCAAAATGTGTTATTGTGACAGGCCTAAATCCAGAGATTTGAATCATTTTAATACAAATGTAGCACAGACGTCCACTAGTCATTTTACTAAGAAGTCTGTCTATGTCTCCAAAGCTCAAAATGCCCTGTTCCACCTTGTGATGTCATGAAGTAGTAGTTTTCAAGCTAACAGCTATCTTTTACCTTTAGTTCAGCAGAGATTGGTAATTCCAGTTGTGAAATTATCCAAATTATCACATGACATCAGTTTGAGTTTTCAGTTTGAGAGAAGAACTCAGCCTAAAAGGGTTTGTGTGTTAAACATGTGTGGATAAAACAAAACTCCAGGCATGTTTGTGAAGAGGAAACATTATAATAGCGATTAAAAATGACATAATATGGGCCCTTTAAGATCCTTTGCAAGATTTGGTTGTGTTGACGGTAGCCTAAATATCTCCCGCTACGAACAATTTTGTATTTTGTCTGTCTGATTATTTAATTATTAAACCAGGGCAGAACACTTAGCTACTCTGACTCATTTACATACTGGTGGTATATTCACTTCTCAAGTACAGTTTTAAACTTTTTGGTCTGTCACCTGTTTCTCTGGATATGTTATTGCTCTGCTTCGAATGTTCCACAGTATGACATTAAACAGATCTACCATACATGTCATCAGTTACAGATTGTTTTATTGCTTAAAAATACAGTACCTGCAAAAACAGGCATTCTGACTGTGAGTGGGGTTCACTCTCCACAGAACTGACCAGTAACATGGCGTTTTGGTATCCATGATGATACTGTAAAAATGTTTATTAATGCCATACTGTGAAACATTTCAGACAAAGCAATAACATCTACACAGAGAAAAACAGATGTCAGCTCGTCTGCCAGAAAAATTACACAATCCACCTTTAAAGTAACAGTTCTTGAATAAAATTATGGCTACTCCACATTCCTTTTGAGAAGAGAGACAGCCAAATGAAGACTGGAGTAGTACTAGACCAGTTATCAGATAAATCATGATTAAACCAGGATAAAATGAGGATCAACATCACCATCTTTCCTAATTTCTGAGCATGGGCCCAGTCAGATGGAGCTGGATGAAGCTATAGACATGAGTGCTCCAGTGAACACCAGAGAGCAAATCAATACTGCGTTTATGGGAAGAGAGAGGTGAGTAAGCCCTGGGAGCAGCTAATGCCTGCTAATGTGAACACTGGGCTCTGGCTCTGCTGCCTCTACATGTTTTTAATATCTAACCGGCACAACAATGTTTTAAAGTTACTACTCTGTATTCACTCTGTACTCACTAGTCAGCATCTGGTACTGTGTAATAAACTGCGTACTAGTTTGGTGGAGCATCATATTATTATAGTGGACACATTTGTTTAGTAGACTTAGACAGGCTTTATTGATCCACAAGGGAAATTATTTGGACACAGTAGCTCACACATCACAATGTATTATAATAAAGAGAAAAAAATATATAAATGGTAAAAATATGTTGCAAAAATAGCAAGAGGCTGGTGTCAAAGGGATTCACCATGAGAGGCCCACGTACCACAGTTTGAGAACCACTGGCATTCTTACAGACAGAGATGAAGATAAGTGAAGTCCAGACTGAACCTGAGGGGTGAGTATTATCCCATAACACACAGTCCAGCACCAACCAGGGCCGAAGCAGTGCCAGTACTGTGCATAACCACAGTTCATGGCCTAGGATGACACATAGCACAATTGCTGGGTGAAATTACAACATTTGATAAGCTTACTTAAATAAATAAATACTTTATCAAGATGTGAGCAGGTCTTAGTCTTAAATACTGGTAGGCCTACTCTTTCTGACCAAAAGGAGATGTAATTAGTTGTGCTTAGTATGTTGTAGTTCTATAGTGAATATGTGATGGTGAAGAAGAGAAGGAAGGGTTTTAATTAAGGTCCTGCATCATCGTCAAAGGCGCTCAATGACCTCTACCGTCCTGCACTAGACATCACTTAGAAGCCACGACACAGTGCCCTCTGCTGGTTACAAAAATATAGCCAAAATGATACTTTTGGAAATTTTTACTTTTTATAAACAAGTTAAAGTTAAAATATTTTATTAAATCATTGGACAATGTTGGTCAATTAAGAATTTTCCACCTACTACTAACTAGCAACTAACTCCACTACATAGCAACTTTAAAAAAAAAAAAGTTATTTTAATAGTAACAGTACTATGGTAACTTTGGAAAATATTCACCAATGCCTTCCAGGTGTCCATCATAGACTGACAGTAATGGGGTTGTGATCCATTGCCTTCACTATCCAATAAAAAAAGTTTTTTGTGACATTTATGGACTAAAAAAGTGAACTAAACCTGAACAAGTGTTTTTCTCATGTACAGAAAGTACAGAATGTACAGTTGTGGGTTTGATCAGATACTGAAAATGTTTTTACAAACCACATCCGTCTTTCTGTCTTTACAGTTTGCCCATTCATGACAAGTATCACATCCTTGTTTCTCAACACGCCCTCTGAGAAATCCATAGACACATACAGAATTACACGGAAAGGGCCTCTAATAATGATCCTGCAATGTGAATTTGTAACCGAGAGGATGTTGTTGGTGCTAATATCATATAAACAAGTTACAAGAACTGTGTTGCATTATAGAATTAGCTGGGTATAATAAAGGAAAAAAAATGCATCAACAACTAGCTTAAGTTGACATACATTTAATACATGTATTTGTTATGTAAAATAAAATAAAAGAGAACAGAGCTGTACTTTGCAGATTATGTAGGCGACTGTCTCTATGAGTGGGGTTATATAAGATTAAAAGGCATCACATAAGACAAAAAGTCACCAACCCTTGTTTCACATTTTCACATTTCTGACTAAATTAACAGAACATCTAAGCTCCACCCACGGCTACATTACCAAGCCTCTCTGATGCCTTTATAAACCCAGAAGCCGTCATGAAAGGCACATCAGAATTCAACTCTTGACTTCCAACATCTACGGTTCTTCCAGAACTCGTAGAGATTTATTTTTCTTTATCTTCATAAAAAAAAAAATAATAATGTAAGATATATTAAATATATGAAAGTTGCATCTATATTTGTATTAATGAATGTGTTTCTCTTTTAGAGCTGTGCAAACATGGCTGAATATATTACCAATATTGACGTGTCTCTTAACCAGGCTGAAGAACAAGGTTTTCTTTTTCTCCACCAGAAAAGTTACCTTTAATATTGACATGTTCCTGTAGTTAGCACCGTCACAATCCCAGATCTCCAGTCCCATTCCAGGAAGCACTGCAATAGCTGTACATTTTCACAGAGGAAAACACAGTTTAAAGGGCAGGAGTAATAAAAAATATATTAAAAATTAGCTTAGAACAACAAAGCTTCATCGCAACCACCACACAGTAAATGTGCAGGATCGTTTGACACATGAAGGTTGTCTGAACCACTCCTATAGATAGTCATTCTCCATCACAAACTATAAAACAATAATTACATTTTCATTTTGATGAAAAAATACCAACTAGACATTGCAATAACTGTTTGTTTTATTTCATATACAAACAATTTGTGTAAAATCTCAAAATTAAAGTTTCATCACAGGCAGGTCGCAGATCAACATTAAATATTTATATATACAATCAAATGTGATTTTGCTGCACTCAGCGGCGCATACTACAAAGAAAACCTTTTAAATGAACTGTACTTTAAAGAAAAAACTGTTAGTATAATTAAGTAATGCAGTATCTTGGGCTATTCTGCCCTTTATGAATACATCAATGTGTTGCCTAAAGCGATGTAGTAAATCATTTAGTTATCTTGACTGAATCTGTACGACCTTTTTAGTAGGCCTGCTGTTTTGTTTGATTACAATAGTTAACATGACTCAAAGATTAAGTTACTCATTACTGGAATAGAATAATCAAATACATTTTACCGCTGTATATTTTGAAGTATCAGTTCATTTACTTGGATACTCTCCCTCTGAGATCAAGCAGATACAATAACTGGTCCGATCCGTTGACCATTATCAATTCTAAAGCCAGTTTACGAACAATTGTGTGTATTAGTGCAGTTGAGAGTAGATATATACACACTTCCACAAAATACATTACAGAGGAGGATCCAGATGTATCAAAAACAGGCTTTGAACAGCCAGCAATAACGTCAAATCAAATAGTCTCTTTCTATTATAAAGGACAGGATTCAAGCAACGGTGTAAAAAAAACACAATCAGGATAATAAAGTAGGTAAATATATGACAGTTCAAACTGAGGAGCGTTGTCCATCTTGGTTTCTTCTCCGGAAAGTTTTACACATACCAGTAATAAAATTGTCTTATATTCCAAAAAAATTAAATAGGCCAACCTGCC
This sequence comes from Taenioides sp. WSHXM2023, assembly GCA_029959045.1. Taxonomy (NCBI): domain Eukaryota; kingdom Metazoa; phylum Chordata; class Actinopteri; order Gobiiformes; family Gobiidae; genus Taenioides; species Taenioides sp. WSHXM2023. The sequence goes on along the minus strand of CM057103.1, from coordinate 10,557,746 downwards.
AGGAAGAGCGGAGTGACCGCTCGTATGCAGGACTTTGGTCAGGAATGGCTGGCTGGAGAGGTTAGGCTACTGTGACTGTTTTAGATTTATTTTTTTTTTATCCTTTATTATCCCTGTAGGGAAATTATCCTCTGCATTTCACCCATCCTATCAGGAGCAGTGGGCAGCACATGAAGGCGCCCGGGGACCCATCTCCATGATCTTATTGCAAGGCTTGGTCAGGACCTCAGCTGGAGGATTTTTACCTATGGAGCATGTTTTTGGGTTGATGGGGGAAACCGGAGTGCCCAGAGGAAACCCACCCAGACACGTGTGGTTTGATATTTCGCCAGTGGTTTAATAGTGCAAACTGACAGCACTTAAGTTCTGAAGGGCAGCCACTGTCCGAGCCCTTGGAAAAACCTCCGCACATATGAAAAGTAGAAGTCCACGTTTTGAGTGAAGTCAATGCAGATGTTAGAGTATGTGTCCACCAGGGTGCAGTAGAGTGCAGTCCCTCCCAGGCTGATCACCACAGTCACCAGACACAGAAACAGCAGAATAAGACAGGAGTCCCCTCCAGCTTCATCTGGAAAAGGTGGAATATTAGAAGAGTAGCAGCAGGCTGAAGTATTTGCTTATTAGCACCTACTCCCATACAGTTTCTTGATTATAACATTTGAATCTTTTACTGTATATAATTGTGCATATTATTATCCACAGGTACATTATTATTACCGGTAATACAAACATTGTGACCACTTTGTAGTAGCTACACCTTAAAGGCCTTAGACCTAGTTTGTATTATCTTGAAAATGTGAGCAGAGCTGCTGTCTCAGTAAAACTAACAACAACTAGCATGCTAATGGCACACTTCCTGAATCTCAGACAATCAAATGCTTTATAAGTGCAGGCAGTATACTACTTATTTTGACCACAAGACCTGCTTCTACAATATAGTGTATCTTTATAGGAGAAAGACAAAGACTTTGCTCAAATAAAAAAATCAGGTGCCACCACTTTAATTACTCTTTAAAGAACGAACAAAATGCAATTCACAATGAACAAAAAGTTTATTAAGAAAGAATGACACTTAGGAACTACTAAGTGGGTATAGAGTTAGGATGTTACTCAAGCAGTTGGTAAGCTTGACTCATTCTTAATATTATACTATTTGTTTATTATTATTTAAGTTTAGGTTCATGCTTTATTAAGCTATCAAAAGTGTACTTACTATAGATATTACATAATTATAACAATATGCCTGGACCTGGCATTATGCCTTTTGTTCCCTCTCACTTTCCAATAATGTAAAAAAAAAAAAAAAAAAAAAAAAATCCACTCCTCTGTTCTAATGTAAAATGGACTTTTGGATATTTTCTACATGTGTTTGTTGTTTTCCAACGAGAATGTGTAGTCATTATATTTAATTTGTTCTTATTTCATACCGTGGTCCATGGCATCATCCGGTTCGCTGAATCGGACTTTGCGTTTTGCGTTGTGTTTTGTGGCAGTGCTGCTGGGAGGAGGTAGCCCATCCAGAGACGCCCTCCTTCTCTTCAGGATGGACACCAGCCCATCAGGGGATGAATTCTGACATTTAAAAACAGAATATAAGAAATATGGTAGTGCATACTCTTTTTAGTCAAGACAAATTCAGTAATATCTAAATTCTATCTAAATCAAGATGCAATAGTTTCAAATCTCAATAATAAGTTTGAGGTTGTCAGCCAGTCCTCTGCATGAAGAGGTTTTGTGCAGACCTCAGACTTTGGATGAACAAATGTCACTGCTTTAAATGGTGTGTAAAATGGGATTATATGTCTGTCTTATAGGATAAAAAATAAGATTGCAAGCCATACTGGTTTGTCAAAGCCTGATCTTGTAAGATCTCAGAAGCTAAGCGGGGCCAGGCCTGGTTAGTACTTGCATGGGAGACTGCTGGGAATTCCAGGTGATTGTGTCCTTAGGCAAGGCACTTCACCCACAATGCCTAATATGAAAGCGGTGTGTGTGTGTGTGTGTCCAAAAAATGCTATACAAATCTGAGCCATTATTTATTATTATTTTATTTTATTTTTAAAAATCAAGACTGATCAACTCTCTTTCTTTTTTTTTTTCAGAGCACATGTGCTGCTACTGATTAAAAAAAAACACAGCTGAACCTAGGATTCCATATGTTGCCATATAATGAGAACACATCTGGCAACCCTAAGTGAGGAACTTGTCCTGCATTTTTGCATTTTGGTCACATAATTCACAGAAGCAATAGACAAACTGTACACAAAAATAGAAAAATAGTGTTTATGAAATATTTAGATAAATTCCTTTAACTGCATGGCCACTAGGGTTGGGACGAGACACAATTTCCACAAAACAAGACGAGACACGAGATTTGGTCCACGAGAACAAGACAAGATGAGATTTTGACATAATTTCTAAGATGTAAATAGTCTGATTTAGTTCCCAAAGTTGGCTTTGTATTTACTTGATTTAATGTTTTTGTTGTCATTTTCTCTGTGCTTTTTTTGAACTACGGCTTCTCAAAAGAGAAACCCAGCAGCACTTAACCTTTTTTGTCCAATCCAAATGGGGAAAAAAATCTCACAAGATTATTTTTCTAATGTGCACACAATCTTGTGGCATTTTTGTTTCGCGAGATGTTGTGGCACGAGATCTTGTCTTGGCAAGATCTAATTAGAATAAGCACAATCTAACGTCAGCATGCAGTTGGCCCAGTGACCTCTCTGAGTTAACAGCCCATATATAATGTCCACAGAAAAGACTAACAGCTGCAGAAATGACTCAATTTCACTGCAGTGTGCTCATTCATTTTAATCAGGTCAGAGCTTTTCATTATCACATTTTATGCTCTTTCTGTTAACTGTATAGGAGCTCTAGCATGCATGAGTTCTATACCTTGCCAAAAAGACCACCGTACCTAAGGTTATAGTGATTTGTGAAATCTATACTTGACTTTTTAGTTTAAACAAAAAAGAAAACATCTGTATGAATAACTAGCCAATTTAAATGCTGACAGACCTCACCAATCCACACTAAAACTGCGCCTGTAGCTGAATGCCTCCATAATATTTGATATATATTTGATTTGAGTTAAAGAGGTACATGGTGATTTTGATGCAGAAAACCAAAATCAATACAACATGTGATTTCTTTACTGCAGATTAAACATTCTGCAGATTCTTACTTAAAGGTGCATAGTGTAACTTTACAAATAAAGGGGCCACCACCTGCTTGTATTGAGATGTTATTGCTTTGGGCTGGAATGTGCTAACAATTTGGCTATATACTTGTTTATCTCCATGGAGACATCACCAGGTCAAGTTACAGGTCAGATCTGTGAAGAGGTGACCCCAGTAATATAGATCTTTAAGGCCATACTGTGTAACATTCCAGGCAAAACAATAACATCTCCATGGAGGCAAGCAAGTGACAGACCAGAAAAGTTACGCAGTGCACCTTTAAGGTTTAGCAAGAAAGGATTAAAAGAAGTAGGAAAAGTTAGTGGCTTGACTGTGTGGAGGTGTTGACACATTGAAACAAAACACAATGGAGATGGAACAGGAAGGAAAGATGAGGTGTACCAGGATGTGAGGGGACCCTAGCCAACACGCAGCAAATTCACAACTTAAAGGTGCATTGTGTAACTTTTCTGGTGGAGGGTCCGTCACCTGTTTGTTTCTATGTCAGCTCTACCGTGCATTTATTAAATTACAGGTGGTTTTATAGCTCAAAAATACAGAGAAAAAGAGGCATTCTGATTGTGAGTGGGGTTGCCTCTCTACAGATTTGACCCTCCACCAGAAAAGTTACACAGTGCACCTTTAAGTCAACATTGTCAAATTAAGTATCATTTATGCTCAACCTTCTAGACACATTTGGATAACTTAAGCATAGACTTCTGTCCATCCTCAGAACATGTGGAATCGTAGCAGCGGAGCTATACATGCGCTCACCGCTGGGGACAGTAGTGAATACAGCTCGATAGTGAAGTTTTTAAAAAGTGATTATAAACCAGCTGCAAAACAAATAAATGCTTCTCATGTTTCTTAGCTCTTTTCCAACAGATACGATCTGAAAACTGGGTGCCTCCATGTTTATTAATTTGTTGTTCTATTTCGTCTGTTTTGGTCAATTCTTTAACTGACTTTTAGCGCCCTCTGGTGGTTATTTAACAGAAGACAACCTTGGCATTAGAAACCTTTGGAAGTATAAATGCAGTGACTTTACTACACTTGGGATGCACAGATCTGTTTACGTATGAAAGTGGAGCATAAAGGAGCCTTAAGGGTGCATTCACACGTGTCTTGGTTTGGCCCTTGTTGTTGGGCCTTGTTAGGTCCTGATACAGACTGGATTTGGACAGGTTTACTCCCAGATTTAGTCCAAGTTTTGATTTAGTTAAAATGTAAAAAAAAAAACATTTCTCTTAAATTCAGAAATGAGAAAGAAATATGTTGTCAACAACCAAAATGCTTATGCATAGGTTTTAGATTCCTGATTATAGGGGTCATTTTGAGCACTTTTCACCATTTAAATTATATTATTTTTGTTTTGAATGGCTAATTGTTATGGCAATAGTACTATTTTTCCATCACTCAGAAACCCATGTATAACGTCCCTATTGCCAAAACAAGTCAACATCATTCATGAGTTTCAGCTTCCCGTTAAATACAACATTTTGAAAACTTTCCCACTTAAAATATGTATTTGGTTTTTTTTGGGGGGTTTTTTTGTTAATCGTTATGGCAACAGTCCAACAACTTAATCATTCTGAAACGGTTTATGTTAGAATGTTGGCAGCGATGTGTTTGCTGTGATTGGTCATTTAAGAACACATGTTTTAAGTTAGTTACAGTTAAGGTTAGGGTTAGGAAAATGTGAGCAGGGGTAACATAAAAAATTGATTGGCCACCTACTAGTCTTATGTCCAATTACACCATAAAATAAAACATAAAACAGGAAAATATATCTATAGTATCTAATATAATATTTTAGGCCTGTTCATAGCAAAAGAAGCAACATGTTACCACGGCAACCAGAGCTACATGGAAACTTTCATCTGTCTGGACCTGACTATTTAGCACCTTTTGAAAACCATAGATACCGCTGAGGATTAACTGTTGTAGGTCATACTATACTTAAAATAGCTAACGTCAGACCTTAAACCAGATAATAACTAGGACCAAGACAAAGGAAACATAAAACTCTGGTAATTCTCTGGACAAAATGTAGATAAATAGATACATCTTAGACATGCATACCCCTTCTTTGTTGGAGAGCTTAGCGAGGTCCTTCTCGGAGGCCTGGGGTACTCCCGTGGGCCACTCCACCCTGAGCTCCTCCTCTTCTGGCGTGGTCTCCTCCTCCACCTCCTGCCCCTCCTCAAACACCTCCTCTACATCACCATCTACAGGCTCCAAGCGCGGGAATTTAGCCCTGCCCTTCGCCTCCATCAGCTGGGACTTCAGCCTGTCCACTGGAAAAAGTTCATGTTATAGGAGCAAACCTTTCAAAACAAGGATGGAAATATATGAATGCGTTGTTGCCATGTAGAGTCATAAAAATGGCAGCAACTGATTTTTATTTTTTTTTACAGATTCTAAAATGAGAAGATGAGACTCTTACTGAATCTCTTCTCTTAATTTGTTACTAAAATTATAATTTAATCTGAGCTTTGTTTGAACACAATCTGACCATAAAGAACTGATTTAGATGTAAATACAACAGACGAGTTGATTTGTGCTGCTAAATAAGTCTCTCTTAGCTAGCATTATCCAACAGTTTTTCAGTCTCACTCACCGTTTTTGTTGAAAATCAAGGACCTAAACAGGACAATGAACACTTGTGTTGATCAAAATTATCCTCAAATTATGCTGTTTAAATCCATGTTTGCATTTTCTTGAGTTTCCAGATGTACCTTAATCTTTTCATCTTAAAACCTTTTTGGCAGTGTTTGCTATATTTGCATTACGTCACCATGGTAACAGTTGAATTCCACCATAGATATACATGTGGAACCCCACTCCACAGCGTGATGTTGCTACACAATTCATTCTAATGTATAGAAGGCCTATGTTTTAAAATGTGTTATGAATTGGGACTCCACCTATGCCTGCAAAAGTATTTTCAAGTCTTCGCCCAATCTGAAAACCTTTCATCAATATTTCAGGAAGAAACCAGGAAATGAAATGTAGATGCATGTTGTCCCAGAAGCAGGAAGAAAATTATTAAAGACAAACAAGAGAAATGAGACTTTGGTTTTCTAAGGATCAAAAGATTTATAATGATCCATTCACTTATTATGAAGTCTGAATTCACAATAATTTACACAAAAATTGCGTGTGAAATATATTTAGTGGGGCTGCACTGGTGTTTTTACTAAATTAACACAGAAATATCAAACATTTAACCTAAGAAATAATACCTTTAATTGTGATGTTTATAAAGAAATGAAACTGTAAACTTGAAAAAAGAGTTTACCTTCATCCTGGCAGGTTTTCAGCACATCATTCTTGTTCTGGATGTCTTTAAATATTGAAGCTAGTGTCTTCTGCACAAATAAAAACATGCTTTGATATAACATTTTATAAAACTTAAAATATGTGTACTGTTTTAACTTTTTACCTGCTCAGTGTTACTGCTGGATAATGATGATGGACTGCACAAAATTGAAATAAAAAAGTATGTTAGAGAGATAATACAAACAAGAGTTCATGAAGGGTCAACATACTAAAATATTAACCCAGTTTTAAAGCTACCATCTGCAAGTTTATTTGATTTTTTTTCACCAGTAGATTACAGATGTGAAACCTGTTCCCCCCTCCCCTGGCCTTTGTTCAGACTCACCTTTGCTCTGGTCTTCTTCTGCCAGGCCAAAGCTAGCTCACTATCAGACAGAAGTAACGTAGGTAACATCTAGTGGTGATAAGTGAGACTACAACAGAGGCGGGCTGAGCAATCTAATAACAGATGGTAGCTTTAATGGCTGTACGCAGGCTTCAATAGCGTACCAACTGCCTACACAGAGCTCTGGTATGAAGGCAGGGGTGGGCTTCTTTTAGTTAGGTAGTTGCCTTATAATCAATGACCAGTTCAGTCTTTTCTGAATTGATGATATGTTTGTATTGATACTTGGCAGTAACATAATGCTGTCTAGGACGTTCAGCAGTTACCATGCTAACACAATGGAAACACTGCCAAATGCGTCTGAAAACTGAAGAAAAAAATACTAAATGGATTAAAAAAAAAAAAAAAAAAAATCAGGAATCTTTGATCAATATGAGTTGTTCATGGTTCTGTTTAAGTATTTGATTTTCAACAAAAAAGGCAAGAGTGACTAACTAAAAAATGGTTAATCATAGTTAGATTATGACTGTAATTTTATGTGAGGCCTGACTTGAGACTTGTTTAACAGCACAAATCATCTCACATGTTGCAGTTACAAATCCATTCTATATGGTCAGATTATGTTAAAATAAAGATCAGATTTAAGTCTTCAGACAGAACAGTGCCTACACTTAGCTTTACACCCCCAGGGAATGTTGATGACATCTGCTGCAAAGTATCAATGTGCATAACACGCAGAGAGAAGACATTTGAAACTAAAAATAATAGTTGTAAAAAGCAAATAAATAAATAAGTTAATAGACAATAACTACTACAGTAAGTATATTTAAAGGTGCACTATGTCACCTGCTTCTTTCTATGGAGATGTCGCTGCTCTGCCTGAAATGTTCCACAGTACGACATTAAACAGATCTACCTTACATTTATTCAATTACAGGTGGTTTTACTGCTCAAAAAATACCTAGAAAAACTGGCATTCTCATTGTGAGCGGGGTTGCCTCTCCACAGCTCTGACCTGTAACTCTGTCTGGTTGATCTCCATGAAGATAGAAAGGTTTAATACCATACTGTGAAACATTCCAGATGAAGCAATAGCATTTCCATGGAGAAAAGTATTTGACAGACCCTCCACCAAAAAAGTTACTTTAAGTTTTTATATAATTACTTTAATTAATTCCTAAGGAAGATATGTTGTTTTTAAATAGTATTGTTTTTCATCATAGGTCAATAACCTGCCAGTACAAGTTGTATTTTCTGTATTTAATTTAATTACCTGAGATGATTCCTGCAGATTTGGCTCAGAGTGTCCATGTAACAGTCTCCATCTGAAGACAATAGTCCTTCATCACTCTTCTTCTCCTCCCATTGACTCTCTAGAAAACAATTATCAAACATTATCTAGTACAAACATTACCAGAAATTATGTTAAGTTTGGGGATATTTTGTATAGTTTTCCTCAAAATTATGTTCAATGAAAGTATACATCAATCTTATAAACTTACAGTAAAATGTTGTATCTAGATCTAAATTGTTGGTTTAAATTGTACTTGTACTGTTATTGCTTTGTCTGAAATGTTTCACAGTATGATATAAAAAATTTTTATCTTCACGGAGACCAAACCAGACCAAGCTACAGGTCAGATCTGTGGAGAGGCGACCCCGCTCACAGTCAGAATGCCTGTTTTTCTTGATGTTTTTGAGTTATAAAGCCACCTGTACCTGAATAAAGTAAGGTAGAGCTGTTTAATGCCATACTGTGGAACATTCCAGGCAAAGCAATAACATATCCATAGAAACAAGCAAGTGATGGACCCCAAACCAAAAAGTTACATAGTGCACCTTTAACAGGACTTTGTGGTGGTACGGGATGAGTTATTTCTTGTATTTTAGCCAAAAGCATTCCTGTGTTTTTGGAGGCACTCTGGACTGAGACCCTCCTTTGGCTCAGATACAGTGAATTCCTCCCAAGAACTCCTCCCAAGCAGCTATGGCCGTGGGGTTGGGAAAATACCCTTTATGTGTAACAGTCATATGGATACAGTACCCCAGTTCTCCTGCAGGGCGGTGAGGTTGGACAGGAGTCGTTCATGATATAGCTTCTCCAGCTCAAGAAACTGAATAGCCAACTGGTCTGAACACAGTAGAGTTAAGGATGATCACATGTAAGCTTAAAGTGGAGGGGTATTACACTTCTATGGGGTATTAATTGCTATTTAGATCTCCATGTTACTTTTTATTGTTTTGTGTGCATTTTGTTTATGAAACTACAGCACATCGCATCAGGTATTAAAAATCCTACATATATAACTGAAATTCACAAGAAGAAGTCCAAGTGCCTCTATCCATTGTCCTTCCAGAGCCTTGAACACGAACACAAACTTCCCTGTTCGTAGCAGGTCCAGCCCAGAGCCGTTTCCACGGAGACAGCCCAAACAGAACAGAGGAAACTCCCACTGCTCGATACAAACAACAGGCACCGCCCAGCCACACGGGGATATGCACTACAGATCACGCTCCTCTTTTAAATGTTTAGTTCTGTTTTCTGGGTTGTTACATTTTGCATATTGCAGTTGGACAAAGTTATGTGCTAGAATTGCAGAAGTCGAAATCTGGGCAGTAAAAGAAGCCTGTCTGGTAACACTCAATGAAACTTAGCAGGTTAGCAGTTTCATTTTAGCCAAATGTAAAGCAGACAATTGTTGCAGATACTGACTAATGGTGATCTGACAATGAAAACTATACCCAAACCTCTCCCAAATGTAGGTCTACTTTGATAGTGAAAGATAGTAATTTAAGTAATTATTAGCAGTAATTTTAGCAAAACTCAACCTGCATTTCTGATATATTTAAACTCGTGAACAGTACGACAAAAGAACATTATAGTTACAATGCATGACCTAGGTTTTCACGTGTTTTTTCTGACCTTTAGACAGAGCTGATACTGGTTTAAATCTGACTTAGCTGTGAAATTGAGCTGCATTTTTCCTTTGTTATCTGATCTCATACATACAACGTTCCCATGCCTAAGTAGTAGTAAGTAATTTACAACCAGTACTATGCAAATTGTATTTGTGCATGTTTATATTACTCTTAACCACTAATGTCAAGTTCACAAAAGGATATAAGAAGATATTAAATAACCATGTTAGTGTGGATTTGAAAGGATACAGTCTTCCTGGAGAGAGTAGGCTTCCGCGATCTGAAAGCAGATAACAGATAAGCAATTACACAGAAGTCAGAGCACAGGAAGTCTTCTCCAGCTCTTTGTTGAGATACTTTAAAGGGCCAGTATTACACATAATTTACCCTTGTGAGCTTTAAGCATGTTTTACTGTTGTTACCTCATCAAAAACATACCCGGAGTTGTGTCTGTTTCATTCATACATGTCTGAGTAGTATGTCTACATCTCCAAAAGCTCAAAATGCTCTGTTCCAGCTTGTATTGCCATGTAGTGGTAGTTTTCAAGTTAATAGCTACATTTTACCTTTAGTTCAGAAGTGATTGGCAATACCAGAGCTGAAATAATCCAAATGATTCTAGTGACGGTGTATTGAGTGAGTTTCAAAACGCAGTGGAGTACTTCCTGTATTGCCAAATAACATCACAAGGTGGAACCGGGTGTGTTCTGTCCAACAAAATGTATATTATCATTGTTCAAATTCATCAAATTCCAGCCCACATCACATGAGTCTAACCATGAGGCAGAGACACAGTGAGACACGGAGTCACATGGATCTGCTTATGTTCAGATTAACTGTCTATTTTCACATCACTGCTTTAAAGGGCCCATATTACGCTATTTCCATCAAAAACATACCTGAGTTGTGTTTTGTTTCATCCACACATGATTAACACACAAATCCTGTATATTTAGGCTGAGTTCTTCTCTCAAATAGAAAACACTCTGTTCCACCTTGTGATATCAATGCTCCACTGTGTTTTTAAACTCCATACACATTCACTAGAATCATTTGGATAATTTCAGCCCTGGAATTCCCTATCTTTACTTGATTAAAGGTAAAAGGAGCTGTTAACTTGAAAACTATCGCTTCATGACATCACAAGGTGGAACAGAGCATTTTGAGCTTTGGAGACAGACTAATAATAAAGGATTACTCAAACATGTGTGAATGAAAACACAACTCCAGGTATGTTTTTAAGGAGGTAACAACAGTTTAACAAGGTTTAAAGAGGCAGTTTTGTTTAATATATGACCTTTAACTGTCACTATCACTACTATCAACAGTAGTCTCTCCACTATTTACTCTTTCTATGCAAAAGAAATAACCATTGCATTGTAAATCCTGTTTCTATGATCTTGCAGTAATTAATCTGGCTTTTTGAGTGGGGAAAATAGTTTAACATTTAGTACAATGAGTGGGAAAGATACAAGATGGTGCAAAGATACTGAAGATTCGAGCAGCAAACTAACTTCAGTAGGCCTGCTATGATAACACAATTTGAAGCACGATATATCGCTAGAGAGAATATAATGATAAACGATAATATTGAGAATACCTCATGCCGGTGACACAAAGCAGGATAATCCCATTAAACCATTAAAAAATATACAGTATCATTAAAAGGCATGGGCTGCAAAAATAAATAGCAGAATGACATAATAATTAGCCATAGATTATTTATTCTACTGTCTACAGCTCAAATCTTATTGTATTACAACTAAAATAACACAAAATCTCCCCATTATTGCAATAAGTGTTTAGAAAAGCGCTATAGAAATAAAATGTATTATTATTATTATTATTATTATATATTGACCAATAAGTCAATATAGTAATTATTGTGACAGGTCTAAACAACAGTATCAAAAATAATGGATGATTTGATCTCTTTTTGACTCTTAAATGAATGAATTTTGCAGTGTATGCTGTAAACAGCTGATACACAGTGCTATTGCTCGGATGTTACTGTGGTTTTGTGCAGCACGAGACAGAAATTATCTATTTATAGCACAGTTGTAGTAGCGCTTGCTTCATGTGGCCCTCACGGAAAAGATGACTAACAGGTAAGAATATGGTAAATGCATGCTAGTTAATATTGTATCTTTTTAATTCTATGTTTTAATCATAGACTGTAAATATAAATGGATGTGCCAAATAGGAAGTGTTCATGGGGGCGCTTCAGGCTCCATCGATATGATCCTGGTGTCTTTATTTCGCTATTTTGTCTGTAAATACATTCCTGAAAAAATCCTGAGATGGACCTGGTTCCAAATTCACTTCTATAACTGCTAGCATCGTGAGCTTCATTTGACTGGAGCCGGACACTATGGGTGATGCCACAGTCACTTAGTCCACTCCTCTATACAGTCTATGGTTTTAATTAGTACTGAAAGATAAACACAATCAAGGTAGCATAGCATTTTTATGGGAGAAAATTCAAAGGCAAAAAATGAGTTGATAGATGCTTGATTCACACACAGTGCACAGACCTGGTGCAGGGACTGTGGCAGCAGAGTGTAGTCCTGGTTTTCTCCCAGGGACTGAAGAGAAGCCAACAGCTCTGCACTGGGGACGAGACCTCCATCTCCCGAGACGCTTCCTACAAACAAACAACCGCCACATTCAGGTTCAGTCTTACCAATTAATTACACTGACGAAATATAAAAAACATGTTGAGAAGTCTGAGGCCAGGTGGGATAATGTAATGTAAACGGTCATGTTAAATTCTTACTACATAACATTTACATTTTATTTCTCCCTGGGCAGATATCTTGACTTTAAAGGTGCACTTTTCACCACATACTCGTCTTGAGATGTTGAAGCTTTGCCTGGAATGTTCCACAGTATGGCATTAAACCTATACATCTTCATGGAGACAAGCAGGGAAACCACAAGGCCAAGTTACAGTCTGATCTGTGGTGAAGCGACCCTGTTCACTGTCTATATTGGAGATGTTGCTTTTTATTGTTTGCACTATTTGATATTTTGCATTTTCAGCTGATGTCATCAACATTGGGAGTGTGAGGCTAACTGTGGGCACTGCTCTGTCTGAAGCACAGTTAGACTTTAATCTGAGCTTTATTTTAACACAATTTGACCATAAACAAAGGACTTTTTTGACAGTATTTGTGCGCATTGTGACTCCAACAGCTGAACATATCCACCATACAACTACATGCAGATTTTTAAATGTTCCTATTTATTGTTGCCAAAGTTCACAGTAAATTTATGCAAATTTTGAAACATACAGGGATAAGATATTACCAGTGAGTTAAACTGAAACAACTGAACTTAAACCATAAGTCCAGTTATTTTAGTTTAACTCACTGATAATAAAGTTCACAGTAATTACCATTCAAACACGCATCCACAGTGGAAAACAGAGATGCTTAATAAATGTTCGGTGTATTTGTTTGAGTCATTAGCAACTCAAATAGAAACAGCAAACACAAGTGCACAACTTATTGTAAAGAGACACTATATAATTTATGCTGGTTATAGGCTACTACTGCAGCAGGTCAATGAAACAAGAAAAAGGAATATACTTGGTTTGCACTTTGAACTGATAAACTGGCTTTGTTTTAGTTTTAAATGCAGTAATTGAGTTTTTGCTCCAGCATGTTAAAGCATAGACACTTACAGCAAATTTACTCCATCACACCTGTCAGATGCATATTTAGTTCTAGTAGTTTAGTTCTTCTCTCAAACAGAAAGCACTTTGTTCCACCTTGTGATGTCATGTAGTAATATAGGAAGTGCTCCACTGTGTTTTTAAACTCATACATATTCACTAGAATCATTTGGATAATTTCAGCCCTAAAATTGTCAGTCTCCTATGAACCAAAGTTAGCTGATAACTTGAAAACTACTGTTTCATGACATCACAAGGTGGAACAGAGCATTTTGAGCGTTGGGGATATAGACAGACTAATAATAAAGGGTTATTCAAACTTGTATGAATGAAACAAAACACAACTCCAGGTATGTTTTTGAGGAGGTAACAGCATTCTAATATGGCTTAAAGCTCACAAGAGTCAATTTTACATAATATAGAGCCTTTAAAAGACCATATAACATTTGAACTGCTTTGTCTTAGTTTAAAATGCAGTAATTGAGTTCTTGCCCCAGACCTTCTCCCTTGGGTGCTTAGAGGTGTTGTATGGGTGTCATGTAGTGTCATTACAAAGTGAAGTGTTAAAGCATACACACTTAGAGCCTGTTTACTCAGCAGGTCTCCATCAGCCCTGTCAGATGGGCCTCCGAAGACACCACTGGGACAACTACTCACAACTGGACACAAGTGATGTTACGTAAGACAGCTTTAACACAGCAGATGTGTCATTACTGTGTGTTTAACTGTGTAAGAGTAGAGAGATGCACTGTCCAAGAGCTTAGCATTATCCCCAGCAGGTTCCGGTGTGCTCCAGCAGTTCTTAGAAAATGACTGTGTAAGATTAAAGGTCCTATATTACGCAAAATTGACTCTTGTGAGCTTTTAGCCGTGTTATAATTCTGGTACCTTAGCTGGAGATGTATTTTTTCCCCCTTTTCAGTAAACCTTTATTATTAGTCTGTCTATATTTCCAAAGCCCAAAATGCTCTACTCTACCTTATAATGTCATAAAGCAGACATTTTTAAGTTAACAGCTCTTTTTACCTTTTGTTCAGTAGAGACGGGCAATTCCAGGGCTGAAATCATCCAAATGATTTTAGTGTATGGAGGTGTATGGAGTTTAAAAACACAGTGGAGCACTCCCGGTGTGATATCACAAGGTGGAACAGAGAGTTTTCTGTTTGAGAGAAGAACTCAGCTTAAATATGCAGGCTTTGTGTGTTAAACATGTGTGAATGAAACAAAACACAACTCCAGGAAATAACATTATGAAAATATCACAAGATCATTTTCAATCTTTACCCATCCTTAATATTTGCATAGGAGCAATTTTAGAAAATTACTTCTTATGCCTGGTCAGATCTACCTACTGCATTATGCAGATCTACATTAAATTCTATACTCCCATTTTTGATAAACTTTACATCATATTATTAGGCCTGTCACAATAATTACTATATTGACTTATCGTTCAATATATGAAAACTGGAACAATATATTTTAAGGATCAATATACTGTATGTCGTGTGTACATTTTCTTGCAAAAGTGGGGAGATTTTTGTTAATTTAGTTGTAATACAATACAAGATCTGAGCTGTAGATGATTGAATAAGTGACATTTTGTAATTTATTTGTTGCAGTTCATGTTTTTAACGATACTGTCTATTTAAAAAGGGTGCACTGGGATTATCTTGCTTCATTTTAATCTTAATCAGTGGCATAAAGTAGTTTGAATATTATCCTTTATCTCAATATTTGTCTGTAGCAATATATCATGCTTCAAGTGTTGTTATCGTGGCAGGTTTATATAATATATTATACATTAGAGTCCAGTTTACCTGAAATAGCGTCTTTTGCTCCCAGGTCTTCTCCTTGTGTGGTTTCTGTGTCTTTGTCCATGTTGCTGCTGGTTTTATTACCCATCACACTCCAACAGACTGATCGTCACCACCACAGCTGAAAAGAAGAAGTAGTTTCCAAGTTTTAATCACAGGATGTCCTCTGAATCAACTAAAAAGTCACTCTGAAAGGTTTTTGGTTCTCTCAAACTTCTGAACATAGAGGTATGCCTGATCATGTGACTTAATCCTCTGTCTGAAGAAAAAGGGCTCACCATCTTCAGAAATTAACAGAGACTCAAGACAGTAATTTAGTATTTTTTTTTTCTTGTGGAGATGTACTGTATGTATGATCAAATTTTTACTTATAGATGTGTGCTAAACAACACTATTAAACGGCCTGTATTATGCTATTTTCTGATCTATGTTATAATGTTGTTTCCTCATCACAAACATACCTGGAATTGTGTTTTGTTTCATTCACACATGTTTAATACACAAACCTTGTATATTTAGGCTGAGTTCTTCTCTCAAACAGAAAACAAAACACAAGAAGTGCTCCACTGTGTTTTCAACTCCATGCACATTCACTAGAATCATTTGGATCATTTCAGCCCTTGAATTGCTAATCTCTTATGAACCAAAGGTAAAAGGTAGTTAACTTGAAAACTACAGCTACATCACATCACAAGGTGAAACAGAGCAATTTGAGCTTTGGGGATGTAGACAAACTAATAATAAAGAGTTACTCAAACATGTGTGAATGAAACAAAACACAACTCCAGGTGTGTTTATGAGGAGGTAATTCTAACATGACTTAAAGCTCACAAGAGCCAATTTTGCGTAATATAGGACCTTTAAAAGACCATATAACATTTTACTACATGAGAAAGGTTAACTAATCTGTATTCTGGTGTGATTTTCATTGACTGGTGGTCTTGGAGTAATTTCTATTGCTGCCTGTGAGATGTCATAGAAATAAATTAATGAAAACAATTATGTCTGGCCTACTTATTTGCAATGGAAATGACTATTGAATAACAATTACTTTAATACACAATGAGATAACGTGTTAATTTCTTGTGTGACCTGGTAACATTGATTCACTGATTTCTGTAACCCTTTGCTGTTACTACTTGGTAATTTGAATAGACATTCTCCCATGAGGAATGATTGCAAAAATATTCAGGCAAATTGGATGAAGCTGTTTCATAACAAAGTATTTGGAGAATGCTCCTGGAGTGATGAGGAGGAGGGTGCCCTGTTCACTCAAGTTGAATTGAACAAAACTGTGACCTAGTTCTGTATGACAATATAGCCTACAGTAAATAAATGAGGGTTCTGTGGATCCCTTAATAAAATATGTCTTGATCAGTTAAAAGGTTGTTACGTAAAATGGTGATGATGATGCGCGTGCACTCACGTTTGACTACGCAACGTGCTCTGGGGCTCCGCGTGCCAGTCCCGCGCGCTACAAAAATTAGTGATTGACGTTATTACGCACGGCACGTTTAGGCGATTATTTACACACTGAATTCATATTAGGCTATAAATAGTTACTTCTGCGATTTAACAAAGCAGTGTTTTGTTAATGTTACACCCAAACGCACTCCAAATGATACACGCTCATGTTTGATTTGGCTTCTTCTAGCCTATGGGAAGTCTAATTTAATTTACTTTATCTAAGCGATGGGAACTAACTCGTCCTTATGCTATTGCGCATCTCAACTCGACGCCATTTCAGAATCGCCCGCATAACCTTTGCTTTTATCGCCCTGTTTAAAATAAAGACCACACCATGCATCTGTCCCGGCTGTGGTTCCGCGCTTACCGTGCATCCTCCTCGCCTTCAGCCCGATGTGGTTCGTCTCTCCCGGCCGCAGTACCGTGTCCACCGTGCCCCTCTCACCCCGCGTCATGCCCCCGTCTACACCTCCGCTGCTGCTGCTGCTGTCCTCGGATTCCGCTGTCTTTGCTTCATCGTTAAATCCTCATATATTCTTACGTGCACTGCTGATTTCTGTTTACGTCGCGGAGAGGGGGCCCAGTGCTGCGCCCTGGTGGCAGATGTGGAGTACTGATCTGATAAAAGTCTGTCAGTGTTATTTAACATAGAGCAGGCATATGATGGGATTAAATTGAAGAATTGATAGGAAATAATGCAGTGGATTAAAGGAGCAAAAGGTTATGTGTAACAATTCAACAATTTCTGTATTTTTACGAACAGATGACAACTGAAGCAACAACTAAGCAACATACTGGGACATCTCAGCCCCGTTTTTGTTCTATTATTTAAAAAAAAAAAAAAAAAAAAAAAAAAAAAAAACTACTGTAGCCACAGTTGCCCTGGGGTAGACCGATGGAAGTGAGGCTGCCCATCTGACCCATAGGCCCCTCCGACCACCACCAATCATTCACTCACACACCACTTTCATACTAGGAAAGGTGGGTGAAGTGTCTTGCCCAAGGACACAACGACAGAACTTGGTTTGAGGGAATCGAATCTCTGCAGGAATCGATCCTCTGACCTGTTGTTGTTGCTTTTTACCTACATGGTTCTGTAGTATGGCTTTAAACTAACCAGTTTATCCCTTTTCAGTTATAGATGTTTTTGAAGCATAAAAAAGTTAAACATTCTAATGAGGGGCCATCTCTCCACAGAGCTGACCTGTAACTTGGCCTGATGCTGTCATCTGCTTGTCTCCATGGAGATAGTTACTGTGGAATATTCAAGGCAATTTACAAAACATTTATACCCTACATACGTTCATATAATGTTGGGGAAAAAAATTAATAAATAAACATATCATTAAAAATTGAACATTGCTTTATTATTTGTGATGTAAATGATAAAAATGACAAGACATGCTTTTTCTTTAAACAGCTCACAAAGTCTGAACCAAACCGACAGTGGCCATTGATTTTGGCTCAGTGACATCAGGGGTCACATGACGTTATCTCAAATCACATTATTTCTCCATTACACAAAATGGTTTTCATCCAGCCACAATCATGCTGTAATGTTTTATAATTACCCATAAAAGATGATATTATACAAAAAAAACACTCTTAGTTTTTAGATGTATTATTATTCAAATCCATCAGTTCCTCAATTAGCATACCAACATACCTAGTTGTTGTTCTTCTTTTTGTTTTGTTCGGAAATTCACACATTTTTTTTACTTACCAATAAGGATATGCACTGATTAAATGTACAATAGTTACAATCTAAGTGCTGATTCAAAATATAACCGTGTTATTTTTGATGTATTACTATTAGCCTATTATTAATTGTTCCCATAAAGGCAGTTCAGACACAGAATTACCCAATGGGATGCTTGAATTTTGCATAATATAAAACACATTAAAAATTATACAGTCAATAAGCAGTAGCACCAGAACCGTGAAGCAAGTGATAACTAATAATATACAAAATAAAGTGAAAAGTGCATTCATTTTTTTCAGTAAACAATAAAATCAAAATCATCTTTCCTTCAGCTCAAGTACTTTTTCAGTGTTTGTTTCCATAGAGCTCCCTCTAGTGGCAGCAGCGGTGATAGCGCTCAACATGATGATCTGCAGTTCAAGAGCCCCTGTGTCCACGAAGGTCTGTGAAAGCTCCTCTACAAAAAGAAAGTAATAGTTGTGTTACTTCAACATTTATATCAGTCAATTAGAGAAAAAGGAGGTTGACCAATAGTTACTCAAGTAAGAAAGTATTTGATGAAAATACCAAGTAACTGAGATCTAATTCTCATTGTATTTTTATTGCCTTTATTGTCATTATACAAGTACAATGAGATTTGTACAAATACTCATTGTATCTCATTGTACTTGTATAATGACAATAAAGGCTTTCTATTCTATTCTATTCTATTCTATTCTATTCTATTCTATTCTATTCTATTCTAATTAAAAGTGCACTACTTTTCTGGTGGGGGGGTTCATCCGCCTATTTGTGTTGGATGTTATTTCTTTACCTTGAATGTTCCACATATGGTATTAAACATATCAAACTTGCATTTATTTAATTCCAGCTGTTTTTATAATTCAAAAATGCATTACATTCTTACTGTGAGCTGCTCACTACTCCACAGATCTGAACTTGACCTCATGGCACCTGCTTGTTTTCATGCAGATAGATAAGTTGAATGCCGTACTATGAACCATTCCTAGCAAAGCCATCTCCATAGAGACACATACATGGCGGACCCTCCACCAGAAGATATAATCTGGCAAGTAACTGCAAAATAGTTAAGCATGTGCCAAATGTGATATTTTTGCAATATAAATAAAGATGTTCAAAGAAATAACATCTGTGACTGTAATTATTTTTAAATACAACAAAAAAATATTATGCAAACACTAGCCTTCATTTGATTATATTAATTAATTAATTAATTATGTTAATTATTAAGTATCCTATGATTATATATTTACAGCAACACTGCCTATTTAAATAAAGTCAAATATAAATGAAAATAAGTTACTAAGAAAAATAAGTTACTACATACCCTCTTGGCTCTACATGGTGGGCTGTGATATGTTGTAGAGTTTGACCTCCTCTGGTTCCCCCATGTGGTCGGTGTGATACTGCTCCTCTGACATCCTCCTCTGATGATGCTCCAAAAACCTCAGCCTGGCACTGAAAAACACTGGCCCCTGGAAAATATCAAATGTTTTCAGTTAAAATAGTGACTCATATTATTGTGCAGTGTATGTCCCAACAATGGATAAGGAAACAGAACAGCAGCAATTAACATAATAATGACGGAAGGCTATTTTTAATTTCATTTTAAAAACACAAAACATGAACATTTTTGGTATTTTTGTGTCTGATTCCGAAACAATGCGGGAGACTTTTACATCAACATAAACCTTCCTGTGCTAACTATGAGTTTTACTGTGTCATATATGACTTATTAAAATCATTAGCTTGCAACAGGTACAATAGTCAACAATAGCATTATTAAATCAGACAATGATGAACATTGAGTAAAAACTTATATCGAAAGAATAATTTGGTCATGACATTATTGTGATTGGTTTACTGTAAAAAAGAACAAATTGTGAATGTATTTATTGGAAAAAATAAAAAGACAGTAGGCTACCAAGCTAATATAATCACTAAGATGGCCGTCATATGATGTAAATACACTCCATAGTTCATTTTCTGGACTATTTGCACACTTTTTGTCTCAGGTGAAGCGAAGCATCTGTGGTTAGCTCATTAGCCGCTATCCCTATTGAAATTTGTAGAGTGTCTGGGGGCTAACACCTGATGCCTGCAGTCTGCAAGAGACTGTGTTACTTCATTCACACTGTACGTACGCTTTATGTCTTGCCCAAGGACACGTGGGTAGCATGGCAGGAGGGGGCAGGAGCAAACTACCAACCAAGCTTTAATATTTTACCAAACAGCATCACCAAAATATACAGTGGAAGGACCAAAATTGTCAATCAGCTTGTTGCTTTTAAGTAGATCTCAACATACAGCATTTCCTTTGCTACCTTATCTAAAACTGTACTGTAAATTTTGTGCATCTTTATTTTGTAGCTCGCGCTTGAAATTGAACAAAAGCAGCCCCCTCCCCCAACTGCAGCAGGCATACTCTTAACACTATAAAGGGGTAGAGCTCAGGGTCCCAGGGGAGATGAGGAGGGCATGTCTGGAAGACTCAAAACAAATTATACTCTGTTTTTACCAGATTTTATTATTACTTGAAATATGGAACAAGTACTATGACAATACTGTATCTACACTGGAAATGTTTTTAGGTGTGCTTAAAAACAACCTCACCAAATATGAATTAATCTTTTTGTCTTTTCTTTTTTTATACATAATTTTGGTCATTTCGAGGGTATGTACACCCAGCACATTACAAAATAATACAATTTGCATGTGTGTATTCACATTTTAAGTACAAAGTAAATGGGCAAGCTCATAATTTCAGTTCTTTGTATATTATATTTATTGCATACTTAATCTAATGGTGTCTGCCTATATCTGCTTTTAATCTAATGATCTCATATTAATTTGCTCGCATTTTAACCTTGAGCTTGTCTCTTTGTGTTTTCTTTGCAGCAGTCACCCTGTTTCCCCCATGAGGTCATTAAAATTGTATTGAACTTGGCGTGCCCAGGACAGGAGGGGGTTGGGGGCCAGTCACTTGGGGCCGAACCCTGCGTCATGGGGCCATTACTTCACCAGATGCACCACACTGGCTTTCAGGCATACAGACAGTTGTTTTGTGGTGCTACAGATGTCTTGGTTGGCATAAATGTAGTTTCTTCATCAACCACAGTTTAGGTATTTAAGTATTAGCACAGGACTGAATGCAGATTTCACAATTTGTTACAATATGTTAAAGCTGCATAGTGTAACTTTTCTGGTGGAGGGTCTGTCAAATTCTTTTCTCCCTGAAGATGGTATTGCTTTGTCTGGAATGTTTCACAGTATGGCATTAAACCTTTCCATCTTCGTGGAGACCAAACCAGACCAAGTTACAGGTCAGATCTGTGGAGAGGCGACCCCGCTCACAGTCACAATGCCTGATTTTCTATTTATTTTTGAGCAGTGAAACCACTTGTAATTTAGTAAATGTAAGGTAAAGCTGTTTAACAATCATACTGTGGAACATTCCAGGCTGAGCAATGACATATCCATAGAAACAAGCAGGTGACAAACCCCCAACCAAAAAGTTACACAGTGAACCTTTAATATGTGTTGTGACCACTCAAGTTGCAATTTAGGGTTAAATGCAATTAATTTGTGGTAGCTCTACCAAAAATTATTATTTTATGTTTTTTCTAAAATGTAAATGCTACAACATAATTATAATGTAATATTACTAGTACAATAAAACTAAGAGTTTTTGTGGAAAAAAAAAATAATAATAATAATAATCAGACATTATGGATTATAGTTTGATCTTAAAGGTGCATTGTGTAACTTTTCTAGTGGAGGGTCCTTCACCTGCTTGTTTCTATGGATATGTCATTGCTCTGTCTGGAATGTTCCACAGTATGACATTAAACAGCTTTATGTTACATTTATTCAATTACAGTGCCAAAAAAACTATAAACTAAAACTATAAAAACAGGCATTCTGACTGTGAGCATGGTCACCTCTCCACAGATCTGACCTGTAACTTGGTCTGGTTTGGACTCCATGAAGATAGAAAGGTTTAATACCATACTGGGAAACATTCCAAACAAATCAATAACATTTCCATGGAGAAAAGCATTTGATGGACAATACACCAGAAAAGTTACACAATGCACCTTTAAATGAAGACTTGATGAGAAAACTAGCACTAGCTCGAATGAATCAGCTGCGTTAAATACATGCTACAAAATTTTATATCAAAGTCTAATATGATAAATAATGATGCACCAAAAAAATAAACTTATTATTTTGAGGTTCATAATAAAATGTATGAAGAGAATCACATGAACTGGCCCATACCGGATCTCTTCTGTGTTCTCTGCACGTTATCGATATCGTAGACCTTTATTTCGTAGCCTTCTGGGATTTCATGCTCCATGAATCGAGACCGAGGTCCGCTGGTCGACAGCTTCAGAGACTGAGACGACTCATGTTGGCGACGCTGGTGCACCCCTAAAGAAAAAAGACATTTTATTTTACTATTAGGTGTAATTTGTTTATTTATTTGTTTATTATTTTTATAAATCTATACAGTCAAATAAGAAGGAAATGCAACAAGTAGAAGTTGAGAGTGCAGTAGTCAAAATGCACTTGAAAGAAATAGCAGTTGTTTAATACTTCAGCATAATATTATTCAAGAATAAATATTGTGAACCACAAATTAAACAAAATATTTTTCAACAAGTACAACCTAAGAAGAAAATCTGCTTTCTGAGTGGCATCCGATCTAAACCAGGTCCATAACAGGACTATGCCAGGTCTAGTCTCAGACCTGGTATAAAATAGTATTATAACATTACAAAAGTACTTCTAAATCAGGACCAATACAAAAATGTGAAAAACATTAATTCTAAATACTTTCAATTTGTGTTTGATTAAAGGGCCCATAATGTTTTGTTTCATTCACACATATTTAACACATAAACCCTGCATATTCAGGCTGAGTTCTTCTCTCAAACAGAAAACACTCTGTTCCACTTTGTGATGCCATGTAGTAAAACACAAAATGTAATCTTTGAGCCGTATGGTTTTGGTGTAACCAATATTCATTCATTAGTGTCTCTCTCAGTCTTTTGTGCTGACTCCTACGATAATCTCACATCAGGATGTGTTTGTGCACACGCCCATCTTTATAATTCATCAAATGCATTCAGGGCTCCATTAGTAACTGCTGCCATTTGGTTCATATATAAATGATGTGAGCGGGGCTTCTATTGGGCTCTTAATGCCAGTAGGAAAATCATGTCAGCATTGAATAGTAATGTGTTTTACTGTACGCTATTATAGTGAAATTATGTGTCAGTGTTATGGACAAAGGTGAGGGATTGCATCACCGCAAACCTAACTCTTATTTAACCTGGAGGAGGCCATCCTGCAGCATTTCCATGGATATATTGTTGTTTTGGCGATGTTCCACACTATGGTATAAACCTTGTCTATCGCCAAGGAGAATGTTGTGAAGTATGGTTTTAACTTTCTATTTCCATGGAATCATGTAGTCGACTTTCCACCTCCAGAAAATTATATACTATCGTTTTAAGTAATTGGGGGTAATAATTCAGTCAGTAAGTTTTTTGTTTTATTTTGTATTTATGGATATTCTCATATTTTCTACTTCAGACAAAGCCACTGAATAGACAATGCAATGCAGGTGTATGATCACAGAGAGAATTTTCTGGTCAAATGTTGGTCAATTTGAATCATGTGAAACACTTAACATGGCTGGCTGCCTGTCTCTCTTTGAAAGTGTTATAAATGATTGGCTTTTTGCTATCCTCAATCAACCACAAGTGAGTGGGTCTGAACACAACATGGAGCACTGTACAATGTATACTGACTTTCCAGATTTCTGTTTGTTATTTCTGTACAAATAAGTTGTAGATACACATAGTTGCAGCACTTGTAATACTAAACTAATGTGGGTTAAAATATAGTCTTTGTCAATGATATCTGAGGGAAATGTCAATGTGTTGTTTGGTGCAATCTAGTTTAATGGGAGCGACAGTGGCACAGTATGTAGTTTTCACCCACTTACCAGAAAGTCTGTAGTTTGATACCCATTTTCACTTGTGCATTTCCTGGTTGTCTCCTTGGGCAAGACATCTTACTTGCATTACAGACAGCGCTAACAGTTAAAACCTAGCCATGTATGTTCCTCTCTATTAAACCTCATCAAAAACATTTTTATTAGACTGTCTCTATCTCCTGTTCCACCTTGTGACGTTATGAAGCTGTAGTTTTCATGTTAACAGCTAACTTTTACCTCTTTTGTTCAGTAGAGCTTGGTAATTCTAGGGTTGAAATCATCCAAATAATTCTAGTGTAGGTGTCTGGAGTTTAAAAACACATTGCAGCACTTCCAATATTGCCACATGACTTCACAATGTGGAACAGAGTGTTTTCTGTTTGAGAGAAGAACTCAGACTAAATATGCAGGGTTTGTGTGAATGAAAGAAAACACAACTCGAGGTATGTTTGTGATGAGGAAACAACATTATAACATAGATCAGAAAACAATGTAATATGTAAATAATAATATAAATGATCAGTTACCTGTGGGGCCTCTCTTTTTGGAGGCCCTCCCGCTGCGCCCAGCACTGAGCCCTGATGCGCTCCTGTCACTGGCTTCACTGTCCCTCTCCCGGAGCATACTTCCATATCCGCTGCTCACTGTGCTATTCCTGTTGGAGAAATACAGCGATGTCTTC
Source organism: Taenioides sp. WSHXM2023 (assembly GCA_029959045.1). Taxonomy (NCBI): domain Eukaryota; kingdom Metazoa; phylum Chordata; class Actinopteri; order Gobiiformes; family Gobiidae; genus Taenioides; species Taenioides sp. WSHXM2023. The sequence goes on along the minus strand of CM057103.1, from coordinate 10,532,606 downwards.
CCCATAGCGGGAGGCAGATCTCCACTTAACACACTGGTCGTATCGCTAGCGTAGCCATTTGGACTTGGAACGCGAGGTGCTGTGACTTGACTGTACGGTGACGGGATAGAGCTCATTTGATCCAGTGAACTTGGACTTCCGGAACGATCTTTTAGCAGTTCTGATATTGAACCACTGACAAATCCTTGGATGGCAGATTTACTGGAGGAACATGTTGAACTTTGGCTTGGCGTCCTGCTAAGAGATTGGTGAGATCTTGGAGGAGAAGATGACAAAAAAGTTGACATGCGCTCAAAGCTAACAGTTTTGCCATCTGGGGAGAGGCTAGCGCTGCGGTTGATTGAGGATTGGTGAACATTCTTATGTGGTAAACTCATGTTCTTCATGCTTGGTGCGGACTGTCGACGAACTTTAGGGCTAGCGATCTTTAGCTTATCTTTAGCTGAAAGTTTAGAGTGCTTTCCATACTCAACAGTTGCATAGTTTTGATCTACCTTAGCGCTCCTCTTTGGGCTCCTGCTAGTTCTCGGTAAAGTGTAGTCACCTTCACTGTGAACACGATAACTTTTACTTGCACCATCTGAACTAGACTTGGAGCTAGTACTGCTACTGCCATTCTCAAAAATTGGAAAATGTCTTGGGTTACGTTCAAGAGAATTTGTACGGCTAACTAGCTGCTCAAGTTTGACACTAAACAGTCTGCTCGTGTCATCAAAAGGCGACTTGGACCTTGGACCACTTTCAAACAAGGATGGCATTGCTTTTTTTGGAGTGAAACTTGCATCTTTGTTTGTGTGAGAATACTGCCGACCCTCCCAATTGTCTACTATCACCCTAGGGCTCCCGGGTGTGGATGATGTCATCTCTCTTGGGTCTTTGAGGTTGCGTCGGTGACTGTCATTGGATAAGACTTTGGAATCTTGCCAACCCCTGGGCAAAGTTCCTGATTTGAAGACAACGGGGTTGGTAGCTCCTTGACAACCAGGTGCTACTTCAGTTCTCAGAGGAGTGATTTTGTCAACAGGGCAATCAAGCTGGGAAGTCTTTGGAGAATTATTGGCACAAACATTGTCCACATCTGTTGGTTGGCTTTTCTCTGGACTTATAGGCATTTTGGTACATGTTTTGTTGTCTGTTAAATTTATTTTTGAATCATCCTTTACACCACTACTACTTTTTGTCTCTAGGGGCTTACTATGCTCCTTACATTTGACGTCTTTTTTCTTTATCTCTCTCTCCAACTTCATCTCATTTGAATGTTTCTCCTGTTTGGCACTTTCTTCTTCCTCCTCAATGTCTGTATTCATTAGCATTGGGTTTATAAATGAAGGTAGTGACCCCTTCTCTGGTCTTACGATTTCTTTTGGAGTAGCTTCTGTTGTAGCATTAGCATCATCCCCCATCACATTGCTAATTATTCTTATCGGCTGTGAGCTACCTCCGCCATTTTGTCCGTTCTGTGAGGCATTTTGAAAACAAATAATATTACCAGTGGTGCTAACACTACTCATACCGCCACTTATTGTAACCTCTTCTACCACTGAGAACACAATTTCATCTTGTCCTTTCTGATCGAGTGGTTGTTTCACAGTTACAGTGATAGTTGCTTTCATTTCTTTATTTTCTGTTGAAGGTACACTGGGCAAAACATCCCCTAAGACCATGCTTGTAGTTTGAGAATTGGGACATGAGGTAGACGGTGAGTTACTTTTGCCGATTGGTGACGCTCTTTTATCTGGTTTGAACCATTCGCAACTTTCAGCGCCATCTTGAGTACTTTTGGGCTGATTCGCAACACTAGGACCATCTGCTTTCTTGTAATTTTTGTGATTTTCTGAGTGGCGAGATGCATTTCGTGTCAGTGTTTGGTTGAGCAGCTCTTCACCTGAGCTTGCAGCGCTACACTCTTCACAGTCATACAAGCCTGAGTCCTCTCTTTGAAAGCTGTCTCCATTGAAAGCAGCATCAGCTTCTCCACCAGGCTTCTGATTGGAGGTTTGACTCAATACAGCTGCCTTTGATACGCTAATGTCTACATTATTTTTCACGGGTTCTAACTTCACCGCATTTTGTACCAGTTTTAACGTTTCTGCTGTCAACTCGCTCCCATCAATGCAACCCAAGCGCTCTTGAAGTTCGGCAAATGTATCACATTTTAGCGTTTCGATCACAGCTTCCTGTTTTTTCTTGTCGCCATGGAGCTGTGGGATTTTGAGAAGTTCTTTGAGCAAAGCTGTAAACTCCGGGTCATCTACATCAGTTTTACTTGGGTGCAAAGATGGAATAATTGGCACAAATTCCGGTTGGTTGACTCGTGGTGCAGCATTAGCTTGGACTAGCCCCCGCGAATCGATTTGAATAACAGTGTCGCAGGATTGCTCACTGCCTGATTGGTCATCATAGAGTTTCCCACGGAAACGGAGAGGGCGCATGTCAGAGTCCACTTCCTCTGTGGAGTGGAATGCTCGGAGCGACAGAGTTTTAGGAGCTTTCTTCTCTCTCGTCAGACTTCGGGCGTGAGGTGAGCAGGACCCAGACTGCTGTGGGGCAAAAATCATAAACACATTAGTGAAAAAATAACAGAAATATTAATCATCTCTGTTTTTTTAATGCCTCTGAACTGTCTTATATTAAAGAGTGTAAGATTTATTACTTATGAGTTAGTGAGTGCTAGTTGTTCATTTTCATACTGTTTGCATGTTTTTAGAAAAAGTTTTATTTTATTTATTTTTTATTCAAGAGAGACCAGGCCAAGGCAGCAGCCAACACAATCAATTCAAAACAATAAAATCACAAAATATCACATGTGCATCTCTCAAGAAAAAACATACCCATGTTTCAGTCACCGCAATTTTTACAATTTCTTGAATTTATCAAGTGATACCATAGATTTAACAGATCCAATTTGAGATCGAGGCACAGTGAAAAGTAACTGGGAGAAGGAGCAAAGCCAAATATAAAAATATTTTTCATAGATACACATTCATACAGTTACAACTTTTAGCTAGCTCAAGAAATATCTATAGTATTTTAAAACAGATAGCAGAAAAATACCAAAAAAGGCTTTGAAAATGTATTTATATTTTTTATATTTTTATATTGTTGAAACATATGAATGATTGTTAATTATGGAGCGCCTAAAATGTAGGCACAACTTTAGCTTACAGGTACATTTTAAAAAATGTGAATGTCATGAAAAAGTTGAATATTTTTTGTCACTCATTTCAGAAAGTCAAACTCATATGTTATGCAGAGTCATAACACATAGAGTGAAGCTTTTAAGCCTACACAAGACAATGCAAATTGTACATAGAGTGACTTGGTACCTTCTCTCTCCTCTGTGTCCTGCGTATTTTGGAAGCGGTTTGAATGGTGAACAGAGTCTCGTCCAGAAGAGCCACTGAATCTGAGACTTGAGCCACGACCACTGTGTGGCAGTTTACGTGACCCAGAGACTCTCGGAGGAGCAGAGACAGCTTACTGCTTCTGTGGACAGGCATGGATATTAACAATTATCCAAATACATTTTTAATAACTGATCTATAACATCTCATTAGTGAAGCTCAAGATGTTAAAAGAGGGAGACAACAAAAATACTTGAATAGTCACCTGTATGTATGGTGCATGGGGGCATATGTCATTTATACAGTGTAATAGACAAAGAATAAAAGGTGGAATATATATTTATCATAGAATAATAAAATAAGTATAGAACTAAAATGCATTCTCCTCTGTGTCAGAAATGTACTTTATATCAAAAGACGGATGTAAAACTTGTATTCACATGGCACAAACACCATAACAAAACTGGGACTAAATCCTGAACTAAATCTAGACTAGACCAGAATTAGACGAGAAAATGGACTGGACCAAGCCAAATGTACATCAGGACTAAACTGGGCTCAAACCAGGACCAAACCAGGAGTGTGAATGCTCAGAAAAAAAAATAGATATATTAAAATCAAAGTCTTTTTCTTTTTGCTTGATTCTTACTTGTTGGGGATAGTCCTCTGTCCGTTGAGCAGAGACAGCACAATCGGGCTCAGTTCAGCGTATGGATATCTGTTTTTGCTATACCTCATCCCACGACACACATCTATCATTGTCAGTTTAGTTGGTCCACGAGAACCTAAAATAACAGAAGGAAAAAGAGGTACACATACAACACATTGTATTAAAACATACTTTCTAAAAATCCCCCCAAAAACTTTTATATATAAAATTGTTATTTCCAATTTAGATCAGTACAGTAAAATGCTAACAGCTATATGAAGTAAAAGAATACGGTCTATCTAGATACCTCATTTTTAGTGGCTACAACAAAAACAGTGCATTTTAACCAACTATATCTCACTAAAATGTAACAGCATATTGATTAAGGGACTTTTAATGGGCCCTTCTCAGTGGAGATGCTATTGTTTTTCCTGGAATGTTCCACAGCCTCCAGATCTGACCTGTATCTTAGCCACGTTCTTGTCTCCATGGAAACTGATATATTTAAAATCATGCTGTACAACATTCTCAGCAAAGCTTCTACCATAGAGGCAAGCAGGCGGTGGACCCTCCCATGGAAAAGTTATGCACTGCCCCTTTAAGACTGTAAATTATATCCAATAAAGTAAAATATTGCTATTAAGTATGAAACCTTTTCCAATAGTACTGGTGTCTGTGCGCGGTGGCTGGACGTGTAGAGTGAAGAACATGATGGAGCTGTGGGACAGGTACGTGACAAAGTCTGTGTGACGTCGAGCTGTGATGGCGGCGTCCAGCAGAGAGGCGGCTCGCTCCGCTGTTGGTGCCTTCACACGATTATGGTTACGGACCTAAAGGAGACACAAGAGATAGAGACATGGTAGGCAATTTGTTAAAGGGCCCATATTACACTGTTTTCTGATCTGTGTTATAATACCCAGACTTGTGTTTTGTTTCATTCACAGTTTAACACACACCCTGTATATTTAGGCTGAATTCTTCCCTCAAACAGAAACCACTTTGCACGGTCATCTACATGACATCTACTTGTGCTCTACTGTGTTTTTAAACTCCATACACCTTCACTTGAATCATTTGGATAATTTCAGACCTGGATTCAGAACAATCTCTACTTAACAAAAAGTAAAAGGTAGCTATTAACTGGAAACCTACCGCATTCAATGAAAAAACCCAAGTCTCATCTTAACTATTAACTGTAAATGTAATGCTATATAGCTCATACCTGCACTCCACACACAGGGTCCTCTTGCAGTTTTATGTGCGCTGTGGGACTGTCTTGTATACTGCCCCCTGTTGGTAGCATCTCTCCCAGCAGGTCCCTGAGTGTGTCCTCCTCTCCACAGCACAGCTCTAACGCAGACACCGAAACACTGAGGTCTGTCCAGGTCTTCTCTCTACGTCGCTCGATGGCAGTGTACAACCAGGAGATGGCGCAAGGAATGAGCCCCAGCTTCTGTGGGCTATCATCACAGCCCACCATACTGGACCAAGAGCCTGGACACACACACACACGTAAGCATTGAAGTAACTTTAAATATGACAGTGAATTCAGTGGATATGATCAGAATAATGCATGGATGAAGATTCTCAAGTCTGCTGGATTCCTATGATCTTTTGCTCAACATTACTTGGTCAGTTTGCAGTGTTTCTTATCCTCACATTTTGTTCAGACTATGGTGGTACAAATACTTTCTATATTAATAATTTTCTTTCATACAATTTGTGCAGTTTGAATGTCACCTATTGGCTATATTTTATATTTAAGTAGCTTTTTTGAACAGTTACATTTTATGTTAATGACAACACAAGGAGCATCAAAGTCAGATTTGCTTATACCAATGTATAGTCCATGTTCTTTTTAGACTATAGGGGAGAATTTTAAACTGCCTCCATAGTCTATTCTAATAATGGGAAACTCTGGTTTGTTTAGATATATATATATATATAAATGTTTTTCCTCTGAGTAAAATTAATGCAAATTACTGCCAAAAAATAATGATATCTCGTTGCTTATGACTGATGCTTTATTTACCCCATAACCACTCATTTCACCTTCAAATGGGCGTGGCTGGTGTTCTTGCAACATCATTTAAACTGGGCCATTCTCGTAATATTAGACACCATATAATATTGCAGCGTCTCTCAAACTGTGGTAAACTGGCTTTTTATGGCGGTACATTTGGTCGTTTCCAGTTACAATGTTAAATATAGAATCCGTTTTATTGACATTTTTGTCCTCTTTTGGCTTAATCTGGGTTACCACTATTTTATGATATTGTATTGTTTTATACCTGGTTTAGGACTAATTCAGACCTTTTTAAAACTTTGTTACGATGAAGTAGTAGCCATGATTTTAATTAGTGTAAAAAGCTTAACACCTACAACTACAGTCTAGTAGTATCTATTGTTCATTCAGTTTTAAAGACGCATTGATCAACTTTTCGGGTGGAGGGTCCGCTGTCTGCTTGTCTCCATGGAGATGTTATTGCTTTGCCTGGAATGTTCCATGGTATGATAATAAACATATTCATCTACCATTTATTCATTACGGCTGTCCCTATTGCTCAAAAATACCATAATTCCTTCTGTGCATAGGAGCGACTCTCCACAGATCTGAATCATAATGTAGCCTAGTGCTGTAACCTGCTTGTCCCTTGTGATACAGTAGATAGGTTAAATAGCCAAAGCAATAACATTTCCATGGAGACAAGCCGGTGGCGGACCCTCCACTAGAAATATTACGCAGTGCACCTTTAAACCATACACATTTGAAAAGATGTGTAGCGGAATTTGGTCTCAAACATAAAACTGTAAAAAGGAAAACTACCCATGTCCACTGAGCTACCCCATTTACCAAAAATAGGACATGACATATTGCTATGCCTCCATATAGAGTAGATACGCTTTCTGGACCTGATTCATCTTGTACCTTTTGCTCTTTCGCCCTACATTTGTACTGAGTTATATGGCCCAGTTTCAATCTGTTTTGTCATAGTACCAAAACACTAATTGAATGAGTGAAAGAGAATTAGTTTAGTCCAGTTAAAGCTGCCTGCCGTTACTGTGAGCGAGTAATATTCTGTGTAGGAGATTGATATGCTCTGGCTGCGGGCCATACTGAGACTGGGACTGGCTTGCTAATTTAATCATGTTTTATACCGATAGTGGCCCACGTGAAGGAGAGACCGCCCGATTGTAGATGTGCGTGTCCAGTTGCCGTTGCTGTTGCTAAGTGCTCCCCTCCCTGTGACTGCATCCTATTACAGCCCATTTTGTCTATGCTGTGCTCCTAGTGTCCAGCCACAGTGAAATGAAATAAAATGTGATTCTGCTACAGCATTCTGAACTGCCGGCCAGAGCTGCTTTTACAACACAACACTTCTATAATTCATGAGCAGGCTTTTATTTAAATTATAAACAGTGACAGAGAAATGGAGGAGAGAGATGACGTCATGTTAGAAAAGGGGTAATATGTTAACATGCTGATGAAACAGAACAGGTCCCTTTCTTTTCTTTTTCTTTTTTTTTTTTTTTTAATAAATTACACTATGCTTAATCCTACATATTTTAAATGCAAAATTTCTTTATTGATTTTAATCAACTGATGAACAATATGACTTCATGGGTATTTATCAGGAATAAGTTAGGGTAACATATAATTGAATTTTTGCATGCTCTTACTTTATTCAAATAGTGATACTTTATTATTATTATTATTATTATTATCCTTTTCTAACAGTGATATCTCTACTTTGCATTATTATTATTATTATTATTATTATTATTATTATTATTATTATTATTATTATTATTATTATTATTACTATTATTATTATCCTTTTCTAACAGTGATATCTCTACTTTGCATTATTATTATTATTATTATTATTATTATTATTATTATTATTATTCAGTGTTCTATGTTGCACCTTATCACCAAAGCAAGTTCCTAGTCTGTGAATTGTGTTCACTGACAATGGCAATAAAAGCTTTTCTGATTTCTGATTTCTGATTTCTGAATTGGTCCCAGCTCTTAAGGCATAGGTTCGGTTAGGGCTAAAACAATAGAGGATTAGCCTACTCTAGGTTTTTCTAAAGGTTAACTTGGTTAATATTAGCATTTACCAACAAAATGTAAGCTTAAACCTCTACCTAAGAAATATTACTAATCCAAATTTTGAAAGAAGCTGAGATCTGTCTGGCTTTAGTAGTATTTTATCACACAAACTGGTTAAATTTGTCACTGGATATAATTATTCACTTGATATGACATTTTCCTGATATTATAACATTGCTAAAGCCATGACACCATGTACATATTTCATTTTATAAACAACAATTCCTCTCAATTTTCACTGACACAACTGCCATTTAATGTATAGCTATAATGTGATCCATGTCAGCCATTTGCAAAGACTGGAAGGTAGATAAGACAATAGAATTAAAAGGCCGGAGATGAATATCATGATGGATACGAGATGGCACCATTCCCATAGTGCACAGACAGGGATTTTAAGTAACAGAGAAGTAAGTAAATGATAGCAGTATAGCGGGACAGACCAGGGGGGTGGGGCATACGGGGGGTGTGGGGGGAGATGAGGAGGTGGTGGGGGGCAGGGAGTGGTTAAAAGCACTCTCATTTGGGACGTTAACCCGTAGACCCTCTCTGTGTCTAGTTACTCACCCACATCAGAGCAGCCCAGGGCCAGCACACAGCCATCACTTCCACTCAGTACACAGCGGATGACGTCAGGCAAAACTCCCGCGCAGAGATCAGCCTGGGAACAAAAGAACAACAGTAGCTCATGATTCAAGCAGAATAAGAACTCAGAGAGGAGAGGAGGTGGGTGTTTTGTAAAGATAAGTTCCCCTGGTGTCAAGATGTATTAGTCCCTTTGACAAAGTTGTAATCATATATTATTTGGAGCTGAAATAAATCCTCGAAGATCTTTGTCAGAGAAGATTAAACAAGATCAATTTTGTGAAACCTGTGGAGCTCAACAGGGGTCATGACTGGAATATAGAGCACACACTGAGTAAATAATAAAGTAAGAGCTTATAGTACATGAAAACAAGAGGAAATGAAAAAAGTAAGTATGATACCCTATAAGATAACCCTTCAGATAAATCCAAATGATTTAAATTACACTATAATAACCATGGTATGAAACAGATTATGGTAAACATTATGTGGCAAATAATCATTCACAAAATATGAACGTGCTCTGGGTTTGATTCCAATATTGGAAGGGGCTGTTCTATAATGAGTCTGCATGTTCTGGTTGTGTCCATAGACTGTATATATAAATGCACATAGCTAATGTGCTGACCGCCACATTCCAAGTAGGGAGTTAGCATGCAGACTCTTCCAGCTTCTACTGACCCTGGCTCCCATTGACTTACATTGGAATATTGTCAACCCTCTCGTTGTAACTGCTGCTGTGAGCCTTGTCATTTTGGTCTTAAAATGTTCATATATTAACCTGCCCTACATGATCCTGGTGTTTTAATTTCGTTATTATGACGGTTTAAAAAAATCCTATTCTTAATATAGAGACTCCTCTGTAACTGCTAGCATCACGAGCTTCATTTGACTGGAGTCTATGGTGGTGTCTGGGTTTCCTCCAGGTACCCCAGTCGTCCCTATCACCCAAACACATTCACAATTGGCTAATCCTCCATTTACTTGTGCCTGACAATGAACCATGAGAAACATGAGAAAACATTGAGGTGAAATGCATATTTTTTATTCACACTTGCCTACTATATTGACTGACATTTTCTGTATTTGGGAAACAAGCTAATTGATCATCTGTCAGTTAGAACAAAATCAAGTGTTTAATTATTTGCTCGTAGCTGCTATGTTTGTCTGTTAGGAACAGACCATGGGTTTTACTGATTGGCTAATCTACCTGTCAATCATACCCATCTGAACTTGCTGAGATAAGGCCAAGGCTTGCACATATTTGTATAGAATAGAAAGTGAGCATGGGGGCACTTCCGGCTCCATTGGCTCTCTCTCTCTCTCTGTGACTGCTGCAGTGAGCTGTGTTGTCTGTAAATAAATTCCTATTCCTAATATGGATCTTGGCTCCAAATTCACCCCTATAACTGCAGTCTATGGTAATCTTGTTTGGTCAGGTAATATAGACACTGCACGAAATTATCGTATTCTTACCTGGCTGGCATGTTGTGGGTAGGTGGCATCAAAGTTGAATGTTTTGACCAGGCTCTTGTCTCGACCCAGGGTCAGGGTGCTGTAGGGGTGGCCCTTATAGAACGGCTCCATCACTGTGACTCTTCTCCGGGACGAGTCAACCTGAAGAACTGAAGGAGGCCCTGGACTCTGAGACAGGTCTGGATTCACACGCAGCACCACCCTCACCTGTGCACAGACAGAGAGCAACAACAGGAGTTATTATTAATTTTACCCACAACAATACAGATTTTATATTGATTTTTTATTGTTTTCGGTTTATTAGTTATTATTATTATTAGTTTTATTAGTTTTTGGTTATGAAAGATTAAATGCGCTCTGTGCATAATAGCCTCTGGGTAATTCAGTGTTATCATCCCTATTGCTGCTCCTATCCCTGGGGTTTATGCAGAGTTGCAGAGACAAAATTAATGAATATGTAAAGATCAATGATATCACAGATAATGTTAAAGACTTTACAAATTAACTGAATAGGCTACTTCACTAACACCAAATGTTGAAGTATAATAAATCATTAAAAACTTTTATTAAAACGGTTTTTCAATCTATATTTACTATGTGTAGTTGTATGTATTTTAGCATGTTAGTGTGTGTGTGTGCGCGTGTGCGTGTGTGTGTGTGAGAGTTGTTTGGTTGTATGGGGTCAGGCAGCTTTGAGAGTTGGGTGGAAGGAAATGTGGGATTGTTTTTAATCACTGTAAAGCACTTTGTGTTCCGTGTTTTTTTGAATGAAAAGCGCTTTATATATAAAGCTTGATTGATTGATATTGATCAGTAGTGATTTTCATGTCTTGAAATCAGGTTGGTGCAAAGGAAAACATCATTTGTGTTATCAATAAAGACAAGTAGAGTACACCCTATCCTTGGCGATCTTCGCAGTTAAAGCTAACCACAATTCTTCTGCTACTTGCAGTGTTCTAAATATAACATTGCCATATTACAATGTATAAAATCACATATGCACTGACTGCCCATGTCTTTGGTCTTTATCTATATGTAAACATGTATTTTTTTATTGTTGGCATTAATAATCAAAACAGGCGACATTCAGCAAAGACAAAGAAACCTGAGCAGTAACTCTGAGGATTCTGGTAAATGGCAAAAAGGATTAGGATTGATGGGGGAGATGAAGACAAAGCACTTATGTGATTGGATTAGGGAGGTGGATTCCTGTAGACTCTGGGTAAAAGTGTCCTTATTCCTCAAAGACACCTGATGGAGAAGACTGGGACACCATAAAAAATACTGAAGATTTGCAGTAATAATGAAGGCTAATGTGGAGTTATGCAGAGAAATAGGCTTATGTGTGGAAAATAATCATCAACATTTTAGTGTAAAAATATATAGACGTTAAATGAATGGCACGGATGTATCTGCAAAAAGATATATAACACACACAGCTGGAGCTTCAATCCCATAGCAACGGAGTGGTTTTTGCAACTTTTTGTTTTTTGAGCTCAGTTTTTAACATCATATCATGGGATTTTAACCAACTAAGAAGTGCAGCATGTGCAGTTCAAAGGGACTGTTGGGTTGTGTGAAATGATGTTTGATTTTCCCTTATCCATGGCAGTAACTATGGTAGAAGACCTTCCAGACAAAATACTCAGAGACCTTCCAGTGAAAATGCTTAAAGGGAATGGCCCAATTCATCACCAACCGAAACACCATAGCTGAGTAAGAGTGAGGCTTTTCCTATTGTGTTTATCTGGTTCCCACCTGGACACTGCTGTGATGCTGCAGGACACAGAGGAGGCACACTGTTGGCTCTTACTCTCCTCAAACTGTCCTGAGATATGCTGACCCTACCTGACCAGTCCTTCTGTTAAACTGCACTGAGATGTTTGACTGAGACACAAAGGCAACTGAGAAGCGTCGTGGAGGCAGCAAAACTTGAATTTCCCTTGGAATCAATAAAGTATCTCTCTTTCTCTCTCTCTCTTTCTCTCTTTTTCTCTCTTTCTCTCTCATTGAATGAATGAGCTGTACACTTAGGGTTAGCCTGCTCCTGGTTTGAGTCACTGTCAAGTCTAGTCTCATTTTAGATATTAGGATGGTACTTGGAAAACCAATTATTTTCTTGTATCTGTATTTGAGTATACTGGGACACTGGAAATTAAAAATGAAATGACTCTGTTACTCTGACAATGAAACAAAACACAAACCTTCACATCAGATTTACTGTACAAAACACTAATCTGGTCAGGAGTCAGATCTGCAAGGCTTCAAATACACAGTATTGTACCAGCCAGTCCAATCATACAGGAATTATATTACACCACAATGACCTCATCTCTTCACTGACAATCTGAAAACCCAAGAGCCATTCTCCATCTGCCACACTATATCTTACTGCAAGTAAAGATTTTCTCATAATTTTCATAACTTATGCAGCGGATGGATCCCTAACTGTATTGAATAAGTGTCGAAGTAAATTTATGAGGCTAAATTATTCAAGGCAACGTTCGTACTATATGTAATGTTAGTAGAAACTGGGCAGGTGCGTCCGGGGCCTTTAAGTGTAACTCTAGATCGAACCCAGGAGTCCATCTCTGAGACAAGGGGAGGGCGGCCATATTGATCCCCCGGGCTGGTCCCAGGGGAGATGAGGGCAGCAGAGGAGAAGAACAAGATGGAGGCATTAGCCCACATTACAGTTCATCCTAAAGGAGGAGGGATATAAGATCTGCTTCAAATGGGCCGTGATTGCTTTACAGTGGCAGGAACATTTCTGTAGAGTTGTTTTGTGGGAGAGTATATCCTGTCAGACATTCTATCAGACCTAATTTATTTAATTTCAAACCTTCCATTGAGGAAATGTTATTCTTAAATTGAAATGGCCACATTACATGTCAGATCTGTGGAGAGGTGGCCCAGCTTCTTATTAAGATGCAATATTTTTTAGCCATAAAAAAATCTATAATTGAATAAATAATTGAATAACTGCAAGATAGATAAGTTTGACATCATACTGTGGAACATTCCGAGGCAAAGCAATGACATCTCTGTGGGGAAAAGCAGCAAGTGGATCCTTCACTAGAAAAGTTACATAGTGAACCTTTAACTTAAATACATTAACAAATACATTAATTTATTATGTCTTTGTTTTCCATCTGTATGTTTTATTTTGGTTGAAAGTATGCCCAAACAATTTCCTAGTCCTGTATTTACCCAAAGCATATACTCAGCCATTTGTAATTTAAGATTGATATTTTAGTTCTGATTGTATGAAGAATAATCCACAATATTTAATTTAACTCTGATTTAAAGGACATTTTAAATATGCCATTACAAAATAGATTATACCAGAGTTCAATAATTTTCTACCACTTACTGTATTATGGGTCATAGGGTCAAACGGCAAGATAACCACAAGGCTCAAATACATATAACGTTCACTAACTGTAAATATAAATAATGCTTACTATCTCTACATGGGAGAACCAATAATTGTAAAGGGGTTCAGTGATAAAAAAAAAAGTTGATTTCACATGTTACTAATGAAGTGAAATAATGTATAATGTCTTTACTTTGCTGAGTCCATAATAGAGACGTATTTCTTTGATCTAAAAAAAACCACACCAAAATCATGTTGGTGTCCTCTCAACAGGAACATGTGATTAGAGACAGCGGGAAAGACGAGCACAGCCAAAATAACTGTAGTGAACCTGCTGGTGTGAAGAAGAGGCCAAAGTCGTAGGACCATGGCTCTGTATGCAAATCACTTTTTTTCCCAAGATACAGGAAAAAAGATCCAGGATACAAATTAGGTACATTATTTTTTATACAAATGCTTATTACTTTATTGATTTATTTATAGTAAATTATTTAATAGACAGTTCCTTACTAACTAACTACTACTACTACTTACTAACTAATAAGCCTTATTTGTTATAATTAACTATGACAAAAAACTAAATTAAAATGTAGACAAGACAGAACTGGATGAAGTAGAGCTAAATGGTAAACAGTCACATTTTTGTATAGCGCTTTTCCACCTTCAAGACACTCAAAGCGCTCACCCATTCACACACACATTCATACACCAGTGTACACAGACAATGGGGGCAAGGTTGGTTAAGTGTCTTGCCCAAAGACACAATAACAGCATTCATCTGTGGGAGCTGGATCACACTGCCAACCTGTGGGTCAGTGGATCTAACTGCCCAGTGATGTTTATGTCGAGAGCGGGATTCAAACCGCCAACCTTCGGATCAGTGGATAAACTCCAACTGAGCTACTGTCAGTGTTTAAACACTTTACCTAAAGAGTGAAAAGTCCATACAGATGGATTCAGCTTCACATGACAAATTATAGTAATCTGTATTAGTGTGGGATAAGATCATATTTGGTGACTACTCCTTGTTTAGAATAGATTAATATTTATCTGATATAGTTATAGTAGTTTATAATCCTCAAACTAAACCTTGAGTAAATATGTCTTTCAGTACAGTATATAAATGTATATAATTTTATCTGGTGATACCTTGCCAACACTGGGTGAGTCTTTGGTTCTGGTGGCAGCTTGCAGCAGGCAGGAGGGGGCCGCAGGCGGGTTTTTCTGGATCACGTCTCTGAAGCAGGTGGAGAACTGAGCGGGAGCAGAGTCTGACGCATGGCCTTTTTTCCTTAGTGTCAGATTGAGCTTTTCTGCCGCTCTATAGGAAGGAGAGAGCAAGAGAGAGAAAGAGAGACGAAGGGAGAGAAAGTGAGAGGAAGTGGGAGAGTGTGAGGTAGAGGGAGGGAGGGAGAGAAAGAGAGAGGGAGTGGGAGAGTGTGAGGTGGAGGGAGGGAAGGCGGGAACAAGGGCGGGAGGGAAAGACGGTGGGAAGCCCAAGGAAACAGAGTGAGAATGTTTTGAGAGAGGCAGGGAGGGGGTGAGAGGGAGGGATAAAGAGAGAGCGAGAAAGAGAGGGGAGAGAAAGAAGGGGGAGAGAGAGGGAGTGAGAGAGAGATGGAGGGAGGGAGAGTAGGCGTGAAAGTGAGAGGAAGGGAGGCACAGGGAAATGGAAAGGGAGAGGGGAGAGAGGGAGATAGCAGAGAGAGGGCAGAGAGAAAGAGAGTGGGGTGAGAGCGAGAAAGAGATGACAGAGGGATAGAAAGAGAGAATGAGAGTGGGAGGGAAGTAAGGGGAGGAGAAAGAGAAATAGAGAAAGACAGAAAGAGAGAAAAAGGGAACAGAGAGAGTGCAAGTAAGATAGTGAGAGTGGGAGGGGGTGAGATGGTGAGGGAGGGAGACAAAAAGACAGAGAGGAAAAAACAAAGAAGAGAGACAGAGAGAGATACACATATTAACAGAGAGGGTGAGGGGGGGAGTGATAGTGAAGGATAGAGATAGGGAAGGGAAGATGAGGGAAAATAAGAGAACAATAGAGAGCAGTAAAGGGAGTGATGGAGAGAGAGAGAGAAACAGATTGGAAAAGAGAGAGCAAAAGATGGTACAGGATAGTGAAACAGAGTGAAAGAGAGAGGGAGGAGAAAAAGATGGAGAAATATTGAGTGAGCGGGAGAGAGTTGAGAGAGTTCATTTAAAACGGGATGCTATGGACACACGCTTGACTGACAGGATTTAAACATACTTAGCCAAGAAGGACATGGCTGCTGTATTGGCGATGGTCACCACTCTAGTAATATGAGGCAGTTTGGAGTTTATCTGCACCGCCCCGGCCTCACCGCTCGACTTGTCTGCAGTCTGTGGAGGAGAGAAAGCTCGTTATAGAAATTCAAAACTGTAATTGCACTTTGCACCACTCCAAAAGAGGCTATTATGACGGGAGTTAGCAAATAGCTGGTATGAGACCAAGTGGAGCATCTTTGAGTAATGTGATTGGGTTAGAGTGGTATTTTGGTACATGTGGAGTCTGCTTGTCTCAAATATGTCGTTTAAACCATACACTGTATAAAAAAAAATGGACTAAGGAAGTGTGGGGTCACCCAGAGCTTTCAGGTTCAGTGAAATGACGCTCATGATGCTCGCGGTTATAGGAACGAATTTGGAGCCAGGTACATATTAGGAAGAGGAATTTATTTACATACAGAATAGCAAAAAAACCAACACCAGGATCATGCAGAGTGGGTTCATACAAACATTTTAAGACCAAAATGACCAGCCTCACTGCAGCAGTTACAGAGGAAGGGGTGACAATTTTCCACTGTCAAGTTTATTGGGGTCGATGGAACCGGAAGCACCCCCATGAACACTTTCTATTAGGAACATGGTGGCTAGGGGGTTAGCTATGTCCATTTACACAGTCTATGGTACAAACACAGAATATAATCTTTGTATCTCAAACTGTGTTATGTGGAGCTCTCTGCAGTTTGAGTACTTGTTAAATTTTTATACAGATCTTTTGAAATGTTTTAGTCCTTTTTTTGGTTAATCATCCTTCAGCTACCTTATCCATGGCTGTCTCATTTTAAACCAATTTAGCCATAATTTAAATTTGATCTGGCCCGGGTTTAGATATTGTGGTACTACTTGAAAGGACAAATATTATTGTAGGAAATACTTAGTGTTACATTTTGAGATCATTTTGCTATTCAAAAGATATAATATTTAGTTTTAATTAGTTATTCTCTATGGCAACGGTCTTAATTTTTCATCCTTCTGAAACCCATGAATAGCTGTTGCCTGCAAAAGAAGCCGCAACAAATGATCTACCTCCTATAGCCCATCCCTCTGCCTCCTCTCACATCAACAATCCTCAGTCTAGACTGTCTGGCAGCTTTGACCTCAGTATCCTTCTTACATTCACTCTCCATCCTCTCTATATGCCCCAACCATGACACGCTGAAAAATCTTGCTATGAGAACACAAAATAACAACTTCAAACTGCATGAATTAAAAAAGAAAACGAGGCTACTGAATTTAAAGAAGAATAATATACATGGTAATTATTTTTACATGTTTTCATTGTTAAAATGGCTATTTCATATTTTTAACCCTACATGTATGACTGAGGAGTTGAAGGGCAGAGCAGTAGGCAGAGATGGGGGTAAGTGAAAAAAGTATTTTATTATTCAATTCAATTCAATTTATGCCTCAAATGCAGGACAATGCATGATTACTTAAACATGTAAACATCTAATTGAGTATTACTAATGATGGAACATAGTTATAAAATGGTTAAAAGCTCGTACATTTTTACATAATATGCCTCCTTTAAAGTCAATTCAGATTGAATGTATACCAGTTTGAATAGATTTGAAAATATATAAAATATTACCATAGTAAGTCACAAACATTGCCTTCTATTTTTTTGAAAAGTCAAAAGTCCTCAAAATGGCAGCCATGACAAAGAAAGCCATTTGACTGAAACCCATGAATATAATGCATGACCAATCTGAGGCCATGGTTCTTGACCGGAAAAAAGGTGGCTTGCCCTCTCTGGGTGGGTGGAGAGTCCCTGTCTCAAGTGGAGGAGTTCAAGTATCTTGGGGTCTTGTTCACGAGTGAGGGGAGGATGGAGCGTGAGATTGACAGGCTGATCGGTGCAGCATCGGCGGTGATGTGGTCACTGTATCGGACCATTGTGCTGAAGAGGGAGCTGAGCAGAAAGGCAAAGATCTCAATTTACCGGTCAATCTACGTTCCTACCCTCACCTATGGTCATGAGCTTTGGGTAATGACCGAAAGGACAAGATCGCGGGTACAAGTGGCCGAAATGAGTTTCCTCCGCAGAGTGGCTGGGCACTCCCTTAGAGATAGGGTGAGGAGCTCAGTCACACGGGAGGACCTCGGAGTAGAGCCACTGCTCCTCCACGTCGAGAGGAGCCAGCTGAGGTGGCTCGGGCATCTGTTCCGGATGCCTCCTGGACGCCTCCCTCGGGAGGTGTTCTGGACATGTCCCACCAGGAGGAGGCCCCGGGGAAGAGCCAGGACACACCGGAGGGACTATGTCTCTCGGCTGGCTTGGGAACACCTTGGGGTCACCCCGGAGGAACTGGAGGAAGTGTCCAGGGTGAAGGAAGTCAGGGAGTCCCTGCTGAGACTGTTGCCCCTGCGACTCGGCCCCGGATAAGCGGAAGAAAATGGATGGATGGATAATGCGTGACTGATAATAATTATGAGCTATTAGTGCTTGTATTATATTATTTAGGCCGATTTGACTGATATTTATAATATGCTATAGACTGTTTTTATTATGACCAAAAGTGTCTGCAAAATAAGGCTAGACATTAACAGTTAGCACAGTACTTGGTTAATTGAAAGGCTAGCCGGTTAATTAGATAAAGGACAGACTCATTTGTATGCTTGGTAGTATCCTGAATGAAGAGCCTCTAATGGGTGATCAATGAGATGCATTTTGGGATTGGGACAGTCAGATACTTCCCTTTTTTCTTTGGAACCAGACCAGCGTTTAAACAAAGACTTTGAGTATCCAGCCAAATCAGGCGTCAGACATGTTTAGCAGCCAGTGCAGTGCCATGGCTCTGAAGCTCAGCCAACACACACTTAATAATGCATCATCTTAACAGACCAGTCTAAATGATTATTTCACAGCACAGAATTTAATATGGAATATTAGTCAGAGGTGGAGAGAGCAGACATTTTATTGTATTGTTAATTCAAAACAATATCAATGTTAAATGTATGTTAAAGTAGGTTAAAGTTTCTATATTATGCTAAATTGATTCTTGTGAGCTTCAAGCCATTTTAAAATGTCGTTATCTCATCAAAAACATACCTGGAGTTGTGTTTTGTTTCATTCACACATGTCTGAGTAATTCTTTATTACTATACCGTCTATCTCCAAAGCTCAGAATGCTCTGTTCCACCTTATGGTGTCATATAGCAGTAGTTTTAAAGTTAACAGCTACCTTTTACCTTTTGTTTAGTAGAGACTGGCGATTCTATGGCTGAAAATGTCTAAATGATCCTAGAGAAGATGTATGGAGTTCTAAAATACAGTGGAGCATTTCCTGGATTGGCACATGACATCACAAAGTGGAGCAGAGTGTTTTCTGTCCTAAATATGCAGGGTTTGTGTTTTGAACAACACAGCTCCAGGTATACTGTGATGAGGAAAAAGCATTATAACAAATCAGAAAATAGTGTCAAAAGTATTATTCTTCAAATAATTTATGTAAATATAATCTATTAGTATCCACCTCTGACTACATTTCTTGTCTTCCAAGAAGTGACTTCATTTTCAACCCAGACATTGGCTATTGGACTTCCCATGACCCAATAATAAAGGAGATCTCAGAGCCACACTGACGGCACTGAGGCTGTAACAGTGCATCTGCTTATAGTGAATCAACTTTAATGTCTGTCTGCCGTTATCTAAGAGAACAGTGTCTGCTACTGTATGTATGCTTGTTTTTATGCCACTCGCCATTGTTTTAGAATGAGAAGAGTGGAGTCGACTGGGAAAAGTAGCTAAAGTTCTGAAAGTAATATAGGACATATTATTAAGCAAATTTGAATCTTGCAAGCTTCAGGCCATGTTATAATGTTGTTAACTCACCAAAAACATACTTGGAGCTGTGTTTTGTTTCATTCACACGTTTGAGTAATCCTTTATTATTAGACTGTCTATATCTCCAAAGCTGAAAATGCTCTGTTCCACCTTGTGATGTCATGAAGCTGTAGTTTTCAAGTTAACTGCTACCTATTTACCTTTTGTTTAACAGAGATTGGTAATCCCTGGTCTGAATTCATCCAAATAATTCTAGTGAAGGAGTATAGAGTTTAAAAACACAGTGGAGCACTTAATGTATTACCACATGACATCACAGGTGTTTTCTATTTGAGGGAAGAACTCAACCTAAATATGCAGGATCTGTGTGTTAACCAGGTGTGAAAAAACAAAACACGACTCTGGTATATTTCTGATGAGGAAACAACATTATAACATAAATCAGAAAACAGCCTAATATGGGCCCTTTAAGGTGAAAGATTCAGATGTAGTCTGGACTCTGGTTGGTGAATTCATCAGTCAATGCCACACAACAGTCTTGAATCCCATTGTAAAGTCATAATATATTTTCTGCTTCTGTCTGGCCTCCTTTTGTTCTAGCCTAATGCGTCTATCTGACTCATATATGTATTGATTCACTTTAACTTTGGACCAGTCTGGGCAGTAATGCATTCTTTTGTATCTGATCCAACGCTCCCCATTGTTAAGGCTGAATCTGATTTAATAAGATGTTTTTTATGGATATCACATAAATTACAAATGCCCCAAAGACAATAATAAGATATGGCTAATGGACATCACATAGATAATGCACAATATTGAAGAAAGTGTTTTTATAAGCATTTAGTAAACATTTTCCTCTTTCTAAAATGGTCCACGCGTCTAATAATAATAATGCATTATTGTATGTATTAATGCACTATCATCTTATAGTTTTTCCAGTCACTCAAAGTCGCTTTATAATTCAGCGCATTGGGGGTGGGGGGTAAATTACTTCTATAGCCACAGCTGCCCTGGGGTAGACTGACAGAAGCGAGGCTGCCAATCTATACCACTGCTCCCTTCAACTGTCACCGATTACTTACACACCACATTCATACACAAACAAGTGTTCTGCCCAGTGGCAGCAGGCAGAAGTTTGGTGGCCAAATGCTCAAAATAAACTTTATTCATCTAGAAGAGAAAGCCAAGTTGTAATTTCAAGTGCCCATATTACGCCGTTTTCTGATCTATCTCTGGTATATTTAGGCACCTTGTGATGTCATGTGGTAATACAGGAAGTGCTCCTGTGTTTAAACTCTATCTTGACTAGAATCATTTGGATGAGTTTAGCTCTGGAATGGCCAATCTCTGCTGAACTAAAGGTAAAATCACATCACAAGGTGGAACAGAGCATTTTGAGCTTTGGAAATGTAGACATCCCAGTAGAGCAGGATTACTCAAACAAGTGAATCAAACAAAATAAAACTCTGGGTATGTAGAGGTAGCAAAGTATTAACATGGCTTAAAGCTCACAGGAGTCAATTTTGTGTGATATAACAATTACAGTTTAATAGGGCATTAATCTTGCAATCACACTCATACAGGCAAGGTGAATGAAGTGTCTTGTCCAAGGACACAGGTTTATGAATTGAGATATGGTCAGATTTGAACCACCTATCATGGACTACTGTTGCTCAAATAAATTTGTAATATTACCATCCACAATATCACAAAAACATGCTTTTTCTATCAATTATAACAATTTTTATTGTATGAAAGGGGGTTTAACACATGTACATCTACAGATAAGACAAAAAGAATATTACTCCTGATTCTGTGTGGTAGCCTATATATATTATAATAGCAGCCTATAATTATCTCCAATAAAATCACAATGTTACTTCATAGATGTTCAGTGTCTTTTTATGTGGATAAAATCAAAAGGACAAAAGGGCACTGTCATGGACATTAGCATATGCTAGCACCCAGATGCAATTTTTTTTTTTTTAGTTGCGTTTTCTTCTTGGATTTTATGACATATATAAGACATAATTTTATGACATATATACTATTTATGACATAAATAGTAAAGAGTATACTAGTACCCCCTAACAAAAAGGCTTTTACTCGAATATCTAAAAACTGTCCCAGTTGAATCATATTATATTACTACAATTATTAAAATCCATGGCCAACAGTGGCTTTTAAAACTCTATATTCAAATGCATTCAATCTGTTCCACAAGCTGCAGCCATAATGGATTACAGAACAGAGCTGTCTTCACCTTGAATGGGTCTGTAACCTTTTTATTGGGGACTTGGGGCAGGCGCTTCCATCACAGTAATGCGTATCTCTGTTAAATATCTCCATCCCCCATATTGATCACAAGTGCTTTTTGACTGGCCAGCTTTTTATGACAAGGATAATTCATGACCCAATTCTATTCCATTAGCAGAAGTAGTTTTAAACAACGTGTACACTGCCACAGGAGCTAAATAGACCTGGATTAGCACCCATGAATCACTGCCCGTAAAGATGTACTCTGTAGTGGGATAGCTTGTTAAAAGGGGGTACATGGGTGGGCTAACATATTAGCAACATTGATTTAGTGATAAGCTTTTTACCTGATGGCGAACGCGTGGAAGAGTTGATTTAGAAGACACCAGCTGTTTCTGCTCATCCACCCAGCGGTCCATGTCACGGTGAGGGGACTTTGCACCCCTCCTTCTCAGCGTTTGGGGTGTCCTTTGTGGGGTCTTGGGACTGGAGGGTGCCCTGGTGTTCTGGGGGCTACACTGGTTGCGGAGTGGGCTGTGGGTTCTGCTTCGAAAATGATGCAATGTCCTGGTGAAGTCTCTGGATGGTCTGTCCTCATATCTGGTCAATGTTGAATCCAGATGTCCCAGTAAAGTCGCAGAGGGTGAGGGTGTTCCAAAAGAAGGTTCGAAGGGGGGGCGAGTTGGGACCTGACCCCGGTTAAGAGCCAAAAAGATGGCTTCCTGTTTGAGATCATTCACAGTGGTGCCACAGGTGCTGCATTCGCCATGTTCCCAAGAATCTGTAGGCCGGCTATGGATGCGCAGGTTGTCATGGAGAAAGGATGAAAGATCACTGGAGTCCTGCAATACATGAAATTTAATCAGATCAGTTTTCACATTCTTGTTTATTTATTTGTAAAGGGACAGCACGTATTGGCTGATTTCCATATTCAGTCCCTCGGCAGGTTGATGTCAAACAGTCTACAGGACAGGAAAAAGTAGAGCAACAATCACACAAAAGTAAATGTTACACCAGCACACTCACTATACGTACAATTGTAAGGACAAATGCTTTTGGAGTGCTTTTGTGGTAAAATGAAATCTACAAAAGGTAAAAATTACTACCTCCTCAACTGTATATTCTCTATGGTAGACAAAGGTTATTTACACATATTATTAGTTTTGCTGTATTTACTGACAATCCATAACACACATAAGTCATTGTTTTACATTTTTGTTTAGTGTAACACAGAATATTGATCTAAAACTGCTTAGAATGAAGGACATTACAGGATTACCGTACTCAAACATGCATGAATCACTCAGCTCTGAGTAAACTCACAATGAGCAAAAACCATTACAACAATGGTTAAATCTCAATTATGCATAATTGCTTTATTATGTCTTTAAATATAGAGCCTTTCTTCCTCAATCACAAATTAGTCCTGGTCTAGAGCTGGTTTAGTCCTGGACAGGTTTAGATGGTGTTGCTTATACTTCCTTAAGTCGTAGTCCTTTTTTTTTTACTTTGTAAGTATTTAATATTATAGTATTGCCACTACTTTCACTAAAATATAATTCATCTGTTGTCTTATCTCATTTTTAGACAACTATACAGAACTAATATAGAAGGACTGT
The DNA here is from genome assembly GCA_029959045.1 of Taenioides sp. WSHXM2023. NCBI lineage: Eukaryota > Metazoa > Chordata > Actinopteri > Gobiiformes > Gobiidae > Taenioides > Taenioides sp. WSHXM2023. The sequence goes on along the minus strand of CM057103.1, from coordinate 10,509,096 downwards.
AACATTTCTATAAGCAAAGCTCCTCAAACCACTTTCTCTTTAAGCTCTCCTTGTGTCTGTTACCTCACATGTGTTATATTATGGAGCACATGACAGCAGCTATCATTTCTTGCTGAGAAAAACAAGACAGATGATGCAAATGTAAAGTGAGTCATTGTGAGGCACAGCAGGCGATTTTAGCACTTAGCGAAGGAATCACAGACTCGGGCCTATTGATTAATACCACCGCTATCATTTTAGCATAGCATGTACGCACAGCAAGTGAGCTAAAAGGCATTGAAATAGGTCATATCAGAATCACTGTTGAATAAAGAATCGAATAATTAAGAAACAAAACAATGTCAAAATGATAAGGAATGCTATGAGAAGACTATCCATATTTTTAAAAGATATATACTCTATATATACACTATATAAAAATGTTGATTCTTAAAGAGGTGGTATTTTATTTCTATGGGGTATTAATTGCTAAGACATAACATTAGATCACCATGTTACCCTTTATTGTTTTGAAAATGCTATATTCATCTGACACAATGTATTAACATGCATTACCATTACATTTTTTTAGTATACTGTATGTCACATTGAAAATAGATTTAAGTTTAATTTTGTTCTTAATTTCCTGTCAATTTAACAATAAATTCATAATGGAACCAACTATTTTTAATTCTTGTTTGACCACAAAGGAAACTAGCATATAGAATCTTTTTGTAGCCTAGATTAATAACACTTTGGAAATTCTTACAATTATTCTTCTGAAATTAAGTGTAAAATCAATGAACCCTGATATCCCCATATGCTCCAGTAATAAAAATAATTTGTTCTGAGTTTTATTCGCTGTTGAAGTTATGACCTAACCCTGTTTCTCTCTATGTAAAGATGTCAGATTGTGTTTGGCCAGCCCAATGCTTTCCTTGAGTGCCCCTTCAGTGGATCAATGAGAAGCTGCCAACACAGTGCCAGTGACCCATACTGCCCCAGAGGAATACTGCACTTCACACTTAGCTCAAAAACACATCCCAAATCCAAAAGGACAAAACAGCATGACTACATTAGCATTACTACTGCTTCAGATGACTCTCAAATGACATCAACCATACAACAAATGGAAAACGTTCCAAATAGGAAGTGAGCATGGAGGCTCTTCCGGCTCTATTGACTTTACATTGAAAAACACTGCCCCTCTCTCTGTAACTGCTGCAGTGAGCCTCGTCATTTTGGTCTTAAGATGTTTGTATTAACCCGCTGTACATGATCCTTGTCTTTTTATTTTGCCATTTTGTCCGTAAAAAAATTAATATTCTTAATATGGAGCTTGGCTTCAAATTCGCTAGCATCATGAGCTTCATTTGACTGGAGCTGAATGCTGTGGGTGACGTCACACTTCCCTTAGTCCACTTCTTTATACAGTCTATGACATCAAAACATTCTAAATGCCTATCATGTTTAATTAGAAGTGAAAATACATAAGATGGTGTTATATTGACTAATTACTGTGATCAGGTACTACATTGTGGATTTACCTATTGGATATTTTATTAGTTTATCTATAGATATGAAAAAAGCTCCAGGCCCTCAGAGTGTGATATTATCTTATTCAATTTGAAAATGCCTATATTATTATTATTATTATTATTATTATTATTATTATTATTATTATTATTATTATTATTATTATTATTATCATTATTATTAACATACTTTCAACTAATCGCAAAAATGGTTATCGTATTATATAGCTTGTTGATACAATGATACAATGATACAGGTCTGTTATTTTATGTTTTTAAGATAAATCAATAAGGTTAAAAAAATAAAAATGTCAAAGACTTAACTGGAGTGGTTTGTATATAGGAAATGAAAATGGCTATACCACTACCACATCATTGGCATTTCATTATGTTGCAATATTTCAATGAAATGAAAAGCCAATATTCAACAGACACCAGCATTTAGTTACACCAGCTTCAACTTTTACTATATATATATAAGGACAAATGCAACAACACTAGCCAATTTTTCTTTTAACATGTTGACAAAATATTCACTTTTGACTTCTCATCCACTAACATAATGCCATGATGAACAAGCATAGCAATTTATGATTTATGTTTTTAATAGTCTATATCTTTAAAAAGAACCCAAGAAGTACAAAAGAAGACAAAAAGAACATTGTTGGATTTATTCATATGTTGTTTGCATCATGTTACTTTAATAATTATTGCATTTGTGATTTACTGTTTATAATTAATATTGCATTCCAATATAAGCCTTAATTAAATATCATATTGGAGTTCTCTTGCCCTGTGGCTACAGACAGGGGTGCAGGCATTTTAGAAAGGCCTTCCCCCACCTTTTAACTTGTGGCCCATCTGGATATAAATATTCTATCAACCATATGGCAACTACTGTAGACCAAAGACTTTTCCATCTCACCCAGACTGCAAGCCCATATTAGAGATGATATAGTGAAAGTGGAGCCATTTTTAAAAAAAGTGAATCAATAAAAAAAACCTGCCGTATCAGGTTTCCACTGACCATCTTAGTGGCCACAAGATAGCATTATCTCGCAACACTGCACAGCTCTGGTGTGTGGTCTGAAACACTACTGGTGAACATTGTTTTCAAGAAGAAGACTAAAATAAATGGTATTTTCTCAGACTGGACAGTGGAGATGACAGAGCTGTTAAGATGAAATATTTATGCCCATTTGAAACCACGCGGAATGGGTTAGCGTTAGCAGTGGGTGATAAATGCACATGAGTGTTTAGACATGGCTCTCAAAGGCAGCATCAACACTCCCTCATGAACAATAAACACCTCTTTATTGTCTTAAATGATAGTATGAAAAATGTTCAGTACAATTATTATGGCAATTTGGTGGCGGTAAAATGCACACCGGTCAATACAGGTAACTTGGGTTGTTGTTTGATACTAAAAAGTCCAATTGATTACCAGATGATTGAGAATAGAGAATGGGAATCCAATATTCAAAATCTCTATTGTTCTACAGTGAATAAAATATAAAATAAAATTATGAAATCAAATGGATGTTAATGCATGTTTAATATTACGATATTCTGCTTGCCACAATGTTGTACTTTATCATCTTGACGCCTTTTGTATCTCAACTCCATTAGCCTGCACAAGTATTTGGTTGAATTTAGGTCTATTTTGGAACAGTTATTTATCTTGATTTTTGATTTCATATTTCTGTTCACCTGATAATCCTGAACTTTGCATTGCAACTCTGGAATTTCCCAACTGTGGGACAAATAAAGGTTTTCTTATCTTAACGCTATCAATAATTTTCTGATCAATGATAATGTTGTTTGCTCATCACAAACATACCTGGAGTTGTGTTTTGTTTCATTCACACATGTTTAATACACAAACCCTGCATATTTAGGTTCTTGGTTCTTCTATCAAACTGAAAACACTCTGTTCCACCTTGTGATGTCATGAGGTAATACAAGAAGTGCTCCACTGTTTTTAAACTCCATACACCTTCACTAAAACCATCTGGATCATTTCAGCCCTGGAATTGCCCATTTCTACTTAACAAAATGTAAAAGGTAGCAATTAACTTGAAAACTACCACTTCATGACATCACGAGATGAAACAGAGCATTTTCATATTTGGGGATGCAGACAGCCTAATAATCCAGGATTACTCAAACGTGTGAGAATGGAATAAAACACAACTCCAGATATATTTTTCAGGAGGTAACAGCATTATAACATGACTAAAAGCTCACAGGAATACATTTTACATGATATAGGACCTTTAAATCAAGCTATAGTTCATGCCAGCAACTATGGGCATTACACCCTGGTCTGTATCTATGGTCTCACAAATCAGATAGTCCATGTGGGGTTCCTTGGAGTACTCACACAAGCTTCCGCCCACAGTCCATTCAACAGTCATTCATGAACACATCTCACATCTCATGCACGTCATTTGGATTACGTTATTGAAACTGATACTGGTCTCTGATTGGCTTATAACTATTGCTTTTGGCTCAGGAAATCTTTCTGCAAGAAAATGTGACCTAAAGCTATGCACAGCAATTTTAGTTATACTTTGGATAGAATTAGCTCAGAAAAGATTTGTACATCTTTTCTAAACATTTATTAAAGGTACACTGCCGCTGTATCCTTGCCTGCTTGCCTCCACTGAGATGTTATTTCTTTGTCTGGAATGATCCAAGTAAACAATGAAACCAGACCAAGTTACAGGTCCGATGTGTGAAAAGACGAGGATGCATGTTTTTCACGTTATGTTTGAGCAATGAAAACACCAAAAATTTAATTAATACAAAATAGTTATGTTAATTCTATACAGGCAAAGCAATCACATCCCCATGAAGACAAGCTGGTCCGGACCTTCCTCCAGAAATATTACATAGTGCACCTTTAACACATGCACTATCCAGCTAACTCTTTGGTTATTTGGCATACAAGTTGTAATTTGATATTTTCAGCATTGAATAGTAACAAGGAGCAAGGCAATACCACTATGGCAGTATTTTTAGTGAAATGACTCAGTGCGTAATTACCATACTAACCTTGCATGAAAACTGTTGATGAACCGCCAGACTGAGAGCTTGTTTCTTCAGCCCCAGTAACGTGGTGGAGCACTTCTCACAACAGGTAACTTTCTGTTCGGCCCGCCCGAGGCCAGTCAGCGCCGATACCGTGCTCCGACATAATGTCCCGGTACCGTACGACATATTGGCTCCTCGCTCCCCAACTCCGTATCCAGGCAAGGACTTGTAGGACGATCTCTGGCACATCGTATTCCTAAGTGTGTCGTCTCTGGAGCCCTCGGGAGCCGGGCGGAGTGCGGAAAAGTCACCGTGATGCTGCGACTGTGTGTCCTTGGATTTGGGACATAGGGAAGAAAAGGGTTTTACGCACGATCAAACGTTGAATTAAGTGGCACCATGATACCAACTAGAGTGAAAATGCTTCTCTTAAAGTATAAAATAAACGACTTACCCAAGCTGTACCTCTAACCAAGCCGGGAAATCTCTCTCCTCTTCCAGTCAGTGATGACATGATAACTTGTTAATATTTAAAAACATATCCGAACAAAGGCAGTGATAATTTGGAGGTAACGCAAATGCGGCCAAGTGAATAAAAGGAAAAAAGATCCAGCACATGTTTAGGTTAGAGGAAGAGTAGAGGAATACGACAAAGCTGTGGTGAAAGGAGCAGAGATGAAAGTGTCGGGAAGAAGTGAGCGCACAGAGGAGCGTCTCGTGGTTGGGGTGTGTTCAATGCGCACCGCTAGAGGGCAGTAATTTCAGGGGTGTAAAAAAACAATGATTGTAGCCTATTCTGAGATATATATTATTACTTTGTTTTGCTTCTGCACACTAAACTAAGGCCATCTATTGAGAAGCCCATAGCTACAATTGAAATGTGGCAGATTGCCTTTTACATAAACAATATTTTTGAGCTACAGGGTCTTAAGAGAAATTTCAAAAGACCAATAAGTCCAATATAGGTTAGTTGAAGCATCGAGAGAGCAAACAATCTGATACATAAACTAAGTTTGTCTTGTATTAGTATAAGCTAGGTTGTGATTATACATCCAAGCTTTTCCATTGTTCACCAACAATCATAATAAAGCACTTGGCCCATATGAGACAATCATGAATGTTGATGACTTTATTGGACCCTTTGTTTGCCTTTCACTTGCTCTGCGTAGTTTTCCCTTAACCTGTGACTGTATAGTGAGATCCATCTGAAACTTTTCATTTTTTTTGTTCAGTGACTAGCGGGCTATTATCTATAAAGTGTCTCCATCTGGTGGCTGAAAACTACAAACACAGGACATAACAAGCCTGTTTCTTTTTGATAGACTTCTTCTCAACCTTCACAAAAAACCACCAGGCCTATATGGATCATATGCAGTGATTGCATTTCTGAACTCACAAAGCTGGTGCCCAGAATGCATGTGTGAAATAGCCTAGAGATTACAGGCGTGCGTATATTGTAAGAGTTAGAGATTTCCCATATTCAACTTTTTCCCCTATTTCATTGCTTCATTCATTCAGCGATGTTATTATTGCACTAAATATAAAGCTCTAATTCATCTTTTTCACATGTAGGTTTCGTACTTTTGTTCACGTGTTTTGCGACAGATGGTCACTGGTCAATGGGCTACTTTACCCAGCTGCACAGTTCTGAATGTACTTACGGTATTTGTCCAATGTTTCCATGGATGTTCCTCCCCCACAGCCAGGCTGAAACTGCTGCTAAACCCCCTACAACCTATGAGCGAAACCCAGTGCGCCTCTCTCTGAGCACTACGGTAGCTGCCATGCTCCTCCCCCACGTCGCTCTTTAGCCGGGCGCGCAGTCTCTCAGCGGTTTCACTTTGGCGCACGGAGGAACGACATCGAAAAAACGCCGTCCGCTTATTTATTTACCATTTTGTAACTTATATTTAACCCACTCCGCTCTGAACCTTTACGATGAGTTCAATCAACGTCAAGAAGCTCAAAGTAAACGAACTGAAGGACGAGCTCAAGAAGCGTAATCTCTCCGACAAAGGACTCAAGGCCGAGTTGATGGACCGCCTGCAGGCCGCGTTGGATCAAGAGGCCCTGAGCGACTCCCCAGCCCCGGACGAAGGCTTTGCCCAGACCGAAGCGGACCAGGAGGGCATGGGAGAGGAAGAGGAGGGCGACGGGGCGCTGGAAGAAAACATGGAGGCAAATGAAGAGGAGCCAGAAGAGGAGTCTGAGAATGATGGCGACGGTGCTGCGGATGAAGAGATGGGTGAGGAGGAAGAGGAGATGGACCCTGCAGTGAAGGCTGAGGAGGAGGAGGAAGAAGAAGAAAAGACTGACGCTTTGGAGGGTGAGCCAGAAGACCAAGAAGGTGAGTGCTAAAATAAGATTTTGCTCTAACCAGTGGCTTTGTAGCGAGATGAATCGGCTGAGAGTCGTTTTGAGGCGTTGCTGTACACAGCAGACAGGGCGTCCATGTTGAGTTTATGTGTGACCTCGTTCCGTTAGGCTCTACTATCCTCAGCTGACACTGTTAGCCGCGGAGCTAATCCTTGCTAGCATCATTCATTTTGGCTAAACATTATACTAGCGTAAGTCTGACTGAGCTTGGTAGGAATGGTTAATGGTACATATTTGGTTTTTGTTAGCCAGGTAAATACACGTTAACAATGAGATGTTTGGCGTCGGTTTGTGTACAGTGTTATTTTGATTTGGTATGCGAATTAGCTAGCACGCTAGTTAGCGGTTCTTTGTGTCTTTGAGGTAATGCTAATGCTAATGGTTAGCCAGATAGCCATTTCAGCGGTTTCCTAGGACATTTTTCAAAATGGATGTGCGAATGACTCATTATTATGCCAAAATTAGGTTAGTCGTATACATATTTAAGCTGTTAAATAACTCGTAGTCCCTGTTTTCCCATGATCAGAATGGCCGATCTCTGGCTAATTGAAAGTAATTGCAGTCCTTGGGATCCTCCTGAAATGGCTGAAAGGAAATCGCACATGCGCCGCTGTGTCATAACGCGTGGTTTGATCGCTGTTTGTTTGTAGTTAACGAGGCTTGGGTTTCAACTTAAGCAAGGCAAACGTAGCTGTGGGGATGGGATACAAGCAATAGGTTACTTGCATGTCGCTTTTGACTCCGTAGTACTTAAAAACGGATTATATTGCCCTTTTGATTACCTTTTTTAAATTTAGTCTAGATTCAGGCCCCACAAACATTGTCAATGTTTTCATGGACCAGCCTACAATGTAATTATTCTCTGGCCATTTGTTGGACTGATTGAATGACTTTGTTTTGTTCTAATTACATTACGAGGTGTTACCTCTTTTCATCTATTTCATGGTCGATTCTGTAACTAATGACCGGGCTTTGTGGGCTAAACTCCCACTGCCAGTCCGACCTCTTTCACTCAAAAGGAACACCTCATTCTATATCTTTGTTCTATTTTCAAAGGGGATGCGGACAAAGACACGAATGCTGATCAGAAGAATAAGAAGGGTGTTAAGAGACGCCGGGAGGAACATGGAAGGGGCTACTTTGAATTTATTGAAGAAAACAAATACAGCTGGTAAGGATGGGACAGAGCCAAATGGCCTTCAGCATCCCTGAAGTGCCATCCGTAGCTTTGTTGCAATGTATTGGCTTTAAGTGCCAATGCACTCACATATACATAAATATATAACAAGAGGAAAACCCTCACTTAAATGTAAACATTTTTGAATAAGTTGATGTTGACATGTTTTGAGGGTCATCCCTGACTATTCAAAGCCTTACCATTTACCTTTCCAGTGCCCTGTCATTTTGTCTTAACTGCATTCTGTAGCAGAAGTGCATCTATAAAGTATGACTGCTCATTTGTTCCTCATTAAAATGTGTAAAAGTCAGTTCTGTCCTCAAGGATAAATTAAAGCTGCTCAAACAGTTAGAAGAAAATCAGCAGCTGTGCACTTGTGGATGAAGGGTGGGCTGGGTAGGGTTAGAGAGGCGTGGGTGGAGGGGTCTACAGCTGCAGGGAACGACATAGATGCAATCTCTAGTTTTGCCACGTCCTGGAGGAATCCGCTACCGATTGCTCATCGTTCGCCTCGCAATGGTCTTCAATGTTTTTGTTATTGTTGTATGCCGTGCAGTTTGTTGTTTTGCGCGGATGTGTGTGTGTTTAAGTTGCTCTTCTCTCTGTACTGGAGAATGGTTTGCTGAAATGTATGAATACAATTTCCAATTTTGTATTTATTTTTTGTCATTCCTGTAAGGATCTACTGTTGAACAAGAAAATCCGTTTTTGAAGAGATTTGTTTTTGTCGTAGAAATGGTCATACTAACCAACTCATGAAAGACTGTAATGATTTTCTTTGAAAATGTATTTTGAATCAATGAAGCAGTGTCCACTTCAAAAGATACAAGGAGCAGCTGCAGCAACATAACTTAAGGACTGCACAGTATTATAACGTTATTCATGGAATGTATTTCTACTTATGACTGTTTGTAGTACCAGCACAAACTTTCTGAATCTTTTTGTACAAACAGTCAACACACCTGGTATACCAAGGAATGAGTTGGACTTGTATTAAATTTAACAGTTATTATTTTTTAATTAATCCACCACACTGGAGGTAATGAGGTTAGTGGAGGTGTTTCAGTGTTGTAGTGTCTGTGTGTCTGATCTGATGTTGTAGATTTCCATGGATGCTGGAGGTAAGTGCTCCACAAGACTTTAACCCATTTTCTTTTAAACCTCTGCTATAAACGTCTTTGAGCCAAAGCATCTCCCATCCATTTGAAGCTTGTGCGTTGACGTCTCTCTCATGGCTCTGATGCCTCTGTTTCAGGGCTTCATTCAAGTCCCCTGTCCCCCCTCTGGAGGAAGAGGATGAAGAGTTTGATGACACTAAAGTGTGCTTGGACACCTGTAAGTCAAAGACCATAGCATTTAGTTTCAAGTTAATACTGTGAAGTAATATTTATATTTGTGCTTCAGACAACTGTGACCTGCACTTCAAAGTTTCCAGAGACCGCTACAGTGCCTCCTCTCTCACCATGGAGAGCTTTGCTTACCTCTGGGCTGGAGGCAAAGCCACTTACGGTGTGAACAAAGGAAAAGTGTGCTTTGAGATGAAGGTATTGACATTTGGTCTCATTCATTTAAAAAATACATTAGTTTGTTGTACATAATATCCTTGTATGTTCTTCAGATCACTGAGAAGATCCCTGTTAAACATGTTTCCAGTAAAAACATGGAGATTCATGATGTGCAGGTCGGCTGGTCCCATGCCACTGGCACACTGCTGCTCGGTCAGTATTACACATATTACTCACTGTATTCAAGTTGGCTAAACCCATTTGATTCAGATATACATGCTATTGCACGAAATAAGAATAATATGTTAATGTATCAGACACACTTCTGTAAGAACCATAACCTTGTGCAGGTGAGGAGGAGCACTCTTATGCTTATTCCGGGAAAGGCAAAAAGACCACCAACTGTGTGACTGAGGACTATGGAGAAACCTATGATGAGAACGATGTCATCTGCAGCATGATTGTAAGAATTGACAGCTCCTGCATTTTAACTGGGCAATAGGATTTTAAAGCGACACATTTTTTCCTGTAGGATTTTGAAGGTGCAGATGTGGTTATCTCTTATTCCAAAAACGGAGGAGAGCCAAGTGTTGCATTCACAGTCCCCAAAGAGAGTCTGAATGGAAAGGCCCTTTTCCCACATGTCATCTGCCACAACTGTGCCGTAGAGTTTAATTTTGGCCAGATGGAGACTCCGTACTTTCCTCAGCCAGAGGGCTACACTTTCATGCAGCAGGTTCCTGTGAGCCAGAGGATACGTGGACTCAAGGGACCTCAGACTAAGGCTGACTGTGAGGTAAGAAATCAGCAGTTGTCAATGTTGTTAAATCCTTTGTATTGCTCAGCATTAAATTGTGACACTTGCTTAGATCATTGTAATGGTTGGCCTGCCCGGCTCTGGAAAAACCACCTGGGTGCAGAACCATGTGCAGGAGAATCCTGGCAAATTCTACATCCTGGGCAGTGACACCATTGTGGAGAAAATGATGGTAAATGCTGGATTTTCTGTAGAAGGATATTCTATTTTGAAATGTCTCATTTTAGTGTTACTCTTGTGATTATTATTATTATTATTTTTTTTTTATTCAAACAGCTCAACAGCCTGAAACGCCAGTCCAAAGATGTCTCCAAGCTGGTTGGGATTTCCCAGCGTGCACCACTCTTTCTAGGGAAGTTCATTGAGATTGCTGCTCGCAAGAAGAGAAACTACATTTTGGATCATGTAAGCAGTTTACTTTTTTTGCTTTTGTTTATGGCATTCTCTTGGTGTCATTTGCAATGGTGTGAACTCCCTGCAACCATAACTCTTAATATCAGTCACTAGGTAGTTCTAATATTTATTATGTATATAAAATAATTATTTCTTTTACCAGACAAACTTGTCTGGCCCGGGTCAGAAGAGGAAGATGTGCCTGTTTGCTGGTTTCCAGAAGAAGGCTGTGGTGGTGTGTCCCTCAGACGAGGACTACAAGCAAAGAGTCCAGAAGAAAGTGGAGCTTGACGGCAAAGAAGTGCCTGAGCATGCTATGCTGAAAATGAAAGGTACAATGCATCAATAATCAGGGTCATTATTCACGTAATGTGAATTCATGGAGTCGCCGCATTCTGGCCTTAATTGATCTGATTGAATTTAATTCATCTTTTCTGTGCAGGGTTCTTCTCATTGCCAGAAGAGGGCGATAGTTTTAGTGAAGTGATCTTTGCCGAGCTGCCAAAAGAGGAGGCCACAAAGCTGCTGGAACAATACAAAGAGGAAGCCAAGAATGTCCTGCCCGCAGAGAAGAAGCCCAACCAGGGCAGCACTGTGCCAAAGAGGGGTGGCGGCCAACGTGGAGGGAGGGGCAAGAATCAGTTTGGACGTGGTGGGCCAGGACCTAGAGGACACGGTGGGCGTGGAGGCTTCCAGAACAGAGGGGGCTTCAGAGGCCGTAAGTCACTGTCCTCAGAATCTTCTGATATATTATGCTGTATCTAAATGTAAACTCTCAAACTGTTTGCAGTTCCTGGACCTCGTGGTGGCTTCAGTCGCCCTCCCCGTGGTTTCCTGCCACCCCCTGTCTTCAGAGGAGGCTTCCCGAGCCGTGGAAACTTCTCTCGTGGTGGAGGTCCTATGCACATGGGTGGCTCTCCCAGGGGTGGTCCTATGAGGGGCGGTATGGGTCCCAGAGGGGGTCCTATGAACCGAGGAGGTCCCATGAACCGAGGCAACATGGGCAGAGGAGGACCCAGCATGAACCGCGGGGGCAACAGGGGGCATCCTGGAGGGGTAGGTGTCAACTGGAGTAAACTATGCTGCAAAAATACTACAGTAACTCATTAAAATCAAATTACTACTTCAGCATCTTAAAAAACTGTTCAATTCTTTTTCCAGTTTCAGCAGAGAGGAGGTGGTGGTAACCGTGGCAACTTTGGCAACAAAAATGGAAACTTTGGTGGAAACCGGAACAGTGGGAACAGGAATGGCATGGACAAGGCTCAGGCATTCAACCAGAGCTGGCAGCAAGGGGTAAGGCAGAGTCAAGTCTTTACACAAGAGAATGCTGACAAATTTAAAATTTGATCGATCAACTGATCAAAATTGAGAAGTTTTTGGTATAGATTTTTCTTTGTATTTGGTAACAGGAATTACACTCTACACAATACACACACCCTAAACAATATTATGGAATAATTCATAATTTTTTACACTGTTAAGGCTTTCTTTGGGACACACAAGCAGAAGGACCTTTTGTAAAATGCAGTGGTTTAGTCTTCAGACCAAGGACCAAGGGAATGTGATGTGTAACTATGTGTTCTTGAACCCAACTTTAATTCCACACCACCCCCATCCCCCAAAATCATTTAACTTGTGTGCACTTTTGTTCAAGTTTTAATTTTGTACTATCTTGGCTTATCTTGGCTATCCTTTGTCTTGTGTGCAGTTCTGGAACCAGAAGCCCTGGAGTCAGCAGTACCAGCCTGGTTATTATTAGGACTTTGTTCAAACGGACTGGTGGCCCAAAGTGACACCCATCTCTCGCCACGGAGCACCCTCTAAAACCGCTTTTTATTTACGTCCAGTCAATTGAATACCCACCCAAAGCTGCAGACATCTGGAACATTCCACATCTGGAGACCATTTAGCTACTCTTTCTACAGATTCATTGTGTGGGTGTGTCTCGTTGAGTCAGCAGATTTTTATTTTGTTGTACATTTTATTATTTGTTTTCTCACCATTTTTAATGACCTGCTTTTAAAACGTAAGAAGTCAGGAACGTCCGGCTGTGTTTGACCTATGTTGAGCGATGTTTTCAGGGTTATGCGTTTTAACTGTGCTGTGATACTTTTTTTTTTTTTTTTTTTTTTTTTTTTTTTTTTTTTAATTATAAATTGTAAATATTTTTTGAGTAGTTTGTATGAAAACTTTAAAAAATGATTGAAACATGCTTCTAGAGAAATCCATATTGGCGTATTGTATTAGACTGGTTTATTGATACACAAAATGGTTGCTTTTTCCTCCCGACTAGAACTGTAAACTTTAGCCCCACAATAAACCTCTGGCTTTTTTTTACTGCTCGTTCTGCTTCGACTTTCACTTCAGTTCAAAGGTGTGTAGAATGCCTTTGAAAGATATGGGCTATGGCTAAATATGATACTAACCCCAGCCCACTATTAAAGCATTACTTTTCAGATAGTATTTTCGTCAAGTCATTTTAAGATATTTTAACAAAGCCATTTTATAATATATTGTCCTTTTTGAAAATGACATTTTACTGTAGCTAGACAAATAGTATAAGTTTTAGTGGTAGACTTCTGAAAACAGCACTGGCTAAATATAATTAAGGCACATGCATGTATGATTTTAACAAGTTCTTTGTTTTAAATGGGAATGTTTTAAGTGGGACTCAGTTAATCACTCTTCACCTTTTACTCATAACTATCTATTCTATTACATAATTCGACTTGGAAAAGATTAAAGGTGCACTATGTCACTTGTCTGATGGGAGGTCCAGTACCACCTTATATCCACAAAGATGTTATTGCTTTGCCTGGAATGCACAGCAATATGGCATTTAACATATTTATTTCCATGGAAACAATCACAAGGCAAGGTACAGGTCAGATCTATGGAGACCCAACCTTGCTCACAGTAAGAAGGCACGTTTTTTAAGGTATATTCGAGCATTAAAAGCACCTCTAATTGAATCTGAAAGATTGTTCATTGCCATATACTGTGGAACATATTATCTTCATGAATATAGAGATCGGTCCCTCCACCAGAAAGGTGACATGGTGTGCCTTTAAGCTGCCTCAATTTTGACTTGTGGCTATGGATGCGTGGGGTCGCTATTTCACCAGCAAACAAGGGCTACACAATATCACTTCATTCCCATTAGGTCATAAAGGAAGATTTTATTTTTTCCTTTCGACCCTGCAAGATCGTCAGCTCAGTCTAGAACAAACCATATATATTTTTTCAGGTTGCACAAATGCATCAAAAGTTAATCAGATTCAGTAATATTTCAGAACCATTTATGTCCCACTACGAAAACTTAATAATTTTTATAACTTTAATTTCCTCTCTATTTGAATGTGTAAATATTGCTGCACGAATGCTTAAAAAAGTTACCCTGTGTTTGCCCGAGTACTGCTGTGTCTAAAATTTGTCTAATATTTAATGTCAGATTGGGTGTTGTTTAATACTTATGAAATTCCTGAGTTTACAGCATAAAAATGTATCTGATATTACCACAAACTCTATTTTTATTGCATTTCTTTTGCAGGTTGTTTATCAGGTCTTATTAATAAACCTACAGCAAAATCAGTGTACTATTTTGTCTGTATTAATAAAGATGAAAAATACTTAAATGTGATCCTGTATTGTCTATTCATAATGTAAACTTTGCTAGAATTTGCTAGAACTAGAATTTGTAGTGGATTGTTTCACACACTTCACACTCAGTATTGAACCACTTAAAACTAAAATGCAGTATCAATGGGGCTTCGGCAATAAAGGCCAATTTCACAGCTCATTACATCAAAATGTTTTAATTAAGTTACTTTGAAAAACAGTAGAAAAGCCATCTAAATAATAACTTCCAGTACAATTAAACAGTGTTTTTATAGTTTATGATGGTGTGATGTTTTTAACCATGAGTCAAACTAGGCATAATGGTTCATTCAATACTTGGTTTGGTCTCCTGTCTCCATGGGGATTGCTAAATTGTATGTCTTTATGAAACATTCTAGGGAAAACAGTAACATATATATGGAGAACAGAAGGTTTCTCCTCCATCTAAGCATATAATGCCTCTGTAATGAACAACACAAGATAGATGTGGGTTAAACGACAGGGGGTATTAAAATATTAAAGTTGACAGTGCAAAACATTACCACAAGGGGGAGTCCTTGATCATGCTCCAACCCTATGTGAGAGTGGGAAAGTGCTAATCATTGATTTTTGTTGATATTTCAGCTCCTAATTCTCCATAATTACAAACCTGTACTTCAAATGGACTAGATTCCCACTCATGTTCTGATCCCATTATTTAGGACCCAAATTTAAGCACAGTCATCTTTTCAGCTGCACTATAGTATGCTATGCAAGACAAATGATCATGATACACTGTTGTGAAGATATGAGAAAGTATTTGTAAATTCAGGACAGGAGTTTTCTGTGAAGAACATATAGGCCAAAACACATTGGTGTATTTTATTCACATAGCCACATTAGAATAACAACATTTTATTCATGGGTTTCAGCTTCCTGCCATTTTGACGATGATTAACCATTCAAAAGATATGATACATTTGATGGCATTTGAGGATGCTCCTTGCACTGAACACCGCTAGAAGGACATTGTTTGACACCAGTGGTTTATCAGACTGAGGTGCTTGTAACACTGTTGGTACCTCCTGTTATTCACAATTAAAGGGTTAGTCCTGTTTTAGACCTGGTTTAATTCTGGTTTTGTTATAGATCTGGTTTTGATCATTTTTTCAGCAAGTTTTACTATTATTTATTTTCTGTTTTATGAACCAAAGTTTGGTTGGTTTTTACCCAGGGCACTCAGTAGTTGCTTGGCTACTGGATATCAACACCTATACCCCACATCAGCACATATTAGTTCATACGTCTGCGTAAATATACTTTGGGTGAATATAACCATCTCTATTGGGTCCTATTGTTATTCAGTCCCAGCACCTGTGTGTATCTCTGCATTACACATCACAATCTGTCAATCCACTTCCCTGCAGACAGACAGACACAGACTCTTCACCATAGGGACATATTGGCCCTTGACCACCAGGCCCCCCGCGCAGACAGCAAACAATGCATTAGCCCAGGGCCCGATTAGCACAGTGCAGGCCCTGTAAGCCTCATGTAAACAGGCCGTGGACATCTCTCAGTGTGAGGCCATGTAGCTCCTTCCCATTGTAAACAAAGCATTACACACCACTGTCAATGATAGTGGCCCCGCTGGGAGACGAGTGTAGCATGTCATTAGCTGCAATATTTGTTCTGCTATTTCCTATATCGGTAGGGGTGCCATCGGGCTGAGGACTGGTGACAGTAACAGTATTTGTGACAATAAATAAATGCTTTTTTTATTTCATACTGAGCTGATGTCATCAATTTTGTGTGATGCCTGATGTTAACTGTAGGTTCTGCTCTGTCTGAGGCTTTATTCAACTTTAATCTGCTTTATTTTAATACAATCTGACCATGAATTAGCTGGAACTACAACAGGTGAGCTGATTTATGTTGTCACACATAAAATGATAGTCACAAGCTAGCTAGCATCCGCCAACAGTTTTTCAGTCACTCTGAGCTTTTTTTTAAATCCATTTTGTATGTTTTTCATAGCGGAACTTCCTCTAGAAAAGTGACATGAATGATCTAATCTAAGAGGATCTGATCTAAGAGGACAAATGATATTCCAGTAACTTCCAGTAAAATGCTGTCTTTTCTTTATTTATTTCTATCCATAGGTTTCAGAATAAAAAAACAGGACCATTAGCAATTTAAAACAAAATATAATATCTTTTGAAGTCCTCAAAATGCTGCATATAACAGAAAGCAGAAACCTATGAAAACTCAAATATTCACTGATGATTGTACAGCTTTCAACTTCCTATTAGGTGACATTTTGAGGACATTTACGCATTCAAAAGATGTTCTATTTAATTTGAACTGTTAAATGCTATGTCAACTTTGCTTTGCTCATCACTCTGTAACCTAAATATATAAATAATAGTTTCTTGCTCAATGATGGCACCCCGATGTAAACTGAATGAAATAATGAAATAATGTCACCTTTTTGTGTTAAAATCAATTAAAAGAATTACTACTTCTTTTTTTTTTTGGTGACAAATAATGAATGCTGTTTGAACAAAATATAAAATGCAAATCAGCTCAGCCTAATAACCAAGCACATTAGCCTGAAGCTGTGTGGTGCATTTGAATGCCTCTGAATGTGAATGAGGTCAGCAGGGGGCAGTCTGCCTCACTACCAAACAGAGACCTAGCAGCTTTAAGTGAAACAAAATATTTTATTTTTCCAACATAAACTCCATATTACAGTATGTACAGTTTCAAAATATATCATCTCAGCATTTGATTGGTCAAATTATGACTTACTCAAATTCAGTTACTCAAAAGTGCTTTGGTGAGGGAGCAGGGTTTGCATGTTGCTTGTTTAACTCCCATTAAATAAAAGTACTCTCAGTGTTTAAATATAACCACACCCAAACATAAAAGGAGACAGGAGAAGTGTCCATGTCATCTCTGTGAGTCCACTCTCTCATACTATTGACACATTGTCCATTGTACACGCACACCTCTCAACAATCATGTTGGGGAACTCTGCCACTTCAATCTCAGTGTAGTCGCCCTTCTTCACCAGGTACATGATGGGCAAGGGTGCGCTCTCGGACACAGTGCAGCGCCTTTCTCCATAGCCATAGTTACGTTTGGGCTGTTTACATCCCCCGGTGCACCTGAAGGCCTGGTATCCTGCAGGCTCGATGATCCAGTACTGGGTCCAGGTCAGAGCTCGAAAGTTGACGAAGTACTGTTCTCTGCAGCAGGTGTCCTTGTTCTGGTTGACATCACAGTCTCCACGGGAACTGCAAGAGAAAAATATAATGTTAGATCACATAGAAATATGTATTATCATACATAAATTTAAACTAACATGCATGTATATAGTAGTAAGTAAAATTTGTAGGATGGATATTATTAGCTTCTCAATATTAGATGTGCATCATTATTTATATTTAACATACACTAATTGGTGCAAGTATCAGTCCACAGTAAATGTCAGTTTGCCAGTCCTAAATTTAAATGTGGAGTTTCTTATTGCCATATTATAACGATAACGATAATAATGAGTGATTCTCACCCGTACTCTTCCAGGTTCAGCGTGTACAGAATGAGCTCCGGCTTGCCCAAGGTGTTGTCGGTCGGCTCTTGGGTGGTAAAGCGCACACTCTTGGCCACCTCTGCCGCGTAGCTGCCAGGTCTCTCGCCCTCGATCCACACCTCCAGGTGCATAGGTGTCTTTTGCTGCGTTTTGGACCAATAGTGCACGGCTTGTGTCACATCAAAGCTCTTCCATCCGGTTTCGTGAATGGGTATCAATCTGTGAACGCACAAAAGTTATTAATTAGATGCAGTTTTAACAACTTTAGATTAATTTGGAGATATTGGCAGGTTCTTACCGAGAGTCCACCAGAGAGGTGCGGTTGGCGCCATTTGGATGCACTTCCACCCAGTAAATGCTGACTCGTGCGTTATTGACTGGGCGGTGGTGTTTACGCTCCACCGTGAAGCGCTTGTGGAAAGAGGCGCGCTGGTACAACTTAAGCTCTGCCATGGTAACTTCACTGTTATCGGGAATTCGGGCTTCCATGTCAAACACCATGCGATGCCTTGTTGTGTCAGAATATACGTACTCCCCAGAGATATCTACATATAAAAAGTACAGTTTAGGCAAGCGCATACAGCGTGCGGATTTTTTTTTTTAAATTTTATTTCTTTTAACTTATATAATTACTGAAAATCATTGGGGAAATTGATCTTACCAGCATTGCCAGGGATGCCCTTCAAGATGCCCGCCAAACTGGGCAAAGATCTCCTTCTCCTGCTGTGGTGTTTTTTCAGCATAGACATGTATTTATTTTTAATATGCGCTGGGATGATAAGGTTCTCCAAATCCCTCTTTTGAATTCTAGGAACTTCATCCAATCCCAGTTTGTCCAGCAGTGCATTCTTCATATCCTCATGCGTAAAAGCCGTGGTCACTCCGAGGAGCACGGCGCACAGAAAGCAAACCTGGAGCAAATCCATGTTCATCCAAGAGAGGCGAGTGCGATAAGAAAAAAGTGGTAGCAGTTGCACAGTAGCGCAGTAGTTCCACACTGGTCTCTGACATTACGCAGGGCCCTTATATTGCCAAGGCCCTCCCAGTCGTTCACACTTTGTTGAAGGGGAGGGAGGGGGCTAGGCCGCTCATCAGAACAAAGGTGCCATCGTACAGCCCCTGAACAGGATATCTTAAGTGGGTATACTTCAAACAACGACAATTAGGGTCGACGCTATCTGCGATTCTAGAGGTGTGTGGTACTAAAACTAGACTCGCTGTTTTGGGCTGTTGAGCGTCTTACATGGGGCTTAATAGAGTAAACAAAACATGTAGATTTGTGTATTCCATATTTAAACTAATGTTATGTGTCCATTTCGGATGGTTTTCATTTTGCACGACGCAAATGCGTAATTATGATTAGGCCACATCTTTAACCAGCTGACAGCCATCATAATTGCATTTCAAAAGCGGCATTTGCAGCCCATTAACAGTCGTTGCATGATACAGATATCGCGCTCAGTGTCCCCCATATTGTTGGTAACTGAAATGAATTGAAATATGATGGTCACTGTTTCATAAACAGTGATCATCAGTACAACACTGCGTAATAAACTCATATGAGCAAGAGTGGTGGAAAGTGGAATATAGTAACTTATTACAGTGTGCAATTACTCTAAACTAAAACATGATTAAAATAAGATAAAATCATGTCACAGATCTCACTGTGTTTTAGTTGCAAGTTTTGGCAATAGCCGTCAACATAAATATGAATACTGAAATGCTTGTTGTTTCTATTTAAACATAGATTGTTTTTAATAATAAGAAACTGTGTATGTATACAAAAGGACGCATACATGACATTCATTGACATTGGGTCTCATCACCAGACAGGTGAAGTCTGCATTAATGGTTGATCTTCTAATATGAGTTAATGTGTCTTTGGTGCAGTCTAGTCTAGTCTGATGATTCCATCTGCAGAAATGGTCCAGTCTAGTCTAATTAAGGTGGCTGTGGAGAGGGTCTGGCAGTCATCTGTCATCTGCTCTTCCTGTGAGCCCCTCGAGTCTGTCTGACATCTCTGAGCAAACACTCCCAATACACAAGCTCAGACCACTGCTTCTAATGTTTGTGTGACAAAAAAGGCAAGGCAAATCCTCGCAATGGAATCAGATAATCACCACCCTGTGAAGAGCCTGCCCCAATCCACATCTCAGCCCCCTCCTCCCCCCACCTCCTCCTACAGACTTGGATTAACTGTCTGTTTGGCTAATAATTTTAATCTGTTGGACAATGGTTTGGAATAAACATCTAACGAGTGTGTCCTTATGCTAGACTGGACTCTTGGACAGGACCAGATCTGTGTGTAGTGACATAGACCCTCAGCCTGTGTCCAGACTGACATCATGCGGTGGAATGTGAGACTCATTGTGGGACAGAGGGCAGAGCGGAGCAGGTTCACAGGGTCAAGACACTGTCTGGGCACATGTGCACCTCAGTACACTGAGGCAATCCACAAAAAGACAATGCAGCTTCACACTGTACAGGCTGGACTCTCGGGAATAGACCAGACTCACTGCTGTAACAAATGATCAAAATTAATATTAATACATAGACATTAACACACCATGTGTTTGGTCCAAGGAATGTCACTTCAGACCCACACTTTAGGCTAATATATTATTGTATAGGTCCATATATTTTTAAAAGACATATGCCAGAGAACTGCATACAAAATACAAGGTACCATGTGTCTGTTAAATAGGCCGATTAGTTTATAGATTTATAAAGAGGCAATACAAATACCGTCTGATAACAAAACATTTCTCACTAATTATAAAATTGCACAAATGATCAAGATGGACTAATTAAACCAATCTTTAATAACTTTATAGTCAAACACATAGAGTAACTCAAAGAGTAGACCCAAGTGTTGATTTGCACAGGACAGAGCAAATATATTTAGGTGAAGATGCTTTTAGTTACAACATGTTAAACCAAAAGTTACCAGAGCATTTGAAGACGGCGGTTATTTCTGATATGGCCGCGCCTGTCGCGCCACAGCGCACTGTCTAGTCTCACTGAACCTTGAACTACATATGGCCCACATTACAACCCCTAATTCGCGAAATAAAGATGTTCCGTGTGTGACATTTCTCAGTGTCTTTCTTCCTTCCCCATGCCAATCAAAGCCAACTCCGCTAGTTCAAAGTGCATGTGATGCTACAAGGTGCCATTTCTTTTCAACCAAGGGCCTGTACACGCTCTACAATCAACAAGGCAGGTGTTAATTAACATCTAAATCATTTGCATTCAAAAGCGCCCCAATTTAGAGCTCATTCCCCTCCATTTGTGAAACATGGAATCACCTTGCTCTGTTTGCAAAAGGCCCGCTTCAAACCCATATGCGAATATTGTCAAGCTGCAAGACGATAGCGTCAAACTACCACTGCGCCAAAATACCGCGTAGTGCGTCTCCTGCGTAAAAAGCCAATACTGGGCTAATGTTGGTGGCCACACTTCTCCATTATGCACTTCCTGATCCTGCATTAGCTTTATGTCAAATATTTGCGCGGTCTGCTGTAGTTTGCAATATAAAGGCCCTTTACGCACGGCAGACGCAAGGTACACATGCGCCAGAAGACACGGTGCAAGGACTCCAATAATCATCACGTAAAAAGCGCCAGACCCGTGCACAGAGCAGAACAAAGACATAGTGGTTGGTGGATGGGCTGCACTTGCCTGGGACAGGGCAGTCTAATTGCATTTGACACATTTGACGAGCAATCAGTGCGTATAGACACCCTGCAACCCAGCGTGATTTGACAAATGGGATCAGAAGTGATTAAAAGATTAAAAACTTTTAATTGATCATGGTGGGACATTAGCCAATTGAATATTTGTTTATGCTGCTCGCTGCCTGTTGGTGGGTAATCTATATAAGGTGTAGCAGCGAGAATGGCAGAGCCTGGCCGCTCACAAGTGAAACGAGAAATCTACGTTAAACATTGTAATGAAGCAGTATGGACGCAAGAGGGAGGCACTGAGAAGAGTGTCAGGAACATATTACAAAAAACTCAGTGTAATTGTATATTGTCCAGGGGTATTGAGACTGACACAAAATTAGCAATGGTAAGATATTTCACCATATTAATATTAACACAATTAACACAATGGACATAGTTAAATAATTATGTCCATTGTGTTTTTATACACTTATTATTCAATATTATTATTCACTAGCCCTATAAAGAGTTACAGATAACCATTCTAAAACATGTTATCATCAAACCAACATATAATTCGTGACATGTCTAAACAAACATACTATATAATCTATACATATTTAGTGAAGTAGCAGTTTTGCTCTGGCCTCCTCCCCACCCCCTCGCGCCCTCTTACCTTTTCAGGTGCTTACTTCAAACAGCCTGATGGGGCAGTGTATGGTCCTGGGGTAAATGGTTTTAGAATGGTTCCACTGATGTCCCGTCCACTCAATAGCCCATCCACAGCAGACACACAGCTCCGAGGGGCTCTTTGAAATCCTCCTTTTAACCTATAGACATTTAAAATATGAAAATGTAATGACGACTAATGAGGATTAGGAGAGAATGTACGATTGATGGGTGATCAGTGTAATCCAGTGAACTAAACAGACAAAGGGCAGATCTAAGACTTTGAAGAATCATTTGTTATTTGTTTTGTGAAATTTGATATATTAAGACATATATATTACGCTATTTTCTGATCTATGTTATAATGTTGTTTCCTCGTCATAAACTGGAGTTGTGTTTTGTTTCTTTTACACATGTTTAACGCACAAACCTGCATATTTAGGCGGAGGTCTTCTCTCAAACAGAAAACACTCTTGTTTCATCTTGTGTCATGTGTCATACAGGAAAACGCAGTGGAGCACCGCTGTGTTTTTAGACTTTATACACCTTGTCTGGAATCATTTGAATAATTTCAGCTCTGAAAATTACAGTCTCTATGAACAAAAGGTAAATGATAACTGTTAACTTGAAAACTACCACTACATGACATCACAAGGTGGAATAGAGCATTTTGAGCTTTGGAGAAGTATACAGATTAATAATAAAGGATTACCTTTTGTTCAGTAGAGATTGGCAATTTCAGAGCTGAAATTATCCAAATGATTTCAGCAAAGGTGTATGGAGTTTAAAAACACGGTGCAGCACTTCCTGTACCACATGACACAACATGAGTGTTTTCAGTTTAAGAGAAGACCTCCGCCTAAAGAGTCAATTTTGTGTAATACAGGACCTTTAAACTAAAATGGTAGAACATTTGTGAGAGCTTTGAAGGAAAATAAATTTGCTTTAGAAGTTACAGTGAGTTTTTTTTCCAGAAGTAAAATTTAAACAGATGTAGTCAGCTGTCAACTGGACAAAAGTGCTTATGTCCAGTCGACAGAATTAAAATTTTCTTTTGCTATCTAAAATGAAAGAGAAATACAACATTTTCTGTCATCAATGTCAAAGACTAAAAGCTGATATATTATTTACACAATTACACTTTGATCCCAGCACTCTGTCCTTGAGCCATTTTTCCTTTTGAACTCACATGTTTCCACTCAGCAGACCCGAACCCCCAAGGAGGAAAGAATGACATTGTATTTTAGCCATAACACCAATCATATGTCATGTGTGTCGCCCCAGAAATACATAATTGACAAACAGGTCTTCCAAATAGTCAAGTCAAGTGTTAGCTGAACATCTTCGGTAACCATAAGAAAAGAAAATTTAAATTCTGTCAACTGGAGAAAAGTTGTGAGTTGTAAGAGCGAACATACCTGGATCATACCTGGACGACTGAGGCATTACACACACATCTTTGGTGATCTGTTGACAGACGAAGCAGAACTCTCCCTATTCTAGTGCTTAAACTCAGGTTGCTAAAAAATGTTTTAACTACACACTAAGAAATCATTTTATAGACTACTAGAGAATAATATTTGGTATTAAAAGCTTATTGGGAGATTGAAAACAGGTAAGAAATCAAATAAAATTGCTTTTGTCAATGACTAGAATATCTGAGGAGTACAAAGAGGGCACTATACTGCTCTCATAGAACTGAAGGACTGTTTATAAACTAGTGCAAGATATTTTATTTCTTATTATACTTTTTAGAGCAGTGCTCTATATGTATAAACAGCAATTATAGTAAAATTATGCAGCCAATATAAGTAATGTGGTGTGTATTATGAATGCAAACCAGCAGCTTTGAAGTGGAGTCTTTGAACCGGACAATGTAATGAAGGACTTAAAGGCATTAAGAGCAATGTCTGACTCTGAGTGTCCATCACAGTACAGAATAAACAAACTCCCAAACACACAATTAGATCTGTTTTCCCTTTCATGTACAGTCTTAGCCCTGAGTCTCAAACTTCATCTGTGGATAAGATTGTGAATTGTAGGTTTTTGTAGACAAGTAGGAAATTACATGGATGAAATTGAAAATAGTATTTTTTTTTTCTTTACTTTTTAAAATATTTTACATGTTACTTTACATGTTACTTTACTCAACTTGTTTAATGTGACTGTGATTGCACATATAGCATTTTTCTCCATTTAACTTCAGTTTACAGTTTAACGTCTTTGCAATATTCTACAGTTTTGTGAGAAATATTATTTTTGATCAGGTCAAGGTCAATTTTAATGTTCATTTGAGAATGCTAATAAACATACATGTGCAACATGTAATTATTAAATAGTGGTCAGTTATGTGTATGTTTGAAATCATTTGGTCATTCTTACTGATCAGACTTCCAGAAAGAAAACTGGTCATTTTAAAAATTCAGTTGAATGTCAGATGAGCTGCAGGTTTTATATTTTTACTTTATGATATAGCTTAGCATTATAATAATGTACTGAATCTATATAGCACCTTTCAAGACACCCAAAGTGTTTTACAGTGCATTATTAATTCACTGAAGATACGTCTAAGATACGTCTATAGCCACTACTGCCCTGGGGCAAACTGACAGAAGCTAGGCTGCCAATTTGTGCCACTGGCCTCTCCGACCACCACCAACACTCACATAAACACACCACATACACACTAGAGTTAAATGCTCAACAAAACTGTCACGTTAGCTATACCTTGCTGTTGTAAAACATGGCAACCACCATTTTCAGTTTCCCATATTTTTTGTTTACCTGAAGTGGGGTTTGGTGACTCTGAACTGACAGACCCATGACTCTGTTGAACACTTCTGGACCCTCCTCCCACACTCCAGGAGGAGCTGCTAAGATGTCTCTAGTGACAGTTGTCTCTTCTCTGTCCGAGTTGGGTGGGTTTGGTCCTCTCAAAGCTCCTAAGATGCTTCAGCCTGATCTGTAACATCAGACATGTTGATGAATGTGTGTGAATAAAAGCTGATAAGGTGGTTTATAATAACATTCAGTAACAAAGACACACCATATTGTACTGTTTGGGGGAAATTATAGGAAAACAATGCAAATTTATGGTCAGGTGTAAAAAGTATAAGTAAGTATAATTTCAATTAATTTTTTTTTCCAGTCTTTTTTTCCTCGTTTGTTTTTCATTATATTTCCACATTCCATTTTGGGAGTGCTTAACAATTTAATTTTAGACCACTTGAGTAATGAATATATTCAGCCATAACTACCTATGACAAGTAGAGGGCGCCATTTAATAACATATCCACTTAAGTAACCCTTCCCAGAGCAGAGTTACCTGTGTAGTTGTTAGATAATTTATTACTACTAGTTATGATATCAGGGCAAGATAATAGTGAGGCAGAAGTCAGGGAATGAGTAAGGGGAAAGGGATTTTCTCAAATAATTACATTAAAATTGTAAGATAATCATGTGGATATACAAAACTCACTGGGACTTAATGGGACTGGGACACAGAGGACCAGGCGTTGGTGGTACATAGGCCACTCTCTCCTTCTTGACCATCCTGGTTTTACACATAAGCATTAGAGATATAGCAGATATTTTTTGTTAATTTCTCTACATTTCAATTGGCTACCACTTCTTACTGTCTATGTTCTAGCACTGGTTCATAGTTGTCCCTCATCCTTTAGCCTGCATGTTTGTAAAACAAAGAAATAGACCAAATGAAGGCATCATATATCATATAGTAGTTATTATGCTACACAGTTGTTACTATTATGTTATAATGATTAGCCAACCCACCCATAGATAACCCACTCCTGACCAGAATCTGGGTGGTCTCTCGTCCTATTCCTATTTGATGAACATTTGGTTTTCCACATTTCCACACAGCATGTTATAGCCTTGTATTTTGAGCTATTTAAATGTGTTTTCTTGAAGTAACATTGTTAACCAACTTCTGGCTCTTCTGGTATTTCTACCCACCTCTGGTCTGGTATAATCAGTAATGATTGTTATGTCTGGTTAGTGAAACCATATAGGCCCTATGTTTAAAACAAGAAGGCCCACCTCTGCGCATAGTTTCACCTCAAGCCCAAACTCTAGTGTTTTCTAAGCACTCAAAGCAACACCTGTCTTTCTCCTTTAAGTCCCGGGAAAAGTCCTCCTCCTCCCCGCGCCAGGGCACCAGCAGCGGCCCGGCCTGATCACAGACAGCCCGCAGTTTCCATTCACAACACTGTCTCAGCCCCCACCGCCGCTCGCTCCGCTCCGTGTAGCAGATGCTGTGACGGGCGCCATGATGATGAGCTGGGATTTTGCCTGCAGCATTCACCAGAGACTCTACAAAAGGCGGAGAGATAACCGAGTCACACAGAGCGCAACAGTGCCGGGATAACAAAGATGGCGGATT
The DNA here is from genome assembly GCA_029959045.1 of Taenioides sp. WSHXM2023. NCBI lineage: Eukaryota > Metazoa > Chordata > Actinopteri > Gobiiformes > Gobiidae > Taenioides > Taenioides sp. WSHXM2023. Next base: position 10,482,347 of record CM057103.1, on the reverse strand, counting down.
AGAGCGATGCGTTTAGTGATATTAAGAGAGAATGGAAGTATGGATATAAAATGGGTTAAAATAAATAAATAAATAAATAAATAAATCTCTCTTGTTGAAAAATACTAGAGTGCAGTGATAGACCTGCAGCGTATATTCAGGGAAACTGCCATGCCTTGGCTTAATGATTTGGCAACCCAATTTCCAGCTAAAATTTAATGTGATAAAAACAAAACGAAAACAAAATAAAATGCATTTTACCTATCAATTTAGGCCTATTATTATAAATGTATTTTTCTTTGGTGAATAAACGTGTTGTCAGTAATAAATACATTTCACAAAACATCCAAAGTCTGGCCAAATATTGGGAGCAGTGATAAAACAAACAAAAAACAAAACACCATAAATTTATGTAGGCCTAATATGTAAACTTTTGGGAAGAGACTGATACAGCGATGCCTGCTTTAAGACCAGGGGAAGCTAAATTTGATTCGAGGCCTATGGCCACACATCAAATTTAGGCCCACCTGACTGTTCTGAAGACTGTACTTTATTTTTAGTTAAAGACAGGCCATCCACTACACGTTGATTGTTGACCTGTGAACTAATACTGGTTAGGTACTGGATAACACAATCCATTCTATATACAGTTTATTATATACAGATTATATACAAACATACAATTTGTGGTAATAACTAGTGTCAGTAACATATTGTAGACTTTTTAAAATAATGTATAACTGTTTTACTGGTCATATTTTAACTCATAAGCATTTAATGATTTTCATTCATGTTTTTGATTCTCTGGCCCATAATCCATCGCTCACAGTGACTGGCAGAGCAGTCTCCGCTGGTATCTCTCCCTGTGTAGAGTCTCTGAGGCCAGGCTGCTGGTGGCTTGACTGCAAAAACGGCAAGAAGCGTCCGACCGGCGGGGGAGGAAGCAATGCAAGGAGAGGACACGGGGAATTTAGGCTGTGTCCCGTATTTGGAATAAGCCAGAAGACTGAAAAAAGCAGCCTTCCCCTTGACGTTTAACGAGCTGCCGTGAAACCTTCACGATAACCCGCATTTTCACGGGTTCATTTTAAAACTATCCTCCAAACTCCACAGACAGTCGGTTTGTGGACTAGAATGGGATTTAAAAAGCAGTGAGTTCGGGAAACAAGGATATATTTCCCCACTTGGATGTCGGGATCTCTGTAAGCCGATAGAGGAAGGCATTTCTTCGGACAGGTTTGCAATTGCGCGGCGATTCCGATGCAAAAAGAAGCAATAATGTTTTTAAGAGACGATAAAAAGTGACGTTTAATGCTGCTTCGCTGTTGGTTAGCTGCATTGCTAAAGCTAGCAGGCTGCTAACTAAGCCTGTGTCGCCCTTCATTCCTGGAGCAGAGGAGGGGCGCTGGGGCTTTGTAAGCATTGCAGATCTGCCCTGCATTTTTTCGGCTCGCTGCAAGAATGGAAAACGCCACATATTCGCTAAAACAACTCAGGGGGCTTTGTTGAAACGCGTTGAGTTACATTTTTAGGACTATTTCCACTTGGGGAACAGCGAAAAACTGCCAAACCAACGCCACAAAAACCCAACCGGCCCAGGGCAGCAAGGGTCTCGGGCGATGACCACTTCGTTTCGTGGGTAACAAAATGGGAAAATGTCGTAGTTGTGTTCATTGTAAGAACAATAACGCAAATGCTATGTGGATTTAGCTGCGGCATGTCCAAACTTTTTTCTTTCCTTTTATTTTCCAGGACAAGTTGAGGGAGCTTGAACGCGCAGGCCACTCTACCCTAACTACAAGGCCGAGGAAGGAGCAAGTTGTATCGGCCATTCCCAACTCCCATTTTATTGCTAACCTTTTTATAATAAGTTCCAAAAAGCGGGAATAACAATGTCGGGAGAGGTGCGTTTGAAGAAGTTGGAGAAGCTAATTTTGGACGGGCCAGTTCAGTCCAATGGCCAGTGCCTCAGTGTTGAAACATTGTTGGATATCCTGGTATGCCTATACGATGAATGCAACAACTCCCCACTCAGAAGAGAGAAGAATATCATTGAGTTTTTGGACTGGGGTAAGATAAGTCACTTTAGTTGGCTGTTTTGATCTTGTATTTTGCTGTAAAGGCGTAAAATGCTGCTTGGAAGTGGTATCCCTCCTCCCTTTTCCCAAACACATTCCTTTTATAGTAGCAATGGGGCTCACTTAGGCCTCCTCTCTTGTCAAGCCTTCGTATAAGCTATATAATGAAAGTAGAGTCCTATTTTTGTTTTATATGTTATGGAAAACATCACACAAGTAGACAGGAGCACAATTTAATAGGTGACACAACTGAGCAGATATACAGAGGACATAACAGCACTAAAGGGAAGCTTAGACAGACCCTTTCAAAGTTTGATTTGAAGCCAGGAAAGCTCTCAGAAACGTGTCTTGCTTCCATTTGAATCCACACGCTTCTCACTAACACAACATTCTGCCTGTCCTCTCAGGCCTGCTTTGAATACCTCAGTTTGTTTTCCCTGTCATGGGTGTGTGTAGGTTAAAAGGCTTGTTGATAACCTAGCTTAGCCACCTTATCTAATAGTCATGAAATGAAAGTCGAGGCCAAGATTCAATCTCAAAGTTTGATTAGGTTATAACTAGAAACTTCTGCTGCTTCATTGAAAAGCCAAACGTAAGGTGGAAGAGAGGTAGGACCACACACACATGCACATATACACAACAGCTCTATCACTAGTGCAACTGCAAGCTCCTGTGACATCCAGGGTTTGGTTTGTGCATGAAGCAGGAATGTGAACAACTCACCTTTTTCCCCCCTGATCTGACGCAGAGGCCCACAGCATGTTGCCGGAGCATGCCTGCCCGGCCTGGCTGTCTTTTTAAAACCCTCAGAGCAGACAAGTATTGAGGCGAATTAATAATAGAGCGGGATATGAAACAGAGAAAAGTACGCAAGTGTGCCAGGACATTCTTAGGTAACAGTTTTTGACTGAAGGATTATCTTTAATATAAATGTATGTCTGTTTATCTATCCAGCAGCCCTACCTAATCTTGGCTGTCAGTCCTTGGGAACTAGTTGGTGCTTGAAGTTTGTTGCTCTTGCATCTATCCCATTGAACCATCACAACATTGAGTTAAAGGCAGGTTATCTTAATAGTGAGCTTATAAAAGAAAATGTCTCTAGTTTCATCAATTTACATTCTATTGTACCCCAGTAATACTGCCTATTGTTTAAACTGCAAGGACAGAATACCCTATTTGACCAAATCTTTTATAGTGTTGTTTTGTTACCAATGTTGCTTCAGTTTTGTGCATTATTCATTAAGTTCTCCATCACCCTTGCAGGTGGTAAGTTACAACTATAGACAATAGCCACAGCTGTCCTGGGGCTGACTGATCATAACCTACACAAATGTCACTTACTTTGACCACCACCACAATAAAAACACACTTAACAGTGGTAAGCAGAATGAAGTGTTGCACAAGGATACGAAAAGTATGAGTTTGCAAAAGTAGGATTTTAACCCTCTGCCTTCCAGTTGTAAGATGATTTCTCTAGACTTGCATTTAGAATAGTTTTTGTGATATAAATCTGCTTTATGGTTTTTGTGGTAGTGGCATAAATTAGTTTCAGTATTATCGTTTATTGTCTATATTTACTTCAGAAATACATCGCACTTGAAACTGTTATCGTGACTAGCTTTATGAAAACTTTATGAATGATACTACCCAGCTGACACAAAGGCCATTTACAAGAAGACTCACTGTTTTGGAGCATAGATTTAACACTGACAAACTTAACCAAAAACATTATTGAGCAGCATGTCTTCCAGTAGTCATCCTTTTGGCATGCATGGCAGTAAAACACTCAAATGGTGTTAGCGTTTGGCTGTGTGGCTAAGTGCCCAGGCAGCACCATCTGGACCACCTTGTAAAACGTGCCAAAGTGGACCCTGCCTCACTCGACTCCTGGAGGGGACTGGATTTAGTGCTTTTTCCTCTTTTATTCCCTCTGTCCCACACGTCCTGTTTCACGGCTTTATTCGCCCATGCCCAGCTGTACCACACCATTGCCTCTCCTTACATCAATCTTGCCCCTCTTGTACCCAGCTCTTTTTTAGACCTTTAGTGTGACCTCATAATTAGGGAAGGGACCATAAACAATAATATAGTGATAAAAAGAGTAGACATTTTATATAATTGTGATAATCTCCATAAATCACCAGAATGCGCAGAAGCTACTTATCCTTAAAGTAGCATTGTGTAACTTTTCAGGTGGAGGGTCAAATTTTTTTTTGTCCATGGAGATGTTATTGCTTTATCTGGAATGTTTCACTCATATGGTATTAAACGTTTCTGTCCTCATGGAGACCAAACCCGATCAAGGTCAGATCTAGGCAAGGCAACCTTGCTCACAGGCAGAATGCCTGTTTTTCGAGGTATTTTTAAGATGTAAAACTACATAATAATAATAATAATAATAATAATAATAATAATAAATGCAAGGTAGAGCTGTTTAATGTCATACTGTGGAACATTCCAGGCAGAGCAGTGACATGGTCATAGAAACCATGTCATTGCTCTGCCTTGGTTGCAGGTGACAGACCTCCAACCAAAAAGTGACATAGTGCACCTTTCTAGATCGTTGTTATTTGCTCTGATAACAAAGTACAATACTATAACTGTTGTTTAAAGATGGAACTAATTAATTATATTAAAATTCTAACTATTAAAACCTTTAAAATTTTTAAACTGTTGGTAATTTTAATAACTACTGTGATATTATTGTTAATCGCAATTATTTTGGCCATGATGATCGTGACACAAAATTTCTACATCGTCCCATGCCTAATCATAATAGATATTTCCTTTTGTTGATGCTATAAACTCCAGTAGACACAACACATGCCGCAGATGGTCTTACTCGTCCTCCATGTCCCAAGAGGCCTCTTGTTATATATATGCCATTTCCTCTGGAGGGGTGGAGTGGAGCGTCCCCTGCCCTCTCACGTTGGCGTTAATGAGTTGAAATGAGATCCAGAGAGACCCTGTGGTTCAACTGAATGAATTAGATTTTCAAATTGTGTAAAGAAATCCCAAGTGGCTATCATTTTGCGTATAGATTTGGTAGTATTCATAGCATATTAATCTTGATGTTGTCTCTTAATGAACAAACAGGCTAGTAAACAGAAGTCAAACATATGTCGAACTTCCTAGTTGTTAACCTTATGAGGATTTATATTAACTTATTAAATGACAATTGGCAATAATGACTGCTTGTATTTGGCTGTATGTAATTGGTATGATCTTGATGTTTGTTGTTTTTCAGTCTAGTTTTGTCCAGACTTTTAAAGATGTTGTAAAATCTTCTAATTTACTTAGACCATATCACTCATATCACAATACAATAATATACAGTATCTCAATAATATCACATTTAAGCATCATTACAAGTAAATGATGCTTTATGAGGTTGGCTTGATTAAGTTTTCAACATCTTCAATAGTTTGATATTTTTTGCAGTATTAACAAGTACTTTTGTTTGCTCTTTTCTTAGCTATGAATCTGAATACAACTCAAATCAATGCAGCCTTTTATTAACCATGGTTGACTCAATCTTGATATACCCAGTGATAGTGTCTTCTGTTGTTGTTCCAGGCTTGGCTTTGGTTGGTAGTGATGTCTGTTTTTGCTCATTGCCAGTGTCAACAGAAGTGCACCTGTTGGAGATGCTGTGATAATGCAGTTAGACCATGAAACACCTTCCCCTTTAAATATGTCCAGAGCCACTTCATGCGCCAGACTGACTCTTGCTCATAAAAGGCAAATTCACATCATATGGAGTATCCCAATAGTGTTTAATTTGTGCCATTAGTCGTGGACATATTAAAGGTGCATTGTGCAACTTTTCTGGAGGAGGGTCGGTCAAATGCTTTTCTCCATGAAGATGTTATTGCTTTGTCTGGAATGCTTCACAGTATGGTATTAAATCTTTCTACCTTCATGTAGACCAACTAGATCAAGTTACAGGTCAGATCTGTGGAGAGGCAACCCCACTCACAGTTGTAATTTAGTAAATGTAAAGTAGAGCTGTTTAACGTCATACTGTGGAATATTCCAGGCAGAGCAATGACAAATCCATAGAAACAAGCATGCGACGGAAGTTACTGGTGAGATTTGTTAAGAGGAGACCCCACACACAGTAAAAACGCACATTTTTCAAGGCAATCAAAATACCTGTACTTGAAAAAAATGCAAGAACAGGAGGTTAAATGCCAAACTGGAAAATTTCAGGCAAAGCAATCTCCATGACGACAAGGAGGCGGACAGACCCTCCACCAGAAAAGGTACATAAAAAGGCTGTAGTCAACTAAAATTCTTGTTAGACTAAAGACATATCCTGCCAATTGATTAGTTGACTAAAAAGGGGGGTCGGGGCAAAAGCTCTCAAAACTATTAGGTATATCTACTTTGTATGGCCCAAAATACTAGTCAGCCTCTGCAATGTCTGAACGTTTTATGAATGGATGTATTGAAAGTTAAGCCAAATTTACAACATAGTTAAATCCCATCATAGAGAAAAATGTTGAAAATGGGCCCAGTGAGTGAAACCTTAGCCGTCTCCTGTTTGTGAGTGATCCGCCTTTGTCAAGTCACTCACACGCAAACCATCAGATTACCTTCACTCCTCGGCCCATGCGCCTCTTGGATACAGCGGCACCCCCCGGGACAAAGGTGGCGGACATGTTCCCCTTTCACCCAGGATCATGTATGTGAGCCACAGAGAGGAAGACAAACATTGTATTGGGTTTTGCTTTTCTGACTGGTTTGGTGACCTCATTTGGGCTGAAATAGAGACCCCACCATGACCTGCAGCCACAGGGGAAACCAACCCGGGGAAGTACACTGTATCCTGATGCTGTCCGCGTGTATGGTACAGGCATTACACTGTCACTGTGCACTTGTATGGTGCAATAAGGCAGGTTATTTGGGGCTCTCAAATGTATAGGGTGTAACATTTGTGTTTGAAGACTTTTGAAGATCATGTCACAGCATTGTCTTGGCTTTAGTAGCAAGATCTGCTTAAAAAATTCCAGACTGTTATTGCTGTCAGGGGATGTCAGGCAATTGGTTGACAGGCAAAATTATCTGGCTTTGATGTGCTGACAGCAACAGAGTTAATATATACCGAAATTACTTATATGATTATAATGTTTCACAAACATTACACATTTATTTTCTCATAAATTTGTATCATAATTGGATGATGAATATTGTACTAAATTCAATTACAGTGGTTGTAAATATGGATGTCTTAAGTGTTTTATGTAAGAGAACATAGTGCAGTTTTTCATTTTGAATTATTGACATGACACAAGAAAGGACTTTAACCAAGGGGTTTTCTATTAATTTTTCATCATCATTTGTATCCTTCATTTTATTTTGTCTCAGTCATCCTGCTATTTATATGATTCTTGGTCATTGTGGGTCATCTTGTCTTGTTGTTAATTCTGCTACAATCTCAGCATGAGGTAATCTTCGTACCTCCTTGTATCCCAGAAATCCCCTTTCCTGTTTTCCTGTCCCCACTTCCTGCCTTTTGTTTGGCTTCATCCTCTTGTTGGCCCGAGGTGGTTGTGTGAAAGTGGGCAGCGGTGCCAGCCACAGTTGGCACACACCACTCAGCTTTTGCCCTGCCGTCTCTCCGCTCCCCTCCAGGCCCCAGCTGTTGCTCCACAGCTGATGTGAGCTCCACCTAAACGGGCCTTTCTCTGGCAGGACGCCCTACTCAGTCGGGTCTGCACTCCAGCACTTTTGAAAACTGACGGAGTCTTTGTTGAATAAGGCTATCTCCCAGTCCCAAGATCAGAGAAGACAAGAGTGTGAGAGTATGTTCTGTTGTGACTGTAGAGTGAGTCTGTCAAATGAGAGAATGACATCATGATCAGTTAAAAAGTCTTTTTCTTTAATTATTTGTTGTGAAAATAAAGTACTGTTTTTTATGTTATTGGTTCAGTTTTTCCTGATCTGTCAACCTGTCAGCATTTTTTAAATTTTAAGTTCTGTTTAATGAATTGTTTACTTGGCCAGTGGACATTATAAACATGGTTAGGTCTTAAAATTATTTTTTTTACCCTACAAGGACATTTGAATTCACTTGTGAATAACAGTAGTAAAAGTTGCATAAAGTGTCCGTAGAATGAATTAGTCACATGTTTGTAAATTCAGCTTTGAGCCAACATCTCTAGGCAGAGGACACACATCAGCAGTGTCCAGTGTGGTGTCTAAGGAATGCAGTAAAGAGTTCATTTATTTGACGAAGCAAACAGTGGACAAAGTAGCCTTAAGCAGAAGGAATGCATTTATTGATAAACATACAGTACTAAAGAAGGTCCTATCTGTGAAGAAATGTCTTGCTAAAGGACGTAAGATCATTATTTTTTTTCATTTATTGCACTAATGAACCCATAACACAGACTTTACAGGTTGCAGGCTGCCTTGTTGTGCCTGTTAAAGGTCGTATATTACGCCAAATTGACTCGTGAGCTTTAACCCATGTTAAAATGTTGTTGCCTCAGCAAAAACATACCTTGGGTTTTGAGTTGGGTCTCCAAAGCTCAAAATGCTCTGTCCCTTGTGATGTTATGTACTGGAAGTTTTCAAGTTAACAGCTACCTTTTACCTTTTGTTCAGTAGAGATGGGAAATTCCAGAGCTGAACTCATCCAAATGATTCCAGTGAAGCTGGATGGAGTTTAAAAACACACTTTTACTGAACACTTTCTATATTACTATATATCACAAGGTGGAACCTTGTGATATATAGTGATATAGTGATGAGAGAAGAACCCTAAATATGCAGGGTTTGTATGTTATGTGTGAATGAAACAAAACAGAACTCGACGTATGTTTGTGATGAGGAAACACCACATAGATCAGAAAATCGTGTAATATGGGCCATTTAAAGTTGAACATAACTATTTTCTCCACTGATATGTTGACTACCTTCTGGTTGTTGGGAGACTGCTATTCCCCCTATTCCTGCCCTTTTGACAACCTTCATTATTCTATGAAAGGACAAGGTTTCAGTTCAATTTCTTGTTTCTTTGTTGTCCCTTCTTATTGTCTTAAGTGCTTAGTACAGCTATGGTCCACTCCTGGTTCCTCAGGACATCCTTGCTAGCACAGGAAAAGGTTGCTGTGCTACTTCCTGTCTGAGTGGCCAGCTTTGTCAGGGCAGGCACTGGGAACAGGAAGGCCCACAAGGTCTCTGTGAGCTAGTCCCAACCAATCAGGTGCATGATGTCATCGGGGGAAGTGGGACAGGTGTGGCGCATTGTCTCTGTCCACTTCTGTAGTAGTTTTTCGTATGTGACAAGTTTGAAGATATGTGTATTTCCTGTTTGTGGAGTCCCTGCATCATGCCAGATGTTTATGTATTGCCTCGGGACAATTCGGAAGCTCACGAGATTCTCTTTGGACATATTTATCATTGCTGTCCTGCTCACAATGCAGCACACAGAGCATTTCCTATTGTTCAGAATGCGGACACAATTGGCATAGCTGAGGGGCCCATGTGGAGATTCTTTTAGAGTTCAGACTGACCAGTTGAACACAGCTAAAGTCTTCAATTTCTTTATCCAATTTTAGGAAATCTTTTTTAGTCACAGTTGATGAATGAATTGATTTTCTTTTTTTTTTTTTTTCTGTCGGCCAAAAAAACATGGAGTTGTGAAGTTGTCAATAATGGGATGCCAATAACATAATTAGCAAACATCTGTACTCATTCAGTTTCAAGCAGGATTTTACAATATGTGTATTGGCTCTACAGTTGTTTTACCTCCAAAATAAGTGTAATCCCCATCTATGCAGTAAGTGTGTGTTGCACTTATCAATTTATACACTATATTATTATTTTAAGCTTCTTGTTTTTTTTAATCCCTAACATTAGCACAGCCACAGTCATGTCACCTTAAGTCATGTGTTGGCAAAAGTTCTCCTTTTGCACACATGACTTAAGGTGTTTCATCATAAAGTAAACCCTATGAGTTTATAGTGTGACTTCCCATTCTAAAAACAGGTCGTTATTTACATATAAATAATTAATGCATTACTCATTAATCAAAACCCCAAGTGTTTTTGTTTTTTTTTTTTTTCAGGAATGAAAAATCTGCCATAAGTCACTGATGATTTAACTGCTGATAATGAATTGCTGTGTTCTCACTACATAATCAAAGCTGTGATGTCTAGAGCAGTGGAGTTTGACCATGTGGTTAGCTTCACAGTCCTGCGCAGCTCGTCTGGGCCTTTGTGGCAGAGAAATGCCTGCTGCTAATTGTGATGTGTCATCAGAACGTGGTGAGGGGAGGCGGGGCTTCCTCTGTGCTCCCATAGGAACAGCACAGGTCATTAGGCCGCCTTTGAGGAGCCAGAGGTTGCACTGCAATGAATCCTCAGACGCTTTCTCATTTACAAAAGTTTACATCGGTCTATTTTTATTTTAAGAACTGTACAGATTAAAGTTTCTTGATTTGGGAAAGAAAATTAAATTGCAATTTTTCAGACACTTATTGCAATTACTATTAGATTTGCTAATTTTTTTCAAAAGAGGATGTGTTCAGAGTGCAGATTGTGAACACTTCAGGAGCATTAACATTTGATAGAAGACTAAAATATGAATTGATAAACTGTTTATGGAAGTCTAAATGACAGGTACACCAAGATCTTTCTATTGTTACTTAGATCGGTCTATAGCTTTGTTTAGTTCAGTACTGTATACATTTTATTATCCAAATAATTGCAGCCATTGCCTTTTAATAATTGCGCAAATAGCATATTGTATAATGTGCATCCCCAGTACAGAGCCTCTTCAGTCCCTTCTGGGTGTTCACAATGGAACAGCATATTTGCAAAAGGTGCATGACCTATTACAAGTCATCATGAATTCCTACTTATCAGGAATCTGCATGACTTGGATTAAGTCACGGCCATTTTTAAGCGTTGGTTGGCTCCACGCTTTGGCCTCGAACATGAATACAGTCTCGTAGACGCAACAACTTCACCCTTTTAACATAATTTTCCAAGGACATTCTGTGAAGTGATTAAACAGACAGATGAATTACCCTTGCTTCAAACAGGAGCACAAATGATGGAGTGAAGAAGTCTTGCATATTAAGTTAACAGAAGGAAGTCGTGGAATTTACACTCCTGGACATGCCACAGCTACATCTAACCTTTTTGTAGGAACATTTCATACTATTTGAAGGAGTTTCTATTCTTAAAATTGTTTTATTAGACCCAAATAGTCCTTTTATAAAAGTTATTTATTTAGTTTTTTTGCTCTATAAACTTTCATGATCATAATTGTCTCTAAGGGACCAGTGTATACTGCTGCATAAACATGGAAATTTGTTTGCAGTTACTTGTGCTGATAATAAGAAAAACATTGAGCATCAGGGCTAACATTAGTCATCTTCATTCTAATGGATGGATTTAATTATAATTGCTGCTACTATACTCCCATGTTTGTCTGTTCAGTTCTTTTGAGGTGTTACCATTGAAAAAATAGGGTAAAAAAAAAAACTATCACTGCCATCTCTGCCCTCCTCCTCTTGCTCTTTCTCATTACAGCTCTTGAACCAGAGTAACTGTACAACTTTGGCACATTTGATGGTACAGAGACACGCCAAGTAATCCAGTCCAGCATGTTTGTCTCAGAAGCCTAGAGTCTAATATTAAAAGTACGCTGATTGTTTATCAAGTTTGATTTCACAGTGTTCTCATAATAGCTTGTGTAAAAGAGATGCTTGTTGCCAAATTCATTATCCATTATTTCCAATCAAAAACACACTTAGTTGATTTCTAAACCTTGCTGTTTTGTGGCTTTGACTTGAGGCTATTCAGGTTACTCATCACCATAACAGTAAAAATTGTGAATAAGATCTTGAATTTGGTGCCATTGGTGCAGTGTTTGAACAGGTAGCCCACTAACAGAAGGGATTTTACTTCCTTTTGTGTATTGTTATGACCTATGGCAAGACACTTAACATGCATAGCCTGCAGTTGTTGGTGGTTGTTTGCAGCAACATCCAAAATTCTGGAAGTTGGGAAGTTTACCAATGCTATTACTCAACATCTAAGAATTTGCTTTATACTTAGTCAAACTTTATTGATCCACAAGGGAAATGATTTGGACACAGCAGCTCACACATCACATTATATTATAATAACAAAAAGAAAAAATATAAATGGTTATCATAAATAAGTAGCAAAAATATCAAGAGACTGGTGTCAAATAAGGCATGATCATATAACTATATATACAAGTAAAAATTGAATACAATAGAAATAAGTCGTAAAAATATCTCAGCAATATACTAGAGGTTGTAAGGAGAAACTGCGCAAAGATGATATTTACAACAGTGAAAAGACAACCAATATGCATTCAACATCATTGGCCGCTGTTTAATCAATGCAGTTATTTTTTTCTTTTAGTAAAATGGTGTTCTCTGCAAACAACAGAAGATCTTGTCCTCATGAGGTCTTTTGTATAAAACCTGCTTACCCTGTAGTATAGACTTGCACATGCTCTTCAGATTTGAAGTACTTACAATAGCACTGTGGCTGACTGTATTGAGCTAAACGTGAAGCAATAAAATAAAGAGCTTATGTGTTTACCATATGCTCTTGTTCTTGTAGCTCGTATCCAGTTACTGCATGAAAAGACTGTGCAGGTAGCCAAACCACTGTGTGCGGGGGCTTTTTTTGGTCCATGCACGCCTGCTGTAGCTGGAGCCTCCCCTCTCCACAGCATAGGGGCTCAGCTGTGTGTGAAAGCGCTGACTCAGACCATAGTCCCTCTGCTGCTCTGTCTGGAATCTGGAGCTGAGGTGCAATGTTAGAGACCAAGAGGAGCAGCTGTTTTGGCTCTTTGTCCAGTAGAGCTCCCCGCCCTGCTGTCTGACTGAGCTCTTCTTCTATCAATGACTTATGAAGATTTACTAGGGCAACAATGGTGTGGTAACAATTCAGTATTGATAGTAAATGTGTACTAGGCCTATCATGATAAGAAATTTTGAGGTATGATAGTATATTGTTAAACAAAATATAGATGAGAAATGGTAATATTGAATGCCATTATGTCACTGACAGAATAACTTAATCTAAAGCAGGATTTCCCTCAAAAACTATTCATTAATGAACATGAGCTGTGATAAAGATTTCATGAGTCATAGAAGTTACTTACTCAACCCTCTACAGCTCAAATAATAAATAAATCAATAATCAACATAATCAATAATCAACAATCAATAATTTTAGCTTGAGGTCATTATAAGTCTACTATTTGACAGTTGTACAAACATAACATGGTTCACGATTATTATAACTAAACCAAGACCAGGATCAAGAACAACTAACAAGTGGTCTACACTTGTGTTGTCACAATACTAACATTTTTAAAACTTGATTTGAATACTCAATACCGATTCCAATACCACAATCATCATCATGATTTCTTTTGACAATAGAGTGTCATTTTCAACATTAAATCATAGTACTTTCTTTTATATTAACATATGGCCTTATACCTACAGTCCCGCAGGTTCCATAGTGGGCCATGTGCATACTAGTCTATGTGGTCTTATACTTGTTTTGGTACAGCTCAAGATCATTCTGAAGTTATTCAGGAAAGGTTAATTTCTGTCCTTTCTGAATATTACTTTTTTTAGTACTGATACCTGCTCAAATGAGAATCTAGTTTTGATACTCATTTTAGTATTGATTAGCATTTGCTTTTCAGTACCTTTGACAATTCTAGTCTACACAGTTTAAAGACCACACATTTGAACTACACTGCATGTGTGCCTCTGTAAGCCCTGATGGTCAGTGATGGACTCTGCAGTGCAGCAGACCTTGTTCTTTCTCATTTTGTCCTTATTGTCTTGCCCTTTCACTCTATCCTCGCCTCGTCTGTCTGCCTCTCTTCCTCCCCTTGCCTTCCTCCCTCCCGCCCTGCCCCGCAGCTCTCCGAATGCTGCTGTACCACTCTGCCTAGAGACAGCGGGCGCAGCTGTGCAGGGCATAAACCAGAGAACGAGATGTTTGGGCAGTTCGTTTTATAGCGTGCATGGTCTTATATGTTACAGTGGATCAGTCTTTAGTGGGGAAGATCTGCGCCGGAATGCAAACACACTCCCAGTGCTGTGGTACTTATAAAGACACATCATGCCAAGTAACGAGGACAGTTCTGTGCCCCTCGAATTTGTCCTAGCCAAATAAGGCCTGCGCTCCAGAGGCTGATAGCTGCTTAGTTACAACATTTACTGGTGCAGTGTTTTGTTATGCAAGCACACTCCCCTCTGTGACGAGACAGTCTGGACTCCTAATGAGCTGTCAACACGTCTACACTAGTGCTGTGTTCAGACTGCAGTGCACTGGTGAAGTTTGTACTGGCATCTTTCTAATAATGCAGATTCTGTTTGTTACTTCATGTGGAATAAACTTGTCAGCAGCGAAACTACTTATGTTCACACCCCATAAATCACTGCAGTTGAAAATAAGATGTTTTGATCCATATTTGCTTTGAGTGTCGTTCAGTTTGTTCACTCAGATACAAGGCTGCTTCATTACAACAAACCACTGTGAAGTTGTCACCTCCAATGGATAGATGCACATCACACTTTTATCAAATTTGTACCAAAATGACTATGCAACGCTGCCGAATCCTACACGTATCACAGATTAAGAAAGTAAAATTGGAGAAGTGTACTATGCTGCTAGAAATGAAAATGGGGGGGTGATTGGTAATATGGCATCATCAAAATAATCGATTAAAGATTGCGCACACATGCATGAATCACTCCTTTAAAAGTTGCGTTCAAAGTATAACATGTAGGCTGGAAAACCTACTGAACCATATCTTTTAAGTAAACCTGCTTTTATGCTCTCCCTTTCCTAAATAGTGTTAACCAATGAGCAAAGAAAGTAGATCCACCTGACCCTAAAGTAAATAGTGCATTCACGACTGAAGCATTGAACATCACATTATGTGGTTTGTCAGTCACGTTGTCTGATTTGAATAATAACAGCGTAGATAAGTGAACTAGCCTCGTAATGGAAAGACTCGAAATGATTAGCGTCAGCAATGGTGTTAGCATAGTTGTGCAGATAGCTGAAGCTAGCATGGATGAAGCACTATGCTTTGTGTTTGTCAGGCCTATTTGAGGCTGACCTGAGCTATTTATAACCTCTCTATATGTCCAGTCATGTTAAATGATTTTTTTAATGTTACATATCATCTTGTACAGGCCACAGCATGCTATCAGTCATGTGGGCCACTGTTATCTGTTGACATGTTTGTGGAAAGAACACTTTCCAAGTAATAACCTGATATGAAACATAGACACATAATAGAGTGCAGACATACTTCATAGTGCTTCCAGTTAGCCTAATGTTAAACAAATGGCGATTTTAAGTTGCTGACTACTAAACTTGGCGTTCATTCAAAAACATACATGTTTTTGCTAGTTAAAACCTTGCAGTTCATTACATTGTTCCACTGCTTTCTGCTATTACATTTTTTATACTGTTGTGTTCTTGTATACAAACATAGCAGATTATGTTCACAGTTTGGCCTCAGAAGTTTAGCAATAGCATCCACCAACCATGTTGATGATGAAATACACACAACCACATGGCAATGATAATGGAGCCTGGCGAGAATGTCAATGGTTGGCTATAACATACACACAGCTTCTCACTGACATTTCAACAAGATGTTTTGATGTATTGCTAGTCATAAATTGTATGTAACTTTGATGATGTCTAGACATTTTTGCCTTGTGAAATTTTTTGTGGGAAATCCAGCGGACATTCCCATTGGCATCTCAATTGTTTTTCAGTGATTTGTCTGTTTGTCACTTCCATAAATAGACCTCTGCCTCATTGTTTCCAAATAACATGCAGTAAAAGGAATAGCAGGCATACTTTTCTAATTACTTTCTCTAAATATTCAGAGGAATGTTGTGATTGCTCCCGTGCTGTATGTTTTGGAATACACTAAAGTTGTGTTCGAGATTGCGCAGTAATAGTCATTTAAGTAAACAGAAATGTGGAGTGTCCAGCCTTTTCCCATAGGAACTGGAAAAGGACTTAAGCACTCATCTCATGATTCACATACATAGCATACGTGAAATATGTAAACACTAACCACTAATGTATCCCACAACTTTAGAATGTGTTTGATGGTTCACTTGTTTCTTTCATTATACAAAACTGAATATTGTGTATATATACTGCAGTTGATTGTATAGTGACTGGCTGGTTCCTTCAATACCCAAATACTCATTGGCACTAAAACTAGTAAAGAAAGTAGATTCTTGTGTAAAGCACAATAACAACACTGAAAAACATAAGACAGAATTTGAACCTTTTCTGAATCGTGTAGTAATAGTCTGGAGCTGTATCAGAAGTAGTATGTGGCAAGAAACTATTAAAGAAACTATGATTATTTTGAGTTAGAAATTAGATTCCATTCTCTTAAAAGCATCAACCATTGTGGTATTGAATACTGACACTTTTCCTTGGTATCAAAATTATGTTTGCAATAGTATTGTGACCGTAACACTCTCCATTCACACGCACTCATAAAGATTTTACAATTAAAAAAAGCCCCATTCCAAACAATGATAAAAATTCTATTATGAACTAAAAGACTTTACACACCTCAGATGCTAAACCTGGGAGCTATAATTAATCTTTCATTTTCTCTCCCACACCTTTTAACGTGGATAGGAGTCATTAGTGGTGTCCCATATGCTGTAGTTTATTTTTTGTTTCTGTGAGATGCTTGGTCTTAATTGCATTGTTGGGCACACATCTGTTTTCTGAATCCCTCATTATTCCCTCTGGACACACTGATAAGCCCATGTCCAAATGAGCAGTTTCATTTTTTTTCCATTGCTCAGCTAAAAGCCTAATTTATGACAAATGTATGCAAAGAAGACACCATAAAAACAAATTAAAACCTAGACTCTCTGCTTGGTTTGCGTTATTATGATACCAAGCTGAACGCCTTTCAGAAAATAAATTCATATCTATCTTTACTGTATCTTTGTGAAAGGAGAGAAAATTGACTGACAAGGTTGAAGGGCTGGCATTATATTTTTCACTTTAGTTTCTTTGTCTGCATGTGATGTGCATTAAAAGACACAATAATCAAAAACATGAAATATCTTAATACACCTTATGCCATTGTTTGAAATTCTAGTTAGTTAGTTAAACTCAATTAATCTTGGAGGGCTTATTAAAATAATATATCTGGCTTTAAAATATTATAGCTCTAATCACAACTGTTGATTAGTATTGACAAGCCTTCACATGTGCAGAGTCAGCTCCCTGATCAGTCTCGCTCCTGTAAATCACATGACACAGTCTCAGAGTACAGCCGATGGTTTATCAGAGCTCAGAGGTGTGAGTCCTCGTCACAACAACAGGCAGCAGCCCACGCTCAGTCGCTCACTCAATCTGCTTATCACTGAGGTCACGCTGTCTGTCTGCTCCAGCCTCTCCACGCCTCTAAACACAAGAAGTCCAGTGTGGATAAGCCTCATGTTTTCCATATTAACTGATTTAGCTCACAGTGGGGCTCTAGGCATGGGACAAGGATTGTGTACACATGTGTAAAGTCATCCAATGTTTTTTTTTTTTTTTGCATTTGCCTAGGACAGAAAGAGTTAAAGGGTTAAAGTTGTTCCTCTTGAGAAGCCGTAGTTCCAAAATCCAGTGCTACAATGACAACAAAATATATCATATAAATCAAACATTGTGTGAGGCCAAAGTTCTCAACGGAATACTAATATTTATTGAATATACAAATTATGTTAAAATCTCATCTCTTGGACCCAATTTTGTGTTTTTTGTCTCATTTTGAGGGAATTCTGTCTCATCCCTCCCAATGATATAAAGTGTGTATCCAAACCAAGGAATGCTGTATTTGCTGCAAAGATGAATGTAATCATAAACACCATTTTAAACTATTTAATTTGGGAGGACATATAAGGAGGAGTAGAATTACTTTAGATAAAGTGCTATTTGCAAGGTGGCCATTCCAAGTGCTACAGCTGACAGTGCATTATAATGTAAATGGCTACCAAAGGAGTACTAAAATTCTGAGAAAAAGTTGACTCCTTTGCAATTAATCAAAACTGAATTGTTTTTAATAAGATGAAACCAATCTGTAATCATGATATGAGGAAAGATTTTTTTTTTTTTCCATGCCCTATTGTCAGTCATTTTTGCATGTGTGAATATTTGCAAGTCATAAGACCAAAAGAAACTTTCTGAACATCTATTTATTTAACAGCGCACTTTCTATTTCCTGTCTCCACATTTTTCTGTAGTGGTCACATGTTGCCTTCCTCCGGATCAGCCCGTCCTGACATGCCCAGCTGTTGCCAGATGCATATTTTCAAAATGCTTTTGCTTACAAGTCTCAGCACTGACACCTTTTCTCTGCACTTTATAATTAGTTCAGCTGCTGTTGCTCCATGGTCTTGAAAGTCAGTTGTACGTACGGCTGCTTCACTGGGGCATCTGTATATATTTAGGATAGCACTTCGAGTTTGCTCCATTTATTTTGAGAACAGAAAGTGGTAATTTAGTTTTTTTTTTCCTCTAGATTTAAAGTTACTTAACCTCACAGCCTGCCTATTATTGTTTTAAGCTTGAAATACCACCACTTAAAATTTTAAATGGCAAAATAGAACTGTAGTGTTGACATGCAATTAACCCATGTGAGTGGGCTTCTAATGACATCGCAACATTCTGACGGTTTAATTGAAATGGGGCATGCAAAACGTCTATTGCCAATTCACTGTGTGCTGGTTGGCTGTTTGTTGGATAAATATTTAGGGATAATCAAGCTTGGTGCTAATAATTGACCAGCCTGGTTCAACATTTATTTGCGTTATTTTCATGAATCTTTCTTGGAAGATAACTTAATTGATACAGGAATCCTTGCTTCTGCCCAGAGAGCTTTGACAACTTCATCAAATTGTGCAGTATAACATATCAAAATGAACTGACATTTTTGCCTTAAGTTAAAGGGCCCATACAACACTGTTTCCTGATCTGTGTTATAATGTTGTTTCCTCATCATAAACAAACCTGGAGTATTTAACACACAAACCGTGCATATTTAGGCTGAGTTCCTCTGTCAAAACAGAAAGCCCTCTGTTTCACGTTATGATGTAATGCCGTAATAGAGGAAATGCTCCACTTTGTTTTTAAACTCCACACACCTTCACTAGAATCATTTGGATGATTTCAGAACTGAAATAGCCAATCTCTATTGAACTAAAGGTAAAAGGTAGCTGTTAACTTAAAAAAAAAAAATCCACTTCATGACATCACAGGGTGTAACAGTATTTTGAGCTTTAGAGATGTAGACAGACTAATAATAAAGGGTTACTCAAAAATGTGCAAACAAAACAAAACACAATTTCGGGGATGTTTTTGATGAGGTAACAGCGTTATAACATGGCTAAAAGCTCACAAGAGTAAATTTTGCGTAATATAGGACCTTTTATGCTGATGATAATAAAAAACACCCCTCTCTCTCTCTGGGTGTCATTGGCTTTAGTTTGTTCGTGTTGACCCAGGCTGGAGTGCACCAGCCGGGCAGGTTTCCAGAGAGAAGGGGCTCTTGGGTTACCTTCAGCGTGACACACATCGCCAAAGGGAGTGGAACACAGAAGACATAGTTTATTGTGAAGTAAACAGAGCTGTGGATGTTTGCAGTGGGGGAGGGGTGTGGCTTGTCACTAGGGACATTTACATAAAAGTAAAAGTCAAATCTTCCCTCCAATAATAACGGGTTACTGCAAATAAACCAGTAAATTTCTAGTACACATATTCATAAAGGAAAGTTAAAAACATGATTGAAAAGCCAAACTTTATTAGAGAGAAAAGACAACAATCAGTTCATAATAACCCTATATAATTTTTGTTTTTAAAGTAGGTGCTGTCCTACAGAAATTAAACATGTGTCATATCAGTACTCAGAAATTAAACAGTGATTATTTTAATTTGTTTTAATGGAGCACTTTGGTTCAGTTGCTACTCTTGTAAAGCACTATACAAATTTTGATTTATTGATTTTAATTATTCCTTGGGAGATCAGGAGAGATTAGAGATTATGTTGTCACACCGCAGAATATTCAGGTGCGTTCATTCAAAACAATTCTGACATTTCTGTAAAATGTGTTTACCAATTAACCCAGCAGTGCAGTTTATTGGGTTATTGCACAACTCCACTTCTTGACTTTTGTGGGGTTTTTTTTTTTTTTTTTTTTTTTTTTTTTTGGTCAATAATGGCTTAAAATGATCAGAATTATGCCAGTCCATGTTGATACTGACAAAGACAGCAGTTCAGTTTAGGCATGGGACGATGGGACAATGCTGAAATTTTGTGTCCCAATTATCACTTCCAAAATAATTGCAATTGAAAAATAATTGCTGACAGTTTAAAAATGTTATGGATATGAATAATTATGATTTTAATGCTATGAATGAGTTCCATGTTTAAACAACTTGTACAGTGAAAACGGCTACGATCTAGCTGAGAACATGATGCATGTAGCTTTTTTCAGCACATTCTAGTGATAAAATGGTGGTTATCTTTGTTGGCGATTATGACGATTATACAAAATGTCCCACAAACGATTATTGTCTTCCTTTTTTATCACGATAATCAATATTATTGTTTATTGTCCCATCCCTAGTTCAGTTATGGTTTTATGCCCAAACAGCTTTATGTCTAGTCTTTAAAAGTTCTCCCTTTTTTCCTGTTTTCCCCTCCATTCCTCATCTGTCATCTCCGTCTTACTCCACTCTTCCGCTTTCTCACCCGTATCACCTTGTAGTCCCGACACATTCCTGCTCCTGTTACCTGCCCCCAGCATCTCCTCCTCCACCCAAAAGAGAAGGAACGGGGGAGAGAGAGCAAGTATTATCTCATAACTCTCACCCACTTTTCCTGTTAGGATGTCTACTGAATATTTTGATCCAGTTGATTGTTGAGGTGGTTCCTGTGTGATTCAGAGCCTTACATGGTGCCAGAGCAGCGCTGTACCAGTCACTTAGGGCCACAGCGCATTAACACTAACTCCTCCTATAGTTTAGTTTCCTTGAGTTTTCCAAGCTAACATTCAACAAGAAAAATATGTTTCGGAGGATGAGGCCAGAAAAGGGTGTAGGCATATAGAGGACATGTGAAAACTCTGAACTCTCTGATCGAGCTGCAGAACATGCACTAGCACTGATGAATGGTTAGCTGCTGGTGCTGGGGTTTAGGTAATGATGATTCAAATGAGAGAGCAACAGTTTAGGGTTAAAGCAAATGGAATTCAGCATTGAAACTGGCAACCCAGGAGACTCATTTGAGGCTAATTCTGCTTTTCTGCTTTGATTGTATAATCATCTAGAGAACCAAAACCCGACATAACACAACCAACCATCATGTTCCATGTTTTTGTGTTTAAGAATAAATCAGAATTACAATCGTTATCAGTCAAAACTACATTTGATTTGAACATACCTCATATTTGGGGACACACAGGTGGGTCATGTTAATAGAATTTTAAATCTAAATCTTACATACGATTCATGTAGTTTAAAAGATACAACCTGGTGGACACTGGACAGTTATTAGTGGGATAGTAACATTCCTAAACCAGAGCTGGTGTTCAGTTAGGATCCTATCATGTCCCTTTACGCTTCAAATTGTCCTCACAGGGTTTTCCCCGAGCTCTTTATAGGAAAGGAATCTCCAGTCTCCGACAGCTGTGGGGAAGAGGGAGTCTGGAGACAACCATAATAAATGAGAATGGACAAAATGTCTATAGACTTTTTAAAAGAATGAAAAAATATTCATAAATTATATTTCAAATTGTGCCGCTATACATTTTTTTTCTGTTGCCAACCTGTGTCATATAGCAAGAATCAGGAAAGCCATTAATCTTATTGTAGTAGCCAAATTCTCACAGTCAGAATGCCTGTTTTTCTAGGTATTTTTGAGCTATAAAACCAAAACTAATGTAATAAATGCAAAGTGGAGCCATTTAATTTCAGACTGTGGAACTCTCCAGGCACAGCAATGACATTTCCATAGAAAGAAACAGGTGACAAACCCCCAAGGAAAAAGCTACACAGAACATCTTTAATTACTCACAAAACAAAGCACTAGCTTGGAAAAATGTCCACAAAAATCTTAATATTTTTGAGAAAAGTTTAAGCTCTAGTGTAGCCAGAGGTACCAGCTACATGGTTGTGTTGATGGTTTTTTGTTTATCCAACCCTCACTGGTGTATAGAGAGCCCCCACTGTGTCCTCTGTGGGAGCTTTGAACTGTCATAAACTCATTTGTTCCTGAGTTGTTGTTTCTCCTGGCAGTGTCTAAACTCCGGGCTCATCCAGCTGTCTGTGTCTGTTCTCCACTGGCCACCTCCAGAGCTCCTTCCACACACGGAGCCAAGACCGTCTCAACACAGCAGCGGAAGAAATGCATCTGCTGTTGGTTAATCAAATTAGGCAGGTTCATTCATGCTCTTTGCAAAAAGACAACATATTCTATTGATCCTTTGATAGAAATAAAGTAGGAAAAGTACACGCTAACCTTCAAAGGGCATGCTGTCTACCACCAAGATAGTATGGCTGTTTTTTAATGGAAAATGAGGACCAATAAACTTTTAGCTTGGTATGCTTTTATTTGAGGTATATTTTTTAAAACTGATTGCTCTTTCAAAACAAAGAGCCAAGGATTAAAGGTGGTCTAAGTAACATTTCGGTAGGGGGTCCATCACCTTCTTGTTTCTATGGAAATGGCATTCTGACTGTGAGCAGGGTTGCTACTCCACAGATCTGACCTGTAACTTGGTCTGGTTTGGTCTCCATGAAGTTAGACAGATTTAGTGCCATACTGTGAAACATTCCAGACAAAGTAATAACATCTCAATGGGGAAAAGCACATGACCAACCCTCCACCACAAAAGTTACATAATGCTTCTTTAAGTTGGGGAAGTCAGGGATGATTTCTTGCCTAAATTTAACCCAGTTAAAGTATTGCCATCTATTATACAAGATTATGCTTTTTATTTAGGTATAGTGCCTTGTTCCCATTCCTAAAGATGTTGGTCCCTTATGACAAAATTCTCATGACAAAGTTTTATTTTTATCTCACATATTGTTCTCATCTATTATCTATTCATTATCTGTTCTGTGGTTGAAACTTTTTTTTCAACCTTCCTCTGCCTTCTTATTATTATCATCTCTCTGTTAATATAAACACTGGCCTATTTTTGACAGCACAGCAAGGCACCTGGTGTTTCCCTCCACCACAGAGTGTGTTGGGGCAGTTCCTTTCATATTTTCTATCTGCAGATGTTATCAGACCTCAGGGTTGACTCAGAATACTTTAAATGTTCTTGTTTGCCATGTGGGCCGAGCTGATGGATATGGGACTCAAGAGTTTTCTTTGAACGACTTAATGACTTCCTGTACAGATGACATTAGCCAGTGCAAACCCGCTTTCAAGGCACATTTCTAACATTGTGTACCACATGTATTATTAGTACCACAGTATTTGAGTGAATCTATTCTAGCATAAAGTGTTTCCCATTAATATAGGAGACTATGGTGGCCCCACATAGTGAAAGACCTACCCCATATTCCAGAAACAGCCTTGACTAACGGCATACATAGAAACACCTCCTCCCACCTCTTCCTTATGCTTACGCTGCTTGTTTATAGCCGGTGCAATTTGGCCGAATCGCTGTTACTGCTGTAACTATATTGTACGTTTTCAAATGATAAGCAGAAGTTGCCTGTCCAGAAGTAATTTAGCGACCAATGCGTCATTCGTTAGACTCTCTGCTTCAGTGCGCGCCATCGCTGGAAGGAATCTCCAAGAATCACCTGAGTTTAGCTTCTCTCCTTTTCCCCTTCTCTTCTTCTCTCAGTGACTTCAAAAACTGACTTTCTTTTGTGGCTAACTGGCAGTGGATTTTTGTCTGCCATCGCAACAAACTTTCTGCTAACTGCGAGGAAGCTACAGTTGGAAAAAGCCGCTAAGAACCACTGCGTTGGTTGAGTGAACAGCATCTTGCATCTGTGGAATGTGTAAGAGGCGTACGTAAATCACGTAATCCCAGTATGCCGGCAAGTCAGTTACGCTAGAAGCATAGGGAGTTTGATTGACAACCTAACAGCCAATGGATAACGAGGTAGCCTCATCATCTATTGACTAATGTTTATCTGGCCCCACCACGTCTACAGTTAATGGATTTCCATTCTTTTTTTTTTTTTTTTTTTGGGGGGGGGGGGCTATCATTGACTATTTAAAAAAAAATCCTCCATAGAACCTTTAAAGATTAAATATAGGCAGTAAGTGACATCTATACACAAATTGTAGAAGATTAAATTATTCAAATAAAAATTATTTGTGCCGCCATAATCTTAACAAAATCTGTGGGAAACACTGAGCATAAACACATGTGCTTTTTGTTTGGGATAAACATTTCTGGCACAGATTATTATGATAAAATTATGTTTTGAATGATCATAAATCCTTCAAGTGTCATCTATAAACAGGAAATTGAAACCCATTGTTTACTGTTAATTCATATGAGGCCTGTATTTGACCTTCAGTCATGTTGATGAATGCGTAGCTAGCTACAGTTGCTAAATGAGGCTCCCTACTATTTGACAAAAAGTAGGGATGCGCTGATCCAGCTTTTTCAGTTCCGATGCTGATTCCAGTACTGTGGCTTTAAGTATGTGCTGATCCCCAATACCAATCAATACCAGTGCAGGGAGTGAAAACAGCATTTATTTCCTTAAAATAAGTAAAAAACAAGTAAAAATAAAATATAAACATTCTGAGACTTTCTGGGCGACCACAACATCTCATTACATCAGTTTATATATCCAACTAGGATATCTGCTGAACCAACATTCAGAAGCTGATACCCAATCCAGAATTTTTTCCAGTATCTGCACTGATATTCAATACCACTATTGGTATTGAGTAGTAGTTGAAATTGTGTATACTATTCATTGTCTTCCAATTAAAACTGTCATGTTTTTCCTAGTAGGCAGTGGGAGACAAACGCATGCTTGGGAATATGACATTTTGTGCGGAAAATGTAAAAGTGGGACAGCCGTAGATGGAAAAGCTCGTTGGTTAGCTGAGGTTAGCTGTAGGGGGATGGGGGTGTCAGACTGGCAGTTCTCTAGGAATCCTGGTGCCACTGAAGTGCAGTCTAGCGTCTAATGCAATTTAATGCCCCAAAGCTATGAAAGTGATTCCCCATTTGCCCTTGAAGCATACCCAATATCAGTATCAATAATTAAATGGTATATCCTGACCTTTTTGGGAACGGACATGTACCAGACATGACAAAATGTGTGTTGGGGTTTCTGGCCATGCCCCTGGGTCTCATCTAGAAGTCCCAAACGTGATGTAAAGCTCAAACAGGACTGGGGAGCACATCTGGACGTGACATAAAGAGCTCTGGCTGCGTTTCCATCTGTATTCGAGGTAATTGAGTGGATGTTTTTGTGCTACTTGCAGTCGAATTGCTTTAAAGGCTGTTTTATCAAACTCACGTCTGGCGCTGGCTCTTTTTCCTTTTTAAAACCTAGCTGGGTTATTAAGTCACATCATGCTTTTTTGATAACCTTGGAATGTTGATTCAGCTCACCCTTGAATTTCCTTATCTATGCTCCATATTTAACCAGGGACCACATAATGAACCACATAATAAATCATCTCAGAACATTTTGAAAGATGCTAAGAATGCATTAGGAAAGTAAGAAATGCTGACAGTTTAAAATCATTTTGTTCTGTTATTCACGTTTGAGACTGTACAGCTCATTTTAAAGACAATATAATATTGCTTACCAATATTTAGAAAGCAGTTACTTGTAGCTAGTACTTCATTCATCTTCAGCTTGCTCCCCCCAGCTATATTTTCAGCTAGGCTAATGCAATGTTGTGATAGCTAGCCAAACATAATGGCCAAACTGTCATCTGAGTAAATGCGTGAACGTTTTGCATTAGCATTAGCTGTTTTACTAGCATATTCAGTCAATCTATATTCTACTCGGCCTCGGTTCATATCGGGTCAGACTCATTTTGTTCTTTTTATGGCTGGGTTTACACAGTGGAGGAAAACCGTAGCCTGCTTATGAGGTGTGATAAGTTCTCCTCCTGCACCGGCCTGCTACGGTCAGAGGCAACCAAGGGCCGTTCCTAGTTCACTCCTCCCTCACCCCATCACCCTGACCCGCTCTTCCTCTTCATGTTAGCCCCTGGAAAGTCTTCCTCTTTCTTGGTTGCTCTCTTCCTCTCTTCCTCTTTCTCTCACAAGCAGCATTTTTAAGTCGTTACCTCACTGCGGTTGTAAAATATCCCGGTTATAGTTTCCAGATGTGGCTCCCCCCAACTGTCTCGCGCTGAGATCAGGGATATGGGTTGGACACTTACTGTAAATGCGTTGAACTCTTGTTAGGGATGTTGCTTTTGGCCTGTTTGTTTTTTTGGTGTTCATTTTCCCACCTCAGCCATGTCCAGCCCTCTCGAAATAGTTTTTCCTCCCTATTTGCTCAGCTTGAGTAAATATATTTTTGTATTTGGGCTTCTTGGAGAGTATAGTAAAATGTGATGACTATGACTAAAACTAGCGTTATTGGTGCTGTTTTGACACAGAACATTTGACTGGCAGAGAAACTACACCAAGCTCATTGAATATGTTTAAATCCAATATCCACTGTTAAGGTCATCATAATGGATCCTTGCCTCCATAACTGTGAATGCAAACAAAGAAGCACTGTTGAAATGTTACCTTCATATCTTTGTAAATGGGAAATGAGTAATTTTTCATGTGGATATAGCTATCCACTCCCAGCTATTAAATACCTTGCAATCATTGCCACCATAAATTTATACAACTTGATCTCTTTGAGTGAAAAATAGTGTGAGATGGCCACATTTCCGTGGTTTGGTTTCACACACTTGCAGTTGGACTGTGGAGAGCATTAGACTGCATGTGTCAGGTGAGTGCTAGACAGAAGTGGTGGGTGTGTCTCTTGGCAGCGACATGTACAGACCTCTTTGCCTTCTGCAGGGAGCTATTTTGGCTAATATAGTGATTTAATTTGTAACAAGGACTTAGTTGAAATGTTCCATTCAGATAAATTCTCATGAACACGCCCTTAGGACATAGTGTTGCATGTTATACACCAGGCTAAGTCTTGGTTACAGCGTATGATTTTGTGGCTTGAGCTGCTAAGTGAACACACTTGCCTGGACTTACCCAGATTCCCTCTGACTCGGCGGTATGGAGCAGGACAGGCCTGACATGCACTCTGCGTTTTGGGCTAAACCAGTCCGGCTGTGTGGATTAGCTGGCGTCACACGCGTTTTTCCAGTCTCACTACATCCCAGAACTTTCCAAACATTAATTTATTTTACACTGTACCACCAGCTGCAAGATTAAACACTGGATTGTTTCAATACAATATTTTCCAGTCAAAATCTCAACTAGAGGTCAGAGGCTTGTTTTTGTTGTTACACCATATTGGTACTCACTAGGGATGCAACGATATTCGATATAATATAAAATCTTTTCATTACTGGTCTCACGATTTGATACACATGTTCCATCTATATGCACGTGTCCCTTCATGCGCTCTTTTTTTGTCAACTAATTTGGTCCGAAAGGGAAATGGTTATCACAGCGTCCTTCTCAAATGCAGCAAGAAAACAGCTCCATAGGGACTTACAGCTGAAATATTCAAACAGAGGTGGGTTATATCTTTCAGTCACTTTTTATTTTACGTTGATAGACCCAGGAATGACAAAGATATTAACTTTTAAATACATTAGAATCGCTTTTGGCTTTACATCGGCTTTAATCAAATAAGCTCGTATACACACATGCGACGTGACTCGCGATATACACAATCTTTTTCTCAGACTCTATCTCATTCTTTACTCAGCTGAGCCATTTCTATGTAATAGAACATAATTTTAGTGTCCAGAAAAAGGATGGGAGAGTGCAGTGTGTCTGTTAAGAGCACAGACTGTAGCAGGGCAGTGTGGGAGGAGCTACTGTCTGTCGCTGCTGGAGGGGGGCAGAGCAGCCCTAGAAGTCTATATTAAGAGTAGAGTGGCTATATTATAAAATATAAAATGGCCAGAAACCACTGTTCTTATTTCCACTGAATAAAAATTCTGAGCTGTGAATCATTGAACCAAATGATGTAAACGCACTTCACATATAAACTACAACTTTAGAGTAGTTGTACTGTAATGTATTGTGCATAATGTATGTATTGTTTCATTAACATCATAGTGTTATTATATTATACTCATTAACAGAAAAAAATTTCATGAGATTTTTTTTTTCCATCTTAAAACGCATTGAAATCGAATCGTTATTGTGACATTAGTGGGAGTGTCACTAATGTCACCAGCATGATTCCATACTTCACCATCTCAATGGAGACTCAATGGAAACAGAGGTTTTATGCTATACTGTGGAAGATTATAGCCAAAGGAACAACATTTCCATGCCCTTCTCCGGGATAATAAAACAACCCAAATTATTATTTTTTTAAAATTTGTCTACAGAGACGGTGTTAAACATTTTGTAGAAATCTCTAAACACAATGGCATTTCAAATATTTCCCTTCAAGTTATATCATAGGCTCCTCTGTCCTCAGTCTCACACTGCTGCAACTTTAAAATGTTATGTCATCACAGGGACGCAGCTATCAGCCCATTGCAAAACTCCCTCATGACTTCCTTAGCACACCTTGTCTTGGCGACTGTTGCTATGTTTAGGTTGTATCTGTGATCAAACTGTAAGGTATTTTCTCAAGTGCGGCCGTCCACCTCTGCCATAGGAAAAATACACACACATTAATCCTTGTGTAAACCTGGTTGAGCTTAAGCACCTGTATTTCTCTTTTAGTCTTTTATATGTTGACCCGGCACTGCAAACTGATATAGGTTTCCAAAACACTCTGCACGCTGTGCACAATCACATTCCTCATATAAATTACAAGACAGCGCAGCAGATTATTGGCCACTGTGCACTTCAATGGGATGGGGCTGGATCGTCCCTATTCATTTAAAATCTTGACTAAAGCCAGTTAAAATATGTTTTGGATGTTGGAGACTTTTACAGGTTAACATTATACAGTTCAGTGAAATCAGAATAACATTTCAGTCTTTGTTTATTATAACATTAACTGTAAAGCTGTAATGATTAGCTTTTAGCTGTTAGTTAGCCCTTAGCATGGCACAAAGCTTGCTGTCATAATTTTAAAAATATTGCATTTACAAACAAAACAGTTGAGTTGGTTACATCTTTGATTCATACTTTGACCATGTCATAGCATTTGTCATTCATAACATGGTATTTCATTGACAAAGTTTACTTTTCTACTGCTAATAACTCTACTGCTAAGCCTTATATCCTTTAGATTTTTATTGTTCAAGGTGCATTATGCAAATTTTCTGGCAGAGGGTCAGGCACCAATTACAACTCAGACCGGCGGAAAGTTGATCCTGCTTATTGAAAGAATCGAGGTGTAAAGTACCACCTGTAATGAAATAAATGCATGATGAATAAGTTGATAGCCATATTGAAAAATATTGCATTTGGATTTGTAAAGTAACATCTCTGTGGAGACAAGCAGGTGGGAAACCATACATCAACAAAATTACATAGAACACATTTTACAATTCTTGGTGTGTGCAGTAATTATTCCTTCATTCATACTGTTTGCACCTGTCTCTTGAGCCTCAGCCAGTGATATCCATTTCTGCCACACACTGTGGTCCATTTATGACCAGTTTGTGTTGTCTCTCCTGTTTGGTTATATAGCAATAGTGTTTGTATGAGTGCTTTGTGGTGGGCTGATGTCTCACACATGAAAGGCATATCTCATGTGCCTCTGGGTTTAGCTGTGTCCTGACTCGGCACAGACTCTAATCATTGTTATCTCCCTCTTGTCCTCCTGATGTGACCATAACATGTTCTTATATTGTAAGCCAATTCATTATAACAGTTTAGTGTTTTAGTCATTTAGTCAATCGATTTGTCAGTGTTGTCTTGGCTTTCAATTTTTGTTTTGTGTTTTTATATGCACAGGCTGTCTTTAGTTGACCAAGAATTTTAGTCGACTCAGCCCTAATATATAGTGATAAAGCTATAACTAAATATCCAGGTTTTGTTGCGGTTTAACCCGCGTTCAGATCTGGTTTGAGTCTGGTTTGCTGTTTATCAGTCAAATTACAATATTCACACCTGTTTTCAAATTGGTTCTCATGAATTCAGCCCCAATGACAAAAAGTTGTCAAGATAGACTAACTGTAGTAAGTGAAACAACACCCACTCAGACTAGTTTTATAGGGTTTAAGTTAGCATTTAGCTTAGTTACATCTATTAATTATCTCAGGTGGCTAAGTGCCAGGATTTCAGTCAGGCTCTCCAATTAATTACGGTTTTATTGAGTGGGAAGTTATTGACATGGCTGGCCTGAATAAAAGGCGTCAATACATCCAAATAAGGGCGTATCTTTACCCCTTTTAAAATAACATGGATTTGTTTGTTTAGCTGCTAGCCTTGGTTTAAAATGTTGGAAAATGCCATAGGTGTGCATAGTCACGGTAACAAATTTTAAAAACTAATATTTTGCTACAGAGATGCACTACCATAAACAATAATATTGAAACAACATTATGCCACTCATACAATAACAATAATTCAAATTAACAATAATGAATAGACAGTATCATTAAAAGGCCTGAGCTGCAATTTATTTTCATGCTTGCACCCCCGCTCCGTCAGTTTACGTGGCCTTACACTTCGTGGCTGAGTTGCTGTCGTTCCCAATCGCTTCCACTTTGTTATAATACCACTGACAGTTGACTATGGAATATTTAGAAGCGAGGAAATTTCACGACTGGACATGTTGCACAGGTGGCATCCTATCACAGTACCACGCTGGAATTCACTGAGCTCCTGAGAGCGACCCATTCTCTCACAAATGTTTGTAGAAACAGTCTGCATGCCCAGGTGCTTGATTTTATACATCTGTGGCTATAGTAGTGATTGGAACACCTGATTTTGATTATTTGAATGGGTGAGTGAATACTTTTGGCAATGTAGTGTATATTGAGTGATAAGTTACTGTGACAATCCTAGGTGTGTAAAATGACTTGAGTGCTCACTTCCTTCAGTTTATGTTATACACATTAAAATGTGTCAGATGTTTGGTTGAACTGAAATGGAATGTATTTTTATTGTGTTTTTTACTATTCGTCACTTGCCGCCAATAATTTCTGGTTGGAAGCCTCTTTTTTAATGTATTGGCTCATAAACCTGTCTTCACAACTTTTTATTTATATCTGTCGAACTTATGAATAAAGGTGAAGTTGAACGTAGCATTGATGATTTTATTTTCATTCACATTTTACAATCTCCTGTGTAGCACTTATAGCTTATTTAATGGCATTGTTTGTTCATATGAATCCAGTAAATGTCATTTCTCAGTGTCATCTTAGGCTAATGTACAGTAAAAAGAGGAGGGGCATCAGGGTTAAAAAGATCCACTGTTCTCTACATCTGCATGGTGGTTTGTGAGATAAACCTGAGTTGATTTAAAGGTGCACTGCATAACATTTTTAGTGGAGGGTCCACCACCTACTTGTCTCCATGGAAATATTATTGCTTTGTCGAGAATGTTCCACAGTACAGATTAAATCCTATCACAAGAGAAACAAGCAGGTTACAGCACTATGCTACATTACAAGTCAGATCTGTGGAGAGTTGGCCCCATTCACAGAAGGAATTCATGTATTTTTGAGCAATAGACACAATATGTTAAATGTCATTCCATTGAACATTCCAGGCAAAGCAGTTACATCTCCATGGAGACAAGTAGGTAGCGGACCCTCCACCAGAAAAGTTGTGTAGTGCACCTTTACAGTTCTGTTTGATTGACAGAGTTTATATTGTTGACGCGTTCTCACTTTTGAGGACAGAGCTCAACGTGTTGGAGTGACATGAGGATCTCATTTTTATAGTGTGGAGTATTAAATTAAATTTGCTCAGTCAACCAAGTGTTTACACTGGAGGTCTCACCGCCGTTGGTTGTCATGCATCATTCCTATCATGAAGCGTGGGTCTTACGAGGTCACGGTGTTGCTTTTGTGAAGAATTGATTTTTTAAATTTATTTTTTGCAATGTGCGCGTGTTTAGGCCTGTCACAATAATTAGTACTTTTACTACTACTAATTTCAACTTTCTGTTCAATATACAGTATTATAAATGGAACAATATGTTTTGTTTATCATGAGGATCTTTTCTTTATACTAGTGGGACATTTTTTTAATAATTCAGCTTTATGGTTTGGTTTCAGTATTGTTGTTTATCGTTTATGTATCGATTTCAGGAATCGCACTTCAAAATTTGTATCGGGACAGGCCTATGTGTGTGAGATTCTCTAATAAGGAGTTTATGGGGGACCAATCTGTAATTTGAGTCTAAATGAGGAACACTGTATAAACTGGGGCTGGAGATCAAGATTCGATACAGAATACATGACTCATGATACCTACACTATTACGTTTCTATGGTGACGTTGCATAAATTTATATATTGCACATGATAATTGACAACCAATCACTATTTTAAAGCAACATGTATTTTTACAACAGACATTACTTTGAAAAACCTGTGCTGTGTATGATATATTTTAGTATCTGCATTGACTGGCTGTAGATGACCAACTAGTATTTTTAGTTGATCGCACAGAAGTTGCATCTCGTTATCCTCATATCATAATCACCTAAGTAAGTTTTCAAGGTTTTTGCAGAAATGCAAAAATAAACTGTCTAAATCAGTAGGATGACTGGAGCGGTTTGTGTGTGTGTTTTTTATGTAAAAAAAAAAAAAGCTGCAGTCTGGTCATGATGGACACTCTGAGCTGTGATTGGTCTCTCCAGTGTTCCCCTCTCCTTTTTTCACTCCGGATTAGAAAAACCTGGTGGAGAGAGGGTTTAACATGAGGCTGGGCCAAAGTGGGATTTCACACAAGCTTAGCCTGGCAGGTGGTCAGATCCCACAAACCCCGATGTGCTTGGCAAAGACAGACTTGAACTTAGTAGCCAAATATGTTATATGGATCTAATATAGGTCACCTTACACTCTGTCAATCATTGGGCCTGCCATATAAATGTTTGTTAATGTTTTCTAATGACTGGCTGTACTAGAGCATACAGTATAAGTGGTATATGAAATGAATAGACTGTAGATTTGTTCCTAATCAAATGTTGAATGATGGCATCAAGAACCAGCTGTGGTACAATGTAAACAAACCAAATTTTCAACTTTCTACCTGTGTATCCCTGTATTTTGTATTACTTTAGCAGTAGCAATACGCCTGTAGTTCATTTTGTGTGTTAAATGGCAGTGATTAAACGTCTGTCTTGTTTATGCTCAGGAAATGGATATCAAAGTAGCTACCAAGCTCTTGTAGAAGTTTAAAGTGTTTTCAGTTGTGATACAAGTTGACAGGCAGATTTGAATTACATTTTCATTTCATTTTCTTTTAAAAGGTCCTTGCAGTAATATTCATTCTTGCTTTTTACTCTCGCAGATCAAAATATAATTTAATGTTTATCAGAGCCTCAAAGCATATCAGTGTCACCAATAGGCCGACCTTGGCAAACCTGTAGCCAATGGCCTGCTGGGATCACGTAAACCAGGAAGTGCTTGAATAGCTCTCCACAAATGAGGGAAATGCCGCTGATGAAATCTCTATGTTGAGCTTTGTGAGTGCACATCATGACCCAAGCCTTTTTTAACAGAACCAGGAGCTCAGTCATAACAATAGTCAGCTTTATCATCCAACATGGCTGCGTCCGGTGTCATGTGATCCCAGGCACAGGTGGTCAGTGAAAGCGTGACCACCTGTGGTCATTCAAGCTCACTTTATGAATTTTACACAAGTTAAAGAGTCTCAGAATGGCCATAGTGGTGGGATGGTACTTACACAGACATCAGGATAATTTAAATGTTGTTTTTTTTTTTCTTTTTTTCCATGGATCCCTGTTTTGGCATGCTTTTACACATACAGTATATTCCAACCAATTTAAATCGACTTCAGTCAAAACTCTTTTTTTTTTTTTTCATCTTTACAGGGTTTGTACCAGATTTCTTTTCCCCCATGTGTTTGAACAATATTTGTCTTGCCCCAGTACAGATCTATTGCTAGGCCTGTCATGATAACACATTTTGAAGTGTGATATATTACTGAAGTTAATATAGCCTATAAATAATAATATAAATGGCAGCATGCAACTAACCCCAAGTTACATGCTTCCTATAGTCATTATGGTGACAGACCTATCTATTGCATACGCTTACTACTGTCTAGGTAGAAGTGGTGCCTAAACTGTGCAGACTCCTTTCACCAAATCTAAATAAATAATGTTTCCCCGAGAGTCCATGTAATAAGATATAGTCATGTACAGAAGGTGGCAGCTGCTGTATTTGATGGGACTCTGTTTATTACATTTTATAATTGTGATGTAATTTAAGTATAAAATGTTTGTTTTAGTAGTTTTGTGATATTGGTGCCATACTCCGGAGGGCAAGAGCCAGATTTCCCTCTTGATTGCATTATAGTTCGCCATGAAATATCCAAAAAGTAAATTCATAAATGTTGAACCTGATATCTTCAATTACTGACTAGACCCAAGAACTCTCTGTATTATGAAATAACTTTGTATTTTAACAATATTAATTTTAGCTGCCCCCCATCTGTATTACTTAACATTGGCCTATAGAATGATGTAATCTGAAATCCACCTACCTACACTCCAGCCATGTGCTACATAATAGATTATATGTGATTTAATGTGTGGTCCTTCTTTCTCTTTATAGCCAAACCGTTCACGTCCAAAGTGAAGCAAATGCGGCTGCACAAAGAGGACTTCGAGATCCTGAAGGTGATTGGACGAGGAGCTTTTGGAGAGGTATGGCATCTTCTGCTTTTTACACAACACACATATTAGACATTTGGGCTCCAACATGTCTGATATGTGTAAGAAGTAAAATAATAATACTAATAATAAGACCTTCACATCTCATGCTGTTTTTTTTCTTTCAAACTATTGTTGTAAATCTTTAGTTGTTTATCAGCATCTTGAGGGCATCTTGGTCTACCAAAATTTTAATTAGTCGACCAATCATTTTCTGAGGATAATAAAGGATTATATGAACCACAGCAGAAAGGGGAAAGTATAGAATGACTTGGCTGGATATTTTGTGAGTGAATCATTAATTATATTACCTGCTTTTTATACTACCTGTCTTGTCCGTGCACTTTGGGTCAAATATATGGTTGAAGAAAAACTGTGGAGAGCCTCTTGCAATTTATACTTGGTTGTAAATTAGCAATAAAAAGAATGGGACAGGTGCTCTTTGGAAAACATTCTAAGTACGTAGTATTTCTCCCATCCCCTTCTGAGGCTATTACAGATTGCACTGTCCCCTCTGCTTCATACTTGGTCGTAAATTGCAACCTTGTGTTTTGATTGTGGATTACTTTTTTTATGTTAAAAAAGTGTAGAAGTGCACTCCGTAACTTTTCTGTCACTTGCTTGTCTCCACTTGCCCACTGTTACTGTGGTCACCTCTTCACAGATCTGACCTGTAAGCTGGTCTGGTGATGTCTCCATGGAGATAAATAAGTTTATTGTCATACTGTAGTAGCACATTCCAGGCCAAAGCAATAACATCTGCATACAAGCAGGTGGTAGGTAAAGTTACGCAATGCACCTTTTAATATTTTATTCCATAGATCACATTTCAACAATAACAGACAATAAGTATATAACAATAAAGAAACAAAAGAAAAATAAAAGAGAACAAAACAAAAAACAGTGCTTCGTGCCACATTCCAGCAGCACTGAGTCTCATTAGTCTGCACAGAAGCATGACTCTACTTGTAGCTTCCTTAAAAAAAGTTATTAATTCTTTCTTCCTCTCGTCACCTTTTGAAATGTGACTAGAAACGCCCATAGAGAAAGTACATAGAGCTCGGTATAGGTTTTTGTATGCCTGCCGGCAAAGTCCTACTTAGTGCTATCGCTAAGTTTCAGGTAGTGATGTCAATGCCTGGGAATGTTGGAGTGACAGGTATAGTTATTCTTACCAAAACTCTTGCATAATGTCACAAATATTTTATCTGCAATCTGGACTTTTTGTGTTTTTTTTCATTTGCCAAATTTGACGAAAATGATCACAGGGTCATGTCGAAATCACAACGCAAATACTTATAATAGCAAATTTGTGCAAACAAGTTGCAGATCCTTTTGGCGAAATGTGAAAGACAGGAATAGATGGATGAAGATAGATGAACACACTTGAAGAGCCTGAAGCTAAATTGTTGCATAGGCAGTTAATTATTTTCAATAGACCTAATGCTAATGTTACATAACTATTATTTAAGGTAGGTTTTCACATAGTTAATTAATCTGTGGGTGAATGAACTCATTGTCAGTCTGGGCATGTCTCCCCTGGTCAGACATGTGTACACAGTATAATGTATCTATTCATATAAAAGCACTTATAAGGCCTTAGGTTGATAATATAGACTATTGATTTGAATCAGTTGATGCATATAAATCTGGCAAAGTTGGCAGTTTGAGGTGTGGCCTGATAAGATCTGAAAACTCCAGACTGGCAGCTTCAAAGTAACATGAGTCATTAGTCTCCTAGTTTATCTCAAAATATAAATATAAAGGTCTGTTTTTTTTTGCTTTGAACTTGCTGAATTAAGCACAACCCTGGTAAAGCAGTTTTACACTAATCGAGGACCCCTCTTAAGACTAATATACAACATTAAGAATATATATTTACATTGCCGTTCCAAGTTCTTGCTCCCAAACGTTAAAAAGCATGCATTCCATAAGCACTTTGAACTTTCTATCTGCATTTTTGTTTATCTGGGGTAACTGTTCTTCCTGAAGTGAAACAAAAATGTGAATACTTAAAAATATAAATGATTTACTGAAACAATGATGATCCCTAAAACATAAGTAAAGTATATTGGGTGTAACAAAATGAGCCATTCCTGCATTCTCTGCATGCCCCCCGCCTCGTGAAAAACCTAACCCATATGCTTTTAACAGTAGTGCAGACTTGAAAGCATTGCCGACAATACGATCTGGGTGTCATTCGTAAGTGTTTTCCATAAAATAAAGGAGACCATGTTGGAACCCCCATAGCCTAAAATGATGTTTTTTAAACTTTTCGCATAAAGTATCACCAAAGAGAAGATATGGGTTTCCGGACATCACCAGATCTAAATCAAGCATATAACAGGAGTACTATTCCAGGTCTAATCTAAGGCAAAACTAAAAGTGCACTATAAGAAATTATTCAAAAGAGGACAAAAAAGTGGATAACTTTAACTCTAAATTAGGCAAACCCACATACTGAAGAGCTGTCCATGTCACATACCACAGCTTGAGAAACACTGGTCTAAAATTCAGTAAAACAAGCAAACAACATAGCAATACTATACAGGTCTATAATGGCATCACAAAATCACACTTTGTTTACAGTTAAAGGTAACTATACTGTGCAAAACTGACTGCTTAGAGATAAAATATAGGCAAGAAAAGGCCTGTCATGATAATTACTATATTGACTTATCTCTCAATATATGACAGATGGAACAATACTTTTTGGGGGTACTAGCGGGAAATTATTATTTTTTTCTGTTTCATGATGATATTTGAGCTGTAGAGGGTTGAATTATGAACTTCTGTGACTCATTATAGACACAAACTGACTACTAAAGTGTTTCTTTCAGCTATTTATTTTTTTATTTATTGCAGTTTGTGTGTTTTTTTTAAACAATATTGTACATTTAAAATACTTTTTTTGTGGATAATTCTGTTTTATGGGTTTATTTCAGTATTATTGTTTATCATCTATATTTATAATTACTATATTTTGCACTTCAAAATTTGTTATCGTGACAGGCGTAGGTAATAAGAAGCATTTATACTCAAGCAAATGATATCAGATTTTATTCCAATCAGAATCATTTGTGCAACTATAGTACCCAGAATCCATGGGAACACTAAATAAAACTTTCTTTTGTGTAGGTAAGGGCTATATAAAATGCCTTCTTTCTCCCCACCTGGACTGCTCCTCTCTTTCTCATACTACACAGAGCAGCGTGTTTCTGAAGTGGTACGACCCCTGTATGGTGCTTCCTCATGGTCACATTCCAGTGGTCTTTTACTAGGCCAGCTGTGAGCCCGGATGGATTTCACAGACACGCCAGCACAATCTGACTAGCTCCAGAGGCCTCACAATCCCCCCCTTAGCTGCACTAAACTCACCTTATACAAGAGTGTTCATGTGCTGCTATGTGTCTCAATGCAACACTATGTATAATGTTTACAGCCACGCGGACAGGGGCTATACGTAGTCTGTCTCATCGGCATGTACAGTTCAAATACCATCATGATGTGAGATCTGTACTGGAGCATGACTTCCTGGTTTTGATGCGCGATGCTAATAAAGTTACTTCGAATGAAAAGCAGGAAGTAAGTTTTCATGGCCCATGCACAAAACAATATAATGCTTTTTTGGAATATTATGTTAAGCACATTTTTTGTTTCTCTTGGCAGCTGATTTAGTTTTTATCAAGGTTAGCCACAGGGAGACAGACATATGGTGATTTGGCAGGTCTTTATACCAGATGCCCTTCCTGCCCTTACAATATTATGTGATTATACCCTTCTTGTGTCTGGGTGGGTTTCCTCCGAGTTCTCTGGTTCCCTTTAACTTAAGATTCTCAGTGGAGTTTATTGCTTTAACAGGCCTAATAACCTGAAGAATGGGTCAAATGCACAGGGCAAATTAGGTGACCCTTGCTTCTCATTGAGCGGGTCATTTTGTTTTGTAATCATCATTTAGTCACACTTACTAGTATTTCATGTTTATAGCAGTGGTCATCTAAGCCTGGGTCGAGGGTCTGTGAGTTAGTGCCTGTCTGTAAACGGCTGTAGGCTGAGCTGTACAAACCACAATGACTTTTCCATTGTGTTGAACTCTGCAGTGATCCACAACTCTTTACTGGCTTTCGCTGCATCATTGAGTCTACCTCACTCCAAGCAACTTTCTTTAGCTGCAGCATCCTCTTTTTTTAACCTTTTTATGGGCAAGTTCTCACAGTTGTTGGAAATATTTTCAAAGTACATTATGCATATAACAAAAAGACTGATTTCAACCTTCCTTTGCAATGCACCCTATCTGAACGATTGAGGGGTTACACAGATCATTTAATCAAATAAGAAAAGTCACAATTACATAATGAGTAAATTGACATACATTGAAATAATTATTTACACATGTATGTAACTCTATTTTGGTTCATCTTAGAAATCTATATTACACCAGTCCAACATCTGCTGCGTCATCGTATTTTTATCAAGTGAATCCAAGCACAATCATAAAATATATGATTTCCTGCTCTCAGTCTGCACATCTCTCATCGCTTCAGTCAGGATCACGAACAAGTTATTTATATATCTGTGGGGACTACAGTAGCAGCACTGTTGGATGGTAGCAGTAGCATAGGCACAGCTCAGGGAGACAACATGAATAATGACTGTTTTGGTAAGGCCTCATGAAAATTTATAAGGGTTATGATTGCACAGAGCCATTCAAGGTTGTATTTCACTAAATTGAGCTTGGCATAGATACAGGGTCAAAGGAGCAAGGGATGCCTATAGGGACCGGACGACAGAGAAGGAGATAGAAAGATGAAGTAGAGATGGTGTGGTTTTATTCTAATGGCAACAGACAGGAACAGTGACAGGAAGCAGGAAGACGATGCACAATATATTAACATCAAAACACTCAGTTAGGGATGTCACAATATAGAGTTTTTGTCTATATGTTTTTTTCTGAGGAAAAAGTCATTATTTTTATGACCCTATGATAAAACTACAGTAAAATAAAGGCTAACCATTCCTTTGATTTGTAACTAGTTTTATGAAATCACCTTTCTGATTTGTAAAATAAAGCTAATTTAGGTTTTTATTCTGCACTCTTCTCTATTAAAGGTGCACTGTGTAACTTTTTGGTTGGGCGTCTGTCACTTGCTTGTTTCTATGGATATGTCATTGCTCTGCCTGGAATGTTCCACAGTATGACATTAAACAGCTCTATCTTACATTTATTCAGTTACAGGTGTTTTATAACTCAAAAATACCTAGAAAAACAGGAATTCTGACTGTGAGCAGGGCTGCCTCTCCACAGATCTGACCTGTAACTTGGTCTGGTTTGGTCTCCATGAAAATAGAAAGGTTCAGTACCATACTGTGAAACATTCAAGACAAAGCAATAACATTTCCATCAAGCAAAGCATTTGAGAGACCCTCCACCAGAAAAGTTACACAATGCACCTTTAATGTTAATTTGATGATGGTTATTTGTTTTAATTTGTGTGTATTATGATTAGAATGTCTTTTTTTATTCAGTAAAGCACTTTGAATTACTTTGTGTATGAATTGTGCTATACAAATAAACTTGCCTTGCCTAATTTGTCCCAAAAAGCCAGATACAATTTTCTTTAGACTTTTCTAGGTCTGTAAGGTTTCATTGTTTGAACAGTGAGTTCAGAACATGGTAATCGTGTGCTCATTGTTTGTGTTTTGTGCGATTATTTTTCTTCTTCCATTGGATTTACTTGGAACATATCTATCATCTGCCATCTCTGTTTGTGAATATCTTTGTGGGCAGAACGGTGCAGGAGTTCAGGACGGTGGACGGACGAAGGAACAAAACAGCAAATACTCCCCCACTGCTTAACCCTCTCTCCTCAGCCTCCTCCTTTTCTTTCAGTCTCTCTTAGTCTTTCATTATCTCTTCCTCTCTTTCTTTCTCTCTCTTTCCCTCCTCCTCCTCTCTCTTTCCTTTATCTCTCTCTCCTCTCCTCTTTTCTTTCTGTCTGTCTTTCTCTTTCCTTGGCCGCCTCCTTCTATCTCTCTCTCCCTCTCTCCTCAACCTCCTCCATCTCTCTTTCCCTCTCTCTCTCCTTTCTCTCTTTCACTCTCCTCCCTTCTTCTCTGCTGAGGGATCACTAGGGGAAATCCAAACATCAGAGGAATGTTATCATTGTATTGCATTAGCAGCATTCCCCACTCTCTTTAATAGACTACAGACCCCTCAGCCTGCCTGTTTACATGGCTGTATTTTTCTGCTAGTTGAGGTTTCCGCTGACCTGCTGCTCCTCTAGAATTTGGCCTCTTCATATTTTGTTGTCATTCTCTATCAGTAATATGACTAATGAGTTCAAATTAAGTATAGAGCAATGGCTAGTGGTGCTTAGATGCTGAGCAAGCATTCATCTCCCCCAACAAAAAAAAACATGGAAAAACGTTTCATTTCAGATAGATAGAGTGGCTGGGTACTGCATTGGGACATGACAGGCAGCTTTGATAGTTCCTATGCAGTAGTCTTATATTAGCTTATTCTTGTAAATCTGACTTGCATATTTTGGTCCCTACCTATATAGTCTGACGTTTCAAAATATTGCTTTGTATCACACAACAATCTATCGTTTCCATCCCAAAAATGCTTTCCTGTATGCCTTCTTCTTGATGTTAACAATTTTTGTTGGGTCAGCTTCCAAAATGTTGAAATAACATTGTAACCTTCTGCATTTTTTGTCCTGTTTTCTTTGTGTAGGTGGCAGTTGTAAAAGTGAAACACACAGACAAGGTTTTCGCCATGAAGATCCTCAACAAGTGGGAGATGCTGAAGCGAGCAGAGGTGAGTCAATGGTGTTATCAGTTTTATTGAAATTTAAGCACATAAGTTTTGACAGGATAATCTTTTGGTATTGACCTAAACAGAAGAAAAAATAAACCAAAAACATACTACTTCTACTAGTAACATACTTAATGGACTGTTGAAAGAAACATTTAAAACATATTTTGGAAAGTTATTCATATTAACATCAGATGTAGGCCTGTTTATTATCCTGCTTTGTGTCAGTGGTATAAAATAGTTTCAATATTATTATCGCAATTTAAGTAGATCTGCTTGCTGGACATGGCCGCTGGTGATGCATGTTTTTCTCATCGACCTTTCCCTGACGCTTTCACATTCCTCCTGCTCCCATGGGTGCACAGTCTCATACGTCACAAAAGACCAACCATAAGAAACAATGCACAAACATGGATGTGCTTTTTCTACTGTTTTTCCAACTTTCAACCTGCAACCAACCAGTCATTTTAAACTTGACATACATTTTTAATTTCCTTTGAGAAGTTAATTAAGGCTGAGTAGTTTTTATTTTACAAAATTTAGTCCTTAAAGTGCTCATATTGCATTATTTTCTGATCTGTTATAATGTTCCTCATTAAAAACATACCTGGAGTTTGTTTTTTTCATTCACACAAGTTTAACACACAAACCCTGCATGATGTCATGTGGTAATGTGCCCTGTATTACTGCTCCATTGGGTTTTTAAACTCCACACAACTTCACTAGAATCATTTGGATGATTTCAGCCCTGGATTGGCCCATTTTTACTGAACAAAAGGTAAAAGGGAGCTGTAAAATTGAAAACTATCACTATATGACTTCATAAGGCGGAGCAGAGCATTTTGAGCTTTGGGATGTAGACAGACTAATAATAAAGGGTTATTCAAACATGTGTGAATGAAACAAAACACTTATTTATCAGTATAAGTGTAATAGCTGTGAATAAACCAACATGTTCTACCTAATGATGGGTCCCTATAGGCCTCTTGTGTCTCTGGAAAACTGTTGTTACCGCTTGAAAACCTGGTTCAGATTGATACAGACTGTAAATCATATGTCACGTATGGGGCACTGTGCATTCTCAATCCAACTTCTCAGGGGGCTACTCTTTACTTATCTACTACTACTAGCTTACTCA
Source organism: Taenioides sp. WSHXM2023 (assembly GCA_029959045.1). Taxonomy (NCBI): domain Eukaryota; kingdom Metazoa; phylum Chordata; class Actinopteri; order Gobiiformes; family Gobiidae; genus Taenioides; species Taenioides sp. WSHXM2023. The sequence continues at coordinate 10,439,298 of CM057103.1, read as the reverse complement.
CTGTACACTGTATTTCGATGAGTAAACTTCTTATGTTAAGTGGATTTTGTTGTACATTTGAAATTTATATGGGTAAATAAATGTGTATCTAAATATGTATCGTGGTGTTTTATTTAGACGGCGTGTTTTCGAGAAGAGAGGGATGTGTTGGTGAACGGGGATTGCCAGTGGATCACAACTCTGCACTACGCCTTCCAGGATGACAACAATTTGGTAAGTTCTCTTTCGTTACAATACACCACGTGCATTTTGTATGAGAGATGGTTTTCTCTTATTTTCTATTTCAATATTTGCTCGCTCAGCCTACTATCTTCATATTTGTGGTCAAGACTGAAACATCCATAGCCTTTTTCTATTGTTCTTTTCATAGAAGTGATCGTTCTGTTTTTCCAGCAGCCACTGCAAATGTTCCCAGCTTCTCACTCTGATCTGAGTCTGCCTTGTGGTGGCACATTCCTCCACTTTGAGCCGACACCCGCTGAGCCTAGAACACTAGCTCCACCTGTCATTTCCTCCACATCACTCACCTCTTCATTTTTAGCACGCAGTCCCACCTCTGCAGTCTGCGCTGACACTGTAATATGCACATTCACTTTCGCCCACACAGAAAAGCATGACTCAGGCTTGTAGGAAATTAGGTAACAAATCAAAAACATGTATATTAATAAAAGTCAAGTGAAAGGAAGAGGTGGGAAAGGTGTCAGAAAATGTATTCACGAGTGCTGTTAGCAAGGGCGTACTTTTGGCCTTTACTTTATAGGAGAATTATTTAGAGGTGGATGTGTTGTCATTCAGTTGATTATTAAATTATGGTTAAATTTTTTACATTATTACACTTAAAACTTAAAACCTGAATTTCTAAGCATGATTTCCTGTTAAATGTTAATAAAAGAATATAGAAAATTCCTTGATTTTCCAAATTGTAGTCCTCCTTTCTTTTAAAGGTGCACTTACAACTTTTCTGGTGGAGGGTCTGCCAACTGCTTGTTTCCATGGAGATGTCTTTGCTTTGCCTGAAATTTTCTAAAGTATGGCATTAAACTTATCCATATTCAAAGAAACAAGCAAGTGACACTACAAGGAGAAGTTGCAGGTCAGATCTGTGTAGAGGCGACTACGTTGACAATGACAGTGCATGTTTTTAAGGTATTTTGAGCAATAAAAATACCTGTAATTTAATTTACATAAGATAGATACGTTTTATGGTATATTATGGAACATTCCAGGCAAAACTGTTGCATCTTCATAGAGACACCTGGGTGGCGGACCCTCTTCCTGAAATGTTGCAAAGTGCACCTTTTAACATTTAACACAAATATAGTTGGTACACAAGCTTAGATTGATCCTGGTGAGTTTTTGAACTCTCAGATATCGTGAGAATTCATGTTGCTTCATCTCGCTGGCCAGGTTACCAACAGTGACCTTCACTTCAAATACTGCGGCTGCTCCTCATTCCATTTCCCACATTCTCACAACAGATGCTTCGCCTGGACACTCCCTGAGGTTTAAAGCTACTGCACTGCTCATATTTTTAGAAGACTCCTGAAAAGTTTTGGTTCTCAGCTTCAGTTCTCCTGCAGGAGTAGAAACAGTGTGAGAAACTGGACAGCAGCAGCGTGAGGCAGAAGTTTATGACCACTCACAAACCACATGGACATTATCTCTTTACATTGAAGTAACGTGACAGTGTGTTAAACTACTCTGTAAATGACATTAGTCTTGGGACACTGCTCCATGTCATAAGAGCACACTCCTACTGAATCTTCAATGGAAATAATGTATGTAAAGTATATTTGCATTATAATTTACTATGCTTAATATTAGCAGTAAGTAGGGATGTGACGATATGGTTTTCCCACGATTCAATACGTATCTCGATAGACGGGTCACGATATCGATTTGATTTCGATATGTTTTAAGACGCAAAAAAAAAAAAATCTCATGTAATTTTTTCTGCTAATGAGTATAACATAATAACACTATGATGTTAATGAAACAATACATACATTATGCACAATACATTACAGTACAACTACTGTAAAGTTGTAGTTTATATGTGAAGTGTTTTAGTTCATTTGGTTCAGTGATTTACAGCTCAATTTTTATTCAGTGAAAATAAGAACAGTGCTTTCTCAGGCTATTTTATATTTTATAATATAGCCAGTCTAGTCTTAATAGAGTGGTAGGGGAGTTACACTATCAGACTTTTCCTTCTTTGATGATCATTTCTTTTCTTCCTGAGTCCTCTCACAGCAGAGACAGACAGTAGCTCCTCCCACACTGCCCTGCTACAGTCTGTGCTCTTAACAGACACACTGCGCTCTCCCGTCCTCTTTCTGGACACCAAAACTATGTTATATTACACAGAAAAGTCTCAACTGACTGTTTTCTGATTAAAATTAATGAGATAGTCTGACAAAAAGATTGCATATATCGCAAGTCGCGTCGCATGTGCGTATACAAATTCATTTGATTAAAGCGGATGTAAAGCCAAAAGTGATTCTAAAGTGTTTAAAAGTTAATATCTTTGTCATTCCTGGATCTATGACTGAAAGATGAAACCCACCTCTGTTATTTCAGCTGTAAGTCCCTATGGAGCTGTTTTCTTGCTGCATCTGAGGAGGATGCCGCTTTAATGGTTTCCCTTTCAGACCAAAATAAATGACAACACAGAGCACATGAAGGGATACGTGTATATCGAATCGTGAGACCAGTATCGAACGATTTGATATTATATGGAATATCGTTGCATCACTAGCACCAAGTATTATTTAATACAGAAAGATTGAGCCAGGATTGTACTAGAACTGAACTAGGACTTAGAGGAGGACAATGGACTGAATCAGGGCTAAAATAAGACCTAACCAGGACTTTGCTAGCATTCTCTTGTAGGCCTAGTGAGCAAAAAGAAGCAGCAGACAGAGGGACATTGTTGTATCCTTTCTTTTCTTTCTTTATAGAAGCTTGTTTACATCTTCCTCAAATGAAGTCATGTTGCTTTTTAATGGTATAATTGTACTTCACCTTTTTTTGCATTGTTGTCTGCAGTACCTGGTGATGGACTACTATGTGGGCGGTGACCTCCTGACTCTGCTCAGTAAATTTGAGGACCGTCTTCCAGAAGACATGGCCAAGTTCTACCTAGCCGAGATGGTGCTAGCTATAGACTCTGTCCACCAGCTACACTACGTCCACAGGTATGGTGCTTCTGACTTGGGCTGCAGTATCTGTAGAAAGATGCTATAAGTAGCAATTATTTGAACATTACATTACATTACAATACAACATTATTTTTGGGTTATGACTGAAATCTCAATATTGTAAGTCACATCATTTAATCATAATATGTGATCGTTTCTAGAGCTTATTTTGCAATCTTGAATATTTCTCACAGATGGAATTAATAGCCCCTACAAGAATAGCGATAACATCAAAACTGACCAGTTTTCTCCTTGAAATCAGCATCTTTGTCTTTTTTGTCTATTGGTCTTAAAATGTTTACTATATCTGTAGTGTGGCCCTCGTTCTAACTGAATCCCAAAGACTGTCTTTGACCACGGCCTGATGATGAATGCTCCATGGACTGACATTATTCTTTTTGTGGGTAGTTTTCCAGCTGCATGGTTTTACTGTGCTATTACTGTGGTTAATGAAAACAAATGCAGATTGGGAGCACATGTTAGTTGTCAGTCATCACCCAAGTGAGTTTTTACCACTCAATAATTTCACTGTTTTGGCTCATGTTCAATCATTAAATAAAGTTGAGGTTAAGTTCAGTGCGTATAAGAAATGGATTTTTAATTTGACATGTTACCGGTAATGTTGGCTATCATCTCATTTTTCGCTTCTGTCTGGCTACTTTGTGTTTTCATTGCTGCTGTTACTTGAATGACATTTATTGTAGACCTGCTGGCTCTTGTTACTCACATGTTTTCTGCGTGCTGTCATGGCTCGACATTTTAAGATTTGGAAAAGTTAAATAAGGGAGATAATTTGTAGTAATTTGTAATATTGTTTGGTTAAAAAAAAAAAAACAATCATGCAATTAAGTTTTATTAAGTATAGTGGGTTTTATGTGTTGTTTTTGTTATATTTGTGTGATTGTGACTAAGCCATGTGTCTGGTAGCTTACCACCTGTAAATGAGAGTTCATTTAACAACTACATATTGGCAATTGTACATAGGGCTGCAGTTTGATTGGACGCTATTAGAAAAGTGCAAAGGCTGCAAATTTTGAAGTACTACAGCAGTACTCTCTTAACATCAGTAGTCTTATTTGGGATACAAACTGCTAACCTTGTAGTTAAGATGTATTTAATACTTGTAACATGTTCTGAAATGTGATTCTTGTATTAGTTTGGCCATTCATAGTTCGGTTGTTTTTGTCAATTCTTTAAAACTTTGAACTTTAAATTATTATTAAAACTTAAAATCTAAGTGCAGTCACAGTGCTTGTTGGAAAAATGCAGTTAGCAAATAGTTCAGCCCTAATGGTACATGATTTAAGCTAGTATTGGTGGATAACCTTAATCGTATTTTGTTAAATTACCTTGGAGTTTGCAACCGCATATTGGCTTGTGATATTTTTATTCATACCATATTGTACAATGTAGTGATTTCTGGCCTTATGTTTACTGTTAAAGCCTTCATTAAATTCAATAGGAAAGAATTCTGCGTTTTATATCTTACTGGAGGGTCTATATTTAAGCAGCACCCGTAAAACACAATTTCATTGCAGTCCTCTGTTTAGTTTAGCTGTCATGTCTTGTGCTGCTTTTGTATCCTCTTCTGCTTCCACTTTACACACCACAGTCACTCTCACTCATTTCGCTGCATTGAAGCAAACCACCTCAAAGTGGTCTGTTCTCAGTCTGTAGACCCTCTCGATCCATTTTCTCCTATGGCGTTGATGCCAAAGGAATCCATGGGTCGTTGAAGATGCCCCTGGGAATGGAAGTCGGCCCGGAAGTGGTCACGTTGGCATGTTAACATAATTACAGTGTTGCGTTTCACAGGGGACCCGTGACAGCAATTTGGACAAGGGTCTAAAGTGAAGATAAATCCAGTGAGAGAGAGAATAGAGGGGGAGGAGCCGTATGGGTGTGCTTGTTGTTGTGCTTTTGTTATAGGGTAAAAGCCAGATTGAAAAGTCATTTAAAAAAAAAAAAAAAGTTTTAGAAATGTCTCACAACCTAGATTCAACTAGTCAAAAATGTGGTAAAGTGGTGATAATTTTAGCTCCATTCTTTGGTATCTCTTAATGAAATAACTGAAATACATTGCAATGATTCTGTTAATGCTATAGAGTCATGGATACACATTTGGGTTAACTTCACTAACAAACCATATTTTGCTATTTTACTCTAAAGAGACATCAAAAACTCCCAAGACATGTTGATTTAAATCTATACATTGCAAAAAGGGACAGCCACAAATTACATGCTGTTATATTGGGATGTGGAAGTGTATGGAAAAGCCAAAATGCTCAGGAGTGAGGGGGGAGCGTTCCTCAGTGGTGGACTCTTTTGGGACAGTAATAATGGGGTAAGCAGTGACATGTGTGGGCGGGGGTGTGGTGGTGCTTAGCCCTCTGTCCAGGCTCTCCCATGGGACCTCCCGCTCGCCCAGAGGAGGGAGGAGAGGGGGAGAGAGAGGAGGGTGAGTGCTTATCTGTGCCTGTTGTACCATATCATTCACCTGTGACTCAAGGGACAATGCATTAACCACCTCATTAAAGCGCCCTAATGTATGTTTTAACTACACTACATCAGTTATTCAATTACACGCAAAACTGTGCAATTTGTGGCAATACTCTGATTTATTATTTTGAGACTTCATTTCTTTCCCTGGAGATTTTCCATATAATATTTTCTGTCATATTCACCCATAATGAGATCTGTAAAAGTGTTTTTAATTTATATATGTTTATATTGAGAGACCATAATTACAAGAGCGCAAGTCACGCTTCCATTAACATTTATATTGCAGTGTTAAAAATACACCATAAAGACTATATGTGCAATTGTAACAACATAAAAGATCTATAGCTTTCACTACCATCTGGTGAGGTTAGAATAATTGTTGTGTTTATATTTGACATGAGGAACAGAGTGTCTTCAGTTTGAAAGAAGAACTAAAAATGCAGGGTTTGTGTGTTTAAAAATGCTTGAATTAAAGAAAATACAACTCCAGATATGTTTTTGATGAGGAAACAACGTTATAACATCATCAAACATAACCATAACCATAAACATCTTATTACATTTATTTTTTTGAAGTATGTGACCTAGGTTTAATGGCTCCACAATTTAAAATTATAATTTCCTCTCCCTATCCACATGACACTGATGAAGCTGAAAAGAGCCCAGATGAAAGCACTTGGGTCAACCTTCTGTCTACAGAGGGCTGTCCCGTGGGAGATGGAGTGTGCTGGGTTAATGCAATGGGAGCCTGTGTCTTATTCAGTGGTCAGTGATCCGCCTGCCTTCCCCGTGGGCCCTGGCAGAGTGTGAATAGGCAGAGTCAGGCTGCCTTTGTGCCTTTGAGCCTCACAGCTGTCCGCCCCACAGAGAAAGTGATTGGCCCCATCAGATAGAGCTGGAAAAGGTGGGGGATGGGAGATTCAGGGCTTTGAACACAACAAAAATATTTAAGATATGGTGAAACTTTTAATACATAAACATAGAGGTGAAAGATATATTGGGGAACAAATGGATAATTGTTCTGGACTTTATGAAATTAGAATACAGAGTATTCCATGAAAGACATAATTAAAAATAAAACTAGCTGAAACATTATGTGTTATCTCCCCATTAAGTGTATGAAGTGACATTTCATAAGATGTTGCAAACATGTTTTAGCACATTTGTTTTGGTCAATATTGCCCACCTCTATACGCAAGCATATAGCCCAGATCTAGTGGTTTGGTAGCTCAAAAGGCCAATACGAGTTACATTTAAACTAAAATAAATGCAGTCTTGAAACATAATTTTGTATGTTTCTATCCAATCCTTTTATTTCAATCAAAAGCAGATGGCATGATCAGAAGAGTGATATTTGAATATATGTGTAGTAAGGATGCTGAGCTTAGCGCTGCCAGGCTAGAGGCCAAGAAGAAGACCAAAGAGGAGATTTGTAGATGTAGTGAAAGAGGTTGGTGAGAGAAGAGAAGGAAATAAGCAGATTTAACACAAAGGAAAAGATGAATCTATATTGAAGAAAGAATTAAATATATTGCAGTCTACTTCTGTCTACTACTTAAGCATAAGAATTTAGTTTTTTGCTGTGTAGTTTCAGTCAACCTATTGTTAACTAAGCAAAATAACCAAGTATACAACTACAAAGTCACTGCCACAAAAGATTGGTGATTTTAAACGCATTGTCTCATATTTCTGTTGAGCTTATATGGCAGTTTCATTACATCAATTCATTACATCATATCCTTAGCAAGAGCCTGGGGTTTGTCATGTAAATTGGACAAGGAATTTGAGTGTAGTCTTAAGACAGACTTTTATTCTCTGGCTTTTAACACCGCATGAGTTGTGTGGTCCTCTGTGTCGTTTGTTTATTTAAATGTATTTTACTTATTTATTGCCGTTTTATGGTTTTATGGTGTTGGTTTTATTAGATTTGACTGTGTTTATTGTTTTCAGACTAGCAAGATCAAATGTAGCTTTTTTTTTTTTTTTTTTTGGTCTCTTTGCAGCAAGTTGCCACTGTTTATATTGAAAAATGTACTGTATAAATAAAGTGTATTTTAATATAGTGATCCAGACTCCCCAGAACGCAGCATCTGTTGTGATTGTAAACTGGTTCACTGGCAGCTTTTCTTTGTATTGACGACCTCAGTCATGTGCTGTATTATTGATCAGCGCTGTGTGTCTCTCCACACACCAGTGACTCAGAGGAGGCACTTAGGCACACTTCAGTCAACAAAGGGCATCCTGTCTGTCTCTTTGTCTATACAGGTAAAAACACAGTGCTTATTCTAATAAAACAATATAGTCAGAATCATTACACCACCATTACACCTTTTAAGTGATTAGAATATTTGCTTTTAAATCTATGAAACTGTATCAGTGATTGGCACACCACTTCATAAAGACTACTATTGACAATTATACACTTTTGACTTGTACTTAGACAAACTTTATTGATCCACAAGGGAAATTATTTGGACACAGTAGCACACACATCACAATAAATAAAATGACAAAGAGAAAAATGATTAAAAAAAAGAAAGAAAGAAAATAATAAATTATAAATAAGGAGCTAAAATAGCAAGGGACTGGTGTCAAAAGGCATATTTTATAAATTATGTGAATGTATATGTACAAGTAAAAATATGAAAATATAGGAATGCAAATATATACAACCTATATACATGAGGTCAGGAAAAAGAGGGTTAAGATGAATTTGAAAACACTGAAAATATTATACCTGTATTTTCATGTTTGTGACATTAAAATGAATTTGTCACATGTTTGAGATTTGATATTCTCTGCAGCACTGAGAGATATGATAATGATGATAATAATAATGATAATAATAATAATAATATATATATAAGACCCGGGAATAAAACACATAACATTACATGGACGGACTGCCTATCTAAATGTGATTTTGTGTGAACGTGAATATTTGAGCTGGAGAGGCTTGAATAATTACCATATGAACTACAAAAGAGGTTCATTATGTCATTTTGATCATACCATAATAGGGTACAGTGGCATCTTGATGTTATTGGCCTAACCATAGACTTTGATCACAATCTGGATCTCTCAGCTGAGACCAGTCAAAAGTGATGTTGTGTGTGAATGACTGTCCATCTGGAGACAAGTGCACAGGTCTGCACTCAAGCATGTTTAGGAGGTTTGATATTCTCTTCAGCTTTGAAAGGTGTGTGTAAAGTGAACTGCAGATATAAATCCATAAAACTACTAAAGAGTTTCATTATGATATGGTTCATTTAGAAAGGGTTTACTATGATCCTGCTTTAGGATACAGGAGCATAACTCACCCTTAATGTTACTGGCCTAAACACAGACTTTGATCACTATCTCTATCTGTTACCTGAGGCCAGAAGTCAAAAGTGATGTTCTGTGTGAATGGCAGTCCATCTGCAGACAAGTGCACAGGCCTGTTTGTTTGTAGATGTGTGCGCGTTTGTGTGGTTGTGTATTTGTGCCTGTGGTTGTGTATTGGAGTCCAGATGGTCTCTACAGATGGATGATGGTTTTAGAGGAGATTACCGCTCTCTATTCTGGTCTCTGCTCCTGAAGACCACAGGAGCCCAGTGACACAGTAGCCCAATTAGCCATGCTAACTAGCCTAGGAAGGTTTACCAGCAGTTTGTCAGTTGTAAATGTAATGTTTCTATCCTGATGTAATTGGCTAAATTGCAAAGGTGCAAAGCTAAAATGAGTCACTATAAATCCTATTGCTGTGGGTGCCAGGTGGGGATGCACTGATACTAATACTTCTATTGAATATTGGCTCTGATACTGAAAAATTAGCTGTATTGGGTATCGGTTTCATAGTATCAGTTAAGCCATTATCCTGGTTGGACATAATTGGATGTAACGAGACTTTTTACAGACTGATTTTGACCTAGAACATCTCATAATGTTTGAACTTTTATTCATACAAAGCAGTTCCATGACACACAATTGAATCTCTTGTGTAATAAGTCAACTGTGTTTTAAGGAAATAAGTGTCATTTTCTGTCCCTACACAGGTATCGGTTAATATCGGGTATCAGAAGATACTTAAAGCCAGCGTATCAATATCGGTATCGGAACTGAAAAACTGGATCGGTGCATCCCTAGTGCCATGAAGGAGAAGGGTGTTCTGGGTGGTTGGAGGCTGGGTTTACCACTGCCTGGTGTAGTGGCACTAGCTTAGCCTCTTGTGCCTCTGTCATGCTTATTGTTTACCACACAAATGCAGGAAGTCAAAGGTCAGCCATATTGTTGGTAATGGCCCAACTAATGGTAGACCGTCAACCGAGGCACTTAATCATGTCACTAGAATGTGTGGTGGCGATATTATAGGGCAAACAAGTATTTAGTGAATTTTGTCCAGAAGGCAGAAAGAAAATGTGTACATGGACAGTGAATTACTATTTAATATGAATTTTGAATATGAATTTTCTATTAAATTTACTATTTAAATTAAGTGCAATTGTGTGCAGCTATTAAATTTACTATTTAAATGATAAAATTACCATTTAATATTATCACTTGATATGCATTTTTCCATGGCCAATGCCGATACTGATTCTTTAGATAGTCGATGGCCGATTACCTCTGTTTTTGGGCAAATATGTAGGGCCAGTTTTGGTCATTTTCCTCAAATAATCGAATTTGAATTTAATACAAACTCACCCACAACCTTATTTTACTACACATTGGATGAGTGAACAGTGTAGTCACATTTTTGCACTACCCTCTTTGGACTTAAGTCTATAGGGTTTATGCAGATGTTCTTAATGCATATTTAGACAGATGGTTGTGCCAAACAATACAGTCCCTGACAAAAGTCTTGTCGCTTATCCATTTTGTAGAAACAAAAGCTTATAGCCTGACTTTAAATTAATCGATTGGTTTTAGAAATGTCTCATATGAAAGCTAAAACCCTCCCAAATTATGCTCAATATACTAAAATAAATTTGCTTCACTGAAGAAAGATTGATCATTTAATGAACACAGAAAGGTCAGATTTTGGCAAGACAAAAGTCTTGTCGCCTTGTCATATGATGCACCCAATCCTAGATTACAGCCTCACCTGTGATCAGTTACTGATCAATCAATTAGTGGGTGTGTATAAAAAGAACCCCAGCACACCAGACCTTCACATCAACTGCAACTTGACCTCTGACAACATGCCTAAGATCCACCCTGAGACCAAAGCGTTAATTATCAAGAGGCTGAAGACCAGATCCACTGCTGAGGTGGTTGACACCTTCAATGTGTCTCAGCGTCAAGTACAAAGAATAAGAAAAAGATCTGAAAAGACTGGAGATGTTTTTGACAAGCCCAGGTCCGGCAGACCCCGCAAGACAACTGCTCGGGAGGACCGTTTGTTGATTCGAAAATCCAAGGCCAGCCCCTTTTCCACTGCAGCAGAGCTCCACCAGGCCTGGTCACCTCAAGTCCCTGTGTCAACCAGAACAGTTTGTAGAATTCTGTCTCGAAATGGCCTCCATGGTCGAATCAGTGCACAGAAACCAGCACTAAACAAAAGGCAATTAAAAAACCGTGTGGCATTTGCCAAGGCCCACAGCCTGCTAAAAGGATGGACACTGGAAAAGTGGCAGAAGGTGGATTTCTCAGATGAATCCTCGGTTGAATTACATCACAGCCACCGCAAATATTGCAGGAGACCTACTGGAGCCCGCATGGATCCAAGATTCACCCAGAAAACAGTTAAGTTTGGTGGCGGAAAAATCATGGTCTGGGGTTACATCCAGTATGGGGGTGTGCGAGACATTTGCAGGGTGGAAGGCAATATCAATAGCCTAAAATATCAAGAAGTATTAGCTACCTCTTACATTCCCAACCATAAAAGGGGTCAAATTTTGCAGCAGGATGGTGCTCCATCGCATACTTCTATCTCTACATCAAAGTTCCTCAAGGCTAAGAAGATCAAGGTGCTCCAGGACTGGCCAGCCCAGTCACCAGACATGAACATCATTGAGCATGTCTGGGGTAGAATGAAAGAGGAAGCATGGAAGGCAAAACCAAAGAATCTTGATGAACTCTGGGAGGCATGTAAGACTGCTTTCTTTGCTATTCCTGATGACTTCATCAACAAATTGTATGAATCATTGTCGACCCGCATGGATGCAGTCCTTCAAGCTCATGGAAGTCATACAAGATGTTAAATATGGATCTCACAGCACCACTACTTAATTCACTGACGTTATGCAACATATTTTTGTATTTGAAGTAAATTATTTGTTCAATTTTCTGTAGGCGACAAGACTTTTGTCTTGCCAAAATCTGACCTTTCTGTGTTCATTAAATGATCAATCTTTCTTCAGTGAAGCAAATTTATTTTAGTATATTGAGCATAATTTGGGAGAGTTTTAGCTTCCATATGAGACATTTCTAAAACCAATCGATTAATTTAAAGTCAGGTTATAAGCTTTTGTTTCTACAAAATGGATAAGCGACAAGACTTTTGTCAGGGACTGTATATTAGCCTGTGCTGAAGATTTAAGCTGATAGCTGAAAGTGCAAATATCGATCAGATATATCGGCCAACCTATGTATCGATCTATTTCTAATTTAATATATAGAAAATATGTTTCTTATAGCCTCTGCTTGTATACTCTCAGGTTTGTTGTATTATTATAATGTTATCTTGTCTCGTAATTTAGTCGAGAAGAATTCCCGTTTCATATTTAAGTAACTGCTTTGTAATGTACGAATATGTTATCTCTTCCATGTTATACAGTTCTATAGAATATTATGATGACTCATTTATGTCAGACAGGAGACTGTGTGGCTAATGTTTTCTTAGATGTGCATCCAGGATCAGATCTGCCCTTTGATTTTGTCCACGCTTCTCCATTTAAGTTAATGTTTTCCATATTGACAAAGCTGAGTGAGTTTAGGTCTTAAGTCTCTTAAGGTCACATCTCATACATTTCCAGTGATTATACCAAGTCCCATTTTATCTTGTCCAAGTACATATCTTTTATAATTGGCTTTGAAATGTTTTTTGGTTCTTGTTTATGTTGTCCGCCAAGCTGCGGCAAGCTGTCAGTATGGAATTCATTTAAAAATATTGAATAAGTTCATTGTGTTGACTGTAATCATATGATCTAATATTGAAATGGTTATTTTTTTAATTAATTCCATCAAGGCACCACAACAAAACCCCCACACCTTTTTAATATAATTTTGAACCTTCATTTTCATTCAATTCATTTATTTATTTATTTCAAGCATATTTGTGAACACAACAAGTATACACGTAACCTGCACACTTAATCTACATTTCCTGTTTCAACTCAAAAAAGAGAAAAAAAATATTAAATCGCACCCCTATCTTTCAATAGAGTTAAGTTAAATGCTGTGTTTAAGCTTCCTTTTCAGTTGAACAAAATTATAGATCAATTCATTCTATTCATACCAATAATACAGTGTAAATATAAGTCGCAGCATCAAAAAGAAAAATATACCAGGGCAGTGGAAAAGGCCAGCACATACCAATAATGATAAGAAAACAAGTGTAAAGTACAGCCAACACTGATACGGAGAAAGTGCAATATGACAATAATGTAAACTCATCTCTGTATTTAGACCAGACCATGTTTTTATATAAAAACTTAAATTTATGAATCTTGCATTGACTGAACTCAACAGTGACCGACCACCCCACTTTTCCAGAAATAAATTTTCCATTAATTTTTCTCATAGACTTTCCAAAAAAAAAATAAAAATAAAAATAAAGTTTGAAAGCTAGCTCGGGGGTAATCAGCTATGTGGTATCCAATGACCTTAAGACCTGTAATTTTATTTAAAATTTGTTTCTGAAACTTAAGTTAACCCAAGTTATTAAAACATTTAGCTGAATCTTACATTTTAAATGGTATTTATTTATTTATTTATTTTTAAATAACCACGTTATGGATGCAAGTTACTACGTAGCTGCATAGCACAACTAATTGTGCTCAATGAAGTGTACTATTACTAAAGCAAGTGAAAGCTAACTTATGGTGTGATAAAACTATTCTTTGAAGCATAATTTACTGTAAAATATTACTAAATTTAACCATACTTCATGCTTCTGCTTAGTATCCCTATGGAACTAATTCTTTCTATGAATTGTAGCGCTAAGTATAGAGCGCTAATATAGCAGTGAAGCTCTTATGCATTAAACACTATCCCTATATTAGCCACATCTGTTAGCAGCTGTGTAAAAGGTTAGAGAGTTAGCAGCTCCTCTGGCCCACCCCGCGTTTGTGGCTTATTAGATGGTACTATTAACGCTACTGGAAAATAACAGGGGTCTTCACAGCTTGCTTTGAAGGCCTACAGCAGAAGACGGGGACATCAAAGTTCTCTTTCAAGCTGCTTTATGTGTCTCTCAAGAACAATCTCCCCCGACCAGACTTGGGCTTGTACGTTTCATCTCTTTAAAGAAGAGTTTGAGGAGAAATATATCTGCGTTTTTCAATTTTTATTGGTTTAAATGTACAGATTGATTGCTATGCCAAGCTGTCCAGTATTGATTCTTGTCTATCAGGAAGTGCAGGGCTGTTTCAAGGTCAGATCTATTAATCTAATCAACAGTTGTTTAATGATGTGGTTCTGTGGCTCCCGGAGCGAATGGGGCCTCTCTGTGTGTGAGTGTGATGGTTTCCTCAAAGTGCCCCTGTTTTCCCCATTAGCTTTATCTTGCAGACACAACGTGGTTGCCCTCCAGCTCTGTACTCCTAACCAAGATCTGACAAAAGTTATGGACATGGGTATTCAGTGTTGTCGCCAAGAGTTGATTTACTGAATTAACAAAAGCAGAGTTGGTAAACCTCATTTTCAGCTATATCGTTAAAGGTTCACTGTGTAACATTTTTAGTTGTGGGTCTACTTGACGTTTCCATGTAAATGTTATTCCTTGGTCTATAATGTTCCACAGTATAGATAGGTTTAATCTATCACAAGGGAGACAAGCAGGTTACAGCATTAGTGGAGACCTATTCACAGAAGGAATTATTGTGTTTTTGAGCTATAGAAACACCTGTAATTAATACTAGTAAATGCAGGATGTATATGTTTCATCTCATACCATGGAACATTCCTGGCAAAGCAGTAACATCTCCATGGAGAAAAGCATGTGACGGACCCTCCACCAAAAAAGTTGCGCAGTGCACCTTTAAGCTTAAAGAGAGGGTATAGCGTGATAATGACTTTTTGTAGCGTTCTACTAACGTTATCAACGTCATCAAAACATGCCTTAAGCGGTTTTATGTCATCCATGCAACAAAACAATCTCTCCCTTTTCAAACCTTCCTTATGTTAATAAGTCCTTACGTCCTTCTTGATACGTTGTTTTCAATAAAAGGTAACACGGTGATCTAATTATATAATGTGCCAACAGTTGATAACAAAAGAAGTGTAATACCGCCTCTTTAAGGTTACAGTACACTTTATTGTCCTTGTACGGAATTTGTCCTCTGCATTTCACCCATGCTTCAATGCCTCTGGATCCATCTCCAGATCTTGAGTTAGGCTTGATCAGGACTACTTAGCTGGAGGAATTTATGTATACAAATGTTACTTGTTATCCCCAGAGCCACCTTTGAATGTGTCTTGACTTTTTTTTATTTCATTAACGTTTGTAATGAATCTGGTTTGTCTACTATAGATAGTTGTAGACACCGACAAGAATAGAAGGACATTGCACCTTCCCTTCACTGTAGTAATAAACTCGTTTGAGTAAGTGCCATCACAAGACGTGTTTAAGAACATTTCATGACCTTGCGCATGACGACTCAATGTGAGGATTAACACTGGCATCGCTGGCACTGAAAGCTGCTAATGTATGCGCTGTGAATTGGCAGTGCAGGTTTATTTTAAGCCCACATCATGAAACAGAAATAGCAATGGCTCCATTTCCAAACCTGCGACTGCCATTGTCTGCTGCTTTATTGATTCAATGTAGGATTTGTACTAGGACTAAGATATTTGGCATGTGATGTTTGTGTATGTTTGACTATGGGAGTGTCCCTGTGTTTATAAAAGAGGCTCAGACACAAGGTCCGACACACATCGCCCTCTGGGGAAATCACTGCAGTGGTCAGACTGGGACATTCTATATTTGGACCCTTAACAGTGCCATACAGTCTGTTTCATACAAGTGCACAAGTGACGCAGGGTCAGGGGGTCTTTCATTGAGCCACAGGTTTTAGCTTTGGGTGAGTCTGAAAACTGCAATGAATGTGCAATTCATACACCCAATATCTTTACAAGCATGTTTAGAAAATAAATTCACAACCATTTAGTAACTAAGGACAATTTGGGAACAAGTAGTACCCAAATATGACCCATATCAGCTTTGATACGGGTAAAATAAACAGGAGAATTTAGGTTCAATGTCAGCTCCCAAAGTTTGTCTCAAAAACTATGATGTTAATTCAACAATTAAAGGGCCCATATTACGCTATTTTCTGATCTATGTTACAATGTTGTTTCCTCATCAAAAATATACCAGGATTTTTGTTTTGTTGCATTCACACATGTTTATCACACAAACCCTGCATATTTAGGATGAGTTCTTCTCTCAAACAGAAAACACTCTGTTCCACCTTGTGATGTCATGTGGTAATACGAGAAGTGCTCCACCGTGTTCAGTCCTGGAATTGCCAATCTCTACTGAACTAAAATTGGCTGTTAACTTGAAAGTTATCACTACATGACATAAGAAGGTGGAGTAGAGCATTTTGTTCTTTTGAGATGTAGACAGACTAATAATGCAGAATTACTCAAATGTTTGAATGAAATAAAACACAACTCCAAGTATCTTTTTGAGGTAATGCTTATTTTATGGTCAAATTTGGATCCAATTATATCAAGTATTGTATTATAGTAAGTATTAAATGTCCCCCATAGAACTCTCATACATAACAGAGGTAGACAGGAGTTTAATTTTGTACTATTTTGTCTTTGCAATAATAAAAAATTGCAAATTTCTTGTAAAAGTGTAATAACACAATAAAACACAGATTAAAATCCAGACAGACAGCAATTTGAAATGCCTGTTGTATAATTAATCTGCACTCTGCTATCATACTGATTCGTTTTACTGATTTCACTGAAGTCAAACCTAATTGAATCTGCATACTCCCAAACATTGTGCCAGTTTTTGTTTCCTCCAGATAAACCCAGTAATTACAGTGATATTAACCATAAACCACACCAGAACATCTGCTTTGTGAATATCGAGAAGCAGCCCTTTCTACCATACACTTTTAGCTTTCCTTCCATCTCAATATCACTCCATGGACCTTCCAGAATGCTATGACGTCAAATGAGCATAAACCCATTGTAAACAGTCGTAAGCTGCTGTAATATGGAGCAGATGATATCTTCAAGACGAGAGGGTTCACCACAATCAGAGAGAGTGCAGTGTCTAGCTCCCCTGTCTATCCACTTCAGTAATAAATTGGTTTTAACAGGGGTGTGGGGGAGTTGGGACTAAGGATCTATTTTAGACATAGGGAGGTTGTATACATATTGCATATTTTCTTCGAATGGAACAAGTTTGTGAGTCAAAAACATGGCTCTGTTTTTGCACAAGTGAAAATGGATACTTTAAACACACGTCATGCATAATTTTCATTCTGTGCAGCTATTCCCAGTGCTCCAATCCATCTACTTCTCCATATTTGTTCTGTTTCTGGGCAGTTTTCACCTGTCATTGAGCTGATAAATGAATACGAGGAAATGACACTTAATTCCTCTACAAATATACATGAATTATTAAGGACTAGACTTACAAGCAAGTTCAAGCAGCTCTGTTTCCCCTGGTATTTTAATTTTGATGTTTGTTTAAAGGATCGGACTGTACGTTGCGTGTTTTAGAACTCATTTGTAGTTTCTTACACTAGTAGTGATACTTTTGTTTAAAAATGTCAAGGTATTAGGTTTCCAAGGACACACATTATCTGATTATGATTCAATGTAGAAACCATTTACCTTAAAACTAATCAGCCTCCTGTCCATAGTAACTGGTGTGAAATTAACACACTGGTAGCCATATGTATTGACTAGTAGTCTGGACCAAGTAATGAAAGTTTTTTATGTACTTGGCCAATATACAGTATGTTGTTATTTGCATTTCAAATTAAGTTCATTGGACTGGTTGGAGTTTGTGCTTTTTGAGTGCTTCTATAATTATTTAGAGATACTGAGATATTATTGCTTTGCCTGTAATGTTCCTACCGTATGGAATTGAACTTATCCTTTATTCAACTGCAGTGTTTTTTATTGTTTTACCTTGTAAAAGGTTGCTCTCACAGGCTTGTCTCAATTCATAGACAAATTAATTCAAAGTCAGTAGAACTGAATGGATATACTAGTAGATATTTCATTTTATTGCCATACATTTTTCTTTTTGCTACTTAATTTGAATTATTATTATTATTATTATTATTATTATTATTATTATTGGCCCTCGCCAGTGACTTTAGTCAATGGCGAGGGCTATTGTTCTTCGTTTGTGTTATTTTTCCTTGCAAACGATGGCGATTTTGAAGGCCTGAACATCGACGAAAAGTCCCACATGGGGGTATCAGATCGACCGGTCCGGCGAAAAATTTGATAAAATGGGCATCGCGACAATGCCCAAAGTGACCCCACTCAACAGCGCCCCCTTGAAAAATCAAAATTTCAACATGAATGGGCAGCTGAAAAGAATATTTTGGCGTAGGCTGACAAAATTTGGAACAATGACAGAGCTCAGGGAGACAAACAAAAAAGTCATTCATAACACTGCTCTATGACGAACAGGAAGTCGGCCATATTGGATTAAAAATTCGGCGCCGTTTTGACTTGGGTGTGTGAAAAAAGATTGAAGTCCCTTGTGTTTCGTCCAAATGAGCTCAGATTTGACATGTCACATCTACAGACATAGGTTCACATAAATCATCCATGTTTTTTCTTAACTCCTTATGGTTTACCCGTAGCACGCCGGCGAAAAACGCCTTCATTTCCTGTTTCTTTGATGACCTCTCACGGCCACAGGCATTGGCCTAGAGAGCTCAAATTCAAATCACAACTGCGTGACCCCGGCCCGAATGCAATGAAATATGAAATATAATAAAAGTGAACACTATAGTGCCCCCTAGCATAGACGTGAAACGTCAACATTTTCGGATCTGGACCAAATTCGGGGATTAAGGGTGCTTTCACACTGACAGCATTTGGTGCGCACCAAATGGCCCATTCGAACCAAAAGTTCTTAGTTCGGTTCGTTTTCGTTAGTGTGAATGCAATCTCGGTACTTTGGTGCGCACCAAATCAACCGGTCCGAGACCGATAAAAAGGGGTGGTCTCGGATCGCTTTATCTGCCCTACTTTGGTACGGTTCATCTGGTGTGAAAGCAACCAAACCAAATTGGACGGAACCGAATGCATTATGGGAATGCATTATGTTTCTGTTTACTCGGTCGCGAGGGCACGTCTCTTCTCCCTGAAGAGGCGTGCAATGCGCCGTCGGCGAGTCGAATAACTTATAAGTTGTCTTTGGAGTCGCAGCCGCGAAACATGTTCGAAATTAAGTACGTGCAGAAAATTACCTACACGTACAAAATAATGTATGATGATCAGCGCCAGGAGCACAAGGCAAAGCTGTTCCTCCATGGTGATCGAAAGTGGTGCGTTTTTTAGTCCGGTTCCGGTGACGATGGTCTTCGCGGTCTATTTTGGTTCGTTTAGAACTATGCATATGTGAAAGCAAACCGTACCCACGTCTGTTTGCTACATTGGAACATTTTTCTGACTAGTGCGGACCAAAGCAATCGAACCATAGGTGTGAAAGCGCCCTAAATTCTATGCAGGATTACAAGCAAATAAATACATTATGGACATGGGGCAATTTTCACGGTTGGCCACCAGGGGCGCAAGAAGTCCCCAAAGAAATAGTTTAAAATATATTACACACACATGCTTTGTCCTATCGTGCTGAAATTTTAATCACTAATGTTTGATTTCGACCTGATTATAAAACAATATAAAGTATATGAAAAGTGAACACTATAGCGCCACCTAGAATAGACATGAAACGTCTACATTATCGGATTTGGACCAAATTCGGGGAATAAATTCTATGCATGATTCCAAGCAAACAAATGTATTATGGACATGGGGCAATTTTCACGGTTGGCCAGCAGGTGCGCAAATACTCCCCCAAAAAATAGTTTAAAATCTATTACACGCACATGCTTTGACCTATCGTGCTGAAATTTTAATCACTAATGTTTGATCTCAGCCTGAATATAATACACTATAAAGTATATGAAAAGTGAACACTATAGCGCCCCCTATCATAGACAAAAAACGTCAGCATTATCGGATTTGGACCAAATTCGGGGATTAAATTCTATGCATGATTAGAAGCAAATAAATGTATTATTGACATGGGGCAATTTTCAGGGTTGCCCAGCAGAGACACACTGACTCCTACGATATATTTAAAGGGGCATTATGTAACTTGTGTTCAGTTTAGTCGCCCTCGTCTATTTAAACGCACCTGTTCTCTGTCTAGGGTTTAGTTTTTGTTCTGTTTAGTTGGATATAAGTTACCCCAGTTGGGCCTGACTTTTTGTTAATGATTTACTTAATATGAGCCTTTGTTAAATTACTTTTTTTTTTTTTTTTTTTTTTGGTTTGGTCCACTACAGAAACTAAAACGTACACTGCTATATTTCACCATGGCTGTGTCTGAATGTCCACCCTAGCCCCTAACCCCTTATTCACTACATAGGCCTGCACTATTTAGTGGACTACTTAGTACAAAGCGATTCAAACATGATTCCCACCCAATGTCACAAAATGTTTCATAGGAATAAAATGAATTGTGAAATATAGTACTGTATATGCTGCATTTGGGGGGAGGGGTAGTATAGGCAGGGATGACATGTACCCTTGAGCCATAAGGGGTGGCGAGGGCCTTGAATGCCACTTGCAGCTTTAATTAGCTTTTAAGATCCATAGTAAGGCCCAAAAATTATCTAAAGTTGACGTCAAGTCAAATTAACTTCTCACTTTTGTAAATATTATCACAAAATATATTTACCTGGGATATAAAAGAAATTGTTACATGTTTGTGTAGCATACAGCCATATAACACTCTTCTATTTCGCTTTTTACTCATTAGTTCATAAAGACAAATCTGATGCACAGAGGACAATCTGGAATGATTTAGTGTTTTTTTTTTTTTTTTATGTGTTTTTTCCTAGTGAATGGAGTAGACAATCCTGGTATTGAAAACAAGAAGCGTAAAAAAAATCCTTATATTTAAAATGTATTTTTCTTTAACAGTTGAGTCCTACAGTTACAAATGGCTAGTACTAATTAAAGAATAATTCAGGAATAATTAAAGACTAAAGCAATTATTTACTTTTGATGCACTTTAACCAAGACATAAGGAACAAGAATATTTCATGTTGAAAAATGAGTATTTCATGTTGAAAAAATGAAATCAACAACCAGAACAGTTATTTGCTAATTCATTGTTGATTTGAGATTAATTGTGACATTTGGAAGAAAGCGCCACAGTCCTAGATCTCCCTGACTCTCCTCCTTCTCCAGTTAGTGAAGTTGGTTTTCATCTCTCCCGATATCTGCACATCCATCTCCAGAGTTCCTTCAGTCTCTTCAGACTCGGAATCCTGAAGATCTTTGAACACTGTTGTGTGGTACACCTCGTATACACGGTATACGAGGTGTACCACACAAATGGGTCACAAGTTACTTAACGAACCGTTATCAATTTGTGGAAATTAACAACATAAAATCAGAATATCGTCAAGTAACGTGTGGGGTACCCCAAGGTTCGGTCTTGGGGCCAGTACTTTTTCTCCTTTATGTGAATGATATTATGTCTGTATCAAAATTACTAAATTGCATCTTGTTTGCTGATGATACCACATTATTTTACTTTTTAAAAAAACATAAATGAGGTTATAAAAAATGTAGAAGATGAGTTTCAAAAAATATTAAAATGGTTCAATGGTAACAAACTATCTATAAACATTAGTAAAACTAAATTTATGGTCTTTAGCTGTAAAAAGAAAGATTTAGAGGTAAGATTATTCACACAAGGATTAGAGATAGAAAGAACAAGTTCATTTCGTTTTTTAGGAGTTATGATTGATGAACAGCTGACGTGGAAATCCCACATAGAGCAAGTAAGGTCAAAAGTATCACAAACCATAGCTGTATTACACAAGGTGAAAGAGTCTCTCAACAAAGATGCATTGTTCTTATTGTATAACACATTGATTGTTCCATATTTGACATATTGCATTGAAGTGTGGGGAAGTGCTTGTAAAACCTACATTGAACCAGTTTTTCTTTTACAGAAGCGTGCTATTAGAATTATCAATGGAAGTGGTTATAGAGCACATACAAATCCAATTTTTATTAAATTAGAAACTTTGAAATTTAACGAATTGGTGGAATATAGCATTCTCAAAACCATGTACAAAGCTCATAAAAAAGTATTACCAGAGAAGTTGCAAAATAGATTTCTAAAGAGAGAAAGTAGATATCAACTAAGAGGAAGTGATTTATTTTCTAAACCAGAGTTTAGAACAAAACCAAAGGAAAGATGTATTTCAATCAAGGGAGTCAGTCTTTGGAACAGTCTTGAAAGTAATATTAAAGAATCCAAGTCCATTTATATGTTTAAGAAAAGCTTGAAATCATTATTATTAAGAAAGTATATAACTGTTATTTGACAGGATGATTTTGTGTTTTGTTTTTTTGTAAAGTAGCTGTACATCTATGTTTGATTTTGTATAATGTAACAGCGCAACACACTGGAAGTGAATAAGAGTCAGAGTTGATAAGGGGCAGATATTATAAGCTTTTGCTTCTTTCTGTGCCCTTTCATTCTGTAATACTGTATGCAGATATGCTGCATTGATTTGTTTTGTTTTAATGAATGAAATAAATATTGAAATTGAAATTGAATTGAATTGAAAAAAGTTTTGATTTTTTGGTGATGCGGATATGGCTTTAGTGGCGTCTTCACTGTTTTTGGGCCCCACTGGTGCAAGGACAGTTTCCTTCAATAGCTCCATGTCATTTACCTGGAGTTCAGCTTCACTAAATTCAGGTTTCAGAGGAGCTAAAGAAAGTTCTGCCAGTTCAGGACATTTCTGGTCATTCATGTCTGTGGTGTCTGCCTCAACTGAGTATTTCATGTTGAAAAAATGAAATCAACAACGAATAATTCTAACATATTATTTCCATAGCCCAAAGTTTAATTTGTAAACTAGTAGTTTACAAACTCAACTACTCCTATTAAATTTGGTTTAGTAGGAGTAGTTTGGTAAGTTAAGTTAACTTTGGTTTGGAAAAATAAGATCAGTTAGAAAAAGAAGTTAGGTATAAAAAATATAAAAACAAACTTGTATCAATTATGAGAAGACAAAAAAAAAGATTACTACACCAAATTATTGGATGAGAACAAAAACAATATAAAAAATACATGGGGTATAATAAACACGGTCTTGCAAAAAGGTAAGGTAACTTCAAATATTCCAAACTATTTTACAAAAAATAATGTAGATATTTTTGGGAAAGAACAAATTGTTAACAAATTCAATAATTACTTTTCTAACATTGGCCCAAATTTATCAAAAAATATTCCAAAAGAAAGCAACAATGATGGAACAATAGCTGATAATGTAAACAGTATGTTTTTGGAGAGCGTGCAAGCATATGAAGTCTTGACAATGGTTCAAAATTGTCCAAATATTTGATATTTTGGTGATGCGGATATGGCTTTAGTGGCGTCTTCACAGTTTTTGGGCCCCACTGGTGCAAGGACAGTTTCCTTCAATAGCTCCATGTCATTTACCTGGAGTTCAGCTTCACTAAATTCAGGTTTCAGAGGAGCTAAAGAAAGTTCTGCCAGTTCAGGACATTTCTGGTCATTTATGTCTGTGGTGTCTGCCTCAACTGATTCGCTGTTGCCATGAAGATCATTTAGAGCAGGTGTAACACAGTTGGAATCATCTGTGGACTCAGGAGATTGAGGTTCATCTTTGATTACAACTGTAGGCTGCTCAGTCTCTTCAGTCTGTGTGTTGTCAATCAGATCAACATATACAGCAACAACACGCCTTTTTTCCCTTCTTTTTCTTCTTAGGGTTGATGGGCGGGTTCAAACATTGATCACTGAACACAGCTCTGACTGAAGGCCCTTCAGGTTTGTTCATTTGTGGACAGCCAGTAAGCTTGGGTTTGACCTGTGTCTGCTTAGGCGGCTTTCTCTCCTCTGCAGGTATAGTTTGGGGAGACTTATCTCTGACATTATTTTTGGTCTTTAGTGATTCAGCCTGGACTCTAACTGAAGGTCCCTCCGTCTTGTTATGAGTCTGGCCCTCCAGGTCTCCCTGTTGAGTTTGAGACTTATCAGTTTCAGTGTGCAACACCTCCACTGCAGCCTCTTTCTCTGTGAGTTCAGTTTCTACTTTAGTGGTGTCTTCTGCTAAACATTTTTCATGCTCACTGTTTTTGGGCCCCACTGGTGCAAGGACAGTTTCCTTCAATAGCTCCATGTCATTAACCTGGAGTTCAGCTTCACTAAATTCAGGTTTCAGAGGAGCTAAAGAAAGTTCTGCCAGTTCAGGACATTTCTGGTCATTCATGTCTGTGGTGTCCGCCTCACCTGATTCGCTGTTGCCATGAAGATCATTTAGAGCAGGTGTAACACAGTTGGAATAATCTGCGAACACAGGAGATTGAGGTTCATCTTTGATTACAACTGTAGGCTGCTCAATCTCTTCAGTCTGTGTGTTGTCAATCAGATCAACATATACAACAACAACAACACGCCTTTTTCCCTTCTTTTTGTTCTTAGGGTTGATGGGCGGGTTCAAACATTGATCACTGAACACAGCTCTGACTGAAGGCCCTTCAGGTTTGTTCATTTGTGGACAGCCAGTAAGCTTGGGTTTGACCTGTGTCTTCTTAGGCGGCTTTCTCTCCTCTGCAGGTATAGTTTGGGGAGACTTATCTCTGACATTATTTTTGGTCTTTAGTGATTCAGCCTGGACTCTAACTGAAGGTCCCTCCATCTTGTTATGGGTCTGGCCCTCCAGGTCTCCCTGTTGAGTTTGAGACTTATCGGTTTCAGTGTGCAACACCTCCACTGCAGCCTCTTTCTCTGTGAGTTCAGTTTCTACTTTAGTGGTGTCTTCTGCTGAATATTTTTCATGCTCACAGTTTTTGGGCCCCACTGGTGCAAGGACAGTTTCCTTCAATAGCTCCATGTCATTAACCTGGAGTTCAGCTTCACTAAATTCAGGTTTCAGAGGAGCTAAAGAAAGTTCTGCCAGTTCAGGACATTTCTGGTCATTCATGTCTGTGGTGTCTGCCTCACCTGAATCACTGTTGCCATGAAGATCATTTAGAGCAGGTGTAACACAGTTGGAATCATCTGTGGACTCAGGAGACTGAGGTTCATCTTTGATTACAACTGTAGGCTGCTCAATCTCTTCAGTCTGTGTGTTGTCAATCAGATCAACATAGTTATTTGTAGGAACAGTGAATTCAGAGATCATCTCCACTTCAGACACTTTGTCACTATCTTCAGTTTTTTCTAAAGGTTTTTCAGATGTCTTCTTTTTTCTCTTCTTTTTCTTCTTGGGGTTGATGGGCGGATTCAAACATTGATCCATAAAATCATCCATGTCAGCATCACCGTTCATCAACTCGGGAGGAAGCCGTGAAAATCCCTTGAAAATATGCGTCTCAGAAATGTGCTTCTCCTTGGGTTCCTCGACGTTCCTCAAATGTTCAGGCAGTTTGAAGTTATCCTGCCTCTTGCATCTGCCAATGATTGGTTCTTTGGCTTTGGGCATAACTGGTGTTGTCTTAGCTCTGATTGAAGGCCCTTCAGGTTTGTTCGTTTGTGGACAGCCAGTAAGCTTGGGTTTGACCTGTGTCTTCTTAGGCGGCTTTCTCTCCTCTGCAGGTATAGTTTGGGGAGACTTATCTCTGACATTATTTTTGGCCTTTAGTGATTCAGCCTGGACTCTAACTGAAGGTCCCTCTGTCTTGTTATGGGTCTGGCCCTCCAGGTCTCCCTGTTGAGTTTGAGACTTATCAGTTTCAGTGTGCAACACCTCCACTGCAGCCTCTTTCTCTGTGAGTTCAGTTTCTACTTTAGTGGTGTCTTCCGCTGAACATTTTTCATGCTCACAGTTTTTGGGCCCCACTGGTGCAAGGACAGTTTCCTTCAATAGCTCCATGTCATTAACCTGGAGTTCAGCTTCACTAAATTCAGGTTTCAGAGGAGCTAAAGAAAGTTCTGCCAGTTCAGGACATTTCTGGTCATTCATGTCTGTGGTGTCTGCCTCACCTGAATCACTGTTGCCATGAAGATCATTTAGAGCAGGTGTAACACAGTTGGAATCATCTGTGAACTCAGGAGATTGAGGTTCATCTTTGATTACAACTGTAGGCTGCTCAGTCTCTTCAGTCTGTGTGTTGTCAGTCAGATCAACATAGTTATTTAGAGGAACAGTGAATTCAGACACTTTGTCAATATCTTCAGTTTTCTCTAAAGATTTTTCAGATGTCTTCTTTTTTCCCTTCTTTTTCTTCTTAGGGATGATGGGCGGGTTCAAACATTGATCCATAAAATCATCCATGTCAGCATCACCGTTCATCAACTCGGGAGGAAGCCGTGAAAATCCCTTGAAAATATGCGTCTCGGAAATGTGCTTCTCCTCGTGTTCCTCGACGTTCCTCAAATGTTGGGGAATTTTAAAGTTATCCTGTCTCTTGCATCTGCCCATCACTGGTTCTTTGGGCTTAACTTTTGTCTTCTTTGCTGGTTTTGTCTTCTCTGCAGGAGAGCAAGGAGATTTACCCCTGACAGTATTTTCTGACATTGGTGGCTGAGCCGCCATCTCTGCTTTAACTGAAGGCATCTCAGGTTTTTTAGTTTCTTCCAGTTTCACTGCCCCTAAAACAGCACTGATTTCAGAAGTACAGTACAGTAGTACGATTACTTTCTAACAGTTACTGTTCTTCCTCTGGTCAAAGATAATAATGTGTTTAAAACTTCGAATGTCTCTCTATAAAATGCTAACCCACAATAGGTATCGCTTGGAACGCTCTGTTTGTGTGTTATCTGTCGACTGGCTAAGTGTGATCTGATCCAAATACGTCGAGGGCCTCCTCTACAAACTCAGGGAGCTTTGTGTTCAGTCTTCAAAGATAAGATAAGATATGCCTTTATTAATTAATTAATTATTCAAAGCTTCAATCTATGTGATGTCATGTTCCGGAATGTCATCATGGTGCTTGTTGCTAGGTTACAGTAGTGCAAGAAACTTGATAGACTTCTAGAACTGGAATTCCATTGTAAAGAATAGCTGATAGTAATACTTACAGTGGATTTGTTTTTTCAATGCAATGTATTAAAAGGGTGGCATGAGACCGTGTGAAAGAGTTCAAATATGTGCTCAAATTAGAATGTACATTTTGTCCAAATTAAATATTAAAGGTACACTATTTTGTCTACACATTAAAGGGCCCATATTACATTATTTATGTTGTAATGTTGTTTCCACATCACAAACATACCCGGTGGTTATTACCGGTGGTTTTATGTGTAAGAGAAATTTGGAAAAAGTCAATTTTGCATACTGTGTGTTCTTTAAAGGTCCTATATTATACAAAATTGACTCTTGTGAGTGTTAAGTCATGTTATAATGTTGTTACCTCATCAAAAACATACCTGAAATGGTGTTTTGTTTCATTCACACATGTTTGAGTAACCCTTTATTATTAGTCTGTCTACATCTTCAAAAGTCAAAATGCTCTGTTCCACCTTGTGATGTGACGAAGTGGTAGTTTTCAAGTTAACAGCTTTTACCTTTCGTTTAGTTGAGACTGCAGTTCTAAGGCTGAAATCCTCCAAATGATTCTAGTGAAGGTATATGTGTATGGAGTTTAAAAACACAATGGAGCACCTCCTGTATTACCACATGACATCACAAGGTGGAACAGAGTGTTTTCTGTTTGAGAGAAGAACTCAGGCTAAATATGCAGGGTTCGTGTGTTAAATGTGTGAATGAAACAAAACACAACTCCAGGTATGTTTTTTAATGAGGAAACAATATTAAAACATCGATCAGAAAAAAAGCATATTTTACTGTCAGATAATGTGGAAGTATGCGCTTAGCATGCTAGCTGATGTAGCATTACTGAGACGGCAAACTGCAGTCTAGTCTTTGTTGAGAAAAATGCTGAGAAACTCAATAAGAAATTGCTATGCTCAGAATGCATAAGTTAAGTGAGGAATAACTTTTAACCACACTAGACCATTAAATGTTTTCAATGTTATAATGTGCAAAACCAAATGAATGCTTGTTTTGTATTGTCTGTTGTCTAATACTTTTGTGTCACATTTAGCCTCAAGTAATAATTATGAAAAACCATGAGTGACAAATAGGTTGAAAATGTCTTTTCTTCCATGGCATACTTAGCAGACCCCTACCAGGCCTGAGCTTTAGGCTCCACACCCCACTGTCTAAGTATCTGCAGGTGACTGTCACATTTACCCACAATCCTCTGCTCTTAGGCCTGCCACTCATCTCCTACCATGCTCCTGAAAAATCTCCCTCTCAACACAGATTAGCAGAAGAATGCCTTTAATAAATAAGGCTATGGGAGTTTAATGTAGTAGTACTGTATGTACTGAGTAGTACTGTATGTACTGAGTAAGCTATATGAACGCAGCTGGAAAAAAAAAAAAAAAAAAAAAAAAAAAAAATATATATATATATATATATATATATATATTTGCTTAGATATATTTATTTAATATATGTATACCTTTAAAAATAAACCAATAGACAACAGATGAAGAAATACAGCATTTGCAATAGTGAATTTAAAGGTGCACTATGTAATATTTCTGGTGAGAGATCTGCCTCCTGTTTGTCCTGTTTTACCATACTAATAAAAAATAATGACTGACTGATACATATATAGCATCCAACAAGCAGACAAATTTGGATGTACATAGAGCATTTACACTGACTAAACAAAGAACAAGAAGCACACCTGTATATCTGTAATGACTGGACATACAGGTATACAGATGTATGTACTATGATATGTAGATAGCATAGTGGTGATACTGTATGTGAGCCAGTCTAATTACAGGTGGTAGCTTTATTGCAGTGGTTATTAAGCTTTTCACACCAAGTACTGATAGAGAAGTGGTATTTGTCTGCTTCGCCAACCCCACACTGCCAGCTGATCAGTCCTTGTTATCTCTATGTCATCACCCTATTGCACTGGACTGGACTAGACTGGACTAGACTGGACAACAGTGTCACATATGCCTTGAGGGTTCATGTCTCCGGGTCCCGTACTGATGGTGAATAAACTTGCCCTGCCTTTAAAGTGCTTATGACAGGTTGGACAACTCTATTTTAGTAAAACAACATAATGAGTTAAGATCATTATATTTAAGATTTAGCTAAAAATTTTAGCATTTTTTCCTGGTTTGGCAATATTTTTAAGTTTCAAATTTTAATTTCTAGTTGGAAATTGTGATATCACACTAGGAAATTCCATAACTGTTACCTAGCAACAATGTCATACACTGGGCCAAATTTGACAAATACAGATATAAGAATATAGCTACATGCAGCAATGATCATCCCTCACCTACGCCATGCCCTGCACCGCAAGAGCAGGATGCGCTATCGCACGTTCAATTTCCCTCTTTACATTACACCCACTGCCACCACCTTCTCTTCCTCTTTGCTACAGAAATGGGGGCATTTTTACAAATTTGAAAATTTTGGGAAATGTATGCCTAAACCTCCTTACCCTACCCTAACCTAACGCTAACCTCGTAACCCTGACCCTGACCTAACCCTACCCACCCCTTGAGATAATGTGTACATGTGTCAGTTTGAGTGTGTTCGGGTGAACGCCCTAGGAGGAGTTTGTAAAAGTATGATGTTTACAAAAATGCTTAGCAAATTTCAAGTGGAAAGCATTGGCGTAAGTGTATGTTGTGTCTTGTCATGATCTACTTCTGTGCTGACGCGCCACTTTATTTGTTTTTGGAAACTGGAAATAGCCAGAAATTAGAGAAGCACGACTTTTAATGTTTTGTGAAAAAAATGAAATATAATAATCGATACATTTTCGAAAAGCACTTGCACATTCTTACATCATGCCAAGTGTCCCTGGTCACTACAGGCACTTCACTTCCTATCAGTGCACTTATGGGACACTTATAGTATCACTTTTATGATACTAAAAAGCCTTTAGTCAGCTTCTGACAGTCGGGCCTGATAACTCATGTTGAAAAATGAAATCGACATCCAGAACAGTTATTTGCTAAGTCATTGTTTATTTGAGATTAATTGTGACATTTGGAAGAAAGCGCCACAGTCCTAGATCTCCCTGACTCTCCTCCTTCTCCAGTTAGTGAAGTTGGTTTTCATCTCTCCCGATATCTGCACATCCATCTCCAGGGTTCCTTCAGTCTCTTCAGACTCAGAATCCTGAAGATCTTTGAACACTGTTGATTGAACGTCATCTTGCTGTCAGTTCAGTTATTAGGTTTTGATCCAGTCAGGTTAATTTGGTCTTCGAATAATTAGTTCTAACATATTATTTCCATAGCCCAAAGTTTAATGTGTAAACTAGTAGTTTACAAACTCAACTACTCCTATTAAATTTGGTTTAGTAGTAGTAGTTTGGTAAGTTAAAGTTAAGTTAAACTAAAGATCAGTTAGAAAAAAGTTTTGTTTTCAGTAATCAGAAGTCATCAAAATGGTGCTGGTCCTGGGGCAGAGGTGCAGCGATGGGCTTTAGTATTTAAACATGTAAGCCAGGTATTCAGGTATTTAGTCAATGGCGAGGGCTATTGTTCTTCGTTTGTGTTATTATTTTTCCTTGCAAACGATGGCGATTTTGAAGGCCTGAACATCGACGAAAAGTCCCACATGGGGGTATCAGATCGACCGGTCCGGCGAAAAATTTGATAAAATGGGCATCGCGACAATGCCCAAAGTTACCTCACTCGACAGCGCCCCCTTGAAAAATCAAAATTTCAACATGAATGGGCAGCTAAAAAGAATATTTTGGCGTAGGCTGACAAAATTTGGAACAATGACAGAGCTCAGGGAGATAAACAAAAAAGTCATTCATAACACTGCTCTATGACGAACAGGAAGACGGCCATATTGGATTAAAAATTCGGCGCCGTTTTGACTTGGGTGTGTGCAAAAAGATTGAAGTCCCTTGTGTTTCGTCCAAATGAGCTCAGATTTGACATGTCACATCTACAGACATAGGTTCACATAAATCATCCATGTTTTTTCTTAACTCCTTACGGTTTACCTGTAGCACGCCGGCGAAAAACGCCTTCATTTCCTGTTTCTTTGATGACCTCTCA
Organism: Taenioides sp. WSHXM2023; assembly: GCA_029959045.1. Classification (NCBI taxonomy): domain Eukaryota; kingdom Metazoa; phylum Chordata; class Actinopteri; order Gobiiformes; family Gobiidae; genus Taenioides; species Taenioides sp. WSHXM2023. The sequence continues at coordinate 10,408,113 of CM057103.1, read as the reverse complement.
CGGCCACAGGCATTGGCCTAGAGAGCTCAAATTCAAATCACAACTGCGTGACCCCGACCCGAATGCAATGAAATATGAAATATAATAAAAGTGAACACTATAGTGCCCCCTAGCATAGACGTGAAACGTCAACATTTTCGGATCTGGACCAGATTCGGGGATTAAATTCTATGCAGGATTACAAGCAAATAAATACATTATGGACATGGGGCAATTTTCACGGTTGGCCACCAGGGGCGCAAGAAGTCCCCAAAGAAATAGTTTAAAATATATTACACACACATGCTTTGTCCTATCGTGCTGAAATTTTAATCACTAATGTTTGATTTCGACCTGATTATAAAACAATATAAAGTATATGAAAAGTGAACACTATAGCGCCACCTAGAATAGACATGAAACGTCTACATTATCGGATTTGGACCAAATTCGGGGAATAAATTCTATGCATGATTCCAAGCAAACAAATGTATTATGGACATGGGGCAATTTTCACGGTTGGCCAGCAGGTGCGCAAATACTCCCCCAAAAAATAGTTTAAAATCTATTACACGCACATGCTTTGACCTATCGTGCTGAAATTTTAATCATTAATGTTTGATCTCAGCCTGAATATAATACACTATAAAGTATATGAAAAGTGAACACTATAGCGCCCCCTATCATAGACAAAAAACGTCAGCATTATCGGATTTGGACCAAATTCGGGGATTAAATTCTATGCATGATTAGAAGCAAATAAATGTATTATTGACATGGGGCAATTTTCAGGGTTGCCCAGCAGGGACGCACTGACTCCTACGATATATTTAAAGGGGCATTATGTAATTTTTACGGTGGACGAGCTGGCGACCTGGGCGGCTGTCGGGAAGAGCGAGTGGCGAGCCGGAGCGGTCGCGGGTCCACGGCGGCCACAGGGAGGGGGGCCTGCAAATCGGGGCGAGGGCCACCATAGCCGCGCGTGGCTTTAATTATTATTATTATTATTATTATTATTATTATTATTATTACCATTATTATTACCATTATTATTATTATTACCATTATTATTACCATTTACATTTTTGGTTTTTGTTATTATTTTTATTTTGACATGCGAGCTACTGTGTCCAAATAATTTCCCATGTGGATCTAAGTCTTAAGTGAGTCTGTGGAACATTCCAGGCAAAGCAATATCATTTCCATGGAGACAAGCAGCTAGCCGAATCTCCAAGAAGAAGTTACATAGTGTATCTTTAAAATCCCAGTTGATATATTTAGAAGATTAAACTTTTTTGGTTGAGGGTCCACCACCTGCTTGTTTCTATGGATATGTCATTGCTCTGCCTGGAATGTTCCGCAGTATAACATTAAAGATAAGATAAGATAAGACTTTATTGATCTCACAGAGGAGAAATTCACTCGTGACAGAAGCTCACAGTCAGGGGACAGTATAGTGAAGCTCACAGTCAGTTAAACAGCTCTTCTTTACATTTATTCAATTACAGTGATTTACAGCTCAAAAATACCTTAAAAACAGACATTCTGATTGTGAGCGGTGTTGCCACTCCACAGATCTGACCTGTAACTTCATCGTGTTTGGTCTTCATGAAGATAGAAAGGTTTAATACCATACTGTGAAACATTCCAGACAAAGCAATAACATCTCCATAGAGAAAAGTATTTGACAGGCCCTCCACTGGAAAAGTTGCACAATACACCTTTAAATATATTATTTCACTACTTTTGACTAATTGCTTTTATCTCTCCTCTTCTTCTTCTTTCCTTCCAGGGACATTAAGCCAGACAACATCTTACTGGACATGAACGGCCACATCCGCTTGGCTGACTTTGGCTCCTGCCTCAAACTCATGGAGGATGGAACGGTGAGTGTGACCACAGACTGCTGCAGAGGCATCCCAGAGTCCAAGGCAAACATACCAGCACTGCACTGACCCCTCAACCCCCCCAGCTCCCCTGCCGTCCCACAACCCTCTCTGTGTGCTTTTTAGGATTCACACAATAGTCTTAGCACAAAAACATACAAGTGGTTACATAAAGTGCAAGAGTAGTTCAATAATAGTACACCAGGATCGGAAAAAGAAAAGAGTGGTTATATCTATTTTTTACATTTATGAATTGCATATCCTAAAGCAACATTAAGCAACTTTCCAGATATAAATGGCATAGACTGACTGAACTAAAGCTTTTTCCCCCTGCTATTTCATGAAATGGGTCAGTTGGTACTTCAACCTAAACATTCTCTGAAAAACTATAATTATCTTTAGAGTCAGAAAGACACAATTCATAAACTAGGGTTGTGCTTTGGCTATATTGTACAACATAAAACATAGAAAAATAATAGTAAAATTTAAGATATGATAAAAATAAGGGACATGTATAAAATCTTGAGGGTAATTTGTGTACATGTCGTACATAATTAAAGATGCACTATGTAACTTCTCCAGTGAAGGGTCCACTAACTACTCGTTTTCAGTTGTTGGACGTGTGAATTCTTTTACCAGAATGTTCCACTGTATGGCATTAAACTTATCTCTCTCTGTGGCAATGAACAGGAGATGTCACCAGGCCAAGTTACTAGTCAGATTTGTGGAGAGGAGAGGCCTGCTCACAGTAAAAATGCATGTTTTTAAAGATTCTTATGAGCCTGGCGTGAAATAAATGCAAGATAGATAAATTTAATGCCATACTGCGGAACATTCCTGACAAAACACGTTTTCATGAAGACAAGCCAGTAGCTCACCCCACCAAAAGCTACATAGTGCACCTTTAACATAATCATTAAGGCTAACTTAAGTGAAGCTATGCACATTTTCTATTTACTTTCCCTCTATTTGTTAACAGTAAAGTTTGTTCTGCCTTCATGAATGCCCCATTGAACTGAAGATTTAATTTAATTTTATGATCTGCCTCAAAGAAATCTCCAAAACCACTGCAGTTGATCGTAGCAGAGATCGTACCACTCGAGCTGTGTGTGCATGAGGGAATTGATCATGCAGAGGGGGCCAACTCTCAATACAGCCTTTGTTTATCTGCTGTTGTGGGGGATCATTTCCATCTTCCACACTTCCACAATTCAGCTGTTTCTTGTCAAAGGGTTCATTATCACTCGGGCCGTGCTTCTCTGTTATGAATGAGATTTCTATGGGGGTACATATTTCGAGGCCATTGTTTTTTCTAAGTCGAGAATGTGGTCATTCGCTCACATTCAGGGCAGGCGCAAGTGTTACTGTAGTTCAGAGGTGGGCGAAAAATCACAGTTTTGTTAGAGCGTAGGTCACAGCTATGGATGAAAATGTATGTAAATTACGCATCAAGTTGTAAATTACCTTCAAAGATCTAATTAAAGGTGCACTGTGCAACTTTTCAAGTCGAGAGTCCACAACCTGCTTTTCTTCATGGAGATGCCATAAGGCCAAGTTATAGGTTAGATCTGTGGAGACACAAGCCTGCATGTTTTAAAATCTGTTTAGCAATGTTAAACAGATTTGGTAGTTTGATAAATTCAAGGTAGGTGGATATGGTTTAGTGTGATACTGTGAAACATCCCAGGTGACATAATAACATCTCCATGGAGACAAGCACGTGGTGGAAGTGGCACCTCTAAACAGGAAGTTGAAAACCATAAAGAGACCTTTTTATAATCCACCATGTTGAAGCTATTTTAGTGTCCTCTATTACATTATTTTACCAACCACACCCTTAAAGCATCTTAAGCAATAGTCATTTTGGGCCCTCTCTCAATGAATCATTATAGGCCTGTAGAATGTTATGAGGTCACATAAACACCCCCCTCTCTCTCCTCTAGGTCCAGTCTTCAGTTGCAGTAGGGACTCCAGACTACATCTCTCCAGAAATCCTTCAGGCCATGGAGGATGGGAAGGGAAAGTACGGCCCTGAGTGTGACTGGTGGTCTCTGGGGGTCTGTATGTACGAGATGTTGTACGGAGAGACGCCCTTCTATGCAGAAAGTCTGGTGGAGACCTATGGGAAGATCATGAACCACAAGGTAAGGGTCTGTGGGGCAGGGGGTCTCAACATGTGGTACTGGTCATACTGAAAGACTGTGGGCTGATTATTTTGTATTTATTTGATATGGACATAGAAATTACATTGAAAAAACCAGATACATTGTTTCAAGTGTTTCGAAGTGTTTCAAAAAATGCATATTTTCAGTTTGTACTGAATTTGTCCATTCAAATTCAGTACAAAATTTTGACTTGTAAATCTGTTTTTGATGATTTTGATGTGGTTTAGTTGTAGTTTTTGCAGGATCCTGAAAGGCTTCAAGAAAATAGTGAACAAATTCTGAACAGCTTAGTTCTAGTACTGGACAACAATTTTATTAGAAAAAAGAAGTTAAAGCTAAACATAATTAACACTGTTTTTCAGGAGCGGTTCCAGTTTCCTCAGCAGGTCACAGACGTGTCAGAAGACGCTAAAGATCTGATCCGACGCCTCATCTGCAGCAGAGAGCACAGACTGGGACAGAATGGCATCGAGGACTTCAAACAGCACCCCTTCTTCTCCGGTAAAAACTCTAATACCAAGATTACTACTACAACTACTACTGAAACTAACTTCTACTACTTCTTAAAAGCAAGAAGTGACAAATATTTTACTTTTTACAGGCATTGACTGGGACAACATCCTCACCTGCGAGGCCCCATACATCCCTGAGGTCAGCAGCCCCACAGACACCTCCAACTTTGATGTGGATGACGACTGCCTCAAAAACTCGGTACGATTTTATAGAAGCATTTTCTTCTTAAAATTTCAATTACAACGGCCAAGATTTGAGCACAGATAATGAATCTAACCACTTTAATAGTCTTGCTAATCTGCATTCACTGTCAAAAGAAGTATTTCTATGCCTTATTTTTTCTTTATTTTGGTGTATTTTCTTATTTTGTGCTTAACTTTTGACTGTTAATTTTGGCTAATACATTTTTTTTTTCTCATAGGAAACCATGCCTCCTCCGTCGCACACTGCTTTCTCTGGTCACCACCTTCCGTTTGTGGGATTCACCTACACGAGTAAATGGTACGGCTTTAAATGCCTTAATTGCCTTTAAATAAATGTGAACATTTTTGATTGTCTGTTTTAGTGGTCTGGCCTGTGACCACTTACCAGGATGCACCCCACCTATCCATGGGTGAATTATTAGTTAGGGCTGTTGCCGTAGATAGCAATTAACAATTCAATACAATAAACTGGAACAATAAAAACTGGAACTCAGTGCCTTAAATAAGCCTTATATTGTATATGTATGAAGATCAATATAAATCGCTGCAATTAAAATGGGCAAATCTGCATTTAAATGAAAGAATAACAAATTTTTTAAAAAGATACATCATAGGAATTAGTAATGGGTGGTTTTCCCAGACTCCTCTCTTCCTTTGGCACATCCCTGTCTCTTAAACAAAGTGTTCTCCTCCCTAATAAGGTGCTGTAGATCTCACACTAAATCACCAACCGTGAGAAAAGCCCAACACTTGGTCTCTTATCTCTTCACAGTCGACTGATAATGGCCCTTTTCCACTTTTTCCACTTTTCTCACTGTGAGTTTGCTCTTCAGTCTGTCCACCTCTCCTCTGTTGTGTCTGCCACTACAGCCTTCCATGATTCAACTTCCTGTGAACAACTTTCTCTATCTTTCACCAGAGCTTTTCTTTACCTGTTTTTCTCCGGTCACTGTCTCTCAGACTCAGTAGGTTAAAGGCGCTGTACCTGATTTTTACTGTCTAAAAACGGGAAAGACAGAACTAGTTCTTTTTAATTAAACAGTCAAAAATTATACGTCATTTACCTTATGAACGAAAAAACTACGAAAGCACACTTCCCTGATTATTGGACAAAAATGCTTTGAAACATGCAGACAGTATGCAGCAGACTTACTTTGATCTCAAGAACTGCTTACGGTATACAGATTTTGCGCAATTAGTCATAGGAAAAAAAATGGTTCTTGCCCTTCAAATTACAGTTACAACTCTACATGTGCGCGAATGTCTTTCCAGATTTGTTTTTACCTCTTTATAAAATGACATATGCCTCACAGAAATGATTAGCCTTGTAAAAGGTACTCTTTCTATTCAATCCCAACTCACTTGTATTTGCCACAAACCTGTGCTTGAGAACTGCAGAAATTGGGGTCAGTAATTTATCAAAATTGTGGTCCCCTCAAAGCTGATGAAGGTTAACAATATGGAATGTTGGAGGATGAGTTTGTTTTGAAGTAGTAATTACGCTTTTTGTAATAAATAATGCCAATTTCACTGTACGACCCTTGACATCAGGGGCACCAATTGCGCCTTATTTGACACCAGTCTTTTGCTATTTTTGAGCATTTATATTGTGCTCTTTGTTATTATTATATATTGTGACATGTGCACTACTGTGTCCAAATAATGTCCCTTGTGGATCAATAAAGTTTGTCTAAGTCTAAGGAGGAAAAAAAGCATCTCATCTCCTCTGAACATTGTATGGCTCAGTTGTTTGTAAAACTAACATGTATATTTGTATTTATTATTTTCATTCGTCAGTATTCTGTCTGATCGGGGGTGCCTGAGACAGTTGTCAGGGGAGCCAGGTAAAGTGGGTCATGATAAGGTGGACCTGGAGGTGCAGCGTGGCCTAGAAGACAGTCTGGCGGTGGAGGCCTATGAGCGGAGGATCAGACGACTGGAGCAGGAGAAACTAGAACTCAGTCGCAAACTACAAGGTGAGAAGAATGGGATAATGGAATAGAAAAATAATGAGAACAATTTATAATAACTACACTTTTAAAGGTCCTGTATTGTTAGAAATTGACTCTTTTGAGTTTTTAGGCATGTTAGAATACCTGGAGTTGTGTTTTGTTTCACACATGCTTGAGTAATCCTTTATTATTAATCTGTCTACATTTAAAAGCTCAAAATGCTATTATTCCACCTTGTCATCATAAACTGTATAAAGAAGTGGACTAAGCAAGTGTGACCCGTCACCCATAGCGTTCAGCTCCACTCAAAGCTTGAGATGCTAGAGGTTACGGGGCGATTTTGGAGCCAGGCTCTATATTATGAATAGGATTTTTTTACAGACAGAATAGCGAGAAAAAAACCCACCAGGATCATGTAGAGCGGGTTAATATGAACATTATGAGACCAAAATGACGAGGCTCGCAGCAGTTACAATATTCCAATGTAAGTCGATGGGTGCCAGGGTCAGAAGGAGCCGGAAGAACCCACATGCTCACTTCCTTTTTGGAACGTACCGGCGAGCTATGTCCATTTATATATACTGTCTATGGATATCATAAAGCAGTAGTTTTCATGTTGACAGCTACCTTTTACCTTTAGTTCAGTACTGGCAATTCCAGGGTGGAAATTATCCAAATGATTCTATTGAAGTTGTATGGAGTTTAAAAACACAGTGGAGCATTTTCTATACTCTACTCCTATCTTTAATTTCTATGTCAACCAATCTAATAACAAATGGTAGCTTTATGTTTTATGTTTTGTTTTTGCTTTATTAAAGTGTAATTATTATAAAGTTGTGCCAAAAGAATATATCAGCTCAACAGCTTAGTTTGATGGTTTCAGGGGTGTGCCAGACAAGCTCTAAGCCTGTAATGATGGGCATGTTTGTTTTATTAGTTCATTATTTTTAAGAGACAAGTGGCTTTTGATGTATTGTATTGTCAGACTAATACCACAATAATAACATAGTGTGGGATTTGCATAATGTGTCATGCTCATTATGGCAATATCAATAATCAATAGGCACGTTCATTTTCTATTTATGGACATATTTTTGCATATCCGATTCATAAAAAAAAAAAAAAAATGACCTTGAATTTAATATCTAGACCTGAATTCACTTCATACAATATTTAAAGGTCCTATGTTACGCAAAATTGACTCTTGTAAGCTTTAAGCCATGTTAGAATGGCGTTATTGCCTCAAAAACATACCTGGAGTTGTGTTTTGTTTCATTCACACATGTTTGAGTAACCCTGTATGATTAGTCTGTCTACATCTTCAAAGCTCAGTATGTCATGTAGTGGTGTTTTTCAAGTTAACAGCTACCTTTTGTCTTTAGTTCAGTAGAAATTGGCTAAAATTATCCAAATGATTCAAGTGATATATGGAATTTTAAAACGCAGTCGAGCACTTCCTGTATTATCACATGACATCACAAGGTGGAAAAGTGTGTTTTCAGTTTGAGAACTCAGCCTAAATATCCAGGAGTTTTGTGTTAAACGTGTGACTGAAACAAAACATCAAACTCCAGGTATGTTTGTGATGAGGAAACAACATTATTGCATAGATCAGCCAATATAGTAATATGGGCCCTTTAGTACCACAGAACTCTCTTTGAATAAGTATAGCTCACAGGTTTATTCATTCATAACTTTTTTTTTTCCATTGTTACTGTACAGAATCCACTCAGGCGGTGCAGGCCTTACAGCACCCGTCTGGAGAAAGTCCCATCAACCTCAACAAAGAAGTAGAGATCAGGAGCCTAAAGAGTGAGATCGACATCCTCAAGAAGCAAATAGCAGGTTAGAAATCACTTTTACTTTTAACTATTCAAAATCACTTCACAGTTATTGAAGAACAACAAATGAACAACGTTTTATCAATTTTCATTCAGTCTAAAATATTACTGTATGCATTAGGAGAAATTAAATTTGTCAACAAAAGTTTATTTGGTCGAATACGTTTCACAGCTCATCCAACATACAGTGTGTAGAATCCAAGCTGCTTCTTGGCTTGGATTCTACACACTGTATGCGTTAGTATAAATTCAGACGAATGAAATCAATGTCCTTATTTTTTACTTTAGCTGCATAATGTATGAAGTGACTTGCAGATGTTTTTACTGTAGATAATGATGTAAACTGTAATATTTACGTAAAAGTAAACATGTTATGTATTTATAACACTGATTAGGGATTACATGCTGTTCTCGTTAATGGGCTTATAGTAATATGATTTAAAATATGTTGCCTTTTTTTGATTTGTTTGTTTTTTTATTATTATTTTATGTTTACCCTTTCTACATGTGTCTCAAATAGCTCGATATAAATAAAATGATTTCTCCATGATTATTTTCTAAACATTTTCTTGTGTGTTTGTGCCAGACTCAGGTCAGCTGGAGAAGCAGTTGGAGGACGTGACTTTGGCCCGCAGAGACTTGGAAGATTCATCCAAACACATCAAAACTCTGGAGAAACAGATGAGGAGCATGACACAGGAGAAGGATGACCTCCACAAGGTACAGCACCCCAGAGCCACCAAAGCACCAGAGTCTGATGATGAAACTGTGCATTAAATCAGGCCAGTCATTCAGAAACTGGTTCAGATGCATTTTACACATAATGGGATCATGCACAGTCCTATGCAAGTAATGATGAGTGTACTACATTGATGCAGTCAGTGTGATTTTTGTCTGTCAACTACAATGAATTAACTTGTGTCCCGCTATATTGTCTAAAATAAAAAGATGAAGATTTGTCAACATAAAAAACTTTGTATAGTGTGTAACATATGTAAATTTTTGGTTGGGGGACTGTCACCTGCTAGTTTCTATAGATATGTCTTGAATATTCCACAGTATGACATTCCCTTATATTTATTCAGTTACAAGTGGTTTTATAGCTTAAAAATACTTTGGATTGCCTCTCCACAGACCTGACCTGTAACTTGGTCTAGTTTGGTCTCCATGAAGATAGAAAGATTTAATGCCATACTGTGAAACATTCCAAACAAAGCAAAAACATCTCCATTTGATGGACCCTCCACCAGAAAAGTGACACAATGCACCTTTAAGCCTACTGTACATTAACAGAAACAGAATTGTAATTATATATAAAATTTTACATGTTTTTTTAATTTCCTATATATGTGTTATTGTAGAATATTTATGTACTGTTTGTGACAATGGCAGGACTTGATAGACGCCAGTGAGAAGCTGAAGCTGCAGTCAAAGGAGCTGAAGGAGGCGCACACTCAAAGGAAAGTCGCCCTGAAGGAGTTTTCTGAACTCAACGAGAAACTGACCGATCTCAGGTGCAAACATGGAACCTAACTACTTTATCTAAATAAAATAAAACCACTGTCTCACTGCACAACTCTGTACTATAGACAATATCATCATAGTTAAAGGTCATGGTAGCGATCTGTGTGTACAAAATATAGCCTGTTCTGTTCTCTATTTTGTTAAATATTTGGACAATTTATTTCATCAGTTTAATTGTGTCTTCTGGACAGTGTCAGTGCATCACTGTTATTGATTATATTATACTTCACAAGAGGCAACCTTATGTGAATTTCTCTACAGTTAAAAGAATACCAAAGCTTTTTCTTTTTTAAATGTCAGCTTCACTTTCCACTAGCATTGTTTTTTTTTTTTTAATTAAATATTTAAATTATGTTTTGATTTGATTCTTCTTGGATCTTGGATCATTTCAATGCATAGCTGTTTTCAATTACATATGAGTACATTTACTATATACTCATTATTGTTCTATATGATAAATTTCTTGCCATGACCTTAATAAAGCCCAATCTTCATACTCCTGTACCTCCTCTCTCAGGTCGGCCAAGCAGCGCCTGTCCCGTCAGCTGAGAGACAAAGAGGAGGAGATCGAGAGTCAGACTCAGAAGGTGGAGGCTCTGAGGCTGGAGGTGCGAAAGGCTGAGAGAGCAAAGAAGGAGGTAGAGTAGAGCCCTGTGTTTGATAGAGCTCCTTGTTCTGTCCTTTCTGCGGTCAGTCACTTCATTTTTTACTGCTGTGTTTGAGTAGAAATGTAGTTAGAAGGTAGATGTAGTCACTTTAGTTTAGAGACCACATATTGTTAATTACATGGTAATTAGTAGTATTGATGCAAATTAAGATACAAGTTTTAATCATTGGATCCATATAATGCTAAAGACAGTTAAGAGTATTAATGGAATTGCTAGTTGTTAGTGTGAGTGAGTTGTAAAATTTCAAAATAATGATGAAAAAAAAGGTATTTTGATTATTTGTTCAGGAGGTGGTTCAGGTGGATTGTAATGATTTGAATTTATTTTAGTGACATTTTCCAAAATACAGTAATTATTGCTAAATATATCTTACTTGAATAAAATAGTTAGTAATAGGTACTCTGACTCAAATGCAGTTTTTGGCATTTACCCACTTCTGAAATATAACAGTAGTGTTTACATGTTTCCTTTGCCAACTGTAGTTCCTTCCTTAATTATATGTAGGTAATCTGATCCTGTCAGCTGAGATTGCTGCTGTTATGCTAGCTCTATAACCTTTAGCTAACCCCATCCTTAACACTAGAAAATTGGCAGCAATAAATAATCCACCTCAAGGCCAAATGTATGCCTCACTTCTCTATAATATGTGTTTTTGAGCATAACTGACTGGTTTGTTTGTGATTAGATGGAGGCTCAGGCCGAGGAGCAAGCCGCAGAGGCCCAGAAAGAGCGAAAGCTGAGAGAGAGAAATGAGCAGTACAGTCGTCAGCTGGAGGAGGAGCTGGAGGGACTCAAAGTGAGTATCACCTCTGCACTATAAAGATAAAATGCATTGTTATAAAAGGCCTTTGGTTCTAATGATACCAGTATTAAACAAATCATGATTCTAAGTGATAAATTGTCTAATCATAATAATTTTGATTTTTGTTTTACACATTAGTACTACTAATACAATAGCAATATAATATTCTTCAGACTAATCAATGGACTACCACAATAACTAGCATTTTATTCTACATTCACATATACCTTCTATTAATTAGCAGGAACAAAGTATTGTGTTATCAAACATACATAAATCCTAACTTGACATTAATCATAGCTATTACTCTCATCTTGATATCTCCACTAAGTTGCTGCCGAAAAATTTGTGTAATAGAGGTGCAAGATATATCTATAAATTCATAAAATCAAATCAAATGTTTTTTGTGTAGATACGCAAAATTAAAATATCAAGAGGATTGTCTGTTAGTAAAACTATTAAAATAAAATGAACAGAAATGCTTAGTGTAATCTTCCAAATAAGAGTTCGAAGGTTTTTTTTGCATTTTTGTGATTAATTTTATGGTCCAAAATAATGAAAAAAATATTGATGACAATTTTTGTTAATATTTAAAATGTATGTATTGTACAGACCCAAATTAATTTACTCTAAAGTGCTATTTCAATGTTTTCTTCTCTCAGCTGAAGCAGCCTGGTCCCACTGCCACCTCGCCTTCGGCTGACCAGTCTCAGGAGGTGGGCCGTCTCCGTGGAGATCTGGAGAAGAAGACGGTGCTTTTCGAGGAGGAGTTGTCACGCAGAGAAGCTCAGCACAGCTCTGAGATCAAGGCCCTGAAGAAAGAGTTGAGAGATGCAGAGAGTCAGCACCTGGCTCTGCAGAAGGAGATCCTGATGCTCAAAGACAAACTGGACAAGACCAGAAGAGAGAGGTATTATTATAGATCAGGCAATAAATATGTTGGAGCCTTTGCAGTTCAGTTTTGTATAGCCCCAAAATCACAAAAAGCAGTCACCGTGTAAAACTATTGATTTAACCAATAGAAAATTAGAAAATCAAACAATAAAATAGTTATTAGTGAATAACAGACAAGCAGATTAAGTACTGTGACCACAAAGTCTGGCAGAAGAGGGCGCCTTTGAACTAACAATTCTAAATTCAGAATAGTTTATTGTTTAGATATTTGTCAGTGTCATACAACTGGGAAATTTCATTGTTGCAGCCACAAATTACAAGAACCACTGTGTAATAAAAAGTAGCACACAGGATATGATACAAAAACATCTTAAATCTGTTTGTTGAAAATATACTAGATAAATAGACTAAAAATATAATAAAATAATGGTAATAAAGAAAATAAAGGCTACAAAGCTTTTATGTGTATTAAGTCACTATTAGTACTTTTCATATACAATGAAGTGTTATGTAATCAGACACAAAGAGCCTGTATACACAAATAATTTAATGAAAGTGATTTAGTGAGTAATACAAAGTTTTTTTTACCATGATAATTTTGGTGTTATTTGCAAATTTTGTCTATAGATTTTAGAAATGCTTTTGGTAGAAATGGGCCCATACTTAATAGTTAAGTGTGGGTTTGGTCTAACTCATTATTGTTGTTTTTTACAGCGATGAATCTGAGAGGTAAAGAACGTGACAGTTATAGTCCCCCACTGTCTTGTACTAGAGTTAAATTTTGTTTTTGTAATTTCTAGCCAGACAGTCAATCCAGTTTCCACCCAGCTCTACATAAAGTAATCTATGGGCAACCTCTGTGACTGCATGTACTTGTACTGATGGTCCTGCCCTTTTTATGGCTCATTAGTCTGCCACTATGTATTTCTTCTCCACCCCAAAATATAGTTTTTGATTTCATAATACTACGATATTACTATAAATACCAAAACATATCAGGTACAATACAGTTAGTTGGTAAATTCTTAATTATCAGCTTTAAAGGTGCATTGTGTAACCTTTCTGAAGTAGGGTCTGTTAAATGCTTTGTTCATGTAGATGTTATTGCTTTGTCTGAAATATTTCATAGTATAGAATTCAAACTTTCTATAATCGTGGAGACCAAACTAGGCCAAGTTACAGATCAGATCTGTAATTAATTTGAGTAAAATGTCTGACAAATTTCCACTTCTTTTATGCAATCAAAGCAGTGCCTTAATGAACCAAGGCACATATTTCTGCTTGTTGGAAACATACAGCCTACACCCCTCCACTGTAGCAAACCTCCCTTTAGTCCCAACCCTTTTTAGTGCCCCTTTTCAGTGTTTAAACTCTAGAGATTTAGTACTGAGAAGTGAAACCATGTATTTTTCTGCCCTGGACCCCCCGCCAAGTACTTAAGACCACCGGATTTCACTTTGTTGGACTGCTGTGCTAATCAAATTTTAATATAATCTTGTTTTTGAATAGAAAGATTTGGAGATTTGTTTTTGTACCCGCTGGTCTACCCTTCCTGCCCGGTCACTTGCACGACTTTTCAATTCATTTTCAAACAGTATCAGATTCTGTATTAATGTGTTTGGACTACAAAAATGTCTACCTGGTTTTAGCAGCAAGTGTTTTCGGAAAACTGAGAAGGCTCTGGCTACACAATGCTTTGAGTGCTTATTGTGACCAATTTGTGCTGAATATGAAATGACAGCAATTTAATATATTTAACTTTGCTAATGCGTTTTTGTGTTTGTCATTGTTTTTTTAGCCAATGTGAGCGAGAGGAGTTTGAGACGGAGTACAAGCAGAAATATGAGAGAGAGAGGGTGCTACTCATGGATGAAAACAAGAAGCTGTCCAGTGAACTAGATAAGGTAAGATCACAAAACACATGGATACAAGTATAATTACATTAAATTAAGAAGTTAAATTAAGAGGACATTTTCACAATAATGTATACTTGACCTTACAATAAAATAAACCTATAATGTAACCACCTATTCACCTTATTTCAGACGTTGCCATGGGAGCCGCCATTGTCATTCTTGTTGCATTATTTTGCATGGGGGTACCGATGTTGACAATTAAGTTCTATACTTCAAAGCTGTTTTAAAACCTTCCAGAGAATTGGTGCATTGTTGACTTGTTGTTGCACATGAACATTGAACATTTTATGCTAATAAACCTACTTTATGTCAGATTTTAGCTGCAAAGCTCAAATTCTCCATTGAAATGAATGGGATTCTCGCTTAAAAAGAAGTGAAGTGCGGTGTGAGGAAAAAGTGGGCAGGAAGTCAATATTGTCAACACTATGCAGTTATGATAAAGGTCTGAAATAGAGCCAACAAACCTTTGTGTAATCTATTCAGTGTTGACTGAAACTACAATTATTACCTGAAATGTTGTACTGTATGTATTTAACAGCTAATGTAACTTTTAGTAAATGGTTTATTTAAGGACCTAGATTACACAAAGTGGATTCTTGTGAGTTTTAAGCCATGTTATAATGTTGTTAGCTCCTCAAAAGCATACCTGGAGTTGTGTTTTGTTTCATTCAGACATGTTTGAGTAATCTTTTATTATTAGTCTGTCTATATCTACAAAGCTCAGAATGCGCTGTTCCACCTTGTGATGTCATGTAGTGGTAGTTTTCAAGTTAACGGCTACCTTTTACCTTTAGCTCAGTAGAGACTGGCAATTTCAGGGCTGAGATTATTCAAATTATTCTAGGGAAGATGTAAAAAAGAATTTAAAAGTATAAAAACACAGTGGAGCATTTCCTGTATTACCACATGACATCACAAGGTGGAACAGAGTGTTTTCTGTTTGAAATGAGCCTAAATATGCAGGGTTTTGATGATTAAAAAAGATTGTAACATAGATCAGAAAATGGCACAACATGGGCCTTTAAGTACTTTTTCTTGCCAACACAGTTGACAGACTTATAATGTACTATAGACTATAGATAAGCCTTATCTTTTGAAATTCTTATAATAATCCCACTGTGACATTTATAATGATGAATAATAGTAAAATCAGTTAATCCTGACATTTAGTATCCAACTCTCATGACTCATACTTTGACACAGCGCAGTTTTAAAGAGAAGGTTTTCTGATAGTGCAGGAGTAGCACTGCCTCAGAGTCAAACTATGCTGACGTCCATAGGCTATTGTTACCTCCTTCATACTTAGGACTGCGTTATGTCTTATTCAGTTGCATTAGTTAAAGGAGTGCTCCCCATCTTGTTGAAACTCGCTCTGTCTCTCCACACTCCCCTCACTGCTAACCCCAGGTAACCCCTATGCACCGCCTCTGCTCCTTCATCACATTCCTCCGCCCCCCTCCTCTTCCTCATCCCTCCATCCATCCAAGCGCGATGCCAAAGAAATCACTGTTCAATATCTTCTATTACCGCCTCCTCACTCTGAAAGAATTAGGGGCTGTGTTGATGTTGGAAATAGAAGTTGGAAAAAGACCCCAAATTTCAACAATGTTTTAAAAGGCATGTAGACATATGGGATTAGATCTGAAAGCATGTAGCTGATAGTACTATAAATGATAAGCACATGACACTATTTTATTCTTCATTTTAAGCTTTATATTGTTTTAAAATGTGCAGTTCTCATGGCTGATTAGATTTTTGTACATACTGGCTGCCGCAAAGACAAAATCCTTATTCTTTTAGCTTCAAAATATTATTGTTTTCCTGGATTTGCCTTTGAACTGTGCGGCTCAGTCTTGCATTGTGCAGTTGACAGATGTAGTTATAACTGGATTCATATTGCTTGTTTCAGTGGGTTTTTGGGTCTGTCGTAAGATTACATAATAAAATAACAGAGTAGTATAGTTTACCAGTCAAATGTGTTTCTCAAACTGTGGTTCAAATACCTTTTGGTTGGTTATAAAGACTGGTATATACTGATACTATAAAGTGGTAGCTTAAAGTGTTTTGGGTACATTTCCTGATTAAATTTGAGTTTATAGCAATGTTTATTCATTTTATTTATTTATTTATTTTAAGTTTGGGTAAATTAATCATAATGTAATCTGGTTTAATATTAATTTAACTGTCTATTATAATATAATATAAATTATAATAATTTTAGTCCTTTACAGGCATTACTTTACAAAAAAACAATGTTCTGAGGTCGTACTGGCAGTGAGAAATTTACAAATCACACTGTTCTGAATTAATGAATTAATACTATGTGCTGCTTGTACTGCACACTTTGATTTGTCAGATTGTGAAATGATACAATTGCTGTGTAAGGTCTATTTTTCTTTCAGTTCAGAGCTTAAACACTTAAAATCTTCAGAGCACGCCTGGTTCCATAGCTGCAAAGCACATGATGTTGCTAAATCTTGTTGTGGGACTGTCCCGACTTGCAGATTACCTCAGAGTCCTGACAGAGGAGACGGGCGATCTGTGCCCACAAAACAAACACTCTGTTCCAACAAAAGGGCAGCTTCGAACTTGTAGTGATGTCAGTGTAGCTCCTCTGATGGCTGCAGGAAAAGGGAGTGGTCCCAGTCCAGCCTAGACTTGACTCAATGCCAAGAAATCAAGAAGTCTTTACAAAGCAATCTTCACATTGTGTACTGTCAATTAGTGACTTAATGCCTTTGACGACAGCTTTATGACTGAGTTTATATTTATTTTATTGTATTTAATAGGATGTGTACACCATTTGTTCTATTATTACAGAGTTTTTACTACTACTTGAGTAATATCGTTTTGAAGTACTTTGACTTGATGTAGTCTCTTAAGTTAAATAGTATGCAGGTTTAGAAAGCAATATCTGTTCTAATCGCTGTTTTGGCCATGTTTATTATCAGTGTTGAATTGTCAAAATGTATATTTCAAATCACAAATAAAATATATATAAAGATATATATAAAGATAACAACATTGTTCATCAGTCCATAATTTGTTAGTACATAAAGTCAGTACAAAGTATTCAAATGTGAGGGCAGGTTTTTATCACATTGTGGGGGCTAAAATATCTATACACACACATATTAAGGGGACAAAAACTACATATTTTTGAGCAATAAAGCCTTGTGTAATTTAATAAATGTAAGGTAGAGTTGTTTAATGTCATACTGTGGAACATTCCAGGCAGAGCAATGACATATCCATAGAAACAAGCGGGTGACAGGCCCCCAACCAAAAAATCCTTTATTAAAAATAGGTTAGAGGTAGGGCTAGGGTAAGTAGTAAATATAGGTTTGGATTAATCACCTGGAAGTTACTGTAAATCATTTTACACTTTCTTTTATTGACTTTAATGAGAAAATACTGCACAGTCTGCTGCTCTCTGCTTAACCCCTGCTCCTGTTGTGTTTTCAGCTGACGACTATGTTTGAGAAGCTGAACAGCTCAAACCGTCAGCTGGAGGACGAGATGAGGGAGCTGGCTGATAAGAAGGAGAGCGTGGCACACTGGGAGGCACAGATCACTGAGATCATTCAATGGTAAGATTTTAACTGTCTTTAAACTATCAAAACAGTTTACAGTATAACTTCATGCCAACTTGGTGAGCTTATCCCCCTATCAGTCACCTCTATAAAAAAATCTGGAAGAAAGAACACATAGGAAAATGATAATAATATAACAACAGCTAATATAATGTATAAGATGAGGTTAGAGTGCTTGGATGGGTCATAAAATAAACACAGGTACTATTCAAGGGTCAGGTTAATTTTGCTGATAACCAATCATATTTTTACTACTCCTTTTACCCTTCAACTATTGTTAAAAAATATTATTAAATATTAGAGTGTATATGTGAGTCCGAACAGGGTGCAGAGAATCGAATACCAGTTTTTGTTTCACATGAATACACCAATTAATTACATGCAATTGTCTACACAAAAATATTTAAGAATTAATAATACAGATTGAATCATGAAGCAGTTTTCCCGTTAATAGATGAAACTGTTTGGCTACCCGTTGGTCTAATGTTTACCCCATAGACCAAAACAAGCTAAGCAATAAATTGGTATTAAAAATAAATATATGTTCTCTTGGCATTCACTATTGATACTTTGCAACTATGGTCATCACCATTCTCTGGGGTTGTGATGCTAACTGTAAGCATGCTCTGTCTTTGTTAGACTTTAATCTGAGTTTAATTTAATGTAATCTTAGTTACAAGTACAACAGGTGTGTTGATTTGTGTTGTTAAACTAGTTCCTCTTACATAACATTACGGTCAAAAGCTAGCTAGCATTAGCCAACAGTTTTTCATTTAGTCACTCTCACCTTTTTTGTTGAAAATCAAACACTAAACAGGACCATGAACGATTGTACTGATCACAGGCTCCTGAAAATATGTTGTTTAAATCCATTTTGTATTTGAGTATTTTGAGTTTTCAGACAAGCTACAAACCTTTTTGGCAGTGTTTACTAATGTATGCATTGGGTCTTTATGGTGAACTGGTGAACATTCTGCTAATACTCATACATTTAGAACACCACCTGTTTAGTATCAATTGATCTAAAAGTCTCCACAGCCAAGCCCTCAGACTCTTCAGTTATGTCGTCTATGAATGTGTGGGGTGTAAATTTGCAGTGGGACATTTGGCACATGGCTGTTAAGATGAGAGAGCAGTGACCTGTCTGTGCAGCTGACAGCTCTGTGCGTCCAGGCAGCAGTCTGCACATAGCACACATACCTCACATAAACACAGCGAGGGAGGAGTCTGGGGTCCATACAGAGAATCAAGTGGTGAGGGGAATGTACAGATACTGCTGTTTTCATGATGCACAGTGACCCCTGGTGGTCAGTCACATATAATGCAGGGTTTACTGGGCATGTTTCTATGAAGGTAAGTAGTATGTATGTATATGGATTTTTAAAAAATCCATACATTTTAGTTGATCAAATAATTATTCATATCTAGGGACCCATTTTACATTATTTAAAAGTTGACAACTCTGAATAAATTATAGCTGGAACTGTTATATGTCTCTCAATATTTATCATGGGTAGTTTTTCTTTGCGTTAGTGGGACATTTTTTTAGTATAAGATTTGAGCTGCAGATGGCTAAATAAGTAATTTCTATGACTAATTATTGATTTTGTGCTTTTTAGGGTGAGTGATGAGAAAGATGCTCGCGGATACCTTCAGGCTCTGGCCACGAAGATGACAGAGGAGCTGGAGGGACTGAGGAACACCAGTCTGGGAGCACGGGCCACGGTAAAAAGCTGTTTACACTAACAATGCGAAATTTGTCACCCCATACAGTCTAACTTACTTGTACTTCTTATTAAACTACTACATTATTTTCTTTATTTTTGTTTAGGACATGCCCTGGAAGATGCGTCGTTTTGCTAAGTTGGACATGTCGGCGCGTCTGGAGCTACAGTCGGCCCTGGACGCTGAGATCAGAGCCAAACAGAGCATCCAGGATGAGCTGAACAAGAGCAAGGCTAACCACATTTCCACTGAATGGTGAGGAGATTATGATTATTATTATTATTATTATTATTATTATTATTATTATTATTATTATTAATTATTATTAATTATAGTAATAAAGTAAGAAGTAACTGGGATATGAGATTACATTATCTGTGTACAATAAATGAAATAATGCCTTATTTTATTTCAGTGTGTTGGTAAAGAAGCTGTGTCTGATTTTTATAGTCTTAAAAATATGAGAAACAGAACTTTTAAACACTTTGCAGTGGTCCAGATGTATTGCTTACTTCCTTAATGATTCCTAGCATCTTAATTATTCACTGCAGTGACACAACTTGCAGAGGCCAGAGTGGAGTTTGGGCTTTACTCCACTACTAATAATAACGTGCTTAACAACTGATTAAAAATGCTTTCTAAGTAGATGCAGAAGCTCACAGTGATCTTATTTTCTCCCTAAGAGCCGTTTTTGTTTAAGTACTGGGACAGAAGAGATTTTACTTTCCGCTTTATTACATGAAAAATTGGTAACAGTGTTTTAATAATTATTTTGTGTGTCTCTCCATAGTAAACTACAGGAAGTGGAGGCGAAGAATCAGGAGCTCTTGGCTGAAATCGATCGTCTAAAGAAGGAGAGTGAGGAGCTCCGGCTGCGCAGAGGTACTGATCATACTGCCATTATGTCATTGAGCAATACATTTTACCACAGACTCCTGCATCAGTGTGTGGCTGGAATACACTTTATGTCTCTATTAATTTATAACTGTCCAGTTGTGGTTAAAGCTAAGTCCTAAGCCCACCAACCAAGTCTGTACAGTGAGTCCTGAAAAGCCTCATACAAGAGGTTTATTTAAGGTGATGATTAGCGCCTTAAGGCTACATAATTTAGCTGTCTTTATTTTGATATTGCGATGGACATATTTCAACAGTAATTGTTACAAATTGAACCACAGTAGTTCATCAAGGAAAATGTGTTTATTTCACCGTGTGAGTTGCAGGCAGTCAGAGGTTAAAGCCAATTATGCCTAATCAGTATGAGCAACTATTTGTTTCAGTTATTAAACTACTTAGACTTTGACTTTATTGATCCACAAGGGAAATTATTTGGGCACAGTAGCTCACAGATCACAATAAATATAATAACAAAGAGCAAAAATATAAGTGGTAATGATAAATGAATATAAGTGGCAAAAATAGCATTATACCTAGTGTCAAGTAAGACATAAGTATTGTATTTGCATAAGAAAAATTAAAATATAGAAATATAGTAAATACATCTCGGCTATATACAAGGAGAAACCGTGCAAAGATTAATTATTGATTGACATGACAGAAGATTATCTATTAAGGGTGAGTTTTTGTACATTTGTATGGAGTATGGTATGAATGTAGTAAATAAATCTTTTAAATTGCACTTTTGTAAATTTGATAAATCCTTATATATTTAGGTAAGGAATTGTGCTAAACCCTACTGGATTTTAACATACCCATATTTAAAGGTCCCTATTTAAAGGTCCTATATTACACAAAATGAGCCAACGTTCTTACCTCCTCTAAAACATAGCTGGAGTTTGTTTGTTTCATTCACATATATAAGTAACCCTTTATTATTGGTCTGTCTACACAAAGCTCAAAATGCTCTGTTCCACTCTGTGAGGTCATGAAGTTGTAGTTCTCACATTAACAGCTACCCTTTACCTTTTGTTCAGAAGAAATAAACAATTCCAGGGTTGAAATTATCTAAATGATACTTGTGAAGAGCATTTCCTGTATTACCGCATGACATCACAAAGTGGAACAGAGTGTTTTCAGTTTGTGAGAAGAACTCAGCCTAAATATGCAGGGTTTGTGTGTTAAACCTGAAACAAAACACAACTCCAGGTATGTTTTTGATGAGGAAACAATATTATAACATAGATCAGAAAATAGAGTAATATGGGCCCTTTAATATAAGTGCACCTGCTGTAACACTGGATTTAAACCAGTTCACATTACATAAGCTGATTAAACATGTGCAGTGCAGTTGAGTGCTTTGTAAAGTGGGTCATATGAGGTCGTCCTGTGACTTGTTTTAATGTAAGTCTTTGATGATCTTTCATTATTAAGTTTTTCTTCTCTGTGTTTGAAGGGGTCAAGCACCAAGATTCCCAGAATTCCTTCCTGGCTTTTCTCAACGCTCCCACCTCAGCCCTGGATCAGTTTGATGTAAGTATTTAGCACGTAATTAGCTGTTCTATAATATTTTACATTTTTATATTGAGTTCCCCTCCATTCTATTCTTATATCTTTGTATTTGTTATTTTTAAGTTTTCTTTTCACATGACTTTGTTTTATTTTGGTTCCTCCTTTTGCTTCATTCTCTGCACCATCAGGATTCTTACTCCTCATCCTCCTCTTCTTTAGTTGAATTTTGGGAAGACGTAAGTTGGTTTGTAGCTTCAACAGGCAAAGACCCTGTATGTGATAGTAGTTGACTAGCTACAAAAAAATGCATTGATTTAGTGCCAGGGCTTCAGCACTGTTTGTCTGAAATGTTTCACAGTATGGCATTAGACCTTTCTATCATCATGGAGACCAAACCAGACCAAGTTACTCAGTCAGATCTGTGGAGAGGCAACACCGCTCAGTTAGAATGCCTGTTTTTCTAGACATTTTTAAGCAATAAAATCACCTGTATTTGAACACGTATAAGGTCGATCTGTTTTAATGTCATATTGTGGAACATTCGAAGCAGTGCAATGACATATCCACAGAAACAAGTGCGCCTTTAAGGTTCAGCCTGGCTTAAATTAGATGCCATCACTGCTTTACTCATATGCCTGGGCCCTTTTACAATGAATGATTATAGGGTTAATAAGTTCAGTATTCAACCCCAATATTTTCAGTGCTATGAGACAAGTGGCACCAATGAGCAGCAATGGTGTGACGTTATCATTGGGTTTTTAAGTGCATAAGGCAATTAGTTTGGTAACTCTTTGAAAAAAATGTCTCCAATATTTTAACTTGCCATCTGTCTAATTGCCATTTCTCCATAACTAGGATAGGTTCATTCATGTTAATGGAACTTCATCTGGCCAATGCTAACCTGTCATAGCTCAATTATATATGACCTAAACCTATACTAAATGAAGTACCCTCTGCAACATTTACAGTTGTATGATATTTCTTGTTAGCTGAAAATTTGTCTATTTTGCAACTGAAAATAAATAAATAAATAAAAATCAATAGAAGTCAATTTACAAATACACATAGGAGCTCCATGTCACAAGGGACTGCTGCTGTAGTTTCACTTGCATTAACATCTACTGCCTTTTGGTCCTGGACTGTACTGTGAAATTTGACAATCTTTGTTTTAAAGTGAATTATCAGGTTGACAAAGATCACTGTACACCTCCTTTTTGAGCTGGTATTTTCTCATTTCTGAGTTAGTTAAATCTGATTGGGTGATGCTTTTAATGTAAGATTCCTGCTGTTTAGTACATTTGTGAACTTTTTCAACCTCACCTGCTCCTTCTTTCACCCGTGTGTTGTTTGTATTTTTTTCTCAGCCCTGGTTCCGCAGTAGTTCATGCTCTCCTATCAACAAAACTTGTCAAAAGTTTGGATACACTTCTGGAAACCCTATTTGAAATTTTATCTGCTTCAGACATATTTACTTTCACTGTCCCAACTTTGAAGGAAAATTTTACAATACCTGGAAACAGGCTAAACAAAAACAATGACTAAGGATGGGTACACTCTAGCGCACACACACCACATCAAAATATGGACTAAACTGGAACTAAACCGGGACTAGATCAGGACCAAACCAAGTCTACATCTGGACAAAACAGGGTTTAATCCATTACCAAACCACATTTAAACGAGGACTTAACTCATCTGATAACTACATAATGGACTGATAGAGTACAATGCATTAGTTCAGTGGTTCTCAAACTTTTATATTGCCTAACAAAATATTTAGCCTTCAAAGCACCACAAGATCTAAACCAGGTCTAAAACGGAACTGCACTAGTTCTAAACTATGTCTAAAATAGGACTACAATACATCATGACATTAGCACTTCTAAGCTAGAACTAAGGAATACAAGAGATATTTTGAGACATACCACACATTAGTTTAATATTTGGAAATTAATTATATTGAAAATGACAAATGACTGAACAAGAAAAAACTAAAATTGGCCACTTAAAATATCTCCTGAGTATTTCCAAAGTCCAACCAAAAATATCTAAACTTTTGACTGGTCCTTTAGTGTTTTCTTGCTGCTTAATCCTCTCTTCCTGTTGTTCACTTATATCTGTGTCTGTTCCACTTCTTTCTCTCTCTCTCTCTCTCTCCACTCTCCACTCTCCACTGAAGCGCTCGCCCTCCGTTGGCCCGGCTAAAGGCAGACGTGTAAGCATCACTGGCCCTTTAAGAACGCTTGGATTGTGGTTTTCGCTCTATTGTTTTGCTTGATTTTGTGTGCGGTGTGGCTGTATGGTTGTTTCAATACTTGCTCCTTGCTGTTTGGAAATGGTGATAAGGTCATCTCATGCGAAATCTAATCTTGACAACATTACATTCTGTTTTAAAAGAGCGTCGTGTAACTTTTCTGGTGGACGGTCCGTCAAATGCTTTGCTTCATGGAGATGTTATTGCTTGGTCTGGAATGTTTCACAGTATAGCATTAAATCTGTCTATCTTCAAGGAGACCAAACTAGACCAATTACAGGTCAGATCTGTGGAGAGGCAATCCCACTTACAGTCACAGTCATGCCTGTTTTTCCAGGTATCTTGGAGTTATAAACCCATCTGTAATGGAATAAATGTAAGGTAGAGCTGTTTAATGTCATACTGTGGAACATTCCAAGCAGAGCAGTGACATATCCATAGAAACAAGCAGGTGACGGACCCCAAACCAAAAAGTTACATAGTGCACCTTTAAACTTCGCATAATTAATTGTTTCGGTTACTTCTGTAATTAGACAACAATGTTACTAACTAATCATGTAAACTGAATGTATATAATTTCAACATTTAAGCATTATTTATAGGTTTTAGGCAAATGCTTCCTTACTGGTATGAAGCATTGATTTAATTAGGTCTTTTCTAGATAAATAGATAGATAGATAGATAGATAGATAGATAGATAGATAGATATAGATATAGATAGATGTGCATTTGACTCAGTGTGCCTTGTCTTGCTTGTTTGTGCTTTGTGTATGGCTGTGCATGTTTTTTGGAGAATGCTCAAGTCCTATGAAAAAAGTGATTATGAAATTTGGGTTTGAAGTAAAAATCTACAGTCAAATATTGGCATGGACTGTCAAAATAAATCTTCACCAACTCGTACTTTCTCTTCTCTTGTTCCTGTGAGATTTGAGAATATTTGTAGTACTTTTTTGTTGATGTTTCTTTCTTCTTCAGGTTGATTCCATGGATAACTTCACTCCCTCTAACACTCCCTCTAGAGAAGATGACCCCAAAGCCCTGCTCAAAAACCGCTCGCGATCTCCCTCCATGGCCAGTGATATGGAGCCCATTGAGGTACTGTATATTGACAGACATGGTGATTTACTATGTGATTTTAAAACAATCAAAATTATTATTTCTTAATGGTTACATTACCTAAAAACTCCTTTGTACTCGCCCATAAATTCATATTTGTCAATCTTTATGTAAAAGTGCACTGTGCAACTTTTCTGGTGGAGAGTGCTACTTGCTTGTCTCCATTGACATGTTATTACCTTGTCTAGAATGTTCCACAGTATAGATTAAATCTATCTATCACAAAGGATACAAACTGGTTACAGCACTTTGCTACATTACAGATCAGATCTGTGGAGATTTGCCCCTATTTGCAGAAGGAATTCTCTCTCAAACGTTAATTAGTCTGCACATAATTAATTAATTAATTGCTATATATATATATATATATATATATATATATATATATATATGTGTGTGTGTGTGTGTATATATATATATATATATATGTATATATATATGTACATATATGTATATATATATGTATATATATGTGTGTGTGTGTGTGTGTGTGTGTATATATATATATATATATATATATGTGTGTGTGTGTGTATATATATATATATATATATATATATATATATATATATATATATATATATATATATATATATATATATATATATATATATATATATATATATATATAATGTATATATACTGTGAATCTGCAAATCATAGTGCTGCCAAGATAACCCTGCATAATGATTGATAGAAATCCATTAAAACTGTGTTGTGTTTTTGCAGTTGATAGACCACCCAGGCCGAACAGTCCAGACTCCCACCATGAGGTCAGGAGGATATGGCAGCATCGGACGCTCCTCTCCAAAGGTTAACTACATTACATAAGACACATAATATTTTGACATCCTTTATTTAGATGGAAATAATAATGTTTCTTTATGTCCGCAGCCCAAAGCCCATCAGTTTGTAGTGAAAACGTTCAACACTCCCACCAAGTGTAACCAGTGCACCTCCCTCATGGTGGGGCTCATACGCCAGGGCTGCACATGTGAAGGTAAACCACAAATATAACTTTTTTTTTCCATTTGATTCTCATTCTCTTACTACTACTAAATACATTTTTGTAAATCTGTGCTTTCACAAATGTCACAGCTGTTACTATCCATGCTTATTTTGCCTTTTTGCATGCATTTTATTGTGTCAATGAACCACTGTGACCAAGCCTAAAATCTTTTAAAATCATTCTAAATTTGTCTCTCTCTTTGCAGTGTGTAACTTCTCATGTCATGTGACATGTGCGGACAAAGCTCCCGCCGTTTGCCCAGTGCCCCAGGACCAGACCAAGGGCCCTCTGGGGATTGACCCACAGAGGGGCATCGGCACAGCGTACGAGGGCACTGTCAGGGTGGGTGGAGACACACGTTCAGGATGAAAAGATCACAATTGATGATTTACTCATTGAGTAAAAATTGTTTTGTGATTTGTCCTTTCTAAAAAAGGATTATCAGCGTTCAGCATAATGTAAATTAGATGTATATTGTGTGTTGCAGGTTCCAAAGCCCACAGGGGTGAAGAAGGGCTGGCAGAGAGCGATGGCTGTGGTCTGTGACTTTAAACTGTTTCTGTACGAGCTCGGAGAGGGCAAAGCTACACAGCCAAGTGTGGTGGTCAGCCAGGTCATAGACATGAGGTAACAGTATGGACTCTATTACTTCTGTGAGAAAGTGACAACATTTTAACTGATTTTAAGTTGTTGCAAGATGGTGCAATTTTGTCTTGTTTATTTCCTGAGAGTGCAATGGTAAAACTGATCATGTTTTTTATACAGGGATGAGGAGTTTTCAGTCAGTTCAGTCTTGGCTTCAGACGTCATCCACGCCAGCCGCAAAGACATCCCCTGTATATTCAGAGTAAGTTCTCTGTTAACTTGCATTGCAATTGCACTTTTCTAAAATAATAGAAAATAATAATTTGATCAAAATTAAGTCAGAAAATCAGATATGGTGTTAGATTGCATCATGAAGCTTCCTCTGTAGTCAGACTAATCTATTTTTGTTCCTCAGGTCACAGCGTCTCAGCTCTCTCCCTCCAGCAGTAATAAGACCTCCATCCTCATCCTGGCCGACAGTGACCAGGAGAGGAACAAGTGGGTAGGCCTCCTCAACGAACTCCACCGAATCCTCAAGAAGAACAAACTGAAGGAGCGCTTTGTGTACGTGCCCAAAGAGGCCTATGACAGCACCCTGCCTCTAATCAAGACCACCCAGTCCGCCGCCATCATAGGTGAGCATCCGCTATTTATTTTCCTAAAGAAATATGTAGTTAATAAGTGGGGTACGGGTGTTTGATTTTTTTATATTTTACAGTGACGATGTTGTGATAACTAGTGTAAGCCACAATATACAAATAATAAATGATAACTACAAATAAATTATAATGTATGTATTTAAATAAAAATATTGCTAACCCTTAGAGTAACATTGGCCCCTGCTCTCCGTCTGAGGTTTGGCATCTAATGAAAAGGGAAAAAAAGAGAAATATTTAATAAATCCAGCTTGCACTACTGTTGAACCAAACTGCATTTATACACTGGGCAAGAGGTAAAGCCATGGGTTTTACAAGATTAACATGTTTTTATTTCATTTTCTACAGATCACGAGCGCGTTGCCCTGGGAAACGAGGAAGGACTTTTTGTCGTTCATGTCACCAAAGATGGCAAGTGTTATGAATTTTAACATTAACTTTACTCAAATGTGAAAGGAGTGAATAATGGACAATGCTGCAAGTGAAAAGATGTTAGATGATGTGGTAACAATGGGCTAGTTTGTTTGTGTGTTCATTTTGTGAAGATGTGCCTCACTTTTATCGCTATATTTTTTATTATGGAAAAAAAATTATAAATATTTCAACTAAATACAGAAAACACACAAACTTGACTCTTTACTTTTATAATTCTGTACTTATTTGTACTTGCTTCCTTCAGAAATCATCCGCGTTGGGGACAATAAGAAGGTGCACCACATAGACCTGATGGCACAGGAGCAGCTGTTGGCTGTGATTTCGGGGAGGAATCGTCACGTTCGTCTGTTCCCCACACAAGCTTTGGATGGGCGGGAGACGGACTCGTTCAAACTGGCCGAGACCAAAGGCTGCACCAGCGTTGTGTCCGGACCAGTGCGCAACGGTGCCCTCACCTGTCTGTGTGTGGCCATGAAGAGACAGATCATCTGCTATGAGGTACACACTGTTGACTTAATATAAAACATTACAATTATAATTCAAGAAAACTGCAAGGGAACACATCACCCAATGTGGACAATTATCACAATCACTATATAATTATCTAGAATATTATGGAGAAAAAAAATATTTCTTGGTTAAAGTCCTTGTATATATATATATATATTTTTTTTTTTTTAGAATTGGCAAAGTCTCTTAAAATGTCTTCCACTCAAAACCTTGTCCAGATGACTACTATTTAAAACCTTAACCTTCAATATACTGTCCAAGATATTATCAGTGAAATAACAGTTTAAATGGTTTAGAACACACACCGTCATTTTATGTGTGTAGGTATAGTGGATTAACAGTAGGTTTTTAGCACTAGGTTCAGTCCTCAACATGGCTCTAAAAGTCACTAGTAGTTGATGAACACGAGTAGATGCTGGCAATCTGCAGCAAAGCACTACTCTACAGCGTTAAACCAGTACCAAGGCCTAATTTTACTGGGAGGCTCTCCAATCACACAGCATCAAAAGGGGATTAAGAAAAATAAACTTAACCATGAAAGTGTTTTTATCTGTAAAAATATTTTAAACTCTTTAACTGTCTGTTCCAGGTGAATAAAAGTAAAATGCGTCACCGGCGTCTCCGGGAGCTGCAGGCCCCGGGGCAGGTGCAGTGGATGGGGCTGCTCAGTGAGAGGCTCTATGTGGGATACCAGTCTGGCTTCACCAGATACAGGTGACTGCACTGCACTATTGCTCAGAACATTTACCTTATAAAATGAGGTTTATTTCATACTTTCATACCCTACTGCCTCTGGGATTTATGGAATTGTAGTTGCTTTCATAACTGCCAGTTCATTTCAGTGTGTAATATTTTAATTTAAAGTGTTTGCTACTCTGCCCACAAAGTCTGTCAATAAGGTTTATATGAAATGCCCCCCGATAGCTGCTTTTTATTTCTACGTAAGTAATACTATTTTGAAGATAATCTTATTTAAGTACACATCTGATTTTCTACAAATCTGATTGGTCTGAAGATTCATTGCCATCACTGTAAAAATTCACTTGTCCGGCACTTAATACACAGATAGTAATGAAAATGGGCATGCAATCAAATCAAGATGATAAAGATATTTGTTACAGGGGAACATAATAATAAAATAGTATATAGATATGCAAAGGCATGTTGCAATGTTAAATATATCATATGTGCTGCAGTGTCCATGGCGACGTGTCCCCGGTGAGTCTGTTGCACCCAGAGGACCACACTCTGGCCTTCATCCCTCAGCAGAGCCTGGACGCGCTCTGTGCTGTGGAGATCTCCAGTAAAGAGCTGCTCCTCTGCTTCAGCGCCATTGGTGTCTACGTCGACTCACAGGGGCGTCGCTCACGGCAACAGGAGCTCATGTGGCCTGCGGTGCCCAACGCCGCGTGTGAGTGCAGTTTAAGTTTTGTTTACAAAGTATTTTTATTTACTGAAACCACTTAAAACTAACTTCTTCATTTAGCCTCACCAGTCCTCAAATAAGCTCATATCAAAATGTTTACAAAATGTGTCGTGTTAGGATGAAGATTACTGAGTCCATGAATATTTCTCCCTTTTGTGTTCAGGTTACAACGCCCCCTACCTGTCGGTGTACAGTGAGAACGCAGTGGATGTGTTTGATGTGAACACCATGGAGTGGATCCAAACCATCCCACTAAAAAAGGTGACTAATGTTTGGACACACCTGGTCAAATAAACCACCTTTCATGTTAATGTGTACCAACATGCTAATGTTGGCTTAATGTTATAAATGATCCCTGTCAAAGTAGCTTCTTCTCTGGTTTCATCTAGTTGGAAAATATCTATAAATTTAAAGTTGTTGTGAGGGGTTACCAAAGAATATTTAGTTTTGTTCTGTGACAGGTGCGTCCTCTGAATGTGGATGGCTCTTTAAATCTTTTGGGACTGGAAACGGTTCGCCTCATCTATTTCAGAAACAAAATGGCCGGTAAGACTATTTAGGATTATAGCTCCTATTGCTCTTCAAACTTTGGCACAGCGCCACTCTTCCTTCTTCATTAACCCCAAACTTGTGTTGGTTTGTCCAGAGGGAGACGAGCTGGTGGTGCCTGAGACCTCTGACAACAGCAGGAAGCAGATGGTGCGCAGCATGAACAACAAGAGACGCTTCTCCTTCAGGGTCCCAGAGGAGGAGCGGCTTCAGCAGAGGAGGTATAACCGAGGCCACTCACTTTAGCACTCAAGTCTCTGTCATTCATTAGGTTAATAACTTTCTACATATTAACCTATATTAGTACAGTCTAGACAATGCATAAGGATTAGTATGGCGCAAGATGCATATTAAAAACAGAAGTACAAGTCAGTGTTGGATATATGATACCGTAACATATTTTGGTAACATGTATAACATATTTTGAAATTAAAGATAAAGATCATGTTGGAGAAAAATACCGTTTCAGCTTTAGTGGCCAAAGGAAGAGAAAATAAGCTTTGTCACAAGTTAAAGGTTGTATAGAGGATTTTCCAAGGAAGGAGAAATCCAGCGACTGTTTGTCTTTTTTCAAATGTTGCGCATGCGTGAAACCACCCCCCCTTCCCCACAGCTCCCTAAGTAGAAACGCCTCCACCCGCCTCCTCCTTACACTAGAAATCATGCTTGTTTATAGCCGGTGCGCTTCAGAATCGCTGTTGCTGCTGTAACTATACTGTACGTTTTCAAATGATAAGCAGAAATTGCCTGTGCAGAAGTAATTATCTATTGGCTAATCTTTATCTGACCCCACCACATCCACAGTTGATGGATTTTTATTCTTTCTTTTTTGGTCTTCATAATTACATGGCTGCTGCATCTCTATAATGCTATCATTGAGAATTTGAAATAAAAAAATCCTCCATACAACCTTTAATTTATGAATATGTAACACAGAATTTTGAACTGCTATACTACTAAACTATCTTAGTAGTAAACTATTTTATAAAGCAGCCAGATGCACACATAAGTTTATAGAAATGGCAGTAATAAGGCGAGAAAAAATGTGGAGAAGACATGTGCTAAGACAATACTTAAAACCCTGATGTCTGTGTTTTACAGAGAGATGCTCCGAGACCCAGAGATGAGGAACAAGCTGATCTCAAACCCGACCAACTTTAACCACGTGGCTCATATGGGACCAGGGGACGGCATCCAGATCCTCAAAGACCTGCCCATGGTAAGCACAGGGCCACAGCAGGATATTTACTTATTTAGAGAATAAATGTGCCAGAGAACAGATGTCTATGTATGTTCTTGTTTATTCGTCAAGAAGAAAATGCACTTGTATT
The DNA here is from genome assembly GCA_029959045.1 of Taenioides sp. WSHXM2023. NCBI lineage: Eukaryota > Metazoa > Chordata > Actinopteri > Gobiiformes > Gobiidae > Taenioides > Taenioides sp. WSHXM2023. The sequence goes on along the minus strand of CM057103.1, from coordinate 10,376,175 downwards.
TTAATTTTAACTAGGACCACTACCTACGTTTTTCTAACCTCAACACACAATTTGTAGTCATTATGTCAGTCTGTTGTGTCAATAATATAAAGAACAATGAACCAGAAATCCAGTAATACTTGATAGATACAAGATACTTTAATATATACAGTACATAAGTTAGTTAATTAATCAAAATATCAGATGACAACTTTTTAAGACTTTTTTTTTTCAGTTTGCTTGTATGACACAGAATTGTAGTGTATTGTATAGATTATACTTGTCATCACTCAACCCCAGTTTAAAATTCAGCATGTTTGAAAGCACCACCCCACTGCACACCACAGTTAGATTTGTATGCACCGCCCTCACCCCTCCACTCTCCTCCCCCATTCCCCTCTTCCCCCTATCCTCCCCCTCCCCTCTGTATGTGTGTGAATAACAGAACGTGCGTGTCCAGGAGAACCGCGCTGGCTTCAGTGGTTCCGTCAGTATTCCCTCTATCACCAAGAACAGAGGCGAGCCGGGCCGGTCCATGAGCGCCAGCAGCGGACTGGGCATACGTGAGTGTTCATATACTAGCACGGATCAGGGCAAAAACCGTGATTACTGTACCAAATAAATTATAATATGCTTATAAGGGATATCTAAAAGGAAAGTCCACACTCCACACATGTTGATTTGACAAATAATTAGACATTTGCCTGACTACATCTTAACTAAGTACTACAGGGTTATAGATGCCCGGCTTAACTTAAAATAATAATGAAATGTATGTCTGAGGAATTGACCAAATAAAAGCTAAACATCATTGTAGAATACAATTTAGACCTCATCTTAACAGATTTTGAAGCGGCAGTGTGTAACTTTTCTGGTGGAGGGTTTGCCATCTGATTGTCTTCATCGAAATGCTTTACCATTTGCCTGGAATGTTCCATGGTATGGCATTAATCTTATCTATCTCCATGGATACAATTAAGTGATGCAGCTGTGGGTGAGATCTATGGAGAATGGATCCCACTAATGTTTTTCAAGGTATTTCTGAGCAATAAAAACACCTGCAATTTAATAAATGTATGATAGAGAAGTTTAATGCCGTACGGTGGAACATTGTGTGCAAAGCAATAAAATCTCCACGACGGACCCTCCACCAGAAAAGTTAGAGAAGACATTCAACTTTGTGCATATAGAACCAGTTAGAGATTTTATTTTAAAAAAAACTTAAATTCTACCATTGATTCTATACGTTGATCATGAAAAGATGTGGTGTTAAAGCTGTTCTTTGTACCCCTCTCCTGGTCTCATGCTCCAGGCGCCTCCTCTCAGAACGGCAGTGCTCTGCGGAGGGAGATGTCTGGGGGCAGTTACGGTTCCAAGCGTCAGACCATGACGTCGCCGTCTGAGAGCTCGCTGTCGTCGGGCGGGGGCATGGACTGTGGCGATGCCCCCCTCTCACAATTCGACCGTGAGGTGAGTGGACCCGCTGCTCCTGGACCCCACAGCCTCTCAGATGGGGGGCACGGGAAGCTAAGATATATGCTGTTTTTTTATGAAGAATTCACAGTATGAACCATGAACCATGTGAATCATTTATTTTACTGTCAAGGTTCATTATTTCCCTATTTTTTTATATTTATGCACAAATTAAGGAAAAAAAAGATAAGCTTTTCCTGCCCCCATCTGTTACTCATACAATGCTGTGATCTGAGACTAGAACTTGAAACTAGCGGTTTGCTGTGTGAGAGGAGCATGCTCGGCTTCTTCATTGGTTCAGAGTGAATTGGGCTGAACTCAAACCTGTGTGGTGTGTCTGCTGCTCAGTGGCTTCTATAGTAATTTGGTGAAACATTTGTTCATGTTGAGTCAGATCTTCTCCTTCGACCCCATGCTCCAAAAAAAACATCTGAACACCCCTCGTTGCTCTGTTAGATCCCTGTGTTGCGTAGAGTTGTTTATAGCTAACAGGGCCGTCCTTGTTTAGCGCTTCAGGCCGTTTCAGAGGCATCTCTCCTGTTACTGTTCATGTGACCCCTGAGGCTCGTCCCATCTCCCTGGTCCATCCTGAGGCTCCATCACAGCCCTCCTGCTGAACACCGTCCGCTTCATGTCGTGTTTCATCGCCCTGTGCCCCTGTGTATCATGTGTACCCCCTGGTACCTTGTTGTACCCCCCTGTACCCCCAGTACCTCTGTGTACCTCCTTGTGTACCCTCCTGTCCTCTCCTGCTCCCTGGCGGCGTGCATGCGTTGTCCGGCCGTGCTCAGTGTGCTCTCCTCTTCAGTGGCAGGCTGTGTCGCCGTCGGAGAAGACCCCAGATCTGAAAAGAGCTTTGCGGACACTTCTTAGTAAGATGAAGGTAAAGACACTCCTGCTCTGGTTTAGGACAGGACGCCCTGCTTCGTCACACCCTTCATGAAGCCACATGACCACTGGCCCCTCCCCGTTTGGTTGTGCTGAGCTCAGGGAATGATGCCTCATGTTTTGCACAGTGTTACATCTGCTGCTCATCAGCCAATCACAGCGCACGGTGCTTCATCGCCCAAACTGCTTTAACCAATCACGGATCATTTTGTGACCGCAGCTGCATGGTTTGTGTGCTCCGGGATAATGTTATAGTCACATTATCCGAGTTTAACACAAGAGTGGCATTAGTTTTCAGGAGTGATAATAATAATAATAATGCTTCTTGGTAATAACGATTAATAAAATGGTTCAGTAAAAGTTCTCAGAGAGGTTCTGTAAACTGGAAGCATTTGTGTGGAGACACTGTGTGATGCTTGTGATACTTGTTCATTTTGTCATGTTTTTATTTACTTCTGAACCACAAACCATCTACTCCTTCCTTTTTTCTTTTTCATTCCTTTATTCGCATTAAATTATATTTCAGTTAAAGTCTTAAAGCTATGATATATTTAGTGTTTTGTGATGCTGCCACATTCAGATGATGATTGAATATAATCGTAGCTCTGTGAAATGCTTTAGACTTAGACTTAGACAAACTTTACTGATCCACAAGGGAATGTGGGAATGATCTGTTTAAATGCAGACTATAGTAGTCTATTATGTCTTCATTTAAAACAAAGTGGCGCCCCATTGACCTAAAGGGGCAGACACGTTTCATTGAGTCCCCCCTCATTGCTGTCCCGCATGTGCACCTCCTACAGCTCACTGAGGCACATGTATGAGAGAGGGCAGAGGACTTGGGGCATGGAGCATAGGACATAAGGCAGGAGACATAGGGCATGACACATAGAGCAGAGGACATGTGGTAAGGGACTTAGGGCAGAGGACATGGGGCAGAGGACTTGGGGCATGGAACATAGAACATAAGGCAGGAGACATGGAGCAGAGGACATGTAGGGGACTTAGGGCAGAGGGCATTGGAGCAGAGGACATAGGGCAAGGACTTGGGACAGAGGACAGAGAAGCTCCCATCCATGATAAACATAAACTGACCCTTTTCTTGTTCTTCTCGCTTTTAGGACTCTGACTCGCCACGTCACTCCACGGCGTCCAACAGCTCCACGTTCAGCAGCCCCCCCAGCCCCGCCTCCCCCCACAAGACCAAGTCCCTGTCGCTGGAGAGCACGGACCGTATGGGCTGGGACACATGAGTCTGAGCAGGACCACTTACCCCTGTCCCCTCCCACGATACAAACTGACCAATCAACAGCACAGGACTCCGCCCCTCTCCACGCAGGACACGCCCCCCTCCCCGTCACATGCTCTTGGACCCCAGCACCACCTCACTGCCCAGAGAACTGCAGCCCATTTAAGAACATTGTCCTGTCTGTAATGGAACGTGTGTTAGCGCTACGATTTGTGCTAGCGCTACCTACTATGCTAATACTAAGGCATATGCTAGTGCTAACGTGTATGCTAGCGATAATGGCGTATGCTAGGTGCAAATGTGTGCGAGCATGAGTTCTTCATTATGGGCAAATGAAATAGGAAATACTTGCTCCCCATTCGGCTCTTTTTGGCTCAGCAAAAAGAAGAGGATTATTCTAAAAATATTTGTACTTGTACATAGGACCCTGTGGGTTTATGGGGGATGATATTTTAATTTATTTATCAATCTTAGACGAGGAAATTGAGTGCGTAGTTTCAGCCCTGAAGCGCCTCTGTCCCTCACATGCTTACACCATTCGACTTTTGATTTGTGCAGTGACTTTATAGTATTTTAATGAGAAAATAGGCTTCTATGACACCATTGCAGCTCGCCGTCTCCTGATTGGTCCAGATCGAGTGACATCATCAATGCTCCATGTTGCTGTTAAACCAAACTGACAGTCACTAATGTACATAGAGTAGAGTAATATATGATAAGGAACATACTATAGACACAGGGAAGACAAATACTCTCTTCTTTGAGTTTCTTTTGAGTGATGTGGGGTTTTCACACAAAAGCCATTTTAAAACCACTTTTTCTTTTTTTTTTACCGATTGATTTTAGATTTTTTTTTTTTTTTTTTTTTTTTTTAATCATATGTACAACACGTGTTGAGTGTGCTTTCTTTTATTCCCCACTTTGGTTTGATTTGAGTGTCTTTACGATTACACACTACTGCTCGCAACGTAGCGTGAAAAACTAAGCTGCCGCCACAAACTGACTCTAGGTGGCGTTTTATGCATCAGATGCCTTGTTCTTGCTTCAGACAGGAGGCCAGTCAACCAATCAGACGTCACTGTGGTACCAATATGGAAAAACAGAACTATGGACACTTGTATTGCATCTTTCTACAGTGTAGCCTTTGCTTTACAGACTTGATGTTTAAATAATGTGTTAAAAAAGAAGCTTCCTGTGATTAAAAGAATGTAAACACTAAAAAAGCTACAAGAAAAGTTATAATGGACATCTATAGATTGGATTGGGTCTAATATCCCATGTCTACGGTGGCTCTGAAGGGTCATGTCACTACACTACCAAATCAGAATAAATGGTGAAATGCAAAATGAATGGAAGGACAAAAGCAAAATGTAAAATGTAAAATGCTACAACTAATACTGATACACAAATACACAAAAAAATCAATAAATACTGAAGTAAATTGTAAAAAAAGGAATGCAAAATTGTTGGTCAAATAAAAATATTGCTTTTGTTTATCTTTCGCATTTTGCAATTTGCACTTCTGTTTTGTTTTTCTCTTAATTTACTAATTTTGTCCAATTCAATTTTGTTTCTAATTTTTTGCATTGTTTGCTTTTGTCCACATATATTTTTGTATTTCATTCATTTTCATTTTACAGCTGTTGTTTTTGTGTTGCAATTTCTATTGTCCCTTCAGGGCCACCATACCTCTTTGTATTTCCCAGCTGTTAATTCTGTTACCTCCACCTCCATTTTGTATAAGATTTGTTTCGCTTTTTACTGTTTATTTGTGCTGCTGAGATAATCTCAAGTTGTTTTACGTTCACGATTTTTCCAATTTTATCCGGTCATTCCTACAGGTTTCCAAAGTTTGCTCATTCCAAGTATTTTCCCCCAAGTATTTTTTTTTTTTATTCAAAGAGGTGCAAGACTTTCCAAGACCTTTAAGCTGTCCAGTTCAGATGTAGAATGTATTAGCTAAAGCAGATTATGTTAGCAGGACATTTTATAAAAGGCCAGATTCTTAATGTTGTACAGAAAAAGTGAAGCCAGCTTATCCCTGTGTGAGAGAAAAAACTCAGGAAATGTCGGAAACCAATGAATTTTAGGCGAAGGTGTGTATGGAGAGAGTTCAGAACGGGTTTAGAGTAGATATGGTGAAGGGGCGATCGGAAGGCCGAGGTGCCACAGTGAGACGAAAACTGTTAAAAAAAAAAAAAGATTCAAAAAACGCCTTTTCATTTCAGTGAGGTCTTATCCCGATATTACATTTGCGCTTTCATATCATAATACACTTTGTTTTTTCTAGGATTGCTTTGTAATAATTTGTACAGTTTTGCATGTTATAGATGTAATCATTTTCGGTTTTGTTGTTTTACTTTTCGAAACGGTTTGGGCGGTTTTACTGAGGATAACCCACTACAGGTGATGTAGATTCTCTTTTTGCACAAAGATATTTAAGGTGTAAGGTCAAAGGTCAAAAACAAATGATGTATGATGAACTGGCTGCCACACTGGCGTGGAAGACTCATTATATTAACCCCACTCCGATGTATTTCAATAAAGCGGAGGGCTGTTACAAGGCTGTGTGCTCGTGTGCTCATTTCTCAAAAGGTTACCAACATTAGGTGTTAAGATCTCCATAACCACACACATGGGATCCAGGTTTTCCTGTTCTGATACTGATGTTGATACTTTTGCTTTATTTGCTGATACCCATTATTAACCGGTACTAGGGCAGAGACAGTGTTTAACGGAAATTATATTGTCAAACAGTATGTGGTAAAAATGGTTCAAATGTTTAAAACTTTTTATAAATTTAATATTATGAGACGTTTTGAGATAATATTGGCCAGTAAATCGTCTTATTACACCACATTATAGGCCAAAATGGGATATCTGCTGAACTGACGTCTTGTAAACCAATACCTGATCCACCAACAGCTGAGTGGGAAAAATCCATGGGTTTCAGAATGATGGAAATTTAGCACTGTTGCCATAGCAATTAAAAATTCAAATCAATATTCTATATTTTGTTTGAAAAGTGCTCAGAATGGTGCTTATAAACAAGAAGCCTAAATCCATGATCTTTTTATGCATATTTCTTTTGGAATAATTTTACATATTTCTGTTTTAGTTCTTCCCTACAACAATATAGTATACAGTTGTTTTAATCTGTTTAAAAATACTGATATTTTCATCTTTTGTGAATACTTTGAGGATCCAAAAGAAATCATGTTTGAAAATGCACATACAAATTTCTTAAAAAAAGTTTTATTACAAAAACTCACATTATTTTTTACATCTATGCACAAGATCATCTATCATTTACAATAGCTTTACATGGTCACATTTCAAACAGGACTAGCTACGACTTTGTTTCTAAACTACAGTGTGTTCCAGTGTAAGGCAGGAGTTTGGACGTAGCTTTTCCCTGTAGCAGCCCGAATAATGGCTTCAAATCTGTAAAACTCTTTAGTCCATTTTTTTTAAATTTCATAAACTCATAGGATTTATAAAAAGGTTTTCCAGTCAAAGGCAAAATTTCTTCTTCATGCACTGGAACAGAGGCATCAATAGCAGTTACAGACAATAACATTAAATACAGTCTTTGGCCTTTTTTAGACCTTGATATAAAATAATGTAGATGTTCTGGTACATTTGCCCCATCCATCACAGCCACTAGGGGGCAACCTGTTAATATGAGCACAGTGCAGCACCCTTCTCCAGATATAGGAGTACCTCATTGGGGGGACTGGTCATCTACACTTGATTTAGGTCAATACCCCAAAGCACATAGAGGAGATTCATTCATCCAGACATGAGGAGAGCACGCATGCCTGATTCACTTCAGAGTTTTGAACCAAGAACCTTCTCGTTTTGAGGCGACTTGGGTTAGTTAGGGGTGGACCACTGCATTTTGTTCCATTGTAAGATATGGTGGGGTTGGATGTAGGCAAATATTTTCAAGGACGGTTTAAAATTCTTGATTCAAAAAACTCCAAGAACTTGAGTATTTCTCACTTGAGTCCAGCCCAGTTTACCTCGCCTCAAAATGATCTGATCCCATCTTCTTACATTTTGGAGCATTTTAAGGCATATTTGTGAGTCCTCAGAGCACCCCATTGCAGTAGCCCATCTGAAACTTTAACATTCAGTCTATGGGGGTTCTCAAGCTGTGGTCCCGTCCTCCTCCATGACCCTGTGGATTCCGTTTCCCGGGACACTGAGCACCTGCGTGTGATTGGTCAGGTCCCGGATGCTGCTGTGCCGTGATTGGCTCTCCAGTCTGTGGGTGGAGCCGTGACGCGACAGGTTGTCCAATCGGTGCGAGCTGTCCAGCCTGTTGGAGCTGCAGTGCCTGGAGTCGTGGATGCGGGGCAGGCTCCCATACGGCTGGCGCTCGTCTGTTGCTCGGAAGCTGCTCGCTGTGTATCTGCCATTCAGAGATGGAAAATGTGTGTATTAGCAGAACAAGTTCATATGTAAGCACTTTTTAAAAACTCAGTTTGTACTCATTCAAATTCCTGTTATATTATGAGAATGTTTTCCCATTCAAATCAAGTTATATCTTGGTAATTGGTAATTACCATAGCAACAGACCAAATTCCTCATCATTCTGAAACTTATGGATAGCTTGATTATTCCTGTTTGAATTCAGAAACATTCTACACCAAAACATCTGCAGTACTCTGGAAATGTTAAGCCACTGAAAGATAAATACATTCATTAATTACAATGAATACATTAGGTCTAGAGAGAGGCTGGGATCACTAAGCAATTGTAGTCATATACCACTTTTGCACCACTAGATGGCAGGAGCGCTACAGGCTGCGTCGCTATGTACGCCACACTAACCACCTCAGATGCTACTTGGCTTCCAGATACCAGGACTAAACCAGGTGTAAACAAGAACTGATCAATCAGGACTTCATTAAAGGTTTGTCAATAGGACTCGTAAAAAGACTCAATAAATCAACTAGGAACTAATAATTGCAGTAAAACAAAACACTGACTGAAAACAAATCCGCAGTTTTAAAACCCCATTGCAACTGCTCACTTCACATAGTTATAAAACACATGAAATAGCAGTCAAATATTCCATAGATATAACCATACCTGCCGTCCCGGGAGCGGTGCAGGCTGCCATGGTAACTGCTCAGTTTGGAGCGGCCGCTGCGCACAGACCCGGCGCGGCTCGTGCTGTTGCTATGGGGCTCGTCCATGGCCAGGTGAGTGGAAGAGGCGTGGGTGGAGGTGCCCTGTGAGAGGAGAGGGGGGCAGGTTAAACAATTTTACTATGAATCATGATGGCTCAACACAATAAAAGAATTGTATTTTCTGAAGCAATTCAGTTTCAAAGTTTCAATCTAGTTAATTACACAATATGGTAAGCTACTAAACAGTCTGACTAAATGTTAGCAACCAGCCTTTAGTCTTAATATCTTAACATTGACACTAAAATTGGACATTCTGACAGTAGCTCAGTTGGTAGACACACTTGATCATAGACTGTAAAAAGAAGTGGATAAATGAAGCCGTAAAAATCAGGTGGTGAATCTTGTAATGAAGAAAATACATAAACATAATACTGATTAGCGCTGGGTATCATTAAGAAGCTGCCGATACGATACATGCCTAGATACATAGGCCACGATACCATACATATCTCAATACAGTGCACTTTTGATTCGATACGATATATCCGAAATCGACTCGATATGGTTCAGTAAAAAACAAAAGCTAAATCATGTCTGTGATACTAAAAGTCTTTGTTAAACCATTTCCTGCGCAAAGTTAATATGAAAAACGCCCATTTAATCATCAGTGAAAATGTCAAATGTGTTGCATAAACAAGTTTCCTTCTTCTAAACAAGCAACAAAACTGTAGCGCTGTAACAAAATAATTAGTCAAATATACCAAAAAATACTCTTGGCGATATATATCGATACAGTAGCCCATGATATCGATACTGTATCATCACATTATACGATACGATATTTTTATATTTTGGTACACCCCTAATACTGATATAGCGTAAATCTTCCATACCTGGGTGGAGGTGCCTCTGGACTTCCTGACGATGGGGGTGTTGGGGTCCCGGAGCAGGAGGGCGGTGAAGTCAGGCTCCTGCAGCACCTGGCGGCTCTCGTTCACCATGGCACTGCAGAGGGGGGACAGGGAGGAGAGGAGGGAGAGGGGTGAGAGGAGGCAGCAGGGGGAGAGGGAGGAGAGGACAGGGGCAAAGAGGGCAGGGACATGGAGGTGGGCACAGACAGGGGGAAGGTGGAGGTGGGCACAGACAGGGGGAAGGTGGAGGCAGGCAGAGGGGAGGGGCGTGTGGGGGAGGAGAGGGGGGGTGAGGCAGGGGGACACTGGGTTAATGATCTGAGTTACATTCCAGGAGAGGGGAGTGCACATTACAAACTCTTTCAGTATCATTGTTCAAAAAAGAAATTGAATATAGAGTTTAGAAAATTTGACTGAAAAGAAATGGTGATCCCATGATGGGAAGAGAGTCAAAATGGCACTAAAATACTTATATTAATATAGAATTTAAAATTAAGCCCACAAAAATCAACAGCAGGGTTAGTATAGTACTAATAGTGTATAATAAGAAAACAATATTAATTCCCTGACATGTTTGCTTTGTTATGGCTCAACTGAGATTTCAATGATCAAATTCTCCTTTTCAGTCCAGCAAAAAAAATTTGGGGGCAAACGTAAAACATTCTAGGGACAGCCCAGCTCCACAGATATAGACCAGTCTGGTTCGTTGTCATGGAGACAGTTGTACTAATCACAGTCGCGGTGTGTTCAGGTGTGTTCAGGTGTGATCAGTACTCACTCTTTGCGTCTCTTGCCGTGGAAGAAGCTGGCCCATTCAAAGCAGGTCTTTTTGCTGCCGACCCAGAACACAGAAGGGATCCCCACGATCAGCATCATCAGGTATTTAATGAGGAACAGGGCCAGGTCTGGGCGACTGGTCTGCTCCACCTAAAAAAACATACACGTATAGAGTTAGGAGTGGTGAGACAAAACTTTTTAATTGACTGGGACAAGATTCAATGTTGTCTGTTAATAGAATATATATTTTGACCCAAATTTTTCTGTAGTTTAAGAATTTTAATTTTATTTTAATTATAAAAAGATACGTAAGGAATTACCAAATGTCAGGGGAAATAGTTTGGGTTAACAAAGGTTAAAAAATAATAGCCGGGTGTAGGTACAAAATAACCAAAATGTTGCACATAAAGAAATAATAGGGCCTAAAACAGTGCCTTGAGGAATACCACAAAAATGCCATTGACACTTTTATCACACATAAGTGGATCTATTTAATTATTCACTCTAATCGAAGGGCTACAGCACACTCAGCCTCTGTATTGGGTCTGTACATTATATTAGGGCCCAGGAGACAATAGTCCACTTGAGCGTTCACAGAGGAGACAGATCACAGCAGTTATCAGAGCTCGTCCTGGTTTGACTTCCTGTCCTGTCATCTGTGTCTTATCTGTGTGTGTGTGTGTGTGTGTGTGTGATCACTCGTCACCACGGTTACACCTCTGCTTCCCTCAACACGTCTATTGTTCTGAACCAGGGGCTGTCGTCAATATGATACTGTTTAAGTTAAAAGGCCTTTACAAACATGCACCATCACACAGACTCTCCAGAAACGCTGAGGAGCAAATGGTTACATATTCTTCCATAGCAGAATATATAGATTTTTTAGATTTTTAGACACTTTAGGGACCATATACTGTATAAGCCATGTACCAAAGAGTTTTTGTTCTGAAATATATTTTGTATTTGAAATTAATTTATAATAAAACTGGTTCAACTGGATTTCCCTATGGCTGAATTTGGTTTTAACGGATGCAAATTAAATGTTGTTAACACCATATTCCTGTCTTTCACATTTCCATATTCTTTTTTGGTGGTGTTCACAAGTCCTTATTCAGTCCTGGTTTGAGCCCATAGTTATCTTGATGCAGAATTGGGTTGGTCCTGTTTTGGTCCTGTTTTAGTCCTGTTTTAGTCTTCAAATTGAGTGCAGATAGATACATAGGACACAGGAGCTGTGAGTGAGTTATGCTTGTAGAGACATTAGCAGTATTCCAGTGACACAGATGAGCCCTGATGGCCTCATTATGAGCTGAGAGGAGGAGAGGCCCGGGGCATGTCTCATTACAGCTCTGATAAGATCGCAGCAGGATTCAGACACAGACTTAGACAGGAGCCAGGGCCTAACGGACACGGCCCTCTGCAACTCCACAGGGGTATTTAAGACTCAGTGTAATGATGTACCCTTATTATTTTACATTAAAGGGCCCATGTGATGCTATTTTCTGATCCCCATGCACCGTCACTAGAATCATTTGGATTATTTCAGACCTGGAATTGCCAATCTCTACTGAACAAAAGGTAAAAGGTCATCATTTACTTGAAAACTACCACTTCATGACATCACAAGGTGGAACAGAGCATTTTGTGCTTTGGAGATATAGACTAGTAATAAAAGGTTACTCAAACTTCACAAGAGTCAATTTTGCATAATATTGGACCTTTAAACAGTAAGTCTTGCTCTCTTTTCCAAGTGTAGAAAGTCCATCCATTCGTCACCCACCTAAAGTCTATTTTCACATCATGTTTTTGTTGCACTAGTCTGTTCCTCTATTTACATGAAAATAACACTGGTGTTTTTTTTACTCATAGCAGGAGATGTATGCAGTGGAAACACTAATTTAAATATAAAAATAATATGTAAATAATTACTAGTACTTCTTTGTTGTTTTTGCATGAACTTTTATGAGTCTGTGATCCTAAGAATGCACATTGGGTCATATACATAGTGAGAGCACAGAAACAATTGACACATTTGACATACTTATAGTGCATTTATTTACTTGGGGAGAGATATTTCCTGGGGTGATACTTGGTGTGTATAAGATGAGCTTGTATGTTTCTGTATGTTGTAGTGTGCTGTGTGAAGACTTCAGCCTGAGGGAAGAGTTTACTGCTAAATATAGACAGGCTCTTTGATGGACTGCAGAGGCTTTGTGAGTTACACCTACACATGTCTATACAATATACTACCATACTATATACCGTACTATATACTTTACTATACTATATGGCTGCACTCAGAGGAGCTTGTGTTATAGAGGAAGTTGACCCCTGCCACCCCATCCATCACCACCTTCAGTCAGGATTATAAAGCAGTGATGTGATAAAGTGACAAAGAGTGCCTGTCCTATCACTGTAAGAACGGGATTTAGCTTCTTGTTTATATGTGGCATTTTGAGGACTTTTGCCCATTCAAAAGACATAATAATATGTTTTTAACTGTTAATTGCTATGACAAAGGTGCTAGATGTTCATCACTCTGAAACCCATGGATTGCTATATGAGATTCTTTTACAGGAGTATAAGTTATTGCTTCTGTCTCTAGGTTTCAGACTAACAATTCCTGTCTGACTTGAAAGACTTTGCGAGGGCCCATTGAGGACCTTTCCCCATTTTAAAAATAGGTTTATGACTGTGATGGTTAAAGCTGTTTCATATTCCTATATTTCTCTTCTCCATAAAAAACGTTACATGCCACTGAATCCCTGACAGCTCTTTGGACTGAGCTGTGTCTGTGTAGGTTGGTGCTGGAGGCTGTTTCAAAGTTCATATTTTTGACAGTTCTGAGTGTTTACACCTCAGGCATCTTCACCAGCTGTTCCTTCACCTGAGAATCCCTTCAATACAATGATTCACAAACTTCTCACAGAATGTACCATCTCCAAACATGTGCTTTTCCATGTACCTAAATTTAATCTTGTTAGTCCTGAATCAAAACCACAGGATAATATGGGGATTAACAAAGAAGGGTTCATTACAGGGACAATATTATGAGTAAACTGGGAATATAGCTGCTCTGAAGTTAGTCCGATAGGCGTCTAAAAAGTGGCTTAACCAATATAAAACCAGGACAAATCCAAGACATATATAGTCAAGTTTATTTACAAAGTGAAAAACTGAAAGAAAGTACCAGAACAACCCAGTGTAGGCCTGCCACAGTATTTACTATATATTTATCATTCAATATATGAAAGCTGGAACAATATATTTTGGGGCTCAATATTTATCGTGGGTATAATTTTTGTCATTTTTATGTATTAATGCAAGATTCGAGCTGTAGAGAATAGAACAGAAAATGTATATCGCTAATTATAGGTTCATTCTGCCATTTATTTGTTGCAGCTCCTGTCTTTTAATAATACAGTATATTGTATGTAAAATCCCTCAGTCGTCCAGGTAGAATCCTTCAGGCAGATATAAAGCAGTGTCCACCAGCATCTGACCAGAACTGAGGAAGCAGCTTGGATGAGCTGCGAAACGTATTCAACCAAATAAACTATGTCCAGTTGACAAATTAAATTTTCTCCTTTTTTTGCCAATACAGTATATTAAAAAATTGGTTCACTGGGCTTATCTTGGTTTGTGTCAGTGGCATAAAGTCGTTTCAGTAATATCGTTTTCTCTGTAGCAATATATCGTGCTTCAAAATGTGTTATTGTGACAGGCCTAATCCAGTGTATTCACAGATAACCACTGTCTTAACCTTATCTGGGTTGTTATATATTCATTTTGCTGGTGGTTACCTGGTATGGACAGGGGATGTGGTAGTCCCTGCACCTCTCCTGCACCCAGGTGGTCTCCCAAACGCCCCTGAAGCTGTTCTCATAGAGGTAACAGGCCAGGACAGTGAGCAGAGGCACCAGGTATAGGACTGAGAACACCCCGATCCGGATCATGAACTTCACCAGCTTCTCCTGGTTCTCCTTCTCCAGAGGGATCTCCATTCGCACCCGGTTTAGTGCTGCGATACCAGCCAGAAGCAACGCCACGCCCACCTGATAGAGAGAGACAGTGTGTGAGTTGTAATGCAGGTCGCAATAATGTAGGAGCAACTGGTGGGTTTCAGATGGCGTCACAACATTCTATAGACCAATGTGATTTAACACAGATGGGGGGCAGCTAAAATTAATATTGTTAAAATGCAGATTTTTGATGCCATTCAGTGAGTTCTTGGGTCTAGACAAATGATTAGGGTCAACATTTTTGAATTAACCTTTATATTTCATGGCAAAGTGCAATGTACAACAGGAAAAACTGGGAGTATGACGTCATCACATTCTACAATCTGAAAACCACCAATATCATGCAATTTTCTTGTATAAGACTGACTTTTGTGGGGGTAGTAATCAAGTTATAACAGTGTTCACTCACCATTAGCTCACTCAAAGTTGTATTTTGATTTAGTCATGCGTGTTTTGATAGTTTGGCATTGTGCTGCATTTGAGATCTGAGCCCTCTGAAAATTTTTGTTTTCTCTCTGCCTCTTGTACTTATTCAAACTCAGACTCATAAGTGGAGGTTTACTTTTTTTTCCAACAATAAAAACCCGTAAATGAGAATGTGCTGCTTGCTAAGGTGAAATGCCATTGTGAAGAGGTGTATTCAGGTTTATAATTAAGATTTATGTAAGTTACAGTTTAATACTAAGGTCAATTTTAGTTCATGGTATCCAAATCTCACCACTACGTCCAGTCCGAGGGGTACAAGCAGGAACCAGCGCAGAGTGGTGAGGTTGTAGAGCCCCACGAAGCAGACGCCACTAACGCTGTCGCCCTCGATTTTGTTCATGGCGAGCAGGGCGACCGTCAGCACCCCAGGGAGACCCCAGGCGCAGGCGTGGAACAGCAGAGCCTTCTTCTCTATGGCCTCACTGCCCCATTTGGGAACAGCTGCCAGGAACCAGGTGATGGTGAGGATGACCCACCACACGCTGCCCGCCATCGTGAAGAAGTACAGCACCATGAAGAGGAGCGTGCACGCCTGGAAAAACAAAATGAGAAATACTTTCAGGGCCAGCATAACGAATACTTTTAAGATAGATTCAGATCCAGCTGCTTGTCTCAGCAGGTGGAGGACCTCAAAAATGTTTCATGGTATGGCATTAAACATATCTATCTTGTAATCAGTAAAACGTGTTCTCACCTCTCCACTGATCTGACCTTTTTACAATGAAATAATTTTACTAAAAGAAAAAGATTAATATGGCTCTGGTAGGCTCAATCTTTTTTGTATAGTTGTACACAAGTAGCAAGTATGAAGTTTATATTACTGACATTTTTAGCTACTGAATATGAATCATTAATAGTCATTGTTCATTACTCAGTATTCATTTTCACAGCCCTTTAGAGCAATAGCTTTTGTTGTAGTGGAGTTTCACAGCAATCTGTTACCTTAATGATATTCTGATACCCTCTTCCCCTAGTCAGACAGTTGTATCAGTGTTTTCCATTAATAAAGGAGACTATGGTGCCCCCCCATAGTCTATTTTTCACCCCCATAGTTTAAAAACTATCTGAACAAAAAATTGGTAAAACATACTTTATGTTGAGGTGTTATTATAAACATATAGAAGTAACCATTTTTAATCTGTAATCAGTGCTTTTCTGTTCCGTAGAGGCGTGACACTTATATATCAAAATTTTGTATTAAAGAAATAAATTCAAATATGGATCAGTTGTGGCACCATAGTTTTAGTATAAACCTGCGGGAAACACTGGTGTATTCATTGCATAGACACTGTACCTTATTATGTGAGCCCTGAGTGACAGTGGCAGCCCTGAAGCGTCCTGGGACAGCTGAGTTACAGGCCACTCTGTCCTCCAGCAGAAAACCCAAGAAGAAGACCAGAGACACCATCATGTAGCACACGGCGTAGAAGATAATTGGTCGCTCGGGGTAACGGAACCTGGACACGTCGATGAGGAAGGTGAGGAAGGTGAAGAGTGTGGCGGACAGGCACACGATGGACACCACGCCGATGAAGTAGCGGGCAAACGTCAGCTCCTCGCGGGTGAAGTACATGTTGGGACAGGGAGGGGAGCAGTCCTTCACACCCATGAAAGAGTAGCCCAGCTCGGGGTCGATCTTCAGCTCCCGCGGGCACCAGAAACCATAGTCCCTCTGAACGGAGATGGGGGACTCTGTGGTGTCCGAGATGGAGAGGAGGTCGACAGGACGGGGGTATGGGTCATCACAGTCTGGAAACCTACAAGAACAAGAAAGACAGAGAAAGAGCTAAATACTAAAGCTGTTGGTTACCATTTTTATTCTATGGGAAGTGATTAGAATAAACTTTTCTGGTATGTATGTCATCTGCTTGTCTCTATGGAGATGTTTTTGCATTGTCTAGAATGTTGCACAGTATCTATCTCAACAGAGACAAGGCTAAGTTACAAGTCAGATATGTGGAGAAACGACCCCACTGACAGTAAGGCAGGTTTTGTCTAGTTGACAGAACTGTACCTTTTGATATGTACCCTACCTGGATGAGTGAGTGATTACAAGACAATACATAATTGCAAATTAGATACCTTTTAAGCTAAACTGTGGAACACTGTAGGAAAAGCAATAACATCATAGAGACAAGCAACTAGATAGCATACCCTCCACCAGAAAAGTTACACGCTACACTGACCTGTTACAGTCCATCTCCTCAGGCCAGCCAACCCCAAACATCTCCATGAGTTTGTAGCAGTCGCTCTTGGCCTGCAGACAGAGGCGTCGGCACGGCAACGTCATGCGTCCGTACTCTGTGCACACGGGAGCGTAAAGCGCACACAGGAACATGCGCAGGTCAGGGGAGCACTGCAGGTTCACCATGGGGTGGAAAGGCTGCAGAGAGACAGGAAATACACAGGTCAAAATGAGAGCTCCATCTATGGAAACATCCAGAGAAGTTTGTCAAAATACTAACATTTCAATCGAGATTTTGATAAATAGGAAAAGGGTCAGTACTCAATACCACAATTATACAAATGTTATTTTTCAACACAAAATAATAGTAGTCTCTTTAATACTCATCATGTGGTCTTATTTAAGTTAAGACAGTTGTAAAACTATTCAGGAAATGCCCTATGATTTTTTCCCATATCATAAGTTCTTCAAATTCTTATCTAGTTTCATTCATCACTCTCCTGACTGACACAATGGCAAGTCATAATTTAAGCAACAACAACTGTGCCTTTATTGTAAAATTCAGATAAATATTTAATGACACATTTTATTAGATTCCAACAATATGACCAGAAGTTTCTCAAAGTAGTTTTCCAAACACCTAAAAGTGCTAATGTAAAAATACTGGTTTGTCATTTATTTAATCAGTGAATAAAATGCAAAACTCCTCTCAACTAGTTCCAGAGATATTGCATTTTGAATTGGAGACATGTTTTGAAAGCATATCCTCCTATCTGATGCACTTGTCCAGTTTATCTTAAAACAATAACACAGCAGTGACTTCAAAGTGTGTCACATCCTCTGTTTGCACAAAGAGGTCAGTGGAGCGTATGAGGACTGACAGGTCAGGAGATGAGCCCAAAAAACAACTGTGGCCCCTTTTTCCCAATAATCCCCCCAGCTCTATAATCATCATCATCATCATCATTACCCCCTCATCATTACCCCCTCTCTCCCTCCTGTCCCCCTGGACCCCCAAACTCAGACTGACAGGGGCTTTTGTGTAACTATGGCGACTGCTGCGATTGACTGACACACAGCTCCAGCGGAAGTATATAATCCGACTGTTCTCACACCCACAAAGAGGTACAATAATGCTTCTACTCATTCGATCAGAGCCAAGAGGCGCCGGGACATCAGTTAAAATGCAAATACGAATCAGCAGTATACAGTTCAAGTTTTGTGCAGTGTTTGTGGAGTTAAACAGTAATATCAGTTGGTTAAGAAGACTGTTGGCATTCAAATATTATAATATAAAGAACACATTTTGTGCTTGAGCCCGCTATTTAGTTACAGTATGACACACATGGATCATTATGTGATAATTTAAACATTTTAAATAACAATATTAGAAATAAGTCTGCTGACGAATCTTACATGCATCACCGATTAAGAAAATAGAACTGGAGATTGTAAGCGATTAAAGATTACTCAAACATGCACAAATCACTCCAAATCCAACTTCAAGAATGTAAAGGAGAAGGGGAAACAGCTATAGCATGGTTAAAAGTTCTGAAAAGTCTATTTTGCATGATAGATTTGCTCTAATAAAAACACTGATCAAAATCTTCTGTACAGAGTAAAAGGAAGTAAGGTCAGTTTTATGAAAATTGTATGTAAATCAGACAAAAATATTAAAATATTATGCAAAGTCTAATATTTAAAAAACAAATTCATGTTAGTGTGGTATATCGTAACAAAACAAAACACTGCTGTAAACCCATATGAACTTGAGCTGCACTAAATACTAAGAGTTTCATGCTGTTATTTTTATGGCAGCTCATGTTTTTAACAATACTGTGCATTCAGAATAGTTTTTGGGGAGATAAGTATTCAACAGTTAGGTTTTTGTGATACTGGAATAAATTCATTTCAGTATTATCATTTATCGTCTGTATTTTCTTCAACAATATATCATACTTTGAATTTTGTTATCGTGACAGGCCTATCCACAGCTTGGTGGCTTTCAGATACTAAAATGTGATGATGTCATAGATGGGGGGAAGGGCTGGTTTTCCCTATTGGTTACTTGGTATTCTCACAAGAAATATCCAAAAGGACAATTCCCAAATGTTGATCCTGATCATTTCTACTAGTGACTAGATTAGACTAGAACTTAGTTTAATCTACATTTTAAAAATATTCTATTCATTTCAACTGCCTCCCATCTGTATAAAATATTACTGACCTAGTGACTGTTGTTATGTCATCTGAAACCCAGCAACTGGCCAGCCCTATCACTTACTCCCCCAAAGTGCGCACTGGTGTATAAGAGTAGTATTAGAGAAGAGTTATTAGTAGTCATTATTACACCTTTAACTGTTTACAATACAGTAGATTGAATCATAGTTTGTTAATTACGTCTGTTTTGGCTTAGCTCTGTGACTTGAAGCTGGGAGAATTGTCCTTCAAGGCCACCGTACTTGATATTAACTCAGTCATTTACATAAAGCTGACTGCCCCACCAGCGCAGATACATGCCAATCCCTCCCCCCAAAATGTAAAGAGTGTGTGACAGCTTGGGGGAGGGGCAGTTGGGATGAGCAGAGGACAGGCGGGGGGCAATTTGTCACTTTATTTGGGGAGGGGGTGGGTTTTAAGGAGGACATATCCTTCTGCTCTCTGCTGGCTAACTGCTCATCAAATACAAGGGTAGACGGAGTAAACGCCCTTGTGTATTAATTCATGTTTGTTGAGGAAACTTAAGTAGGTAGTTGTGATGCAGAGTCTTTACAGTCTTGACAGATAGAAAACAGATGCAGCTCAGGTAAAATCTGACCATTATTTTCTACAATGTAAAGTAATACAGTCTCATCTTACAGGATCTGTGGTTTTGACCCAGAGATAGAACAAGAAAGCATCACAAAACAGACTTGGGTGACATGCCAAAAAATTGGGACAGTGGGTTAAGAAATTAGGCTTACAATACATTTAGTGCAGTTATTATTATATATTTTTTCATTTTATAAATAATACATTTGATATTAAAAATCTTCAAAACAACACTGACACTCTAGTCTACTCTCACTATATACTATATAATGCCCACTACTACTATTACAAAGCCATTGCCATTTTATAAACATACATTTACATATATCATGTGACAATCAACCTAGAAACATGAATTCTACATGCAGACTTTATGAAAGATCCAGTTAAAAATGGACACAGTAAAATACAGTAAAAGTTTGCCCATGTTGTTGATTGGTTTTACATATGTTATGATGTCCTGCCTCACATTCCCAGTCACAGTCAAGAGCAGTAGCCATTGCAAATAACGTATTTGACAGATTAACACAATACTGTACAAGTCATCTCCACCATATGTTACAAATATGGCAGCTGAGTGCAGCCAGCCTTCTCCATACATCTGTAGTTAGTTACAGTCATCACATACGCACAACATAACGGATGTCTCTGTGGCTTCTGTGGACAGGTGGTACACTCAACACTGAAAGGTCAATTTCACTGCATTAGTGTGGGGCAGATGACACCATAGATTTATATAGCCCTATGTAGTGGTGATGTAGGCTGCTGAGTGCATGCATTTAGGGTATTTATGTGCCTGTCATAACATCGTGCATCAATCAGATATTCGATCGCATCATTTGAGCTCAAATGGAGGGCTCACGTTTCACTGGGCACAGCTGTATGAGAGGAGAATCTGTATTCTGTAGTGGGCTAGAGAACCATGAGTCAGAGGATGTGTCATCTTTGAGTGAATTAAATGCAACAGTGGAATGATGTCATGTTTCTATCATCAAGAAGTCTCCATCAAACATATAGAAATATCTTTGAGTATGGTCTATAGTGTTTGCCATTAATACAGGGGATGATGGTTGTCCCCCAAATAAAAATTCTTTGTGCCATAGTCATGAAATCTATGGGAAACACTGGTCTACACAGTTGAAATAAAAAAAAAAAGTGTCTATGCTTAAATGATGTAGCTTTAAAAACTGTATATAATTTAAATCTGTGTAATGTTTTTTTTCTTGAGAATAATTGTTTCAGCAACTAGTAAGACAATATTTTGGTAAAACGTTTTAAAAAAGATTTATATTTTGTTAGTTGACTTTCTTGTAGGTAATTGATGTTTGGATTCAACAGCATGAATGTAATAGATGCCCTATAGTCATTAGTGTAAGTCTATTCATTTTACACCTCTTTCTCTCTAATTGCGACAGCCTCACAAACCCAGCTGTTACTATAACTGGAGCAGTTTCTCTTTGTGTGACACCAGGCTCTGCAAAAACACACCCACATCAATGACCCTTCAGCAAACAAGAGGGAGAAAGGAGAGGTTGTGGGTACAATTCTCTGTCTGAAGAAAAGAGGCTGTGAAGAACAAGCTGCTTGAATGGGTCTCTTTTCAGATGGAGTAACATTACACTATAGTCTGAGCTGAAACACTGCGCAGTAGTGAGTGCAGATCTCTGGAGACGACCTCCATTAACATACATGAAAAACACTTGAATCAGCGACATCACAGACAGTATAGCCATTATTATTTAGAGATTACAGCTTTAAAAAAATGTTGAAGCTAAAATATTATAGTAGGTTAATTTGTGTTCATAATGTGCACCAAGTCAACAATGCACCATTTCTCTGGGTGGCTGGAAAACATCTTTGTAAGTCCAATTGAGATCGGCAGCCCTGTGCAAAATCATACAGCTGAAATGGAAATGGAAAAAAATCTGGCCAATGTTTGTAGATGGTCAAAAGTCCATATTGCAGATTTACAACAATTAAACTTCAGATACTGGGCTTTGCTTTATAATGGACTAAAGTTAATGTCAGTCACAACAGCAAGCCAATTATCGCATATTATATCAGCTGAAAAAATCCATATCAGACCTATTTAATAAGATGGTTAATGTAGTCTTTCTTTTTTGCTTTTTCTGATAAAATTTTACTAGAAGAAGGAAAACACAACACGAATAAGCAACACTCAACAAAATCATAACAAAACCTGCATAAACTTAACTACATCTGACAAATGCCACCGACCAGTGTATCCCTTCGCCTGTGACTGTACAGCTAATGTTTTTATGCATGTACACAGCGCTCTATTACTTCAGCAGTGAACCCTGTCAGCAAACATGATCTAATTCACTTTAAGCATCATCCTGCCTCTCTCGTGCTCCTCTCCCGCAGGCAATAATACACTAGAGTATGTAAGTACACACCACAACCACAAAAGAGGATTTGCTTGAATAAATATATGGGCTACAGCTGCTCTTTCAATTCATTTCTATTCAACATTTTCTATTTTTATATTCGGTCCTGGCTCCCCTCCTCCATCTCCTCAGGATCTCCATTCAGCCATTTTATTACACGAGATGGGGCATATGGCTTGTCGCAAATCTGCAGCCTCTCCATGGGAAGCACTTGTAAAAGCAGCTGAGAAATCCTTGGTCCAATCGATACTTGACTGAAGTGGCGAGAAAGAATCAAGTCTTTAATACACAAGACTGCTAGCCTGGGGGTGTATGCTAATGTAATTTTAGATCCGACATGAGTCCTTTCATTAAGAATTCATGAGTTTTTAGGGGATTTTTGATTGCCTTAAATTTGCCGTAATATGGTGCTGTAAAGAAGGCAGGCTCAGACAGAGTAAAGACATTTCAACAATGATGGAAGAGATATTCATTTTGTGGTTCTTGAAAAAAATGTAGCTTTAAATGTACATCCTTACAATTCATAATATACAATCGCAATGTTAAAGGGACTGACTAAAGCAAATTACATAGCTAACAAACTGTTGCAAGTACTAATAATGCCAAATGAAAACTGAATCAGTATTACTTTTTATTCAAATTGTTTAAAAAAAAGAAAAAAAAAAAACATATCTTACCAGAAATAAGAGTGCACGGTGATCTGACTAGTGTAGTAAAATTCAAAATACCTTCTAATCAAATGAAGAACATATTTTAGCAAAACAAAACAGGACAATCAACAGGGGCTCCAACTTTGTCTATTAATGGCAATAATAACTTAACACAACCACTCAAGCCACTGTCATGAACTGTCAGAAAGAGATTGTCATGTGCAAAATATTATTTATTAATGCCAGAGCGTGGAGCTGCATGTAGCCGCTAATGCTAAAGTGATTAGTGTTTAATGAGTGAGCTGTTGAGATTCTGTGACAGATGAGCTTCTGACAAAAGACAACTGCTCCATGTCGACCCTCACCCCCCTAGCCCTCTGTAGACCAGAACTTCCACTTTCCTAAGACTTTACTTCTGCCATTCTCAGTATATTTGAGACAAGCTCCATGGAGACATGACAAGAATATGTTAATCACAAGTTTGTCTGTAAAAACAAATCAACACAAATCAAAATGTTGTTTTTTTTGCTAGCAAGTTGCTACATTACAACAAGTCAACAGGTTTATGAGTCAAAGTCCATTTAGACTTCGATACCATGAAAACCTGAGTCTTGGCAATTATGTCTTCAACTTATAGCGCTTTCTCTGCATTTTTTTGCTAATTGTTTTTGGTTAATAAAAATTGGATAAAATACCTGACCTGATTATCCACCTTGATATCCTATATTTTAAAAGTAATATTATTATAAATAATCGGTTTTGTTAAATCGTCAAACCCCAAGAAATTTTAAGACTACAGTAATAAAAAGTAAGCGGGTCCAGTATAGAGCCTTGCGGGACTTCTTTTGGCCTGATTTGCAAGTTTACTAGTATACTGACCATTTTTCTTAGGTCAGCTAAATCTGCTCCACCTGCTTTTCTCTCACTGTCATCCCCTTTAAATTCTGCCATTCCAATTCCCCACATTTCTGAGCGCTCTCCATGACGACGAGCAGTGCATCACTGGAGCCGTAGTAAAAGGAAAAGGAGGAGGAACAGGGAGGAGAGAGCCAGGAAAGAGTTCGGGGAGGTCACCACGCAGGGCGGAGGAGACCACCTCCCGGGAGGCAAGAGGAGAGGGAAAAAAAAAGCCCTCTGCTGCTTTTGTTAACGGCACAATTGGGAGCGTTTCCTGGGCGACCGGTGCGAACGGGGGAGGGGGGAGGACAAAAGAGAAGGGAGGAGGTGCAGGGGGGTAGCTGTGGTGTTGGAGGATAGTCAGCCATGTCATTCACTGAGAAGAGACGATTTGAAAAAGCATTGACAGTGGAACATCCCTGTGTTCGAAGTTGGCTGGGTAATTCTGAGGATTCGCTACTCGTGCCGCCAATAAACACCGTGTTGGACATTAAATAAAACAATGCAGTCTTTTAAACCAAGGGTCACGCTGACTGGGACTTATCCAAGCATATTATAAGTGCATGTAGTACCAGGAAACATCTTCACTAGCAAACACGCAAAGAAAATGCTTTACTTTGTGCAGCTTTACGCACAGTCAGAGAGCTTCATCAGCATTTTAGTGAAACTTACACCTCTTCTGTTCTTCATAAATCCTTTCACACAGAACAGGGTGGAGTATCTGGGTTATTCTGTACAGCAGGGGTAATATGACACAGTTTATCAGGATGTGATGTGAACCTGAGATCCAGAGTATAGGAGAAAATGGACGGGAAAGAGAGTTGACTAAACTTCGATGATGTCCTCACTACAGTTGTGATATATTCATTGGTTTCAATTCCTTATTTTTACCTCTTTTATATAGTAGAAAGATATTTTGTCGTATTACTATATTATATCTTTACACATTTGTATAATTATGCCATTTATAATATACTGTGACGTGTGAGCTACTGTGTCCAAATAATTTCCCTTGTGGATCAATACAGTTTGTCTAAGTCTGTGTCTGGTAAAAGGTGCAATTTTGAGGATCATTTAAAAGTTATGCCATGGCAACGGTACCAATTTAGCATTTTGAACCGCTGATGAGTTGATGAGAAACCAAGCTTGTTTCTTGATTGGATCCCCCCATATCAACATTCATGTATGACTCATGTTTTATCTCACTTCCATCAAAGTGATTTGTGGCTTGCCTGGGGCTCTATGTAAATGCTCTTCAAACTAGTGCAATAACCTCTGCAGCTTGTTCTTCTACAGAAATGTAAAAGCCACCAAAAAAATTTTCAAATAAACTGTACATGTTTTAGATTTAGAGGTATATCATTTAAAAAGGGTCTTGACAATTAAATATATTATATTGTAGTAATCAAAGTTTGGAGCCTTGTGGAATTTCCTGGGGTTTTAGAGTAAGTTTGCAGTTTGTAGAAGAAATACAGTTACTTAAATAATTGCAGTCTTTGCGATTTGCCAGTTACATTCAATCAAATTCTGTTTTGATTGCGGTTAATCTTGCAGACCTAGTCTTACAGCTAGCCTAGTAGGTCTATATCATGTTTTGTGCTGTCAGCTTTATTCATCATGATAACACGTGTGAAGTGAATATGGCACAGTATCATTGTGGTACAGAAATAGCCAATTCCCAGCCTCAAGGCTCTGTCCCATTTCGGTGGCGAGGTCATCTGGCGGTCAGCAAGGATGAGCTGCACAACACAAAATCCTGTTTTGAAATAGCTTTCTTTGTTTGTCAGCAGACAGCTAAACAATGACTGATTCTGAGCAGAGAAATTGACTTGAGTTTCAGGCTTGGGGAGTCTAGTCCTGGCTGTCAGAGGATGAAAAATGGGCACAGACAGAAGAGCAGCCAGTGATGGGAGAATAACCTCGTAGCGACAATAAAATAGAGTTTATAACGATATCAAGACAAATTGCTCTCACTTTACCCAAAACATTCAAAAGGCCATGAATGCTTGACATGTTGAAACCCCAAAGAACACCACTCCAGGAGGTTTAAGACAAAAGTCCAAGACGGCAGGCGCTGGTCCTCGTCCAAGTCCAGTTTCTCCACGGTGCGGGGCATTCATCATCATTATCATGGCCATTCACTCCAGCTAATTCTTTTTTAAATCAACTGTCAATTCCCATTTGGTTGCCTTCAACATCTTAGAAGCTTTAAATTCTCCCATGAAGTGGATCAGAAAACAGCAGCCAAACAGAGCCACATTCTTCAGTTCGGTTGAAACCTTTTCCAGGAGTTTTCCAAAACCCCATGAGTGATTGCAGACGCTAAAAGAGTCTTAATTTTGGAGCCATGACTAATGGAAGTGAACACCGTCAAAAACAGGAGAACCCAGTTTGTGCACCGGAACCCACACAAGGATGAAACGCCCGGAAACCAACAACTACAAAGCTCTGGACCTGTTACAACTAGACCTGTCACGATATCACATTTTGAAGTGTGATATATTATTGAAGTAAATATAGATGATAATATTGAAACTAATTTATGCCATTGACACAAGAACCCAAGAGCAGATTTAAACTACAAAAACAATTTTAAATGTATAATATTGTTAAAAACTCATGAGCTGCAGTAAATAAAAGGCAGAATGAAATACTTTAAAACTTACCCTAATTTGTATCTATAAATGACAGAAGTTATTAATTCAACCTTTTACGGCTTAAATCTTATCATATAGTCAAAAAATAAACAAAAAATCCCTAGCAGTGCAAAGAAAATGTACACACGATAAATATCGATGCCAAAAATATATTGTTTCAGATTTCATATATTGAATGATAAATCGACAGTAGTTATCGTGGCAGGCGTAGTTACAACTTCACTGTAGATGCAATTAATAGAATTTTAATCGAGACTGAGATTTCATATTATTAGTTTTGTCATCGTCAGTGATTTGCTTGGGTCATTTTAATTGTGGGGACTACAGCCAATGTGGTTTGGAGCAGAGTTTAGACTTTGGAGGAAGAAACATATTTTTTAGTTTAATGGCACATTTCTTTAATGAGAAATTAAACTGAAATTAAAATTGTAAATGGTGATTGATCCACACAAGGGTAAAACGACTGCCAGCCCTAATTTCTCATTTAGAAAACTGAGAACAAAACAGAGGCCAATACACCAATATAAACAACCAAAAGTATAACCATACAAAAGAATAGTTTTCTTATGGTTTTAACCTAATTAAATTTACTGCATGAAATACTACCCCACATGTGCTGTAATTCTTTAAAAATTCCCTTAATGATGAGCACTTAATTGGGAGAGGAGAAAAACAACCCTGAACTTTAACTGACCCTAACCTTTTGGGATATTTTGAATTATTAACAGCAGCATATATCTAAGGAGATATTACAAGCAAATGCCTTGATAGATATATTCTTTCACAGGACTTACAAAATATCTCTCTTCAGTTAGACCTCAATAAACATGTTCTCAATTGCATGAGATTGTTATATTAGTTTAGCCGCTTCATCTTTCAAATGCAGATGCTTCTGGAAATGTCCTAAAACAGCACTGTTATATGAATCATGATTTTAAAACATAAATTTATATTGAAAAACAATATTCAGTTCGGGTCAGAAGAAATGAAGTTGGGCTTTTCCTATTTTTCAACTCTATACTCTAAATTTCCTATACATGAATGTGTGAATTCTTGTCTGCCTGTGGCACCTGTTCAGGATAACTACAGTGTAAGACATTCCAGGTAAAGCAATAACATCTCCATGGAGACAAGCAGGTGGCAGACCCTCACCGTTCACCGTTAAACAAAACTGGGCGTTAAATGAGCATAAGAGTGTGGTAGTATTGTCTGTATCACAGCTGTTGTCCTGATCTGGACAGGGCATATTCAGAGGTTACATAATCCAAGAGTTTCACAGCACACGGCCCTGTTGCCTCTCCTCTGGTGTTTGTACGATGGCACAGGTCACCAGCTGGTACCCTCTCCACTGCTGGGCCTGGCTGTGGAGCTAGGCCTGTCACAATAACAAATTCTGAAGTATAATATACTGCTACAGAAAAGTATCACAGTACACAATATTGCTACTGCTACTGCTGCTACTCCCAGTGTATACCCTAAAGCAGGAGAATACAACCTTTTTGTGTACCATATTATAAAAAAAACACTTAAGTGGTTAGTTCTTGTATCTATAATGTGTCTTATAGGTTAATTAACTAAACACAGCTCAAATGTTATCAATCAAATGTTTAATTCTACAAAAACTAAGAAAAGAATGTCCTACTAGTGCAAAGCAAAGGTACACATAAACACAAAACACAAAAGTTTAGTTCTTCCCATCATGTATTGATATAGCAGATATTACTGTGACAGGCCTATGTGGAATGAGGTCGGAGCTTTGGAGAGGACCAGTGATGGAAGTTATAGTGGAAATTTGACACTAGGCGACAGGATAAACACAGATAAATTTAGATTTCCGAGCAGCAAACGGAGCAGAGCAGGCCATTTGGTGGGAGCAGAGTCGGTGATTGTTCGAAGTCGGCTTAAGATAACAAGGTGATACATCTGCTCCGAGATTGAGTTTAAATGTCAGAGATTTGAAAGAGGATAACCCGGATTTAACTGTCAACTGGAAATCTGCATAATCTGAGGAATCCAAACAATAAAACTAAGTCAAACACAGGCCCTAATCCAGCAACAGAGAGCAGTAATCTCCTTTTATAGTTTAGCCACTGTCTAGAAGCCTGTTATGTAAAGTGGGCTAAAATGCTGTGATGCAGGACTCTGAAGCGTTGACTAGAGATGAACAACAAAATAATTGTTCTTTTGAAAGTAGAACATTTCAATGGAGAATTTGCTGCTAAAATCTGATATAAAGTATGTTATTTGTAGAAAATGTTCAATGTTCATGCGACCAGCAAGTCAATACTGCACTGATTCTCTGGAAGGCCTTAAAACAGATTTATTGTCCATATAGAACCATCTTTGTCAGGATCGGCAGCCGCATGCAAAATAATACAACCAGAATGACAAAGGCAGCGCCCACGGCAACTTCCGAAATAAGGTTAATATAATCATGATTATTCAGGTCACAGTTGTAAGAACTAAAAATATATAATCGGTAGAATTTTATATACAAGAATAAGTCACTCCATGTCTTATTTATCATTCATAAAGTTGGGTTTCATAAAGCTGATTACAAACTATAACTGTGATCTATAAGACATAGTGAAATTCTGTATTTATCTATTTAGTTGTTTATTAGTGGTGACAATAATCATGAATGATTGTAATGTATTGTATGTTCTTCACACAAAAATTGTAACACTAAAATTTTACATCGTGACAGCCCCAGCTACATTAGTAATATCCAGGTGTGTATATTGTCCGTAATAAAAAAAACTGTCAAAAAGCCGAAAATAAAAATAATAAAAAGAACAGAAACTTGCAGTGAAATGTTTAAAACGAGGGTGTAAAAATAATTCTTCATTTCACTTTTAGGACAATACCTCAATCAGGGCAGGCATGTTTAAGCGGAGTTATTGTGAAAATACAATCTGATCATTATTACTGGGATAACATCAAATCAAGATAATTTTTTTCCCACCCCATAGCTTTGAGACAACACAACAATTTTAATTATGAAAAAAGCTTGGGGCCTTCAGGGACAAATATTGAAACTTAATTTTTGGCTCAATGTTTTGATAATACTCCTTGTGCCCCGAAGCCAGAAACGTTAAGTTAAAGTAGGTTAGTGTGTTCAGGCTTGTAGTGGTAATACTGGTGGGAGGTGGCGTTCATGACAAATGGGAGAAAAGACTGAAGAAAACTACAGATCAAGTTCAAGTAAAAGTAAAGTGTCATATGTCAAGAGGCACGTCCATTGTCAAAACAACTGTCCCAAAGTGGTTAAGAACTAGTTGTGACTGAGTTTTTGGTTACAACAATTTAGTTCCAGTAAGATAATAAAGCTAAACACAGATTGCTTAGACAAATAGTAAAGACCAATCCAAACAATATATTACAAAGGGTTCAAACTTGCTAAATTGATTCATTGCCTTGCCCAAAAACGTAACAGCTGTAAACAATGCCAGTATAGTGGGTTTACTTTCCATCTAACAACTTTCCTGTTTTAGGAGAATAGCTCTACTGATTAATCTTTTAGCTGAAGCCAGCAAACATGGATAAAATGGAAAATACTGTTGTTCTGGAGAGGTTCATGCACCTTCCCACACACTTCCTGCTTCTTATAGATGCCCTTTAAGACTGTGCTTTGTGCTAGGACGCAAATGGAAAAATGTCTATTTACTGATCTGCCAGATGCCCTTTTCTGTATAGAAATTAGCCATTCCCCATTTATCTTCTTTGTACTGATATAATCTTAACATCCATCATTTTATAATTCATGAATTATTGTCAAATGCCTTCAGCCCTGGTTAACTGTTTAATATCCTCCAACCATCACAATCTACAGCATTATTCATACAAACCATGACAAAAACTCACACAAATCAAATATAAAGCCTTTGCGATGAGAGATACAATGTGTGATAAGAGACTGAATGGAGAAGGAACATTACTAAAACATTTTTGACCTTAGCGCTTGACAATTAGGTATGCGTCAAGGGCAAAGTTTAGGCGGCATACCCAAACAGACAATGAGAAAATAATTTCAATAATAAATTAATAGATATTGATTTTGAGTAAGGGACTTGGGGTTCAGCTACATTCATTTAAAGCTATTTGCTTGAGGTAAGTATAGTATTAAATCACTGGTAATAGCTATAACTGTTACATTAACAAGAAGTATTGGGCCAAAGTGTTCATCACTTCTATACCAACATGAAAAGCAAAAGGTGCTTTCAAAAGACAGTGTTAATCTTGAGTTAATCCTTGACAGAAAACAGTTATAAAAGATACTGTAGGTATTTATTTAGTGCTACAAAAAAATTTGCTAAATATTTAAATGAATAATTGGTTAAAAATGGTCAAAGTGATTCTTGTGTCAGTTCATTGGAAATCAAAGAGTGAAGGCAGATATAGCAAATCTGTTTAGATAAATTCAAATCTTATTTATAAACCTAACCCAAACTAATATTTTGGCTATGAGGAAATGAACATAATTTGAACACCATATGCATTGTGTGAAGGGCACTGTACCTCCATGGCGAGAGCGGCTGTTTGCTGGTCGTAGTGGTTGAGGATGTTGGGCATGAAGGTGGCGTTGTAAGGCAGACCCTGGCACATGCGGAGGGTGATTGGTTCACAGGTGAAGAGGCTGTGGCTTCCTGCGGCTGCGTCCATCGGGATGGCCACACAGGCGGCCAGCATGGAGACGGACAGCACCCAAAGGAGACCCATGGTGACTGGTCCTTACACTAACAGATCCTGGTTTGTTGCCGGGAGGAAATATTAAGGCGTATCCAGTAGTTTTTTCCGTTCACACAGAAGCAGTCTGCGTTGAAATGTGAGGTTTAGTATTGCCATGGTTCAAATCGGCAGCATCCATGGCTTTGTCAGAAAAACTCCATCACACGAGAGAGGCTGCAGCTACTCCACCCTGCGCTGACACAGGGCTCAGATCAATGATGAGCGTCTAGGGACAATGTCCAACCCCACTGTGGAAACACAATATTTATGTCATATTCAATACCTTATTTGTATTAACTTTGGTGGAATTAGCAATATTATTTTGATAAGAAGATACATCTCTGAGCAATGCAATTACATTCATAGATTTCCATATTCGGTAAAAGACTGACAAACTGAATGAATCCAAGTAAAACTACTAGATCAAATAGGTTTTATTGACAACAAAAACAAAGCAATCAGGGAAAATATAATAGAAAATGAAATATATATTTGCACTGCATTGTCCTTTACTTCCGAAAAACCTTATTTTAATACACACTAATTAGTTAAACCGGTATAGCATTTTAATAGTTTGAAATGTAAGATATGTGAATTATTATAATAAGCTGTAATTACAATATTGAAAAGACAATTTTACAGTTAACACTCATTTTCTTCGCATGTCATGTGGTTAAAGAGCATAACAGCGTGTTTCCATCACAACAGCAGCAGGCTACACCCTACGACCAGCAGCGGTGTCCTTCAGTGACACGCCAAACCTAGCCATGGATTTTCATATAAAATTTGCATACTGCTTTTCTATACACCCCTGCATCTATTTTATAATAATATTCAACCAAAACCAATAGTGTTTTGATGCTGAGTGCTAATTCCGCCTCGCTGTTAGCATACCTGTTCCTCCCATACATTTGAACGGGGCTCCTCCTGTACTTCCGAACAGCCAATTCAATTCAATTCCCAGTCAAATAACCGATTTTACCTTTACAACACACGTACTGCGGCGGGTTTTCGGGTTTTCTACCGCTGTGAGCTTTTAATGATCAAACACTGTGTAATTCATGACACGGGCATCAAGCAGGGCGTCAGAAACAAAAGATGACGGTTCTTCCATCCTGACTGATGGTGAGCGTGGCAAATGTACCCGGGTAATGAGCGCTGTTACCGGTGTAAAGAGCGCGGCGAGTCGGTGCAGCGATGGAGGCTCACCGGTTGTAATTACCGAGCCATACACGCGGAGATAAAAGCCAACAGAATAAACATAATCTTACCTGGATGTTTTAAGGAAAATTCACGTGTAGCACAAAGATCTCCGGCGTTGTGCGAGTTGATAACAATGAGTGAATATCCCTCTCCTCCTCCCGGGATCGGCCGCTCTCCTCCGGACCCCTCCTCCATCTCCTCCCGGCTCTGGGCTGCATCAAGTCAGCGCTTCTGTCGACAAGGCTTCCGGTCATTACTTCCAAACTATATCGATAAACAGTAAGTCATACATAAAGCAGAAGAAAAAAATAACAGGTATTGTCTTTTATTTTATGTTTTAATAAAAGGCTCTCTCATGACAACGGAGTGGTTGGCTGTTTTTGTGGCTACCTGACTCACACACTGCGCAGTTTTTGAAACGTTTTGTTTTTTGAGCTCAGTTTTAACATCACATCCAGGGATTTTGACCAACTATAAGAAGTGCAGCATGTGCAGCTCAAAGGACACAAATAAGGGCCTGTTGGATTTAGTGAAATGAGCTGTTTTTTTATTACATATCTTAATGTTTTTTTGCATGCTCTTACTTTATTTTTAAATAGTGATACTTTATTATTATTATTATTATTATTATTATTATTATTATTATTATTATTATTATTATTATTATCTTGTTTTTTAATAGTGATATCTCTACTTTATATTATTATTATTACTATTCAGTGTTCTATGTTGCATCTCATCACCAAAGCAAGTTCCTAGTCTGTGAATTGTGTTCACTGACAATGGCAATAAAAGCTTTTCTGATTCTGATTCTGATTCTGATTCTGTTTGTTTTCCTTGTATCCATGGAGACCGTACAAATGACTAGCAAAAGAGCTAGCTAAGGAGCTAGCTATGGACATTAGAGATGTTACAGGCTTTTTACACCATATGTGGCAGCAAATGTGGCAGAAGACTTTCCAGAGGAAACACTTCATCACCAATGAATCACCAGAGAGGTAAAAACGAGGCCTTTCCGGTTGTGTTTACCTGGTTCCCCCCTGGACACTGCTGTGATGCTGCAGGACATAGACTGCCCAAACTGCCCTGACACAGGATCTACTGTCCCTACCTGACCAGTCTTCCTGTTGAAACCCCTGATTGAGACACAAAGGCGACTGAAAAGCGCAGTGGAAATGTTGCAGTAAAACTTGAATTTCAAATAAAGTAATGTTATCCCTCAAATATGTAATTTACTTTTTAAGGGATGTTTATTGTTGTTTATTTATTGAGACTGACTGATAAATTGTAATTAGACCTGTGTGTCAGGGCCCTAATACCTGAGACAATTAAACCATTCACATAACACCTCTATATGGCCTCTGGGCTACAGCAGGCTCCTGTGTTTATTGTTTAGGAGCGTCTTTGCTAATTAGGTCTGGATTAACTGATAGCATTATGTTCTCCATTCAGCCACTTAATCTGTCTGTTAGTTGTGCCATTGGCAATTGGGTGAATAAACTAAAACTACTGTAAAATAGCATCTAGAGCTTCAGAATGCTACCATTTGGTCTACAGCAGTGTTTCCCAAACTGTGGTGCATGTACAGTGGTGGCCCTCTGCTGTTTGAGAAACTAATCTGTGAGTGTTTTTGGTCTTCCTTTGAATTTAATTACTATTTAGAACTCCCTTATCCATGGTTTAGTCTCATTTTAGACCTGTCTGGTTCAGTCTGATTTGTATACTTTTAAGCACTAATTTAGGCAAGAATATGTGGTAGTACTTAAAAAAAAAAAAAAAAAAAAAAAAAAAAAAGATACTTGATGTGAAAAATTGAAGAAACCATATCTAACCATATCTGGTCAATAAAATAAGGTACAAGCAACTCTGATATGCCTTTGTTTTGTTGTTTTTTTAACTCAGATTTGCCAGTGCTTTTATTTTGAAACAAGACCGTCCTTATTTCCGGCGGTGCGTGTAATTTGACGTCCCTCCCTTTCTCTTCACAGCAGGTTTTCAGTGTGTTGAGCGCGACCGCCCATCCGAAGATGAGGAGTAGGCTTTCAGCGCTTTCAGCGCTTTCAATGGGAAACTTCTGCGCCTGCTGGGTGAGACTTTCAGCCGGCTGCCTCTGAAATAGGCCGAAAAAGCTCTTATACAGCCACACAACAGACGGATTACGGGCGGAAAAACCTGCCAGTCCAGTGTGTTTATTTGACCAGAAAGGCTACTACTCTCGGCCTAATTTGGCTTTACTAAAATGTCACAAAGTTTGACTGAAAAAGTGGTATGATGACATGCATTATTATTAGGCCTTTTTGTTTTCACTTTAATCTAATTGGATTATTCTAAGCAAAATGTTGAAGATGTTCTCATAAAATCAAAATGCATCAAAATGTATGAACCACCCCATCTAATGGGTATGGTTTTTAGTAACACAAACATGCTTGAGAGGACAAATTCATTTCAACTTTTAGATTTTGTTTTAGATAGGCCTAGATACATTTTCTGTTTTAAGTTCTATTTTATCATGCAAAAAATAAATAGCAAAAAAAAAAAAAAGGCTTCTAGTTGCTATCTAATGTTATTCCCATTTCATTTCAGGGGGGGCCAGAGTCCTGCTGTGTCCTGGGCATTTGCAGAGTCAGACCTTGTGCACTACATTTGTCATCATTAGCCACTGATGCCTGCACTTGCCTCCCCTCTCCCTGTCTCTCTTCTCTCTGTCTCTTTCTCTCTCCCTCCCTTGCTCTCTTAGTCTCTCTCTATACTATCTCTCCCTCTATTCTATCTTTTTTTTCTTTCTCAACACTCCCCTCATCCCTCTCACTTTTTCTTCAACCCTCACTCTCCCTTCTATATTTTTTGTCTTGTTCCTCCTCTCTCTGTCTCTCCCCCTCCCTCCATTCTTGCTCTCCCTTATTATCATCTTTTTCTCTCCGTCTTAGCTCTCTCTTCCTTCCTTCCAACTTCCAACTCTCTCCTTCCCTCCCCTCCCTCCTCCCTCACTTTCCCCCTCCTGCATGTGACAGCACCCATCACCCCCTCCCTCTGTCTCTCGTTTCCATGGCCACAGGTAAACTCTACATTAGGACACACACACACATACACAGTGCATTGGGAGATAATGGAAAAGACTTAAGAGACACAAAACCTTCAGGGAATGCACAAGAACACAGTGGATTTATTCTGTCTGCTCCGGGACGACTAATGGTGAGTTGAATACCTCTGACGTGTGTTGGATTGTCCCAGATACAGCCTTTTACAACAGGGGACGAATGTGTCTACTTGTTTAGTGGTGGCTTCTCAGTGTGTTGTGTAAAGTTTGTTAATAGAATGCAATACATTTTCTTTATTATGTTGGTTTCATGTCATAACATCATGTCTCCTTTTTCTGCTAAACAGATTTGAATTGATTGGTACGATAAATGATTGTGTGTGGAAGTATTTTTGCACAGCATCCTCATGTCACAGCCAGAAGATATAGATATTATTACCTTATTACCCTCATTAGTCACTCCAGTCCAGGAAGGGCTTTCAGTGAAAAAGTCTACCAGATCACAATGGAGTTTAACAGTGATCACCCACAAACCAGTTCTGGAACAACATTTTTTATACATTTTTCCCACAGACTTTCCAAAAAAAGAAAAAAAAAAGAATAAAAGTTTGAAAGTTTGCTCAGAGCTAATCAGCTCTGTGGTAACTAATGACCTTAAGACCTATAATTTTACTTAAAGTTTTCTGAAACATTATAAATTATTAAAGCATTTCACAGAATCTTGTACTTAAAATGTACTTTTCAAGAAATTTCCCTTGTGGATCAGTAAAGTCTTTCAAAGTCTTTTTGAACTCTTAATATTTTATTTTTTTGTTTTTCAAAAAGTCTATTGGAAAAATGAATGGAAAATTTACTTTCAGAACTGGAGCAGGCAGTCACTGTTGAGCTCCATGTAGCTCCTGGTGAAAAAGAGAGCAGTTGAATGATCAAAAAGGTGTAAAAATCTTAATACTGGTAATTTTTAATGATCTACTTTTACTTGTATATCTTCATCTTGTTATCAAAACAAGTTGAAAAAAAGATGACGTTTCCCCCCCCCCAAAAAAAAAAGAAAACTTGAATACAAAATCATAGCACATAAAGACATTGCTTTGTCCAAGACATTTTACTTTGTTGAAGTTAGATGAAAGCACGGTTACATAACATTAGTATATAAGATGAACATTTCTCCAGGCTTTCCATTCAGTCTTGAAAGAAAAGATGATGTACTTATTCCCTTTAAGGAAAGTTAAACAGTAGAAATGTTTATGCATTCAGTTACATAAATATGTTTTGAACTATAGGTCGTACAGAAACATGCCACATGCACCAAAGACCTCCGTAAACCGGGCCAAACTGCAGACCAAGAGAAGCGCCTGGACCCCCCTGAACCACGCACCTTCCAACAGCCAGGTATCAACCAATCACAAGAGAGGATAAATTCAGCTGACCAATCAGAGATGAGGTCACAGAGCTGTAGAAAAATGTTTAATGGTAAAAAAAAGTGGTTCCTTTCAAATCCTTATCAGATGTTAGTTTATCTGTATACTCAGGAAGTTGTTAGGAACATACTGGCCTAGATCCAACAAAGCATAAGAAGTTTTTTTTTCATCTTGAGCTTACACAGTTTTATGAGTTATATAGACTTCTACATCCCTAGTTTTATTATTTTAGGTGTTTACCTTACTTTACATTCACTGTAGGATAATTAGGATGATAATAGTAAAGGCTGGAGTAGCTATGCATGTGGAAAATGTAGCTCTTACTGTATTCATCATGTAGACACAAAAGACTAAATCCTCCATCTCTGTACTCCTGTCCTTAGATCTGGAGAAGGACCCTTGGCTGCTCAGTTTGCCCCCTGCTCCTGACATTACCCCCATGCATTAGATCAGTCAAATTCAGCTGACTAGTCTTTCTACAAACAGCTTGACACGGACTGTGTAAAATCTAGGGGTGAGACTACAGTATAGCTAATCATAACTATAGCTTCTTAACCTTTTTTTTTTTTTTCATCCAAGCGAAATGTAAATACATGGACAATCTTAGAGCAATTCTATCTTGTGATATCTTGTGACTTTTGTGTTTCCCCCTTATATCCAGCTTTTTGAAGAGAGACGAGTCCTTTTGGCAAAATGGGTAAGTGTTCTAAATACCGTTTTTGTTTGGATTGTCTGATTTAACATGTTTAAATTGTTCTTGTTCACAGTTTTCCATGTGGACAGACAGTCAGAAGAAGACTATCCTCCAGGACCTGATCCAGAGCTGTTCTTTAGACCAGCTGATGCTCCTCAGTTTCACTGTGAGCAGACGGCTCCCCCTACAGGCTGCAGATTTCACCTGCATGCTGCCACGCGCCCTCAGCCTCTACATCTTCTCTTTTCTGGACCCCCGCAGTCTCTGTCGCTGCGCACAGGTACACACTCAAATCGGTTTATCTAAGTACTTTTATCACACAACACCTTTGCTCTACTTGAGTAATCTGATTTTTGAAATAACAGTTATGGCATTTCCCCTTTTATTTTGTTTTTTAATTATGATTACCAGTATGAACACATTCAATTAGAAGCAAATTTCATTATTTGTCTGATTACTACTAAAAGATTAACAAATTTGTGGGTCAGTACTTGAGTAGCTTGAGACTTATTTTCAGTTACTACTATACATTCATTTCTGTTTATAGGTTATATCTTAAGGATATTCAAAACCCATGGATAGGCAATCTTTAGTCTGGTTTTCATTTTGTGACTTAATTGCAAACTATATAAAAAAATTTTTGTTTAGGTGAGCTGGCGGTGGAAGAACATTGTGGACCTGGACCAGCTGTGGATGGTGAAGTGTCTGAGGAGAGGCTGGTTTCTGGACTTCAGCCCGACTCAGTTTGAAGTGAGTGTGTGGAAGAGACACTACATCTCCACTGTACAGAGGCTCCGGAGCGCAGCCATGCAGGTTTGTGGACTGTGATTAACTGAAATATCTGAAAGTTAAAGTTAGTCATTTTAAACATTCAGCTATCTTATGTCAGAGCTTGGTAGAGTAGCTGGTCCTATTTAGGACTATTGTGGTTAGTGCTAGTCTGTAAGTTTCCTCAAAACATAGTCCTGGCCCCTGTGGAGATACTCTTTAAAATGAATGTCAGTGGAACATGGGGTAAAAAGTACAAATAAAGATATTCAGTATTACTGTTCAATATAATACGGCTCAATTATGGTGTAAAAGAAATCGTAGTAGCCCAAATTTGTTTTACCATCAGTATGGACCCTGCACCTCAAGAGATTATGATAGTGTCCATTCCAGTCTAGCACAGTCCAGTCTGGCTATACTTCTGTTGTAGGGACTATTATACCTCTGATGGCCAAGATAACAAATACTGAGCTGGCAATGAGAGCCTTCATTAACACAGAAATTGAATTTCTCTTACAGTTTATGTATCCATACAGTGGTTTTTGTGGGATGACTGCTAAAAATGTGCAAAAATGTTAGTATTGTTTTAAATTATAGTAGAGTAAATAGTAAATATAACTGTTTATTGCCCATCTCATTTTTGTGTATCCTCTTTTGTGTATCCTCTCCCTCAGACGTTCTGGACCCAGCAGCAGCAGCAGAGCACAGACCTGCCCACAGCCGACAGTCCTCACGAAGAACTGTGTTTAGAAGACGCTCTCCTCAGTGAACGTCGTCCAGAGTCCAACAACAGCTCCACGAAAAAACAAACCAACAGGACGTCTCTGTGTCTGCCTCCATGGAGAGACGCAGACCGCAGACCCAGAGACATTGTACGGTTCAACTACCTGGACAACACGCACTCTATGGATGAAGCTTGGACAGCGTAAGTGAACAAGGAAGTTAAGTTGGGGTACGAATGAAACTTTAACTCCACATGGGTCTTGCACATTTTATACTTTATTGCTGTTTTTGCTACTTATTTAGAATGTATTATTGCCATTTATATTTTTGCTCTTTCTTATTATAATAAATTGTGAAGTGTACCCAGAAGGCCTGCAAGATTAAACACAAACAAATCAAAATCACAAATTGAATGAAAAAAATCGCAAATTGAACTGATGTACCATATTTTCCACAAAACAACAAAATATCCTTTCTTATTCTGCATAAAACAGTAAACCCTGTAGTTTAGATGTTTTCAGCACATATTTCAGTTTTTTGTAAATTCTTCTGGACGTGTTTAAAATGTGAACTTTGAACAGAATTATTAAAACATAATCTAATCGCACGGCTTGTCAGAAAAAATGCAATTAGATATTTTTCCAAATTGTTATTAATGGTATCTTAACCTCTATCTACTGTGTATTAATTGCTCTTTTTTAATCAAATTGCAATTGATTTCATTTAAAATACTACAATACTTACTGTTAGTTGTGCCATGGGCTATTGGACTTGTATTTACATCAATACCAGTATTTAATGTATCATGCTGTTCCACTTTATTTACAACTGTTTCTTTGCAGGAAAACTCAAAGACCAGGGTCAAAGTGCAACAATTCCACCTCTGGTCCTGTCTCCTCCTCCAAACCAGAGCTCAGAGACAAAACACTGACCGATGCCCATTACAAGCTGCGCAAAGCCAAATCTCTGGTAAAACATAGCATGAAATAATTTGTTTGCATGATCCTGTACTTTTTAAGGGCCTAATACAGTGGCCATTAAACTGTGAGAGTGAGATAGACTGAAGCTAAGAATAATCATTTCTGCGTCAACATAAAAACATAATTTCTCTATCACCATAAATATATTTGTGATTATAGCATTAAAATGTGTCAAAACATGTATAAAATTGTATGATCACAGCTTGGCAGTTAAAATCTCCAATTCCCAACATTACTATAGTAAAATGTAACTGAATATTTGATCACATACTAACACCAGGATTTTAATTACTGCATCCCTCATCAAAACCGTCCCAGTGAGCCATGATCAAAGCCAGGCCAACTTTTCTGAGAATATTTAATACCACTGTGTCCTCTGCATGAACTCTGCCTCCCCCTGCTCTGAACCATCATCGTAATCAGCCTTCTGTAATTACCACTTTACACATGTGGAGGGTAAACAGAGAGGGGAATGCACAGAGACAACTACTGGATCTGCAGAATAAATACATAGCATTTTACAATTTGATTTGTCTACATCAGGTCCAAACTTTTTTGACCGAGAGCCACATATGGAAACATATTCATAATGGCTGGTGCTGTAAACCGCTAGTCTGACAGATGGAAGCATTTTACAGAGCTACCGTACCTTTAAAACACTAATTTTAGGCCTGTATAACAATAACAATGTTATTGAGGTTAAAATTGTACAAACACTTACAAATCCAGCAAAAAGTACTGCCTATAATCATTTGGACCAATTCTGTATCAGTCGTATTTGGCTCCCGGGCCATAGTTTGGACACCCCTGGTCTACATCATTGAAGCCTAATACATTCCTTACATTAGAAAACACAACACAAGTCCATCTGTGGATAATTTAAGATATGTTCAGGTACGTAGTTGTTTGGTACTTGTTTGAGCCTAGTTTAGTCCTGGTGTAGACTTGGTTTGGTCCAGTTCAAGTCCTGGATTAGTCCTGTTTTAGTCCAGGTTTAATTTCTTCTATCCAGTTTAGTCACAATTTGAATATGATTGGTGTGCAAGTGGCTTTTGATATTTGCAGGAAATTCCCCCAAAATAGATCTAAGTCTGTTTTAATAGTTATCTTGATTTTTGATAGCATGTTTCTATTTTCCTGCTATTCTTAAACTATTCATCTCAACACTATAATTTCCTCATTTTGGGACAAAAATATCCCCTTTTTCTTGTGCAGATGTTCCTGTCGTCCAATTGCAGACCACCTCCGTCTCCTCCGACTCCTCTGGACCAATCAGAGCCCAGGATTCACAACACAGAGGAGTCAGTGAAGAAGCTGCTGAGAGAGTCCCAGTTTAATGCAGGGGTCCGTCCAGGTCCCGTCAGGTCCTCTGTGCCCCGACTGAGCGTGCAGGGACTACGGACGGCCCAGAGATCACACCGCAGCATCCCCAGTGA
Organism: Taenioides sp. WSHXM2023; assembly: GCA_029959045.1. NCBI lineage: Eukaryota > Metazoa > Chordata > Actinopteri > Gobiiformes > Gobiidae > Taenioides > Taenioides sp. WSHXM2023. The sequence continues at coordinate 10,334,651 of CM057103.1, read as the reverse complement.
GTACCACCCCCCACAGGCTGGAGGGAGTATTACTATGTACTCCAAGAAAACATATGTGTTTAAAGGATAATTGAATTGAATCAAATTTAATTTTATGCTATAAATATAACACAAATATTGATTCAACAGGGTCGTTTTTTTGGCAATGGTCATTACATATTTTTTCTCTCTAAAATACCTGTCTCAGAAGGGAACCTATAATAATAATAATAATAATAATAATAATAATAATAATAATAATAATAATATATATATATATACTTTGTCAGCAATATTCCTGTTTTGATCATTTTATGTATTTCAGGTGCACCATTATTGGATTTTATTCAGCCTTGGACTGTGAGTACATTGAACACAGACCTGTGACGCCCCCCTCAGGACATTACAGGAACTACAGCCAAGTTCAGAGCAGCTGAGATCTCACCTTTGTCCAAACCATCTCTAGCTGGTCTCTCTGACTGTCTCCCTCAACAGAAATCCTAACCCAGCTCTGTTACACAAGCCCTGAAAACAGTATTTTTTAAAGAATACTTTATAGTCCCAAGAATGGCATTTTAAATAATTTTGTAATATGGAGAGAAAAAAATGAAATTAAAGATGTTTGAATACAAAATGATCTTTATTTTCAAATCCACAAATGTCCCATTCAATACAAAGCCTTTTACAAAACCAGTGCATCAGGGCAGAATACCAGACAGAATCATTACAGTTAACACATTTGTTGTTGTGTACATCCTTCAGGGCAGAACTTTTATTTTGAAATCCTCCTTTTATGTCATTTATACACAACGCTTTCCAAAATAAAACACAAGCTTGTACTGAATATGTAAATAACACATAACCACAACTAAATACAATTATTATTCATGAAAATACTGTGAATACACAAATGGCTTATTGAGAACTAGAAAATTAAATTGTCACAGGAATTGGAACAGCTTTTGCTCCACAACTGAGAGAATTGAAGTGTCATGGTTTGATCAACTGTTTGTTGGGAATGTAAATTTATAGATTTAATAATTGTATTTAATTTTATAATAAATGTATTTTGGTTGATGATGCTAGACTAGACAATAGTTAAAAAGGCAAATTGCAATGAAGGAACTGTGTGGTGCAACTTTGTGAAACAGACTTGCTTACTAAAATATATTATTATTTTTTCTCCATTATTTTGAGAATTCAACATATTAAATGTGCACGGTGTAACTTTTGTGGTGAAGGGTCCCCCACCTACTGGTCTCCATGGAAATGTTATTGCTTTGTCTGGTATGTTTCACAGTATGACATTAAGCGTATACATTTCCATGGTAACACAAGTAACAGGACAGATCTGTGGAGATTACCCAGCTTACTGTATGAGTGCATGTTTTTTTGTTGAGCTTGACAAATAATTCTTACATTTACAGGTGTTTTTAAGTTTAATGTCATACTATGGAACATTCTAGACAAAGTAATATCATCTCCATGGAGACAAACAAGTGGCAAACCCTCCACCATAAAAGTTACACAGTGCACCTTTAAGAATACATGGGTTTTGTATGGTTTTGTTCATGCATGTTTGAGGAACCCATTAACCTAATACATGCACAATGGCCAATCCTCCAGTGTGATGCTGCTTTAAGTAAAGTATCTAACCACTTACCAACATTGTTTATATGTACCACTAAATGAGCATCGAGTATTGAGCTTTTTTGATATTTATAATTACAAATAAAAGTCCTTTAGCTAGGTACTGATCACCAACGTGCGCTGTGGGCAAAGCCTGATTTTCCCATCGGAATTAAATGATGGGTCTAACGCGGATGGGTTAAAAATGTTTTGCTAGAGTGTATTGCTATCGCGTTACTTCATGTATAAATGTATAAAATCTCCAGATCTTCACTGTTAAAAAGTAATTTATTTAGAATATTTTTGGTTGCTTTTTTAGAGAACATTTCATACAAAACTGGACAGGTTTAGAAAGCTACTTAAAACATAACACAACCAACCAATCAGAGCACAGTACGATTAAATAAAACTGTATAGGGAAATATAAATTCATCATTCACCTCTTCATTCAAAACTTTGTGTTCACAGTGGATGGGGGTTGATTGCTGAACAATACAAAGTCATAACCATATATCCATGAAACAAGCATTACAGCCCTTTACTGCAAACAATATACACTTTAGCATATTTTCCTTTTATGCACCAAATGAGAATACTGTATAAAATCACACTGAGGAGATCTAAGGCAGAAGTAATTCATTATTGATTCAGGTTGGACATATTATTAGGTACACCTGGCCCAATGATTGTAAATGCAAACATCAGCAAAGCATAAAAAATGTTGCTTTGCATGGAAGTTACAGATCAGATCTGTGGCGATGCGAGCCTGCTCACAATAAGAATGCATGTTTTTCAAGGTGTTTTGAGCAATAAAACCAGCTTTTGAATAAATGCAGCAATAACAAGTTTAATGCCATGCTGTGGAACATTCCAAGCAAAGCATTAATCACCATGGAAACAAGCAAAATCCACCAAAAGAAAAGTTACATATTGCATCTTAACTAGGTGTAAATCCATGGCTGAACAGTGCATAAACATAATCAGACTAAACCAGGTCTATATGCGAAAAAAGGGCTACCAAAATAATTAACTGCCACATAAATTTGATATTAGTAAACAGAAGATTAGAAGAGGTGTAACTAATAATATGCTCAATTAATATATGTTTTTTTTTACAAACTGGTAGCATAAGGCTGACTGGTGTCCATCATTTGTGCTTCAACAGATCAACAGTAAAAGGCCGTTCAGGTTTGTATTTTTTCCAAAAAGTCCAAACAGAGTGAAGAAGTTGGAGGGAATGACTGATCCACACATATTAACATCTTTAAATAATGTAAACATATACATCATACTGAGGTCTCACAAATCCTCTTCAAATCCATTTACAGACAGTAAAAAAAGCAAAGGGGGCAGATACTACTGGAGCATGGCCCGGATGTTTTTGGGAGTGGACTCATCGTTCAGGTGCTTCGTGGTGAACCTGAGGAAAAAAAGTGAATGCTATTTCAAAACGTATTTGCAGCAAGATATAAAGAGAAAGAAAATCAACTTTATTATCAACATCAACGTTTTAGTTTGCGTTGAAGCCATACTGATTTGGTCACAGCACATAAAGTAGAAATTATTAGTTCAGCATAAGAAAAATTAGATTGACTGGGTACTTTTGCTCCTGATTACAATTTAACAACTCAGTTCAGACTTATTCACTTCTATACTTTTTGCTGAATGGCCAATGAGGCAAGCCAAATTACCAACCAATGAGCTGCATTTATGAGACAATATAAAGAACCTACTGTTTAAAGTTCAGATGGACGGCAGATAAATCTATGGTAAAATGTGCAGGTAAAGAATATGCTTGATTCGGATAGTACAACTACTAGTAATATTCAACTGCTGGGATATGATGCAGTTGATTTTATTTTGTATGTAAAAGCAGAATACGATTACAGAAATAGGGGTGAAATTGCTCTCAATAGATGGGGATTTTGATTGACAGTGACAACCAAAGTACAGATAATGAACATACTTGAGGGCATTGAGAAGACCTTCTACGTTGTCTATGGGCTGCTCCTTCAGGACCTTTATACAGCCCTTCATCTGCACAGAGGAAGCCATTACAATAAAATCAATCAAAACAGAGCAAATAAAGTTTGAAACATGTCCTGGTCTTACGTCGATCTTTGAGAGCTTGTTGAACGCTCCATTGGGGTGGACATGATCATAAAGAATTATGACCCCCACCATGACCCTCATACAGAACAGGAGCGTGTCCTCACTGCTGAACCGGGACGAGTATTCACTGCAATCAGACAATGAAATATAAATATGTAAACAATGACAAACCAATCTGCTGCTACATGGGAATTACAATTTGCTTGAGGATTACATTTTTATTTCAATGACATGTTTTAGATATTTAAGGCAGAAAATGACAGAATTAAAAATTAAAGTGTGAAATATGTGAGTACTCACGGTGTCTCCAACATGACCTTACAGACACTGGCCATCGTGCTGAGGCAGTCTGTTGTGTTCTCCAGAGGGAGCGTCTTGTTCTACAAAACAAAAATATTCACTCAATATATCTGAACTGAATCTTGAAAACATCTCAAAATGTAGAGGCGAAAAAAAAAAATCACAATTAAAATTATATCGACAAACCAAACCAGCTAGTTCAGATATCTAATTTTAATTTAAACACACAACATCTGTCATCTTTTCAGACCACTGCAGGTTCAACAAATATTTAAATACTTTTTATTATGCATTTTATTAATTGTAAATGTTTTATATATAAAAAAAAGTTTAAATTTGCTCTATTATTGTCTCCTTTTAACTTTAAATATGAGGTGGAATTTTCAACAGTTTGAGTTATGAGCCATTGATTTTCTTTGTTCACACCATCAAACAACAACATCAGGTAAATGGTACTCAGTGAATGTATTTTTTTCAAAGAGAAAGTATAATGACCCTGCTCTATACTCACTTCTGTGACAAAGTTGGTGGTGGCGTTGCTGAGTGTTTTGAGCATGGGTGTGGCCTCGGCGTAGAACAGAGACATCCGATTGGCCATCTCATTGTTCACTTCACTTTCAATGTCCAGCTGTCAACAGAAGAAATGTTATGGACCATAGGATAACACAATGCAATTTTCACATTTGTACAGTTAAATTTATAAAATCCAAGACTAAAAATCACAAAAAGCATGTAAAATAAAATATGGTGTCAAATGCGCTTACGTTCATGTTATTTATCCTGTTTCGACTGATGGTTCTTCTGTAGTAACTGAAGTCGTTCTGGATGGCAGGAATTCTCATCTGGAAAACAGCTGAATTTTTAAACCGAGTACACAGAGTAGATTTTACAAATACATTTTTGTAAGAAATTCTAAAAGGTTTGTTCAAATCTTACTGTGTACACTTCAATAAATACATGTTTACACACAGTTTATTTCCTGTTGTGCTGTGCTAGTCCAGTAGGAGGCAGCAAAATACAAGCTTAAAGTAAGTGCTTCCAGAGGAGTCAAGCTGTTACAAGTGAGTGCTAACATTTACTAATGTACAAAAATAAGGAGCCAATTAATACATGTTGAGACTTGACCCTATAAGCCACAATTAAGAGACTTATTAGCATTAATCCTTTAATTAACCAGGCATAGTGTTTGAGAACCAAATAGGCCTAAGAACAAATTTTGAAGTGTGATATATTGCTGAAGAAATTATACCACAAAAACTATTATAAATCTACAATATTTATTTAATTAATTCAACATTTTACAGCTTAAATCTTATAATATAGCCAAAAATAACAAAAATGTACATACGATAAATACTGACCCCAAAAAATACTCTTGCAGCGTTCATATAGAAAGATAAGCTGATATAGTAATTATCGTGACAGGCCTATTTACAAAACAATCTAATTTTTAGAGGTGGCGCAGAGTGTGCAGTTTACCTTGAGTTCATCGAATCTGAGTGTGAAGTGGAGGATCTCTGCAAACTGTTTGGCCAGAGCCTGCTCCTTCTCCAGGTGTTGTGTGGGCGTGTATGGCGGACAGGTGAGGCAGGTCAGCAGGCTGTACAGCGCTTTCTCTGAACACGGAAAAGAAATACAAAATAAGTAAAAGGATGGTTCACGGTCTAGTTTATATTTCATGTAGATCGGTTCAGTATCTGTTAACAGTGGTGTGGTCTTACCTAGTCGTACAGAGAAGCAGTAGAATGTCTTGAGTTTGATGACGAGTGGACACACAGAGTTCCAGGCCCGTTCCTGGTGCATGAGGTCATTGGGGTTTTGAATGGCCTGGACACAACACACAGATTAGACTCTTACTGAACAACATGGACACCTATTTCATAAGGTAATTGTGATGTATATGGGGGATGAAAATTGCAATATTTGTGAAAATTGTCTGTGCACTGCAACTGAATTTCCTCTTAGTTGTGAGGGGAGGCAGACAGACATTGCTACAACTAAAGCTATTTCTTAACAATGAAAGAGATAAGACACAAAGAGTGGAAGCAGAAATTATCATTTTAACTTAAATAGCTTAAATGTACTATCAAAGCCACTCTTAAGCAGCCTAAGATACAATCGTCAATTATGAAAAGGAAAAACTGCGATAGCAATACATCATACATTTTATACCATATCGCCATGCTTCAATTATAATTTCTATCATAACTTTGTTTTCCTTACATCTCTGATCTCCTGTCCCGCTCCTTTATACGACTGCAGCCCTGACAGGATGCTCTCAGACTCCTGCAGCACTGAGTCTACCTGGTCCCACACCTCACGCTCTGCATCTGTCGGCTGGGCATCTGACACAAACAGAAACATATTAGCAGTCATGACTATAAATATCTTTAACCAGTTTCAATTCAATTATGCATTTTTAAAATAGGGGAAAAAATCTAACCAACAATACATGAAATTTGGTGCATGATCAGTTCTCTTAACTTGCCTCCTTAAACCTCATCAGTTCCTCCATGTCTACAGATTACAGTGTTTCCCACTGACATCAATTGGGACAACATACTACTAGTAGCTTTTGTTCCTTGTTATCGTAAAAGTGATTATAGAAAAACGGCAAATGTATAATTGTGTTAAAGGTGCACTGCGCAACTTTTCTGGTGGAGGGTCCGCTACCTGCTTGGCTCCATGGCGATGTTATTGAATTGCCTGGAATGTTCCATGGTATGACATTAAACCTATTCATCTTGCATTTATTCATTACAGGTGTTTCTATTGCTCAAAAATACAATCATTCCTTCTGTGAACAGGTGCAACTCTCCACAGATCTGAATTGTAATGTAGCGTAGTGCTGTAACCTGCTTGTCTCCCTCGTGATAGGTAGGTTTAATCTATACTGTGGAACATTCAAAACAAAGCAAAAATGTCCATGCAGACCTCAGGTGGCAGACTCTCCACTAGAAATGTTACACAGTGCACCTTTAAATTGTACAATAAATTAATTAATACAGAGGAAAAATGGGTGTCTCAATGGCTTTAGCAGACATCTGCAGGAAGCATTGAGGATGGTATTGTAGACCTAAAGCAGAGGCGTTTAAGAGGCAAGTATTGAGAATTGCTGCACCATTGTAAGGAGAACAGCTGAAATGCCCTTTTGGAAGTGGGCTGTGTTTTTCTACTGACAGAACGAAATGAGATTCAACACATGGTTTCTAATTTCAGAATGAACAACTGTACAAGCACAATTTTTAACATTTTTGTATTCTCTATAACAATATTCAACATTTTCAAACATTTTAGGGAACATATACACACAAACACACACACATGCAGCTCAGTTTACAAAGGTCATGCAAGAGGCTAAGGTCAAGGGTCAACTCCATTTTTTATGAATTTGGCATCGCCCAAATCAAGTTGCAAAAATCAATCACAAACTATAATAGCAACATTCACAGCAGCCAATAGCCATTAAAGAGAAGAAGGAGCACTATTGAACTGCAGAATGGGCTGAACCCTTGACCAGTGCCAAACAGAGGAATGGAGGAAAAACAGGCTGCGTTCAGGAGCTAGAAATTGATGATTGAGGACAGCTATGGGGCAATTATTTATGTTTAGGTGAGGCAGAGGCATAATTTTTACAAAAATATTTAAATAATTCAGTAGATAATTTTTGCAAGGAGTTAGACGAGTGCAGAATAAAAACACACAGCTAAAAAGAACGGTCTTGAGCCTGGATTTAGTGAATTGACTTTATGGTCCTGTTCTCTTTTAATGTTAATTTTATGATGATTATTTATGTTCTGATTTGTTTGTATTGTGACTTTAATGTTTTTCTTATTCTGTAAAGGACTCTAAATTGCTGTGTGTACAAATTGTGCTATATAAATAAACTGCCTTGCCTTCAATGCTCTGTTCACTCTCCAGTGCTTCTGTAATTGAATATTGTCAGTAGGGCTGTGAGGATTATAGGGCACATGCTTTTACTGGATTGGCTGTAGACCTATAGATTTAAATGACCAATGCTGATCAATGAGAATTAGAAATGATTTGATTAACTGCACAGCCCTACTATCACATTTTTTTCTGGAAGCTATTATGATCAGATTTGCCATTGATTTCTTAACAAAGTTCTGCTGACAGTACCTTTTTAATTACTAATAATCTTGCATCCCAAATCTCAAATTTGTAGTAATTTCACAGATATTGATCTGAAAACACAGATCAAGAGATGTTTCCTTTTTGTGTCCCTTTATTATGACATCACATGAATGCAGCCTGTAGTAGATTCAGAAGCAGAAAGCAGTGCTCACGTTCAAAATCAAGGAAAAAGTTTGGCCCCTGATCGAGCTCGGTGCAAGTGAGCACTTTTAACAGGTTCCCCATTTGGACTCTGGAAAAGAAGAAAAAAAGAAGGAAGAGAAAGGAGGAAAAGAAAGATAGAAAGAAAAGGAGAGGAAGGCGGTTTAAAAAGTGTACACACAGTAAGAATAGAAACAGGCTTAAAGAAGTGCGCAAAGTGTCATTCAAAGCACCATAGACCGGCTGAGAGAAGAAAGAGTAACAAACGACGGCCATCTTGGATCTGTACTCTGCTAGACTTACTTTCGAAGTCCAGGAAAAAGTGTGGATAGTTCTCTATTTCCCTTGTTAGGACTTTTAGCAGGTTACCCATTCCAGCAAACCTGATGGTCAGAATACACTGGTCACACACAATACACAAATGCATACAAATGAATAGGCTTAGGTTTATAACAGCAATCTCTACACAGCCATGTCTAAACCAACCAATATCTAATGTAAACTCACTATGCGTAATATAAAATGATAAGACCCTCATTGTGGAGAATCTGCAGACTGCTACCTGTCTATACATGGCTGCTAATCATTACATTATATTGGTAACGACATTTTTTTTTTAAATTATACACAGATACAAATCAAAAATCTATAATTGTTTTAAGACTGTAGTTTAATGTTGAAATTATAAACTGTCTATTAAAATAAATTATTTTTTAAATTTACCACCGACTTAACGAATTTAGCATTTAGTATCAAGCCTCTTCCAAAGCTTGAAGTAACAGCTCTTGAACATGATTAAAAATCTTTGGCTTATGGCTATAACTCTTCAAAGACCGCATGAACAATATGGCCTCCTCCTTTCTAACTCTCTCTTTCGCGCTTACTCTCAGTTGTAACTTTCTTGCCTTGAGTCCAGTTGGAGCCACACAAAGCGTTTCTGTCCTCTGTGTGCACATGATCCTCACACATTATGCACTGCCTCCAGTCACACACCACAGCCCATTTCCAACACACACTCTTCACTTTCAGCTAATATCTCTGCTTCACAACAGCTTGTTGCAGTGTCCATGTGTGTAGGAGTAAATACAGTAATGGCATTCTACTGTGATCTTCCAGTGGTGTTGGACATACGTTTAACCACAAGGAGGAGCTGATGAACTTGTAGATTTGAAGAGGTAGGTTATGTGTCAAATCAAACCAAGCATCTTCATGTATTTGGCATAAAGGTGAGATGAACCATGTAATTTAAATATACACTTTTATACCAATATCTAAACTAATTTAAAGGTCCTATATTCCACAAAATGTATGTGAGCTTTAAAGCCTTGTTAGAATGTTGTTTCCTCCTCAAAACCATACCTGGAGTTGTGTTTTGTTTCATTCACACATATTTGGAGATGGAGACGGACTAAGAATAAAAGATTACTCAAAGCTCAAAATGCTCTGTTCCACCTTGTGATGTCATGTAGTAGTAGTTTTCAAGTTAACAGATACCTTTTTACCTTTTGTTCAGTAGAGATAATCAATTTCAGGGCTGAAATTATCAAGATGGTTCTAGTGAAGGTGTATGGAGTTTAAGAACACAGTGGAGCATTTTCTGGATTGTCACATGACATCATAAGGTGGAACAGAGTGTGTTCGGTTTGAGAGAAGAATTCAGCCAAATATGCAGAGTTTGTGTGTTAACCCGGCCGCGACCCAGCCCCGGATAAAGCGGAAGAAAATGGATGGATGGTGTGTTAAACATGTGTGATTGAAACAAAACACAACTCCAGATATGTTTTTGATGAGGAAACAACATTATAACAGATTGGAAAATAGCGTAATGTGAGCTCAAACGTGCCAAGGTTAAACAGCTATGGATGATCAACATGGGGATTTTCATGCATGTATTTATTTATTTACAAAGAGACATCGATATCAAGAATGTAAATGTGGCTGAGTTATCTGATTGTAGCTAATTTATCGGTAAATACAATTAAAAATCACAAAAATATATAATTGTTTTCATATCCACTACTGCTTCTCTATAACCAGTTACAAGTTTACTTCAGTTAACTGTCAAAAACAATATTATATCGGCTAAATTATAGAGAAGAGTAAGCACATTGTATGCAGAATGAGTTCCTCTGGTATCTGTGGTTATTATGAAAAACATGGTTGTTATGACGACACACACAGCTTATTTAAAGTGTGTACTCAGTCATATAAGGACACACACTGCCACATTGTTGCTTACTTTAAATGTTCTATGTACATCAGACTGCTACATAAACAGTAATTTGGAAGAGGGCTGGGTTATAAATATATATAACAGAATTGTGATCTGATCCCTGTATGTTATTTTGGTGAAATTGTCATAATGTGATTCACTTTCCCCAACTATTTTTAAAGTGACAGGTCAATGTGACCAATGGCAGTGACGTGGGAACTCTTAGAAGAAGCAGAAAGCTTTAAATAACCTCTTAAAAGTTTACATGAATTGTAATAAAATATTTTGGCATATTGTCCAGTCCACCCCTATTTCTAATTTTACATCATCTTTCATATCTTTCTGTATTATTATACTTTTTATACTTTTTTTCTAACATGAGATACTCACATCACAGACTTTGGCCTGTTTAAATCCAAGCTCAAAACTTCTATCCAGACTGACTTTCAACACTCAGCATTGCAGTGACACTTGGCATAATTTGTTTTATTTCATTGTTTTTTGAATGTTTTTATATTGTGTTACTGGAAAGCACTTTGGTCACCTTGGATGTTGTAAAGGGCTCTACAAATAAAGATCAGTTGATTGAAACATAATTCATACTTTGGTTTCTATTGTGGCACTGCATCCTATCAAAACTTTAACATCCAACAAGGCATTAATTTCCTGAAAATTCCCATAGCAGTTATCTAAAAAGAATCTGAATTGTAGCCACCCACTGACTCAACATAAGCTCTGGTCTGGCCTCTTTCATTCTGATGTAATCCTGTTCATCTTGTGAGCTCAGAATAGAGTCACAAACAAAAGTGACACTGCCACATGTTATTTTAGTGCTGGCTCCGCTCAAATCTCCCTGGCACATGCCCATTCACCATCAAATGTCAAATACCAGAGTACAAGCAAAATGTACACACTTTCTCTTTCACTACAGCGCCACTCACATGATTGGACTAAAGATTTTTATCTTTATTTAAAATCAAGGTTTGAGTCTACGTAGGAAAAAATTTAAATAATATATTGACCACAGGCTGTATAAAGAAGTGGACTAAATAAGTGGAGCAGTAGTAGTTGAATTTTTGAATTTTTTTTGCCAAATGTGAGTTGCACAAAGTTCATGTAAACCTCACCTGTTGCTGCACTCTAATCATCTGCTTATCTAAATCATTAAACAAGAAAACACACATTAAGAGTTGTATCACGTAGCCAGGAGTGATCCATTCATTTGTAATCGTTTATCCTGATATTTGCTTAACAATCATCTCCCGCTGCTGCTACACACGGCAGCTCTTTGTTGTCTTTGCCAGAACAAGCAGAGAGTGAGAGGGAGAGTTTCCTGCTCTGACACGCGTGTGGACTGATCCCGTGTAATGATCCAAACACAAAGATCCTCGCTGTGTCAGAGGCTCACTACGACATGACCTGACATGCTGCACGTACCTTCTGTGGAGGAGCAACTGGAGCTGCTGTCTAGATCATTCGCTTGGTCTTGGTCTCTGCAAGAAAAACAAGGCAGTGGTTAGTAAGTGAATATTAAGGTTTTAACCACCTCTAAAAATTAAAGGTGCTATTGCTTTGTCTGGAATGTTTAACAGTATGGTATTAAGCCTTTCTATCCTCATGGAGACCAAAGCAGACCAAGTTACTGGTCAGATCTGTGGAGAGGCAACCCCACTCAGAATGCCTGTTTTTTCAGACATTTTGGAGCTATAAAACAACCTGGAATTTAAAAAAATGTAAGGTAAAGCCGTTTAATGTTATACTGTGGAACATTCCAGGCAGAGCAATGACATATCCATATAAAACAAGCAGGGGATGGACCCCCAACCAAAAAGAGTACCTTTAAGTATAGTCAAATAATGCACTTTTTCAGTCAAAACCAGCTGTGACAATAACCAATATTTAGTGATACTAATATAAAAGAATTTAAAGTTTATAGCAAGGTGTACAAATTGATTTCAAGTTGTAGTACAGTTCACAAATTAACTTTTCCTTTTTTTTATAAAATAATTACAGATGTATTTCCCTGGGATATAAATAATTTGTAGCAAGATTGTGTAAACATACAACCACCTCTTAAGCTAAATTAATTTGCTCGTCCATTTGTTTAAATAGACACATCTGATGCACTGAGCACAAACTGGGAATGACAAAGTGACATACAGAAACTGGGGCACCATAGAAAAAATATCAGTGCTAAATACTGTGTACTAAATTGTCAATATTGGATCAAAATTTTAGCACCAATGTACAGACCCTCCCTACTAAATAAATATGCCTTTAAAAACTTCAAACCCAGGTCAACTGCTGAGCCAGCTTGATTTTAGTCTTTATAACTAACTGAAATCTGGATTAAACCAGGACTATGCACTCTATGTACAATCATTTAGCTCAAGATGGGAGGTGGAAAATATTGCAAAAGACAAAAAAAGACTGAATTAAAACATGAACTGAAATGTAAGATACAGTATATATTGAAAGTGAAAAATTACACACGTGTTTTAGTTATATAATTGGAAGGAATGAAAAGAAAAGAAAAAAGCTGCCAGTTTGAGCAGATAAAGAGGTGAGAAGTGAGATTGTCAGTCCTGATCAACACCATCTACGTTTGGCACTGTCTGACCAATTGAGGAGAAAGATGGGCTGAGCGTATGTCAAACACAGTCTAATGTTCCACACACAGCAGGTCTAGTGTCCCAGTGGGGCCACCATCCAACACTCAAAGTCCCCCCTTCCTCCCTGAAATACAGCCGCAGGGAATGAAGAGGGACAGACGGAACAACCGTCACAGATGGACACTTTGTACAACTGTATGGTCCCCAAGGCTAATGTGTCCATTAAATATACCGATGCCAGTATCAATAATAAGTACTTCTATCACTGAGCCTCTGTAGTATTTAGATTGAAGTGGTTCACAATTTCAGTGTCTCACAGCAAAAAAGTCCCAGGTTAGTTTACCAGACATGGGGTCTCTGTGTGTGAACGCTCCCTGTGTTTAAGTGCGCTTCGTCCAAGTGTGATTGCCCACTGCTGATGATATGTACTTAAAGCCACAGTAGGTAACTTTTTAGCCAAACAAATAGACTCAAACGAAATGTTGTTCCTAAGCCTATAATATGGAGAATGGAGAATGTTCCAAAGTACGGTTTTAACTTTCTATTTCCATGGAAAGTTACATATTGTACCTTTAAGTTAACGTTAATATTCGGGTATGAAATAGAGAATACAACTAAAAACTGACCATACAGAGCCTTTTCTAAATATAAGATTTTTTCAACACTTAACAGCTTTGTTGATGTGCTAGACAGACAGATGTCCCCAGTCTGTCAACTCAGCTTAATTATACCAGGAAACTGGCCGCTCAAATTCAGTCGTGTTTTACATACAACCTTGAACCAGCCAAATGTTTAAAAGGCATTGTACCTAATTTTTATGGTCTTAAAAATGTGAAGAAAGAAAAAAAAAAAAAAATCTAGTTCATTTTAAAAGGTTTGCAGTGGTCCAAAGTTATTCTTCACATACTTTATGCATTCTGAGAATCCTAATTATACTAAATTGTGTGTGTGTGTGTGTGTGTGTGTGTGTGTGTGTGTGTGTTTATACATACATACATACATACATACATACACACACATACACTAAATCCATACTTATTTTAATACAACACATTTACTGGCAAAAGACAAATTTTGCTCAAATACATGAGGAAAAATCCTGTACAGGCCCTTTAACAATCCAAAGCAACAACACGTTTGTACATATGTATGTACACGCATACGTATGTGTGTGTGTGTGTGTAATTATATATATGTGTATGTATATATGTATGTACACGCATACATGTATGTACATATTTATGTACACGCATGTGTGCGTGTGTAATTATTGTATAATTGTAAGTATTGTTAGTAATTGTATGTATGTGCAATGCATATGACAAGTAAACAAAAAGTGTCAACCACGTGTTAAGGTAAAACAATTGGGGTAGCACATGATACGTTTTTTTTTAAACATCAACCTACTCCTTTTGAGCACCAGAAATGTCCCCAAACATGTACATATCCTTGTATGTAATGTACCTTGCTCAGACAAATAAAATGAATGAAAGCAATGTTTAATATAAATTCCAGACATACAGTAAGCACAGATAAGTGTAATAAATGTGTCCCTCTCACAGCAGGTGGTGGAGCCAGGCAGAGACAGGGATGGCTGCACACAGCTCCAAAACAAACATGTTTTTTCAGGAAACATTGATTTGAGGTGGAATTTTCCAATGACCCTTTCAGAATAATGGACTTATAAAAATATGGGCCCGTGGTGAGTCATTAAAAAGATGATGGTGGCACGGTGTTCATGCTTATCTAAGCAACATATTTTCAGCACAAATGAAGTGAACAGAAGACTCAACATATTAACACTCAGCAGTATTGTGGTTAAACTAATACACTAGACTAGAGAACAGTAAATAAAGAAACAAGAAAAAACATTTACAACAAGACAGGTCCAGAATGATATCTCTCTGTACTTTTTATACAGATTGATATCAGTCTGGTCCCACTCCCTCTATTGCATCAATCTGGTCAAACGTAATCATGCAATCAGATGTTTTTTTCTTTGACGCATGTGAAACGAAGGAGCTCATTGGCCATATATCATTTACAAACAACAAAAAAAATCTCACGTCAGATTTTTTTATTCATTTTTTCTGATACAGACAGACCATGCAGGTCCCTGATTGGCTAATGCACCTGTCAATCACACCCATCTGAAAATGTAGGTATGTATTCTGGATCCCAGGCAAACAGTTTGCCAGAATATCGTCAAATCGGCATATGGACAAATCATGACAAATGACAATCCAAAAAAATGGAAGAGATTTGTTGTAATTTTTTCAAAGCCTTAAAGAAAACTTCAAGAGCTTTTATCTCTGGCTCCAACTAACCGCAGCACTGAAGCCTGTGATGCACTAACAGTCCAATTTGTTCCATAGAGCAATCAAGATACTGTTTTATGTACTACAGCACAGATTTGTAACTGTAAACAACTAAAATTTACATTGATAAACTTAGCCATCCCTCAAAACTAACACATAATTTTAAGTTTTAATAATAATTATGTATCTGAAAGTAAATATGTAAAGTCAAGTATGTGGTCAGGACAGTGCTGATCGTTGTACCAGGGAAAGCACATGGCAGAGGGGAATTCGAGAGGTGAAAAAGGGAAGATTCTGATCTCACTTTTGGTTTTAATTCAAAATGAAAACCTCAAGTACTAACTAACTTAATATCTGAATTTCCAAGAACCACCTGATCTGAGCCCAGACTTAGGCATTAATTAGGTCCAAACATGGTCTAAAATTAGACTAAACAATGGATAAGGTAGATAATGGTGATTAACCCAAAGGAGGACAAAAACATAATAACATAATCGATTCATCACTGAATAAAATAAATTCAAACTGCTGCGGGTCCCATGCCCACGTACCAGTTTGAAAAACACTGTTTTATGGTATTTCTGAGTCAACCCCTATTTGAGACTATATGTAATGAATTCTAGTTGCTTGCTGTAGATCCAACTTATTTGGTGAAATAGATTAATCGCGCCATCTCAGTAAATAAAACTATTGCCACAACATAAACCAAATAAGATAGACCTCTTCATATCCAACTGTGCTCTTCACATAGAAAAGGAATCCCCTCAAGATGACCTTTTCCAGTTACAAGAATGGACTCTAAACATTCCACGATGGTCGGCCATGTTGAAGTCTTCACATTGAAACTGAGGGGCCTCAAGAGAATGGACAAAAAGAAAATGACAGCAACTTAAAACCATAACCATGACCTGTAAAAAAAACACAACTTTGAAGTGTTTTTGATCATGCCATCATGTGTCCAAACCAGTGGTGTGGGTCCAGAGTTTAGACAGAAATACAAAGAGCTGTATTACCCACAGTTCCCTGGGATAAATGGAGCAGAACAGAGAACATTCTTATCTGGCTCTCATATCTGTGGTGTTTTCACAGAATAAGGGCCTCTTTTGCATCTGAGCTAAGTGAGCATGCTTTACTGCTCAGATAATCATTAAGCACTACGCTAATCTAAGTTAGTTTGTTTAGAGCGCTACAAATGTTCCTAGTGTAAATTCACACTAACTTAGACAAACTTTATTGATCCACAAGGGAGATTATTTGGACATAGTAGCTCACACATCACCATATAATATAATAACAAAGAGCAAAAATAAAAATGGTAATAAATTCAAAATAAGTAGCAAAAACTAGAAAAGCACTCAGAGAGCGCAGACCTCCGCCAAGCCCCATTTAACGCAATGCTAACGAAATTTTCAAAGTGATCCAGAATCCAGGATTTCTTCTGGATCATCACCAAAATTTAATCATCTGTTGGATTTACCATTAGGAACATTTCCTGAAAATTTCATCAAGATCCGTCCATAACTTTTTGAGTTATCTTGCTAACTAACAAACTAACAAACAAACAAACAGACAAACAGACAGACAGACTCAGGCGAAAACATAACCTCCTTGGCGGAGGTAATAACAAGAGACTGGTGTCACCCCAATCTGTGATACAGGAAACCAACTCTCAACCACCTGAAGTGAGGTACTAATTTTAAACACACTTTTACAACATAAACAGGAAATCTGAATGTTATTATTATGTTGTTATTATTATTGACATGTTTGTGCTTATGGGTATCACCTTCCTGTTATATGGTGCCTTTTTGAGGACAGCTGAGTTAACCATTCAAAATACATGAATTTTATTTTGAATTGTTATGGGAACAATGCTAATTTTTCATAATTCTGAAAGCAATATATAGGTACATACAAACAACTCTGGGCATCTCTGTTACTGAATAAGGAGTCAAAAATAGATAAAATGCAAGGCAACGCAAGTAGTGGAAAAAAACTGAATATTATCACCAAAAATGTGGCATCTCATTCATTTTGAACCACGATATATTCCTACAGAGAAATATCACAAAAAACAATAATACTAAAACTACTTTTTGCCACTGACACAATAAAAAATAAAGCAGGATATCCCAGTAAACTTTTTTTTTAAATACAGCATCATTAAAAAGCCTGAGCTACAACAAATAAATAGCAGAATGATTAAATAATTAGTCCCGGAAGTTCACTTTATCATCCATCTACAGCTCAAATCTTACATATCTTACGTATTACATAAGGAATAGCAGAAACCCACTCCCCATTACTGCAAAAAAAATATACACAAGATAAATATTGAACCCAAAAATATATTGTTCCAGCTCTCATATCTTGAACGATAATTTGATATAGTAATTATCGGGACAGGCCTACTTCCATAATTCCTCTAATAAGAAACAAATAGCACCAGGAGACGAACAGTGTAATCTGCTGAGGTCCACAGAGATCCAGGCTTGAACCTGTAAATCAGTTATTTACATGATTGAGCACCATCTCATCTCTCTGTGTAGAGACTGTGTGGAGACAGCACCATTCCAGCAGCTCCAGGTCACGCACAGCGGAGCAGGAGTTAACATGGGACTTTAAGAAACACACAGGGACACACATCTGGAGGGAGGAGACTGGGATGGTCAAGAGGATTAAACAAAGGAAATGTCACAGAGGAATAACTGAAGAAGAGAGAAAAAGCAGAAGCTTTTTATTTATGAACTTTTTGTTGCCATGGATCGATTTTTAGCACTTTTTAAGGATTCTCTTGGGATAAAAATAAACAAAAGACTGGGTCAGGTAGACTACAGGTGATGTTAAACTACTCCCACCACCCATCAGTCATCATGCTACCAAACTAGGAGAAGTGTTTTGCCCAAGGACACAACAACAGTATAAACTGATCTCTCCCATTGGTGGATAATGCAAGCAACAGTTAATTTTGTTCATTCAATTATAAGTAAATTATTTATTCCACAATAATCCAATACACTAAAACATGTCATAGTTGTCACGATGCTAAAATGTCCGAACTTGATTTCCATACTAAGTAATAGGCTGTGTTCATATTTCAAATGCTCTTTTTATAGCCAGCAGAAACAAAACACAAAATACAGTACTTTCTTTATGTTACCATGTGGTCTTATATTAGCTCTGATAGCACTCAAGATCATTATAAAACTGTCCAGGAACGATGGTGTTTTGATACTTGCTTAATTAAGTAGTTTCAATTCTAGTTTAAGTAATTTTCATAGTTTTGACAACCCTATGGCCAAGTGACATCTCAGTGGTCAGTTGATTTGATGTTGAAGTCAATGCACATGTTAAAAGTGAGAATGCGAGTGCGGATAGAGACCAGACAGTGCCTAAGGTTCACACTGGGGTTAAGCTTCAGAGGGGGTTCAATGGGCTGGAAGGATGGAGCGATGAAGAGAGATGAAGACATGTCTGAGCATCTTACTCTGCCTAGCAACAGCTGAATGCATTCATAACAGTCCAGTGAACACCCGGCACAGTCTCCAGAGGGGGGCTGGGGCAAACTGAACATTAAGATTCATCAGTTTAAATATTCCCTGAGAATATCTGATCTGACCTTATTTTTATTGCATGCCTGATTTACTTAAAGTTGCGCAAAGAAAAAAAAAAAAAAAAAAGAGGAAACTCAAACTACTTACAGTAATATGGGTGTTTTGTGGTATACATCATTACAATGTGGGTGTGTGCCAACTAAAACACAAATTTAAAGGTGCATTGTGTAATGAGGCCCCATTAAATGATTTTCTCCATGGAGATGTTATTGCTTTGTCTAGAATGTTTCACAGTATGGTATTAAACCTTTCTATTTTCATGGAGACCAAACCAGACCAAGTTACAGGTCAGATTTGTGGAGAGGCGACCCCGTTCAGAGTCAGTATGCCTGTTTTTCAAGGTATTTTTGAGCTATAAAACCACCTGTAATTGAATAAATATAAGGCAGAGCTGTTTAATGTCATACTGTGGAACATTCCAGGCAGAGCATATCATAACATATCCATAGAAACAAGCAGGTGATGGACTCCCAACCAAAGTTACATAGTGCTCCTTTAAGTGGTGAAAAACATACATTTTAGTAAATCTTCTGAAATACCTAAAATTCTGAAATCTTTAAAATTATGCATCTGAAATCTGAAACTGAAAAAAAAATCATACTTAAATTTCACTTGCACTGACACAGGAAATCCATTTTGAGTAGATCAAAAACAAACATGTGGGAACCAGAGTAGTCCCTTTTGTGTAGTACAACATTGTGAGAATAGTGACAATTGAACTTCCTGTCTGCAACTGACAAGACATTTTTGGAGGCACTCTCTCACCAAATACCAACTATCCAGATATAGTCGGCAAAAAACGGACAATGGAAAAATATGTGAATTCTGTATTTTCTATTCAGCTTGTTAATCTAATGCTGATTTAGGCAACTCTAGTTTGATTCCAACATTGAGGAATTTAAATGAATGCACAAAGGAGCAATGCGTAACTTTTCTTAAACTTTGCCCAGAATGTTCCGCAGTATAGCATTAAAAGTAAACATACATTTCCCATTTATTTAATTACATTTCTTTTAATGCTCAAGAATATCTTTCTGTGTATGGACTGCTGAGTTGTCACAGATCTCACGTGTAACTTGGCCAGATGAAGTCACCGAAGTGTCTCCATAGATGATATTTAAGCTTAATGCCATACATTGGAATATTCTGAGTAAATATAACATGGAGACAAGCAGGCTGCATATCCTCTACCAGAAAGGTTACGCAGTGCCCCTTAAACATGACATTAAAACAATAGGAACGGCAAAGAGTAGCAATAGAATAACAACTAATTTATCTGGTTTATCTGTTTATTACTGAAGTTATATACAATATTATTTAACATTTAGAGGCCACAGATGGAGAAAATTCAAGCCTTGACATTACAGGAAATGCTGACACACACAAAGCTTGGCAAACCTGATCCACCATTTGTGGAATCTACTTCCTGTTCATCTTTTTCTAAATGTAGCAAGTAGTCTCTGGGGTTATATTTGATGTCTGATTTCAAAAACTCATCAGGACTCATTTTTTTAATCTTACAATAACTACAATAATGGTCTACTAGCCACAATGACATCTGTGTGATTCAAAACTTAGCTACTTGACACTGTTACATGGTAGAAGATACAGTATGAGACTTTAAGGGTACGATCAGAAGATGAAGTGATATCAATAATAAGGTATAGGACATAATACAGAGTCAATTCGCCAAACACAATCGTACACTGCAGGTCCATAAAGGTTTACTGTGTGACATTTCTAGTGGAGCGTCCGCCACCTGCTTGCCTCCATGGAAATGTTATTGCCTTGTCTAGAATGTTCCACAGTATAGATTTGACCTATCACATAGAGACAAGCGGGTTACAGCACTATTACATTACATTACAGTACAATTCAGATCTGTGGAATGTCGTCCGTATTCACAGAAAGAATTATTGTATTTTTGAGCTAAAGAAACACCTTTAATGAATAAATGCTAGTTGGATATGTTTAATGTCATACCATGGAACATTCTGGGCAAAGCAATAACATCTCCATGGAGGCAAGCAGTGTGCAGACTCTCAGAATGTCAGAAGAATTCAACCCAATTAGACTCAAAATATTTCATACTTAAAAATGTGTGCAGTAACTTGGAAGATGATCAAACAGAAAAGTATGTATTTGGGTTTCCTGCAAAAAATTCTGCCAAAGACCAAATTAAATAATCATTACAAACCCAGTGTGGCATGGTTAAACTCAGCAGGAGGAGAGGAACTTGCAGCCAATTGCTTTGACATTTTGGCAGAGCACCATTGCATGTTTTTGGCATTAAATCAGATGACAGAATTTGGTGCTGACAGTAAAGCTTAGCGCTGCAAGTTTAGTAATGTAGGGCTGTCACACTGGAAAACAAAAACTCCAATCTCAGCTAAGATAGCGTACGCCTCAGGGAACTACAAACGGCATCAATAACAAGTGAGTGTAATGAGTTTTGACATCTGTCATCTCAACCAGCAAATTTCAAAACTTCTCAGGGTTTTCTTTTATTATTATTATTATTATTATTATTATTATGCTTCTCTTGCAATGCTGACGTAAAAGCACTTAACATATTAATTATAGGATATAAGATAGAACCAGGGCGTCACTGGCATGTGGTTTGGTAGCGTTAATAAAAGACAACCTCCCAAAGAGTTTAGTCAATTATAGATAAAAGTTTGAAAGTTGCAGTGTTTCTCATTAATACAGGAGACTATGGTGGCCCCCCATAGACTAAAATTCTCCCCATGGTCTAAAGACAGCCTGGACTACAAAGACATAACAAAATTAGACTTTATTGCTCATTGTATTTTCATAAACTTGTAAGAGATTAAGCAGTCATTTTTGACCAGCGTAAAGATTAAATAAAGGCAGTAAGTGACATTTATACTCCACAAAAATTAAACGATTTAATTTTTCAAGTAAAAATGATTAGTGCTACTGCGATGATCTTAACAACCTATGGGAAAGCTGCCAGTACATCCAGAGCCAAGTAGCACAAGGAGTTGAAAAGACAATGCAGAATATATCACAGTCAAATTGGAATCACTATTTGAGTTGGTGTAATTATCCAATTGTAAAGACTGAAATTATTTAGATAAAAAGGTACAAAATGCCTTTCTAAGTACTAAACATTTCTAAGAAATCTAGTTGTACCTCTACAAACTTCAGATTTCAGATTCTTGGATTGGTTTATCAGTTCATACTTGAGTCCTTCATATTCCAGTCAAACGTCAGTGATACTGGAGTTGTTTACAGTGTGTGATCTGAATAAAATTGTGCAGCCCTACAAAATGCGTACAAAATATTTATATTATATGGACACTGTTTTTGAAATAAAGATGTTTCTGCTCCCATCCAGAAGCCAATTTAAATTTCACTGGTATGATTTGTTGAGTATGAGTTGCAATATATTATAGTAGATTATGAGCCTTTTTGTCAATACTACTAAATAGACCAAGAGAGGACATTTTAATTGTTTAAATTACTAAAACAACTGTATAACATAAACAGAACAAGCATGTAGTAGTTTAAAGCAATAGTGCAGCAAAAATGTTCTCCAAAAGTATATTTATTGTAGATTATGAGGTATGTGATATTTCTAGCTCAAAATTGCGGCATATAAAAGCAACATTAGCCTTGGCTTTTTGCATCCATATTTACCACAATGCTGTTTTGACTGGCCAGAAAAACAGGCCTTCAAAGTGGGTTAGGGGAGCTGCATGTCCCTGAGGCAGCCATCACTGGAGTGGATGTGACAGTGGGGCGTGGAGAGGGGGAGGAGGCAGGGAGGGTGCAGGGGAGAGGAAGGGGTGTTCTCGCTGAGTTTTGCCCTAATATGGGCAGGGGCCTGGGGGTGCGGGGGAGGACAGAATGGGAGGGTTGCTACTGTTGGCTGCACTCGGCTGTTCAGTCTAAACACTTCATACTACACAGACTCTGGAGAGGACCAAGTGCTCAGGGCAGAGGTGGAAATTATATGCATACAGCATATTTAAAATTCGCTGTATTAATGAACAAAAAGTTGTTTATCTTTGTGTAGCTTCTTAATTTGTGTTCATTAATAACTAGATCTGTTATGATAATTACTATAGCGACTTTACATTTTAGGGCACAATATTTATTATGCGTCTATGGCTAATTATTGGTTCATTCTCCCTTTTATTTGTTGCAGCTCTGGTTTTTACTGATACTGTCCATATACAATATTATCTTTTATTGCAATATTTCTCTGTAGCAATATATCGTGCTTCAAAATTTGTTATCGTGACAGGCCTATTAATAACACTTGTTTGAGTATCATTGAAAGTGCAGTTACAGAAGTGACAAAGATTGATCTTTAAAATTATAAATAAAAGCAAAATGTAAATTTGCTTTTTTATTTCACCATTTCCCAATTTTGCCTCTTTATGTGACCCTGAGTAAATTCTGGTGGTGTAGAAAATAAAAACAAGCAAACGAATACTGAAAGTCACATGAAGATGTCAGATCACATTGTTATTGTCAGTGTAGAATGCATCTATCACTATTCTCTCACCAGAATGTGTAGCCGTTTCTTTGAATTTTGGGCACCATAAAGAGAATGTTGACAGCCACACCTCCAAACCAAACTCACTTTCTGATATGCAAAGGCATGCCTTTCCCTGAAGCTTCCCTTGGCCATCTGCTCGTCCGGCCTACACACGCACACTCCTCACAGACTCAGCACTATCCCTCCTACTCCACATCTGGACTCCACTAACAAAACACTCAGAGGGATTCTGACAGCAGCAGCTACACATGCTACTATAGAAACAAACAACAAAACAGGGCTGGACATTATATTGCACAGTTTTCATAATTGCTATATCAGCAAGCATGGAATTTAATATCACAAGAAATCATGGATATTTAAGTAACTGTAAGGTCTCTCCTTTGATCTACCATTAGTTTTGTGTCACATACAGCTGGTCAATACTTGAGGGCTTCATAATATATAGCAATCGAAGGGAAACTGCAATTTTAGTAATTATTAATTTTTTGAAATGCAGCAGATTATTGTATTATTAGTTTATCAATTCATATTATCAGTCTTCTCTAAAATGTTAATGCTGCTAGGCTTGGCATTGAATCAGCAAATCGCAGTACGTTATAGAATAGATTTTTGTCTTCCAAATTGTGCAAACCTATTGGTGATCTAGATGATGGGAATGGAAAAAAAGATAATTTCACAGTTGTTTGGTCATGGGGTCAATAATGGTTCAATCACCACATTTTTTCCACACAATCATTGTACTGTACTGTAGTATATTTATTTATTTATTAAAAGAACAATGAATATTAAAACACAATGCAAGAAAAAAAAAAAAAATACTTGTAAATATGTAGGATTGTAGCCAAAGCTAATTTCCACCCTTAGTCCCCCTCATTAGATTAGATTAGAAATACTTTATTATCGTGAAGGAAATTCATTAATAGTAACATAATAGTAATACTTAAATTTAATACTGTGGCATCCCTATACAATGCTTCACTATAAATCTAATTATTGATGTTATTATTATTAATATGTATTGTTGTTGCTTGAAAAATCTATATGTAACTACTGTGAATGCTAATAAAGAGAGTGGGACTGGGGAAGCCTTAAGGAACAATAGAAGAGTCCATGTGGAGATGGAAAGTTAGGCAAGGCGGCTGGTATTCGTCTGTAGAGTTCATAACTGGTTGGAGAAGTGGGAGCGCGGGTGTCAGAATTCCTCCTCCGTGGCGCTCAATGCCACTTCTGTTCTGCTATGAGCTGCATGTCAAAGCACAGCACACACAGAGGTCGCCATGTCCGAAAGTGACTGAGCCCTGTGTCAAACCAACGCCACACAGGCCCCACATCAAGGAATATTCACTATACTGCTTTGAATGTATCGGGCTACAGTTAATTAAAAGTACACTGAGAATCTATCATACAGTTAGGTCTGTCACGATAACATATTTTGATGTTTGATATGTTTTTGTAATAAATATAGATGATAAACAATCATTACAATAAATAGCAGAATGAGACACTAGTACTTTATAATGAGCCTGTATTGAATTATAGATTGAATTAGATTGAATTATTGATTGAATTAGATTGAATTATTGATTATACATTTTACGCTTTACGCCTTAAAACTTAAATAAAAAAAAATAACCAAAAATTCCAAAAACAAAACATTCCCAGTAGTGCAAAGAAAAGTACGCACGATAAATACTGACCCCAGTAAATACTGTTCTAGCTTTCATATATTGAACAATAAGTCGATCTAGTAATAATTATTGTGACAGGCCTACAGTGTTTATGATCTGATACTGGTTTGGGAGAATGTACAAGACTAAGGTTAAGATAATTAGAACTACAAGCCTTCACCTTCCTTTGTATTGATTTTATTGTATTTTTCTTAATTACACTTTTTTTAACACAAACTACTTTTAACAGACTTAAACAGACTTTAAAAATTACCATTACAAAACAAAAATGTCCTCCTCCAAAGTCTGAACTCTGCTCCAAAACACATGCTTTTAGTGTCAGAGGATTGGCTATGGTTTAAAAAAAACCCAAAGTGTTCTGCCACAGGAGCTACCATAAAAGTAAAGGAAAAACATTTAAACACATTGTCACACACCTGATGCCATCGTAGTGGTCGTGCAATCCACAGAAACAGGTGCATAAAGGCCTGAGAAAGCATCATAAGAATCTAACCATTTGTTGGGTGACCACACAGCAAGAAGTGCAGTGCCTCATTCTTGAATTAACATTCGTATCATAATAGAAACTGGTCAAAAATGTTCCTACAAGCCATGGTGAATCAGTGGATGCATAGGTCTGTCACGATATATTGCTGAAGTAGATGATAAACGATAATATTGCAACTCATTCATGCCACTGACACAATAACCCAAAACAGATTTAAACCACAAAAAATATTCTAAATCTACAATATTGTTAAAAAATCATGAACTGCAATAAATAAATAAGTGAAATAAACACTTAGGACTTAATTTGCATCTATAATGAGTCATAGAAGTTATTAATTCAACCTTTTATGGCTTAAATCTTAACATATAGCAAAAAAAAAAATCACAAATTTCCTAGTTGTGCAAAGAAAATGTACACAAGATAAATACTGACTCAGAAAAATAGTGTTCCAGCTTTCATAAATTGAACAATAAGTCAATATAGAAATTATTATGAGCAAGTAAGTAGTAATGAAACAAAACCAAACATTTCAAGAAAGCTAGGAAGTTGTCTAAACGTGTATTATTCATTGGTTTATGAAGTACTAACAAGTCCACTTTCATTCTATTTAATTTATGTAATATCAAAACTTACATCAATCAGTTACTGCTTCTGAACAAACTCTTTCTTATCTGACAATATAAGACCCAAATTCCATTCCCGGTTTTTCAGGATCTGTGGGAACCTGGCTCAATCAGCAAACTGACTCCACCATGATCCAGCTCAAAGCAACATCAGCTGAAACTAACACATGCGCCACTGCCTTTGATTGCCAGAAGAATTCTAACATCAACAAATTGTGATTACGTGCACATACCTCCAGAATATAATGGACTACATGCCCATCTGAGGGATCCGAGTGCTTGTTTTAACTGGACCAAATGAGTGGATTCTTGACAGCGCTGAGGGGTGGTCTGTGACTGTACCAAAGCTACAAGTGGGGCATAGGCAAAAGTTCATTATGAAAACAAACCTATTTTAGTGCAGTGGACTGTAGCTTCAGCTCAAGGTTTCATAGTGGACTCAGAAGATACCTGATCCCTCCAGTCTGTCAGCGCCTGGGTCTGTTTTCTTGACCTAAGATGTGACGAGTGCTCTTGGTCGGTCACTCAGTCAAAAATATGTGTGGCTGAGACTTCCTTAGACATGCGGCATTTGAAAAACATAATAATGGTTACAACTGAGACATGACAAATGTCTACTACTGATAGGAATTTATAGTGTGCACACCTACAGACAATATCACAATATAACATTTTAAATATCAAAAATTACCAACAGCAAACTCCTTAAATACCTTTCACCTTGATCAGAGTCCTATTATTAAAGTATACATAAAAACCACAATGCTTGTCAGAAAAATCACATTTACATATTATCCCAAATCTTCAGCTCCACTGTGAAAACCCACAATCCACAGCATTTTTTTATTTATTTAGCAAGTAGCATTAGCACTTGTTTTGGACTTTGCTGACAGGATGTCAAAAGTGAAATGTCAACGGGAAAAGCACAGGCCCCTGAGGAACAGCATTAATTCACACAGAGTATATTTAAAAAGGGAGAAATAAGGAAAAGTGGTGAGTCATGAGTGCTTCCAGGTTAAGCACTTTAAATACTCAGGTTTAGGCATAAGCCACGCTAAGTAAAGAGATTTGTTCAGGTTGAATTGTTCTTTGTATAGGGGAGGGAACGATCAACAGCTAATCTAAGTGTAAACAAATAAAGTTCATTTCAAAATGTGGAACTGAAAAACATTTTTAAAAAGGCACTAATGGTATCTTAAATACACGTACTAAAAATACATATTCAGAATACTAATTTTGAGTACCTGTATTCCGGTACAATTACTTTTTCATTTGGTGGTATCAGAATACAGTTCCTTTTTTCTAATTAAAAAGGAATACATGGCGATAATTGACCATGCAATTTTGGCTTTGGACTGCACAGTATTTGTGAGAAAAAAGTCATTTCTCAGCTCTTGTAATGTGTGTGCATGTGATTTTTCCTTCTCTAATTAGACATAAGTTAATGCAAAACAAAAAAAACAACAACAAAAAAATCAAGTCGTTTGTAATTATATATCATGTTTTTACACAAATGCAACTCAGTGTCAAAGTATTCTAAGTATTCAGAATACAATACTCTGATTGAACCATGTATCAAAATACGTTAGGATATACATTTTCATTTGGGTATTCAATATTCTGTTACTAAATACATTTTCAAAGTATTCTTCCCATCACTGGCTATAATGAACACAGGCACGTGGGCATTTCTTCTCTGGGGCCACACTGACCATGATTCATTCAGTTGTGGCTATTTGTTAATAATGTGGGTATGCAACTGCTGTGGTTTTTCAGTTCAAAACAGATTTCATTTTACAGGTTTGAGTACCAAAGCGCATTAAAATATATTTGTAGGATTATTCTCAAATTGGCACCAACAAATTAAAAAAAATTGTGTTTAGAAAAAAATGATGTGTCCCAGGACACCTCCAATTGTCACCCTCATTTGAAATTTACATGATTAAATTAGATCCCTTAATCTAGAGCTTCACAAAAGAAAGGCTTTACAAATTAGATAAGCAAACACATCTAGTCATAATTAACTGTATTCCAAACAGTATAGCCTCTTTTAATACAATACTTAAGTCCATGGGAATATCTAAAAGAAAAATAACTTGTTTTGTTATTCATAAAGCCCTACTGTGGTACACTGTGGTTAGTCACCATTACTCCATATCCTCCAACAACACAGGGGGTGATACTGCTCTGGTAACTTTTATGTTGAGAAAATGTGCAGAAACCATTTTAATACAAGCCCCACAGCAGCAGGTATGTCTAGAGAAACATTGCATGGTTGGAGGCAACTTCTCACTGTGAGTGTCTAACCGCAGCAGTGTGAGAACATGAGTGTGAGATGCCATATCCTGTTTTTCAAATTTTCAAACTTTCGACAGCCCTGCAGCCCATTCATTCTCTGCCAGCTTACATATGTTTGGCCTGTCAAGTCCTTTGTGCTTTTCACCGTTTGCTTCTCCAGATCACAGACTTGGACAATTAACACAATTAACTGTAACCGTGGTAGATGAGGAAGTTTAACTTTGCTGTACACAGTTCGCAAAAATAGACATGTAGACAAATATGGTTAAACCAACATTGCAGCAACCTCCACATCACCCACATTCATCAAACTTACTATAAAAAGTGCCAGTGGATGCCATACAAAGTTACTTCAACAATACAATGTTTGAAACTGATTCAAAAGATGGTACCAACTCACTGCTCTAACTCCTAACTACTTTCGTTTATAAGTCTAAAAAAAGATAGGGTCAAAATTAGGTCAACTACTTGCAGGTGTTCTAAAAGTCAAAATTGTTACTTCTGCACATTTTCTGGTCATTGCTTTGCCTGGAATATTCCACAGTATATAATTAAACTGCATTTATTCAACTGCATGTGTTTTATTAAATACCCAATACTGCAAAAATATCAAAAAATGCATTTGTACTGTGACCAAGGTCGTCTCTACACAGATGTGACCTGTAACCTGGCCACTAGTTTGTTTCCATAGAGATAGATAGGTTTAATGACTTACAGTTTTTAAAACTCAAATGACCGCAAACATGCATTATGAATAAAATGGTGCAAACAACACTGAATCTAAAGCGCTGAGATCCAATAAGGGACAAGGTCAAAAGGGGAACTTCTTTGTACCAAGTATTTATTTACCAAACCCTTCCACAATGCCATCAGACCTAACTGCTTTTAGACAGCAGAAACAACATTGTCCAGGGAACCTTAGAGGCAGCTATAAATACATGTACTATTTGTCTTTGGCAAAGTGTATCTCTAGGTCAACTGCTTTAAACAGCTACAGGTGTCCCACAAGAGCCTGTTTTATTGTCAGATAAGATATAATATTAATAACACTACACAAGAAATGGTGACTACATTAGAGCTGTGTTTAAGTCAGACAATTAAGTACATATATTCATATCATAATTAATATGTTAACAAAACAGGTCTGTCAAAATCAGATCTCAATCTTCTTTCATCACTTTTCTTGATGATGCAGTACAGGAATATAAATTAATAGATCCTATATTTGACGTAGACTAGTTGTTGCAGAATTTTCAAATAGATTTCTGCTGAGGCCATGGTGGTTTTTAATAATTTCATTTAAGCATAATCATTTGTTAGACCAATTTAGTGTCTAACTTAGTTTTTGGTTAATGGTAGGCAAATTAGCCCATAGGGCGCCAAAACAATAATTTAATGGAAAACTCTTGTTACTTCAGACCACAAATCTTGTCTTGGAGGCTCCCAGCGTCTAATGTGGCAGAAAGGTATGTCAGCCCGTGCAGCAAACATGCAAACTATTTCAACTTGCTCCAAGACAGATCAGGTTCATCCACAACAGCCATTGTGCAGCATGTTTAAGTCACATAATTCAGCCCCACATTCCAGAAATGCTACAATTACAGCCTGGCAAACCGAAAAGCAAAACACACACAGGAGAGAACACACAGATACACATAGAATAACGCAAAGGGGTTGGAGGCGCAGCTGTTGCCGTATGTCGACTTCAACAAAAGAGTGCCATTACAGCGCGAGAACTGCACTAAAGCACATTCCATTTATAACACTGAGCTAGTCTTTTAAAATGAGCATATATTCATTATGACTCACAGTACTGATCTATTAAACACAGAACACAAGAGACACCTGTAATCAATCAAGGAAATCTTTTGAGCCATTTCTAAAATAATAAACAAGTCAAACATATGCACACAATCTTATCTAGATTTATTTATATAATATTATAATACTTTCTCAAGGTGTAAAAGCCTCACATGATAAACATGATAAATCATGTTTACAGTCCAACAGCAGTTCATACTATCTGATAGAATACTATTTGACTACCCCCATTGCAATATTATCCAAAGCACTGCTGAGAGTGGTTTCTCAAGTTGCAAAAGCCCTGTCATATTAACACATGCATTGAATGACTTATAACTGCCATACAAAACACATAGTAGCTCCTGTCTGCTCCTCCAAAATATTTGACAATTTTTAACATAAAAATATAAGCTTCAAAGTAGTCTAACATTTCCAAAACTTACTTACTTTTACTTATTTTATATAAATGCCTAGGGGGTTCCTATGGTCTAATTCAACACCGAAAAAAAAAAAACAAGCAATGAACTGGTATAAATTCATCATTACCTAACTATATTATCATTCAGATCATAACTGTCTACTAAATACTACATGGAGATAACATCACCAGATACACCATAGTCTCAAAAGAAATATAGGAGAATACTACTGCCATTACTAGCCCACATCATTACAAATAGCCCATGTTAAGATCAAATAATTTTGGCATTACCATTACTTTTCACATCACAACTTGAGGTTTGCTACTATGGGGCTTGATACAAAAATACACAGAGACGCAAAAGTGGGTTGCAGACCGGTTTCAAGATAAGAAACTAAAGCAGCTGCCGTTGTGTGTTTAAAACAAAAGGCCTATTCTAACACTGCGGAAATTCACGTATTCGGGCCATAAACTGTAGACTTTAGCTCCGAGGCACCTGCTTGCATTCGTACACTAGTTTGATGACAGATCCTGCAGGGCTAGCCTAAACAAACGCAGTGATTTTTAACCCCAACCAGTTGCTAATCGAAATAAAAACTGTAAATCATTACTTTTGTATGTTTTATATCAACGTGACATACGATCGAGGTAAGTTATGTGAACAAAATGTGGAATTTGATTACTTTGGCTAGTTTATGAGCTAATTTCAAGCTAGCCAACAACTCATCCTGCATGTAATAACCCAAAATGTTAAGCTAGCGGGAAAAAAACAACAATAATTTTCAATTTCTCTTTATAAACAACCTGTAAAAACAATAGCAATTTATGTTTTAGTCCTCAGGTGGTGAATAATTAGTCCACAAAGTTACGCGTCCTCCCCGGCATCTCCTTCCATGTGAACTGTACATTTGACAGTCACTGATTTCAGCGCATAGGCTACATACCAAGTTCCCTAAACCAACCTTAGCGGCCACAAAACTTGACAAAAGTTGACAACTCACCGGTACTGGTCTTCTAGGGACAGTCTTTCAGGAAACAAAAGCCGGATTCTCAGTGGAAGTAGTAGTTTGTGTCGACCTTGGCCGCTGAATGTGGCAGGCAGACAACAAGACCCTTCCCAAGTGCGAGCAGTAGTCCAAACGAAGGAGGAAAAAGTTGAGTGCATAAACCCCGCCCTCTCTCATTTCTAATTGGTCAATATTAGGGACAGTGTGAAAACAGCCAATCAAATCACGTATTGTTCTTGCTCCGACCAATCACCGTGTACCTAATGTGTTCCGATATAAATAGCCACTTTTCAGATTTTTCAAAAAATTAAAATAAATAAATAAATAAATAATTTAACATAAACAATACAGGGAAAATATATGCTATTAGCAATCCAAAATATATATTATATAGCAACATCATCATTTACAACTTTCACATTCTACTAGGCCTAACATAAACACATAAAACAACTTCTCCCTTTTAAGTAGGCCACAACAAGACACAAAAATACACAAAAATGCTTATTTTTTAGATAAATGGTATGATTCCAGAAGTTAGATAAGTATTGTTAGTCACCAGTTAGTAGTTAGGACTATTTCATTTTAAAAAGTAAATATAATGGTAGGGCCTCTGTATAACTAACACTTTTTTCTCCTGTGCTGAGTGGCTGTGCTTGTTGTTGCCAGCACAGGGAATGGTTGAAGTGCAGGGCATGTTTAAACAGCAGTGGGTCTATAACATAGGGGTCTGAATGTTTGTGCCTGAGGGCAGTAATGTAAAGGAAAACACGCACATCCCAAACCAGTGTGGTACAGTGCAGAGTAAACATGCCTCCATAGAAGTACATTATCCACACTAGAACCTGGGAGGTCTGCCGAGGTGTCCTGACTGCCCACACTTTCCACTGGAGAGGACATTAAAATTGAAACTTTAAACAGTGCCACACCTAGACAACCTCTGCTATTTGCAATGGTATAATTTTATGACAGGGTAGTGCCAGTTTTGTCTAGGCCAATGGGGAAGTGGTTCAATGGGTGTTAATAGTTATTTTGCAGTTTAGCTGGTGTAGTTGTGTGTTGATTTTTGTCATGCTTTAGGAGGTCCCTGTTTGTCCATGTTTTCACCTACACCTTACTGTCATATTACACAAACATATACTTACATATATACTCTTAAACTCACAATTTAGCCCTAGTTGGTAATTATTAGACCCCATTATGTCGTGTTTAATCCTGGTCTGAAAGTGGAAGTATAACTCCGAACATGCAACATTTGCATTACTTCTTCTAGGAAACCATTTCATTTTTCTGTTGCATTTTATTTGAAACCAGACATTTCCCTTTTTCTGAAATGGTTTCTGGAATATCCCAAAATATGACATTAAATAGCTTTTTCTTATATTTACTAAATTACAGGTGGTTTTGTACCTCAAACATATCTAGAAAAATAAACATTCTGACTGTGAGTCAGAATTGCCTTTCCATAGATTTGACCTAACTTGGTCTGGTTTGATCTCCATGAAGAAAGAAATGGAGAATTTAACAGACCGTGCACCAGAAAAGTTACACAATGCACCTTTAAGAAGCTGAAAACAAAAGTCTGATTGTTGTTGTTTTTTTTAATTATTATTATTATTATTACATTGAGCAGATTTCATAGAACTACTACATGGAACTGATGATGCACACCCCACAAAGTTGTCCAAAAGCGACACCTAATGGTCAACTATAGAATAAACAATGATTAATATTAGAAATGCAAAAAGATCCTTTATCACATTCAGTACACAATAATAAGTCACCATTATTTTTGAGAACTGTATACCACAATACTTGTTGTGCTATTTCCTTTACCTGTTACTTATTGTTAAATATGATTAAATCAAATTGATAAATTTACCCAATGGGAGTGAATGAAGTTTGGTCAATGACTAGTGGCCACATGGGGATTTTGTTTTAAGACCTGGCCCTTATTCCTTCAAAGTATAATCAAATGTACATGGTGTGTTTTAAATGCCGCCTCTAGAGGGCAGTATTTCTCCACTGTGAAGGGCCTGCTGCAGATGCCATATTTCTGGATTGAATTAAACCCAGCCTCTTCAGCCATGCAAAGTGACTCCATCCTTTTCACCACTCTCTGGACAACAACGTGATGTAGACCCCTTTAAAGTGAACGTTTTGTGTAAGCTTTATGTTGTGCGTTATAGTGTGACGCCTCCCCCCACTTTCTACACCTACTGTACCTATCCATCCAGACTGAATATGTTTCCTGGGTTGTATGATGGGATTATATTGTCTTTATAGCTGTGCATTACCTCCATCTCTGGATTATCCCTGGGCAATGCAGCCAATCAAGTGTAAAATTGCAACTGTCCAATAAATGTCAGTGTATAATACAAATGGACCTTCATGGAGTTCAATGGATATTCTCATAAACTGTAGCCCCACTGTTTATGCCAATGAGATGAGGCTGTATAATGCTGTTCTATTTTAGTGATTCCCAACCAGAGAGCCGAGGGACAAAAAACCTATAGAAATTCTCATGGTGGAAATGATTACAAATGTTTATGAAATGTACCAAAATGTGCAAATTCAATGCAGGTAGATTGTGAAAACTGTATTATAATTATTATAAAACATTATCAAACAACACATATTTTAATATGGAGTAGCTAAACTGTATACAATACAATAAACGAGATATGAATGCAAATAAACTTTATAAACATTTAATATTACAGTGGTGTTACCTTATCATGATCTTACTCAGAGATGTATTTTTATTGATTCAAGCTTGTTGGAGTAATCTTGCATTGTCCTGTATTTGAAGCTTGAGTGGATTTTGACATGCCTCTTATCTGCCCACTGCTCAGAAATTAGTTATTAGTTATTATTTGAAAACTGACTCAGAGGCACACATACAATGTTCAGTAAGAAAAAACAAACAAACAAACAAACAGACAAACAAAAACATGTAAACTGCATTATGAAGAGGCAGGAGCTTCTCAGTTCTGCAGTTTTGAATTAAATGGTCCCATTTCTATTAGTAAGCCATTTCAACATTGAATTTACAGTGAACAAAAGGCAAAATGGTGATCTACTGGCAGGTTAATATTAAGTTCCAGAAAAAAAAACGATACACTCACAATAACATTTCTTTCCCTTAAAACACCCAACACAATTACACAGTGCCACAGTTTGAATTATCATGCACGATTCTGTTATGGCTGATGTTATTGTTATGCTTTAACAATGCTCATTCTGGGTTAGCTTTAGCTGTATTCTGTGAAATAATGCCGGCCCACATGGGATAATGGCATGCAGGCTCTGAGCTGGAGGCTGAAGCCAACAGTGCAGTCTCTTTTGAACAACATGGTTCTGTTTATTCATGTCCTTATTCACCCAGATCCGCTTCATCTGTGGACAATGCCACAGTCTGCTGCTGCTGCTGCTGAGAAAATGCACTGACTCATATAAGTTCACATGAGTCTAACAATGCAATGAATGTCCTTTACTTTGTGTATAATGTTGTTTTTATAGTTTTATTATAGTTTTATTTAAATGAAACTCTTTTTATTATTTATTTTTCTATTGTATTGTTACTTGTACTTATACATTTATATAATTATACCTTCTTTGACACCAGTCTCTTGCTATTTATTTTTGCTACTTATTTAGAATTTATTATTACCATTTATATTTTTCCTCTTCATTATAATATGATGTGATGTGTGAGCTACTCTGTCCAAGTAATTTCCCTTTTGGATCAGTAAAATTTGTCTAAGTCTAAGTCTAACCCAACTGGATGCATTTATCACTTCTGCATTTCAATTTGTTGGCTTGTAAAGGTGCACTATGCAACTTTTCTAATGATGCTTGCTTCCATGGAGATGTTATTACTTGTTCCAATTCCTTAATATAATAATAAACTTACCTATTTTTTTTTTTTTTTTATATATATAAAACAATGCATTCTTACTGACATCACCACTCTACAGATCTGCTGCTTGTCTCTTTGAAGATAAGTTTAATGCCATACTTTGTAACATTTCAGGCTAAGCAATTATATCTTGAGTGAGTTACAAGGGCCTATAGCCACAGAGCTATTTAAAGGTAATTTTGGAACATTTACAGAATAGTTTATCAGTGCACATTGTCCCTGCTAAATAAATAAATAAACACAAATAAGAATAAACTTAAATTATGCTTTTTATGCTCTTACCCCCTGACACTGCTCTGGGATTTCTGCCTGAATGAACTGGCTCCAGACGGTTTGGGTCTAAACTCTTAAACTCAGAGGTTTGTTTTGTCCAGAGGGGTTGTGTGACCTACTTCTCCAGCACTTTCTGTTCCTCATTCACAAAAGCACATGAAGCTCCAATGAATCCAGACTCAATAACAGAGAGGACATGGACAGACATCACAGAGAATATTTCAGTGTGTAAAGTCAAGTGAAACTAGCCAACGGTAGACCAACTTTGAATAGAACTGCAATGTGCTCAAGTGTTACCAAAACAATAAGAAGTGTCTCTCCATTTCTCAAACATACCCAGAGGCTCCATGTAAAATATGATCCCAGGTTTCTGTGGATTGCTATTGCAATTCTTCATTTTGTAACAAGCCTTTTCTTCTGTTTTTGCTTGTCCTTTTCACTTGTTTATTTCTTTATAAATTATGGCAAAAGGAGAAATCTAATCTTCATAGTGATGGATAATTTTAATGTCATATTGTGAAACATTCCAGACAAAGCAACAGCATCTCCATCCTTTAAAGGATCCATATTATATTATTTTACACTATGTTATAATGTTGTTTCCTCATCACAAACATACCTGGAGTTGTGTCACCTTGCGATGTCAAGTAGTAATACAAGAAGTGCTCCACTGCGTTTTTAAACTCCATACACCTTCATTAGAATCATTTTGATCATTTCAGCCCTGGAATTG
This sequence comes from Taenioides sp. WSHXM2023, assembly GCA_029959045.1. Lineage (NCBI taxonomy): Eukaryota > Metazoa > Chordata > Actinopteri > Gobiiformes > Gobiidae > Taenioides > Taenioides sp. WSHXM2023. The sequence continues at coordinate 10,297,787 of CM057103.1, read as the reverse complement.
TCTATCTCTACTGAACAAAAGGTAAAAGGTAGCTGTTAACTACCACTTCATGACATTACAAGGTGGAACAGAGTATTTTGAGCTTTGGAGATGTAGACAACTAATATATATAATAACTAATTGGACAAACGTGTGAATGAAACAAAACACAACTGCATGTATGTTTTTAAGGAGGTATAACATGGCTTAAAGCTCATAAGAGTCAATTTTTCATAATATAGGACCTTTAAACAAATATAGATACGACTATTTTGCCTTCTTCATACGATTTGAATGAACTGCCTATAGAATGCGCTGTGCACTGTGAAGGTCTATTGCAATTCAGTTTGAGTCACTTATATATATGTGCAGTGTCTGAGTGCTTTTTTCTCCACATGATAAAAATCAGCATTGAAACTGTTTAAAATTCCACTTTTCTTCTACAAACACAAAAGCTGTCCTCTTTGCTTTCAGACGACATGTGCAAACAAGTCCACATCAGATTACACAGCAGAGGAATGGACTGAGCTTCAAGCGGGCCACATACATCTTAATGAGAAGCTGTAGCGTGGACAATGAAGTTCCCTGACCCCTCCAGCTCTGGCTCTGTTCTTATGCCATCAAAAACCAAATATGAGAGAGTGTCCAGGGGCGAGAAGAGCCACTGAGCATATAGGAGGTCAGAGAGGGAGGGCTCTGTGGACAATGGGGGTTGTGTGGGGTCCAGAATTAGGAAAGATTATGACCGTTGCCATAGCGAATAACAATTAGAATATTATATCTTCTGAATTAGAAAACAGTCCTGAAAATGTTGCATATAACAGGAAGCTGAAATCCATGAATATTAGGGCTGCAAGAGGAATTACAGCGGAACAAGATTGCAATAATGGGCACAAAATTTGTTATAGTGTAGGTCAGTGATTCTAAAATTGTGGTGCACTAGCTTGATGTAGGCGACATTCTTTGCTATTCTGATATTTGCTTAAAAATGCACTGTGTAACTTTTCACAATATACGCAAACTCCTATGCAAGCAGTCTGAAGAACAGAAGAGCATCTGGCTTTCGAACCACACTTAAGAACTAATAATATGGATAAAACTGCCACATGCTTGTTTCCATTGAGATTTTATTGCTGTTCCTGGAATATTCTAAAATGTATTAATTTATCTAACTTGCATTTAGTGGATTATTCCTATTTTTATTGTTAAGAATGCCTTGAAAAACATAAATCCTTATTGTCAGCTGTAATGTTTCTTCACAGATATGACTTGTAAGTTGGCCTGGTGGCATCAACTTCTTGTCTTCATAGAGATAGATGAGTATAATGCCATGTGGTGGAACATTCCGAGCAAATGACCTTCCACCAGAAAAAAAGAGTCAATTTTGTCAAATTTTGTGAAAGTCTGGTAAATATGTGTGTTTTGAATATATTTAGGAGTTTGTTTATATTGTGAGTCTCCTTCAGTGGTACTTATAACAGTCATTAGTCCTGCAGGGTTTATTCATCACTGATGTGGATCTGAAGCAGGCTGTGCGCTTTCATCTTCTCTTATTAAGATCATTTCAAGTAATGGACCAAAACTGAAGCATATTTTTTGCATTTATATTCTTACAGCATGAACGATTTCTCTGAAATTATAAAATGTGCTTAGTGTGCCCTCAAAATGTCCCTGTAGTAGTGAATGTTAAATATTGTTAACTTTTTATGTTTTTCAAAGTTTTGCATACAAACTATGCAACAATTATAGTACAGAGAGTGAGGGGGATACATTTATGGAGCAATAAAACTCTGGTGAGATAAAAAATGTCTAGTTTATAAATGTTGTTTAATTTTGGCAGTTTATAAACAAACATATTTTTTTTCACACCACACATCCTTCATTGTTCATTTTAAATAATGAAAGAATGCTTTAGTTTTCTACAGAGCCTTTCCAAGTGCTCAAAGTCATTATACAATTTTGTGCATTATTCATTCACTCCATACTCTGTGGTGGCACACTACTTCCCTACAGCTGCCCTGGGACAGACTGCCAATCTGTGCCATCGGCCCCGCCAACCACCACCATCATTTACAAATCACATTCTGGGCATGGTGGGTGAGATGTCTTGCATAAGGACACAACTACAGTATGCACTATAGTATGCGCTATACAACCCACTGTGGAACCTGGTTTTTCACAAATTTTATATCAAAATGTAAGGAGCTCAACAGTGACTGCCTGCTCCCGTTCTGGAAGTAAATTTTGACACTTTTTGAAAAATTAAAATATTGAGAGTTAAAAGAAATCGCCAAAGCTAATCAGCGATGTGGTAACTAAGCCCAAAAAGCACATTTAAAGGTGCATTGTGTAACTTTTCTGGTGGAGGATCCGTCAAATGCTTTTCTCCACGGAGATGTTATTGCTTTGTCAGGAATGTTTCACGGTGTAGTATTAAACCTTTATATCTTCATGGAGACCAAACCAGACCAAGTTACAGGTCAGATTTGTGGAGAGGCAACCCCGCTCACAGTCAGAATGTCTGTTTTCTAGATATTTTTGAGCTATCAAAGCACCTGTAACTGAATAAATGAAAGGTACAGCTGTTTAATGTCATACCGTGGAACATTCCAGGCAGAGCAATGACATAGCCATAGAAACAAGCAGGTGACGGAGCCCCAACCAAAAAGTTAAACAGTGCACCTTTAAATATTCTGAGAAATACTTTAATAACTTAGTGAATTATAACATTTTTTTTTTTGTCTATGGGAAAAATGAAGAAGAAATTCAGTTTGGGAACAGAGAGTGGGCAGTTACTGTTGAGTTCCACTGCAATGAGTTTGTAAACCCCATAGACTCTAATCAAGACTATTCTGAACTCAGATTGTTCATAACTGTTGTTCTCTTTCATAGTCCGAACATTCCACAACAATATTGGCTTCTTCAAATTACTGATGAAAAATGTATAACATATTCCTCCATAGAAACGGCACATGACGAGCTAAACAGCTTTGCGCTCGTGAATATTTAATTCTTTCTAAAATATACATGAACGTCCCCATACAGTATTATGTAATTTAACCATGCAAATCTCATTTTCACCGACCAGAGTTACGTAATACTCAAGATGGAAGCCGAAGACCGGGGGTGCAGTAAGAGTTTCTGATCCATGGTTTTCCTCTGGTCCGGGTCTGTACACATGTGAGTACATTATGTAAAAACAGATAATGATGTTCTCTTTGTTGAGGGTCATGTTGGCTGCATCTTTTACACCCACACATCTGCATAGTGTTACAGGAAGAGCGTACAACAGGCACACAGGAGAATCAAATTACACAGAATTCAGAATAATGATTGTGATCCGGACTACTAGCAATGTTCAAAGTTCTGTATTACACAAAACTGACTCCTGTGAGCTTTTAGCCATATTATAATGCTGCTACCTCATAAAAAACATACCTGGAGTTGTATTTTGTTTGAGTAAGCCTTTATTATTAGGTCCACATCACCAAAGCTAAAAATACACTGTTCCACCTTGTGATGTAGTGATAATTTTCAGGTTAGCAGCTAACTTTATCTTTAGTTCAGTAGAGATTGGTAATTCCATGGCTAAAATTATCTAAATGAGTCTGGTGAAGGTATATGGAGAAAATATAATACATAAAATATAAATATATCATCTATGTATTTGATTGTGTGTGTGTGTGTGTGTGTGTGTGTGTGTATGTGTGTTTTTACCTAATTCTACTACAATATTCTGTTTTCAGTTAAGAAACATATTCAATACAATGTCATGAGTTTAATATACTAGTATATCTGGAAATAATCTTTAGATCCCAGACAGTGTCTCTTAGGGGGGTTATGATCCCATTGGTCCAACAATTTTGAAGCTAATTTCTCACAAAAACACAAATATAATAGAACCCCAGAACAAATAAGATATGGAACTAGCCAATGTCTGTGTGGTTTTCCTCCTATGAACCTTATATCAACATGCACCACTGGACAATACTTCAGCAAGGTAATCCTGACCAAACTTCTGTCTCAAGAACTTGCACAATACTTCAGATCACTGTAGTAGTCACCCACTGCTCCAAGCAAAACGTATCTATGAATCTACACCTTAAATTCATCTGTACTCCTCACAGTGGTTCCTGATGTCTATGAAGATGGACATTTTTATTCTCTCAAACCCACCATGATCTAGTGTCAGAGCTGTTCAAATCACTTCCTTCTATCTCTCCTCCTCAAATGATACGATACAGACCAAATCAAACGGAACGCTGCCGCCATTTTGCTTCCTGACGCTCTGAAGTGACAGCATTATCTCCAATCAGCACGGATGGAGATAGATTTACAGCTGGAGTCAAGGGCAGACAGGAGGAGATGAGGACAGAGCAGAATGAGCCACGCCTGGTTTATCTGAGGAGAAGACAAGAACATAGGAAATGGTCTATGCCACGGTATTCTTGTCCAAAAGTGCAGGCGGATGAAGATGTATTGGTGCAACTTTTACTACAAATCACTGGTATGAGAGGCAAAATGTTAGCAATTCAAAAGCTACACTCAAAGTCCTAGACTGAATGAGAGCATTAAGATGCACGATGGGGCTGCCACCTGCTTGTCTCCGTGGAGATGTTGTTGCTCTGCCTGTTATGTTCCACACATAGATTGTATATATAAATGGACATAGCTAACCTGTTAGGCGCCGCATTCCATATAGGATGCATGGGCACGTTTCTGGCTCCTTTGGCTTCAGTTCACTTGGTTCATTTGGTCTTCGTGTTCGTATTAACCAGCTCTACATGATCCTTCCTTCCTAATATGGCTCCAAATTCCCCCCATAACTGCTGGCCTCAGTGAGCTTCATTTGACTGGAGTTTAATACTATGGGTGATGTCAGACTTTCCTTAGTTTTATACAGTCTATGGTTCCACTGTATTGCATTAAACGTATCTAACTCCATGGAGAAAGTCTGGTCTGTGGAGAGGCAAGCACACTCTCTCACACTACAAATGAGTGCTAATGCCATATTTTGGAACATTCTAGACAAACAAAATAACATCTACGTAGAGACAAGCAGGTAATTATTCTCATGTAAAAAATATGTATCTAAATAGATGACTGGCTCCAATGGATGAGTAAAAAATCTCTGAACTGCAGAACTTATAGTTGAGAATCAGTGGGTTAATTAGTTACTTCTACATGAGGACAAAATGAAACAAAATCAGTTGGCAATTGTGCACTATTATAAAGTTATATTTTTTTTGTTATATGTTTTTTACTCAGTTCATCATAGAAATTTCCACCTCCACAAAAACACTTCACATTTGAGTTCAGAGTTCATTTGCAAAAACATATGCCATTTGAAAAAGAGGTTTAGTTTACCCTAAATATAGGAAAAGCAAAAAAAAAGCCAAACCTATTTTACTGCAAACAAAGTATTATTCCATTCCTTTTTGATAAAATCCACTATACATTATTGTCATTGATAATACCTGTTGAAGATAATAACAAAAAATACCAGTTTTTGTTATTGAACTCTTCACTTTGAATCACCGATTTGAACCACCGTAGGAAATCACATATCAACAAAGACACATCCAGTACTTTCCTTTGGCGTTCATTCTTCTCTCTCTTTTTATAATTTTTTTTATTTTTCATTTATTCAAACCCAGGTCTAAACAGCACAGAGCAAAGTGTACGCAGGCTGGAATAATTGTGCTTTCAAATCAGACACACTCACGAGCTGGAATCAATTCAGCATCCATTTTTAGCAGCGGTCAATAGCGTTATCAGACCAGAGCAGGGAGCTGGAGAATCCCCCACCGTCCCCCCACAGCCCTCCCAGCTCCACGCCTCATTCACTGGGAAAGCCTGGGAAGGAGGACTCCTTTATATGGAGATGACTGACAGCAGAGGTGAGACCCAGGAGGCAGATTGGATTTCTCTGCATTCCTCTGAGCATTTTATATTTAGCAGCTTATTTATTGGGCTTCACATTACTCTGTTATAGTGAATTGGTGTGACATAAGCAGAGGTGCACTAACAGCAATGATGTGCAATAGTGGCCTGGCAAATTCATATTAATGTTTTTCTGAATTTTTTATACAGAGGGAGATCAGTCTGATCCCCACGCCCTCTGTCGCGTCTCGTGTTAGAAGCAAATGTCCACTCTGTTTTTTGTGTTTTTTTAGTGACGCATGTGAAACGAAGGAGCTCATTGCCTACCTATGATTTATAGGCAAGATTAAATTTCTCTCACCTCAGATGAACTCAGTTTAGTGCTTCACTCATTGATTCTACAGAAATGTTTTTCAGTCCCCAGCGATATTTTTTTCCTTTATTTTTCCTCGTAAGCAACCATATTTGTTTTGATATGGACAGAGCATCCCTGTCCCTGATTGACTGATCCGCCTGTCAATCATGCCCATCTGAACTCTGGGAAAGGCACTGTGACTAGACTAACATCTTCATCAAGTATTGAAGAAGATTGTATCGTGGATTCTAGACAAGTGCTATAGAGACAGGAGCTTTGTCTTTTGAGAAAAATGTGAAAGTCATGTGGCTGTCATGGCAACTGAAAAACTAAACGGAAAACTAAGCCATGCAAAAGGCAAAAAAATATTAAAAGTCCATTAAACTACTATATGGACATTTCCCAATTATAGGAACACACTGCAAAAATGTATAATAATGATAAATTTTCTTCATACTCAACTTAGGTTTACAGTTTCAGGCATTATTATCTCTTCATTCGTAATCATAGTTACTTCAGCATAGCCACAACTGCCCTGGGACGGACGGAATGAAGTGTGGCTAAACTAATTTACACGTGACCACAACTTTCACAAAGAGGCATAAAAGGCAAGGAAATGTTTAGAGTCCGTTTTTTGGCAGTAGTGCAGTAAAAGTATACTTACAGTTTCGTTGTACGGAAAGACACTAAGACAGCATTACCTTTAATTATACATAAAACTACGATGAGTGTACTTCATGTGGGTGTTGTTCCAGTATGGCTCTTCCTCTCCTCCTGTTGGGAGTGTGATCTGCTCTCGTGCGCTGCCTCCTGTAGGCTGATTGGTATGCAGCACCAGGCCTCTCCGTTCTGCAGTGTGCCTTTGTGTTGAGGGAGAGGGGAATCGCACTGCAGAGGAGGTAGGCTGCTCTCACACATTCATAAGTATATAAATATATAAATACACACCGGTGCTGCACCAGGGAAGCCTCCGAACCACTGTGTCATGGCAACATTGTAATTCCTGGTGTTCATAGTGACATGGATGGATTTGATCAATGAATGTTCCAATAATCACTATTACAGTTTGATTATATCTGGTAATTGGTCATTGAATTGGATGATTTTATTTTAGAGGTTTGCTGATTTTATTTATTTTGAACATGCATAAAAACTTATCAAGGCATAATTGGGAGTGGGTGGAAGTATAAACTTATTTATTCCCACCCCTTTTCCCCAGTGTTAAATAACACATTTTATGCATTCCGTTTCCTTATATTTTGATCAAGATTTGTGCAACTCAGTTTTCTAATTATTAATGATTGAGAACCCAGTCAAAACTTTTCAAAAGCCGAAAAATAAAGCATAGGCAGATGTAACCATAGGCAAAACTGAAATATTGATGGTTCAGTTCCAGCTCTGACCAGTGTGTTCATACTATTCTTGTATCATTGAGCAAGACACTTAACACATGTCCATCATTGTCCACCAATCACAGCATGCTATTGATACTTTGCAGTGACATTTTCAAGCATTCATGGTCCTGTTTAGGTGTTTGATTTTCAACAAAAAGGTGAAAGTGACAAACTGAAAAAACTATTGGCTAATGTTTATTTATTTATTTAAAAAGGGACAGTGTGCATTGATAAACACCAGTAAAAAATAAAATACAAGTGTAAATGTACCGAAGTCGGCATACAGCTAATTTACATTCGTAGTCCCTTGACATTTAGGACAGGACAAGACAAACACAACAGTTAAACAAACACAACAGTTAAACATTCAATAAGGCATCCAAGTATCACATTCTCACAGGGTCAAAAGTACATATGCTGCAGCCCGGTTAGTTGTGGTGGTAACCCATGCTGTACCCCAGGTAGCTGTGGCAGTAGCTCATGCTGTAGCCCAGGCAGCTGTGGTGGTAGCCCAGGCTGTACCCCAGGTAGCTGTGGCGGTAGCCCAGGCTGTACCTCAAGTAGCTGTGGCGGTAGCCCATGCTGTAGCCCAGGTAGCACCAGCTCCACGGTGCTCCTCACAGCCTCCGACACGCTCTGCCTGACCTCGGCTGCGGTCCCCGGTTTGCTCAGCCTCTTGATGAATTTGCGGACCTTCTTGATGAGGGAGGACACGCTGCGGACGGAGTTGATTGTGGGGAGAGTCCTTGACGCGGTCCTGGCTGCGCTCAGCATGGTGACCCAATGTTAATGCTATATGGCCAGTGTTAAAATAAAGCTCAGACTAAAGTCTAATTAGAGTAGGGTGACCAAACGTCCCTATTTGCCTGGGACAGTCCTAGTTTTGAGCCCTGTGTCCCCTGTCCCAGCAGATTTATAGGAAATCATTGATTTGTCCCAGTTTTATACAAGACATGTCCCAGATGTCCCTATTTTTGATACATTTATACCTACCAATAGTAAAGACAGGTATAAATTGTCATTCATTTAGGTAAAATACGGAAAAGCATGCTTAAAAATTACTATAACACAAATAAGTCATGAATGGGCTGAGTGCAGAACAATTAATCACTCGTTTTACAATTTTATTATTACCAACCACCCCAAACTGGGGAGTCCCAGTTTTTTATTTTGAAAATCTGGTCACCCTAAACTTACGTAACAGGGCTTTTAACAGAGCAGTGCTTTCAGTTAGCTTCACACCTCCAGGGAATGTTGATGACATCAGCTGCAAAGTATCAATACCTTTACCTCTCATCCAATCACCACTCTACAGTATACAGTATATTCCTGGCAAAACTAGCCAAGCATTGCTCAATTTTTTATATTGTGGGAAGCTTGGACTGGATTTAGCTGCGGTGCTTTAACAAGGCTAATATTAGTCTTCCATGTAATCCAGGAGCACTCTGCCTGTGTGAAACTGAGCCGCTAAGTATCAAGGCTCACCCAGCTCTTATTAGCACTGCCTCTGCCTTCTGCTGTTATTTCACTGGGGTGGGAGCTTGTTTGGTGTGACTGTTGGTCCCTCGCTTCTGGCACTGTCCTGGGGTGGACTGGGGATGTGTCTTGGATGGATTTTCCCCCCGGTGGTGGTTGAACCCAATTACATTTGAAGCAATAAATCCTCAGCAATGCAATTTCCTCTGTAGACAAGATCTGCTGGGCTTTCCCCTTTTCATGCTGGTGTGCACCCACACACCCACACATACACACACACATGCACCCGCACATACACATGCACACACACACACACACACACACACCCACACATACACATACACATGCACACACACACCCACACCTACACATACACATGCACACATATGCACACACATTTTATTCCTGTCTCCTATTTCCTCTCCTCCATCACTCCATCCTTCCCATTCTCCTTCATTACTCTATAATTCGTTCACCTCCGTGTTTCATCCTGTCTTCTCTTCTGTCTGGGCTGCATCCAAATGGAATCTGGCAGGAAGAGAATACTTGGAAGTGCGCAGTATTTAAATACACCAAAATCAATAAGATAGATATCACATTTCTTTTCAACTATAAGGTCAAAATATGAAGTGGTGTAGTTGTTATTTTCTACACTAAAGCTGACAATCAAAGTATTATACATGAGGAGAACATGCAAACTTCACACAGGAAGGTCATATAGAGTCTGAGAATTGAACCGAAGACTGTGTTACATGTGGTAAGAGTCTGAACCACTACACCACTAAGCATTCGATGCAACACTATGACTGTATTTATAGATGTATTAATCAACAATTACCCCTTAGTTAAATATAAATCAAACTTAAAGGTACACCATGTAACTTTTGTTGTGAAGGTACGCCACTAGGTTGTCTCCATGGAGAAGTTACTGCTTTGCCTAGAATGTTCCAAATTAGTGTAATAAACCTCTACCTCCGTGGAGAAAGAAGCAATAAAAAGTCTATATTCTCCGCATTATGGATAATTTAGTTTAATCTCTTAAAAAGACTATTCGTTATCATTATTAGATTGTTGTTAGAATTTGGTTCAGTTTCACACTTACATTAGCCATAATTATCCCCATTGATCAATAGCCTTTAGGACACCACACATGTCCCTGCTGCCACTGTGAGCTATGGCAGAGTCCATGGGGGCTGCTCTGTGGAGTGTGTTTATTAAAATACTATTAGCACACCTATAGATGAATGCACCTGTCACCCAAGGAAATTATTCATAAAGATAATGACTAAAGGCCTGGGCAAAAGAAACACAACTAAAATACTCCCCGGGCCTAACCTATATGAAAAGACTACTGCCTGAGGTTGTCTAGTACATATGGGACACTGTAATTTTTAGCTCAACGTTTGTTTTCCAATATAGATTTAATGATATTTATTTGGTAATTATGTATTATATAACTTTTCTGGTGGGTCTACCGCTTGCTTGTTTCCATGGATATGTTATTGCTTTACCTGGAATGTGTATGGTATTAATCTTTGTATTTTGCTTATTTATTTAGTCTATTGAATGAACTAACTTGCTGATTGTTGGATCTCCACATAATGGAATGTAATATAAGTTGTCACAGGTGCTGTCTTATCTATAGGTTTCAGAACGAAGAAGAATTAGGACAGTTGCCATACTAATGACCAATTTAAAACAAAATATTATATATTTATGTGAAGGATGAAAAGTCCTCACGTCCCCCAACTAATAACAAGAATTAACAGAACAAGTAAAAGCAATGATGAACAAATTAAATATACTTAAAAACAACTTGGAGTTAATAAACAAAACTCCAAAACATTGTAGTCCCATCATGCCTAACACTTACTATACATTTAGTTTTTAGTATATAAGACAATATGTTAAACTTTACCTGTTACACCATCTCAGTAGAGCTGCTGTGACTCAAATGACCTCTTTATAAATGTCTGATCTGCAGTTCATGCAGCCTTATAGCACCCTTGGGTGTACCTCAGATCACCCCTCGCTCTCCGACAGAACCCTGCTCCCTTTTGTCCTATTTTTGTTTGTTCCCACTTTCTCTCCAGCCTCAGAACTCCTCACCTGCCTCTCTGTGTCTGTGAGAAAGATTGGGACTGACATGGCAGGGGCTCGTCCAGGACCATGAAAAACACAAGTGGCTGTAGACTACAATGAACTGTATAATTTGGATTCATGGTGCGTTCAAAGTCAAAGCCAAAGGTGGGAGCTAAATGTCGCATGCAGCGTTTTCAATAAGGCTTTCAGGGGTAAACACAGTAAACAATAGGAACGTGTTTTGACACAGATTTTTGAAAAGTTGGTTGTGCTTGTTGTATTTAAAAATGTTTAAAGAAACAGGTAAAACCAAGTTTCATTAAAGGTCTCGTACTACGCTGTTTTCTGATCTATGTCATAATGTTGTTTCTTCATCAAAAACATACCTGGTATTGTGTTTTGTTTCATTTACACATGTTTAACACACAAAACCTGTATATTTAGACTGACATTTTCTCTTAAACGGAAAACACACTGTTGCAACTTGTGATGCCATGTGGTAATACAGGAAGTGCTTTACTATGTTTTTAAACTCCACACTTCACTAAAATCATTTGGATGGAATTGCCAATCTCTACTGAACAAAAAGTAAAAGGCAACTGTCAACTTGAAAACTACCACTTCATGACATCACAATTGGAAACAGAGCATTTTGAGCTTTGGCGATGTAAACAGACTAATAATAAAGGGTTAGTCAGTCATGTGTGAATGAAACAAAACACACTTCAGGTATGTTTTTGATGAGGTAACAATACGGCTTAAAGCTCACTTTGTGTCATACAGATCCTTTAAAGGTAGGGTATGTAGAGTGCACTCTTACTGGTTTAAAACTGGAACTACAATCATAAAGTTTTCCTCATTCTCGGTTTCTATGGAAGTCAAAATCAGTCAAAATCACTGACCATACACTGAGCTATAACTACTAGAGGCTGCACTAGCACTGATTAAATATTGTATGCTGGTGCTGGGGTTTAGGTACTTAGGATTCAAATCAGAGAAAGTCTTTTTAGGTTTACACCAGCTGGTTTTTGATGTAAGATCTGGCAACCCAAATTTAAGAGCTCATCTTGCTTTTTCATTGGATAATTGTCTTGAGAATCAAAACACAAAATGAACATAAACACCTTAAACCACCATTAAAATGTGTATTTTATTTGATCATGTTAACTTTATATCTGGGGACATAGATAGGAAAAGTGTATTAAGAATTAAAATAAAAATAAAAATCCTACGCACGCATCCTACCAAGCCCTGGTCATTGTAAGGAATTCAAAGAGATTATGAACATTATTTCTTTCTGCACTAGAGAATTGCTTTATTCTGCTTGTGTGAACAGGCTGTAAGTGTTATTTTATGTATACAAAAGTTGTCAGAACAAATAAACATAAATCTCCTTGATGCAATAAATGTCTTAAAAGTCTGCCAAATACATCACTCAAACTATATCTTCACAAACTTTTACTTCAGTTTTGTAACAGATCGAAAAGTGCGTGCTGTAGGGAAAAGTAATCCTCAAAAGTATTTCACACTTTTATGTCTGAATGCCTCTGCTCCATTATGTGACTAAGAATATGTCTGCAGGACGATTGCATTAGCATATAGAAACCCTATTGCCCTGGTCCATTTGAATATAATGACTTAATGAGAAATACTGTAGGAGACAAATAATAAGCAGTTAGTAATGTGTTAAGGTTTCAGAAGGAAAAGTGAGATTTTTACATCGCTAATATTTAAGCAGCCATTCTATATATACACTACTGCATTCAAAGGCTTAATACATCTGCAGATTATCAAGAGACAAAGTAAGTATGTTGTCCTTATTATTATTATTTTTTTTATTTTAAGGTGCACCATGTGACTGTTCTACCTGCTGCTCTCAATTACTTTGTTTCACTGTATTTAACTCATCTCTCTCCATAGACAAGCATGTCGATCACAGTAGGAACGTATGTTTTTGAGATAGTTTTGTAGAAATTTAACATCTGCTGTAATGCCCAGTGCCCCCTGGTGACAACGCCCACAAAGCAAATAAAAAGGGCTTATATTGTGCTATTTTCTGATGTTATAATGTTGTTTCCTCATCACAAACATACCTGGAGTTGTGTTGTGTTTCATTCACACAAATCCTGCATATTTAGATGTTCTTCTCTCAAACAGAAAACGCTCTGTTCCACCTTGTGATTTTGTGTGGTAATACAGGAAGTGCTCCACTGTGTTTTTAAACTCCTTACGTCTTCACTAGAAACATTTGGATAATTTCAGCCATGGAATTGCAAATCTCTACTGAACTAAAGGTAAAAAGTAGTTGTTAACAGACTAATAATAAAGAGTTATTCAAACATGTGTGAATGGAACAAAATATAACAACTACAGGTATGTACAGTATTTGATGAAGTAACAACATTATAACATGGCTTAAAGCTCACAAGAGTTAATGTAGCATAATATAGGACCATTAAACTATTAGTTGTTACCTCATGGCTGATTAATCCCTCTCTCTTATTATTTTTTCATAAAATGAGTAGGAATTTTACTCCTGGAACCCAAAAGGTAGGCAGACTGTCGAACTCCATTTGAATACAATCTATGAAACCAAATGGAACCAAATGGAAGCCAGTGGAATACCCGTGTGGCTCATTTGCTCCATGGAAGATATTGACTGTAACTGAATCAATCTGATAACATTGTTACAGTTTATGTTGTTGCCGCTGGTTACAATCATTAAAAATAATTATTATGGTATGTTTTTTCCATTCATCAAGTGGAATGTTCCATAATCTGAAACTACAGTCCTGGATATCAGTGTGGCGGTATTAACGCACTGTATACATATTAATTTACTAGTGAAGTAAATGGGGGTGGAAATATGTGTTGAGAGGGTGAATACAAACTGATGAAGTTAAGTTCAGTATACAAGGGCTGAATTAAAATGAATCAATAATTAAAATTAGACTAAATAAAAAAACTAAATTAATTGCACTAAAATAGAGGTGACAGTAGCTCAGTTGGTAGTTTATTCACTAATTTGAAGGTTAGCGGATTGAATATTGCTCTACATCATTGTTGAATAGTCAGATCCACTGATCCACAGGTTGGTGGTGCGATTCCAGCTCCCACAGATGAATACTGTTGTTGTGTCTTTGAGCAAGACACTTAACCCACCTTGCTGAATGTGTGTGTGAGGTGGTTCCTTGATGTAAAGTTCTTTGAGTGGGCTGTAGGTGGAAAAGCACTATATAAATATGTGACCATTGACCATTTACCAAGAATATTTCATAATATGGCATTAAATGTATTTTTTAATTGTTCCAGGTAAAACAACGACATCCCCATGGAGACAGGCAGGTGGCAGGCCCTCCAGCAGAAAAGTTACATAGTGCACCTTTAAAATAAAAAAGGTATAGTATTGTTGAGTGCTATGTTGGGAAAAGCGCTATAACTTTTCTCCGCATGCACAACTCATACATATGCAGAACATGTTTGTCAAGACAGACGCTGGCATCAAATAAACATGAAGCCAAAGAACAAACAAATACTTTTGTTTTTTGCAAAGTATTCTTTAAAACATCTGCAGTAAAAGTTTGTGAGCAGTGCATGTTAAGTTAACATTATCCCAAAACATAAAAAAACACAATTTGTAATGTAAATTGTACTCCTCCGAGGGGCGTGGCGGCTGCGTGCTGCTTGTCTGATGAAAACAGTCTCAAACTGGTTAAGATATGCTCCTGAATATTTCATATGGTCTCTTTCCATGCCTATTTTTATAAGAAGGGTTCAATAATTCAAAGCACGATTCCCCAGTCCTCCTCATCTGCTGTACACCACATCCATATGAAGCACCGGGCTGCCTCTTTATTGAACTGCTAGAGCTTCAGCCATTTACATCAATGAACACGATATGGCTTCATGAAAACTCCACACCCAAAACTCTGTACTATATATATACAGTAGAAGGCTATGACTACATTTCCATCCAGCAACATCAGTCTGAATCAGGGAATAATTCACTATATATTGATTAATACAATTTTTAAGACAACAAAAAATAGATAGAAATAACATAATAATATCAAATCAATACACAATCAATTGCAAATGATCACAATTTAATTTAACTATTTTTATATTGAAGTTAGGGTTAGCTCCACAGTGTTGTCTTTGTTGTCAGTATCAAACTTGTCAGCTGAGGGAGTATTGGTTTTCTGACACGCTTACATGTTTTACCTAATATTTTGTACATGATCACCCCTTTTTGTAGTGGTGTCCCAATAGCAGGTTCCTCCAGTGGCATTGAAGAAGTAACATAATATTACTGGCCCATGCCTGCGATCCAGAATACACACTACTTCTATACTTTAAGTTGTGAGTCTGGCCACGGATGAATCTCCCAGTCCACTGAAAATAAAGCCATAGAACTGGAAAAAAAAACAAAAACTGTCAAAACTATAACACTGAAACATCAGCCCACTAAAACATTACTGTGAAAATGTCAAGTACAATACAAATCCAAAAGTGCTTTTCTCACACACTTGACCTATATAATCAAACACTGAATCTGGGGTTCACTGCTTCTGCTCCTCCACATCGGGCACACACTGCTCAGAATTGGGGTGAAATTATTTAATCAGTGCTAATGGAAACCGTCTAAGTGATTTCTGACATGTTCAGATCCACTGAGGAGAACTCAAAGGCCCTTTGAAATTTGAGATTTGGCAGAGGAATGTTCTTAAATCGGAAGTATTAAAGGTGCACTATGTAACTTGTCATGTGAGGGGTCTAGCACCTTCTAGTTTCCATAGGAATGTTATTTTTTGCCCTGGAATGTTTTGCAGTATGACATTAAACTATTATTTTATTTATGTTTATTAAGGACATCACAATTGCATTAGACAAGCCTGATGCATTGCTTTGAGTGTTTTAGCACAAGTGTTAGTTTTCAACACCTGTCTGTAGAAAAATTATAGATACATGCATAAAAACAGACAAGATAGTTACATATAGATAGAATATATACAGCATTATGACATTTTCAGTGAGAGCATTTTTGGTTGGAAACATACAATAATTTTAATTCACTTTTACATTTTTTGCTATTGGTTTCCAATTTTATATCAGCAGTTCCACAGACTAGCCCCTTTGGCAGAGAAAGAGGATTAACCAAGAGTTGTCCTGTACATTGGGACAACACAATTACCAGTAACTCTGTGTCTACAGTTTATGGTCCTGGCAAATTCTGAATTCAATATATTCAATTCAATATGGCATCAAATTTCACAGTGATGCCAGTGTCTGGGCTTTTTGTCAAGGATCTTAAGGGTTAATTTGTATAATGAACAGAGAAGTTTGGATGTGGTTGAGGAAGCCTGCGACTTATTCCGATTTTTTAGCTGTTTTTATTACAAAACATAATTATGTTGTGTTTTTTTTAGTTGATTGTAAATACTTATTATTATTTATCTTGATTTGATGCATGCTCTTATTTCCTACTGTTTCTGTAACTTGCGTTGTGACACTGCAATTTCCCCATTGTGGGACAAATAAAGGATTATCTTATCTTATCTTATCTTATCTTATCTTATGCAATTGGATTTGGTGAGCGGGCCTGTCTCTCCACAGATCTCACTTGTAACTCACTTGTTACTTGGCCTGGTGACATCATCTGCTTGTCTCCATGGAGATAGATAAACATAATGCCATACTGTGGAACATTCCAGGCAAACATTTAGCATCTCAAGCAGGTGACAGACCCATCCACCAGGAAAATGAATGCTATTTATATAAAAGCACTTACCTGCAAGTAAATATAACACCATACAATACTGTTTGAATTACAAACTGATAGAGGCATGATGAATTGCCATCCGGCTTAAACATACTAAGATCCGATTTGCATATTAAGTATTTGTTTGAAGGTATGTGTGGGCAATTTTTCATGCTTGAGGTTGTTTATGTACATGCTATAATCACATTAAGGCATACAGTACATATGTCTAAACAATGGCCCAGGCTTTTCCCTCCCAGTCTGTTGGGCTGTACTGTCTGCAGATCACTGTCGAGTGGTACGGACCAAGCGTGATTTATTTTTGACAGATTTCTGCTGTTTGCCTTTAAAAACAATAACAGATTGAAGTTAGCTGAAGGGACATGATCAATCAAGAT
Organism: Taenioides sp. WSHXM2023; assembly: GCA_029959045.1. Classification (NCBI taxonomy): domain Eukaryota; kingdom Metazoa; phylum Chordata; class Actinopteri; order Gobiiformes; family Gobiidae; genus Taenioides; species Taenioides sp. WSHXM2023. The sequence goes on along the minus strand of CM057103.1, from coordinate 10,280,459 downwards.
TTTTTTATGGCTACAGAAAGAAGATAATTTCCTGTAAGTGGTAAGGTATATTTCTGCAGTAATGGCTGGAGTATCACATGACAATAACAGTGACAAGAGTCTAAAAAATGCACACAAACAAGAAAAAAAAGGGTGGAGGTGTGCACCAGAGGCAGGTGCTAGTCTCTCTGAACTATATCTATTGTTTAAACAGGTTTCTTTCCATTGATTATATTATAAGAATATATTACTTTTCTCAACATTTTTATATTTTGTTGCCATTTTTCAGATATTCATTAACTGGGTGGAACCACTTGCTTATGAACTGAGATAGACATAATTGCTTACCCTTAAAGGTCCTATATTACACAAAACTCACTCTTGTGTGTTTAGTTTAAGCCATGTTATAATGTTGTTACCTCATCAAAAACATACCTGGAGTTGTGTTTTGTTTCATTGTCATGAAGTGGTAGTTTTCAAGTTAATAGCGACCTTTTACCTTTAGTAGAGATTGGCAATTCCATATCTGAATCAATCCAAATGATTCTAGTGGTGTATGGAGTTTAAAAACACAGTGGAAGGTGGAACAAAGTGTTTTCTGTTTGAGATGTAGAGTTGTGTTTTATTTCATTCACATATGTGTGAATGAAATAAAACACAACTCCAGGTATGTTTGTGATGAGGAAACAGCATTATAACATACTCAGAAAACAATGAAATATGGGCCCTTCATTGACAAAAGAGCCGTAAACTACCCACAAGTTGTGTTTGTTGTCTTTTATTTTATATATCAGTGTTTAAAATTGAATTTATTATGTTTGCATGTATTGATGTTTCACTTAGTCTTAGCCTCACACAGTAGATTACAACACAGGTTGTTACATAAGAGCAGAAGGGGCTTGGCACAGCACACACTTTGTCAGTGGGGGATGGCACTGAAGGCTTCAAACATGGACACACTGTTATTCATCTGTGCCTTATTTTATGTGGTCCAGTTTTCTGCATCCATGGAATTAAAGATGTCACAATTTGAATGTCCATTTTTGAGGATGAGTATACTGTTGTAATACAAACAAGTTTCAACAATAAAATCTGAAGTGGAACATGTTTGTACATGGGGAGAATTTCCATTTAAAGGTCCGATATTACACAAAATTGATTCTTGTGAGCTTTAAGCCATGTTAGAATGTTACCTATCAAAAACTTATTCGAAATAGTGTTTTATTTCATTCACACATATTTGAGTAACTCTTTATTATTTGTCTGTCTACATCTACAAAGCTCAAAACGCTCTGTTCCACCTTGTGATGTCATGAAGCTGTAATTTTCATGTTAACAGCTACATTTACATTTAGTTAAGTAGAGATTGGCAGTTTCATGGTTGACGTTATCTAAATGAGTCTAATGAACATATATGGAGTTAAAAAACACAGTGGAGTACTTGTACTACCACATGACATCACAAGGAGTATTTCCTAAACGCAGGCTAAATATACAGGGTTTTTGTGATGTGAGAATGAAACAAAATACAACTCCAGGTATGTTTTTGATGAGGAAACAACATTATAACATAGATATATGTTAATATAAAAATAGCGTAATACAGGGCATTAAAAATTAAAATAAATGCAATTGTTGGAATTTTTGTTGCACCTTTAGTAGTATTATAAAGTTACTATGGTGATGGACCCTCACCCACCTCTCATTACTGTGGTAAAAGCCTTTCCCTCTGATCATCTCTTTTGTCGTGAGCTGCAGGAGAACCACCTTCACACCTCCTGTAGCAATGCTACTGTCTGCTCTGATTAGGACTGGACCCAAGACTCATGCTGATTTTGATGGACATATCCCACAATCCCCTGCTGTCTCCATCCCATTGGCTGTGGATGGATGTCTAATTATCAAGAGTACAGCACATTTGGGGGAGAGGGGGTCTAACAGGTTTTAACAGGGCTGTCCATGTCAGTCACTCTGCAGGCCAGAAAAACCACATAACTGGTCCAGTCCAGTTTAAACTGATTTTTCATGCAAACTCGGGAGTCGTGAATCTAGTCTCAAAGATCTGAATGACACATGTGGTTCATTTGACTGTTTAGCGTACTCAGATTTCTCTGTGCATGTAAATGTGACTGGTACGGATGAACAGATGTACTCAGATGTTACTATCGCAAAACTCTCTTATAGATTTAAGATATTTAAGATATGAATTTTGTTGTTTTACAGTGACAGAATATAATTTACACCTTTGACTGAGTACTAAAAATTGTATGAATAATTTGGACAAATAAAAAATTTAGGCAGCATATTTAGGCTGTTCCACCTTGTGATGTCATGTGGCCCTGCTGAGTGTACTGTAATGTCTACTAATGCGTGTCTGTTTGTTGTGCTGTGTTGTTGCCGTATATGTCATACGAGCTCTGTGTGCGTGAAAATGAATTTCCGCTTGAGGACAATAAAAGTAAAAAAAAAAAGTAAAAAAAAAAAGTAATACAGGAAGTGCTCCACTGTGTTTTTAAAGACCATTCACCTTCACTAGAATGATTTGGATAATTTCAACCCTGAAATTTCCTATCTCTACTGAACTAAAGGTTAAATGCAGTTGTTAACTTGAAAACTACCACTTCTTCATGAAATCACAATGTGGCACAGAGCATTTTGAGCTTTGGACTTGTACACAGACTATAGGATTACTCAAACATGTGTGAATGAACCAAAACACAACTCTAGCTATATTTTTGATGAGGTAACAACATTATAACATGGCTTAAAGCTCACAAAAGTCAGTTTTGTGTAATATAGGACATTAAACAGGAAGCAACCATGAATACAATAACATTTTCAGTCAGTTTAAAAGCCAAATTTCTCCAGTTCAAGTTTCTGCCAGGTCTGTGCGCTGACATTGACACACAGTCACAGTATGATTCACTGTGGGCCCAGGCGTAGGTGGGATCAGCACATTTGAGTGGGATGAAAATAGATGTGCTCTTTATTCCATTATTTCTTATGGAGCTCGAAGGGACAGCCTTAGACTCGTTCTGTGCACTCGGGGTAATATATGGATTATAATCATTACAATACATTTCATCTTGAAGTATAAGACCATAAATTAAATAGATTTAGCTGAATCTAAAATGAGGCTGTGATTTTCTCAAACTCATAATGGATATTTGCACTTTACAGAATGTCCTATGTCATTATATTTGAATTGTACCTGATTTAAATAAAGCTTTGCATATTTCTAGCTTGGATTATTGATGCTATGATCACTCCACTCTGGGAGGAAATTCATAGCAAATAAAAAGAATACAAACAAAACATAAGATAAAGTTTCCATAACTACAAAATGATAAATGGAAAACAGTTGATTAAAATTCCTTCTGATGATGCTCACTTCAAACTGAATGTTTCTGAACCCTCTGGAGCACAAACAAATGACTGGAGTCTTTGTGAAGTCTGAGCAGTCTGATCAACTCTCATTTTAAGCCTCTTAAGGCTCTACACAGAGGAAAGTCAGATTTCAAATTCTATCTGAATTATTTGATGTAAATATAACAATAAGTATAACTAGTGTCCCTGTAGATGATCTTATAGAAATTAGATTGAGCATTTGTTGCGTCTTAACCTTGCCGATGTCAAAGCTGAAGCACATCTCACTAAAAATTTGATTTAGTAAAGCTTAAGTGAAAAATTAATGTTAATTTTGTTTTGTTTGGAGGACAAACTGGTCCAGATTCTTCTCAGATTGGTTGAGTTGACTGTAAATAAGTTGGTTACAGATTTCCCTTAATGCACCATTTACTCTGTCACTGCTCTGTGAATATGTTTTCCCCCTTTCTTCCATTGAGAACATTCAGTATTCTGTTCTGTAGGTTTCACTGAAAGCAGCCATGACGGTTCACTGAGCAATTCTTCATCTAATGTTTATTCACCATTCACTGCATTTTCAAACCCTGCAGAGTGTATGTAAGACGTGCAGTAAGAGCCAATGAGGTATGGGACCAGCCCTGCAACTCTACATTGTAATCATAGTTCCTGAAACATATAAAAACTGAATTAGAAATATTACTTTATTCCATAACCCTTAATTGAATTTGTCCTCTGTATTTGACCCATCCTTTAGTGAGGCAACCTGTCAGAAGCAGATCTGTGGACTAAGCTGTGGATTCTATAGGTCAGGAGTACCTAGCAGGAGAATTACCTTACTTACTACTACTAATAATGCATTAGTTAAATATAGCACTTTTCCACACTCTGAAAGTCACTTTACATGTTTGCGCATTATTCACTCCACACTGGATGGTCGCTATTGTAGCCCCAGCTGCACTGGGGCGGACTGAGTGAAGCGAGGCTGCCAATCTGCACCATCGGCCCCTCCGACCACCACCAACATTCACGCACACACCACTTTTATACTAGGCAATGTGGGTGAAATACCTTGCCTAAAGACACAACAGTGTTTTTTGACACTGGCCCCACTGTGGCACCTGGTATTCCCAGTGGTCTCCCATCCAAGTACTGATGGTTTATGGAGCAACCCGCCTACACACAAGGTGAACAAATAAAGTACACATAGAAAGGTCATGCCCAGGCAGAAAACTGAGGGGAGGTTGAAGTGCAGTCATGAAGTCACTGCACATGGGTCAGGAAGCACTTAACTGTCATTTCTCTTCCTGCACTCTGTCTGTCAGATCAGACCACTTTTAGCTTCTAACCAATCAAAACTCAAGTACTTCTTAACGTTTACAGTAACTCTCTCTCCACTGTCATCCATAATTTGGTCAGGCCCAGCTGTGATCCTTGAGTGCGTTCATAATGGAAGGTAGCAGCAGCAGGCCTTAGTTATAATTGGATAATTAAAAGAGCGATTAAGTTCAAGTGGTCCCTGTGGTCCCTCCCCATATAGACCATGATTCTGACCTTATCAACACAGAACTGCTACTTAACCAACTGTGCTCCACCAGCCCAATATTCATAAGATACAGCTTTGTAATAGGAATGTGACTGTGCCATTCTGTATTTTTATTTTTTAAGTTAAAGGTGCATTATGTAACTTTTTTTTTGGCTAGAGTTTTCCACAGTATGACATTAAACTTATCTGTCCAGCTTTTATTGAGTTTCTGGTGTTTCTATTGATAAAAAATACATTGAAAACATGGGTTCTTATTGTGAGCAGGCTGACCTTTCCACAGATTTGATAAGATTTGCGCTTATCTCCATGGAGATAGACAAGTGCTATACTGTGGAACTTCTTAGGCTAAGCAATGGCATCTCCATGGATACAAACAGGTGGCGACCATCTTCCAGAAAAGTTACATAGAATGCCTTTTAACAATAATTTCTCCCACAAGTTCCTGTAGTTTTTAACTCAGATGGGGTTAAAACAAGCTGTGTAACTCACAATTATAAACAATAATTAGCTCTGGTCTTATCTTTTCCATTTGGATACTGACTGCTTAAAATATATTTGGCAAATTTGAATATACTGTCTTATTTTTCACACTCCCAATATGATAAAATTCACTCCATTGGCTGATTCATTTTCATATTTCATACTAAACTATAGTCACAGATGTCATGAACTAGTTTAGATTCTGTACAGACTGATTTCATGCAGAGCAGCTGTCACCTATAGCTCAAGTCGACACATTAGTGAGGCATAAATCCTCTGTTCTGATCGATCAAACCTTTTAAGCTAATTTCATTCGTGGAAGAAAAGATCCCGTGCGTCATAAGTCAATCAACATATGTGCCTATTTAAATTTGAATGTGCCTAATCTCCATACACATTTAGGGCCATTACTCTCTTTTGACATATATACATACATACATACATACATACTGTGCTATACAACTGAAAGGGTGGGAATGATGGTAGAATTGAAATCTCTTTATTGAAGATATATGGAAATAAAATAAAATAAAGTTGCACTGCGTAACTTTTCTTGTTTAGGATTTGCCACCTGTTGTTTTCATGGAGATGTTATTGCTGAATGTTCCACATATTGCATTATACTTATCTCCATGGAGACAAGCAGCTGACACCTCCAGACCAAGTTAAAGGTCAGATCTGTGGAGAGGTGATACCACTCACAACATGAACACATGTTTTTTTCAAGGCATTCATTATCAGTAAAAAACACCTGTAGATGAATAAATGGATGATGGATGTTTTATGGAACATTCAAGGTAAAGCACTAACATGGAGACAGACTGGTACTGTACCCTCCACAGTGCACAGTGCTTCTTTAAGTGTAATGTCTAAAATTGAAAAGCTCAAAGTAAAAATTAAATTATCTTTCAAACAAGTGTATAAAGTGACATTTGAGCACTTATATGGTAATTTTACAGTTGAATCACTTTGTTTAATAGCCTTCTCAAACCTCAACCTAGACAAACAGACACCCGCTTCTAAAGGCTTGCATTCGAATAACATCAAAATTCCCAAAATAAATATTAATCCAGAGATATTAATTTTCAATATCACTCAGTCTGATCTAATATGCCCTTTTAGCACTGCACTCGGTGTAGTACACATGAGCACAGAATGTTCCCTTCTGTATTTTTTCAGTTCTGGTTTATGTGGTGAGATTGGCAGAAATCCCAGGCTCCAGGGGCTTCCAGGACCACACCAAACCCAGCAAGGAGAGACATGAGTGGGGTGCGAGAGAGAGCCAGCTCCCTGATGAGATCAAAGACAACTACAACATGTTCCGTAGGCAGGGACATGAAAGCAAAAAATGTCTTAATTTGAGGAGAGGAATAGTAGAATGAACACAACAGATTTACAATTGGTAAAAAAAAATAGTGTATACCATTTAAATTGTTCAAATGTAAAGGTGCACAATGTAACACCTGCTTATTGTTTCTATCAATGGGGATGTTACAGCTTTACCTGGAATCTTCCACAGTATGCCATTAGATTCATCCATCTTGTATTTATTCAGTTACAGGTTATTTTATTGCCTTTTAAAACAGGCATTCTTTCTGTGAGTGGGGTCTCTTGTCCACATAGCTGACCTGTAACTGGCCTGGTTAAATCACCTGCAGGGAGATAGACAAGTTCAGTGCTATATTGTGGAACATGTCAGGCAACTCAATGAGATCTCCATCAAGAGAAACAGGTGGCGAACCCTCCACCAGAAAAGTATAGCACACCTTTAATGTTACTCAGATGTAATAATAATAATAATGACACAACATCAGTTTTGTCGTTGTCATTGTCGTTTATTTAAACCACAAAAAGGTCTATCCAAACCACACAGAACAACATAATGGGTACTGACTTGCACCATATTAAACCACATAATCTCCATAGTAAATAATATCACTCCACAAGGCCCTCCCATGCTTCAGTCATTCCAGCATCTTGTGTTAACATATGGTATGTTCAGATGGGGTCCTGTTTACAATGTTCAAAGAGAAATTACATATGAACTTCCTCAGCTGGTGGTACAGGCTTCTATCCATGATGGAAAATGACTTATAATGGTGCTGATCTGTATGTTAATGTGAGGGTCAGTCCTTTCCACCTGTTGTGGTATATGATAAACACTATACAAAGAAAAAAAAAGCCTCTTTAGCCTCTTTTTAGGTTCTCTATACATCTATTTCCATTAGTAATAGAAAGAAACAGTAGAAAAAATACTGGGCCAATAAATCTCTCCATGGAGACAAAGTGGCCACATTACCAGGCCATGTTACAGGTCAGATCTGTGGAGAAGTGGACCAGCTCACAGAAATAATGCATGTTTTGTGGTAGTTTTGAGAAATGAAAACACCTGTAACTGAATAAATACAAGATATTAGTTCAATGCCATATGTGGAACATCCCAGGCAAAGCAGTAACATCACCATGGAGACAAGCAGATGGCGGACCCTCCACCAGAAAAGTTAGTGAACCTTTAAGCATAAAATAGCATAAAATATTATAAAGAGAGATTTCGCAAGTCTTTCCTTCCTGCGGCTGTCAGACTGTATAATGATCAGTGCTAGTCATGTGTCATCTCCATAGCAACCATGTGTCATCTCCATAGTAATATTAACAATGTGCAATATTATTTAAAGTCACTTTACCTGCTACTTATTTATTTAACCACCACTGTCCATCACTGCACTGTACACAATCATCTGAGTCACTTTATTGTAGTAATATTATATATTACTATACTGGAGTCACTTTAACTGCTGTTTGTTCACTGCTCAGAATCAAAGACACTTATTGTGCAACGTCCCTGTGCCTTTTAGCTTTACAGTGTTGTGTTTTTTAGTTGATTGTAAATATTTATTATTATTTATCTTGATTTTGATGCATGCTCTTATTTTCCTACTGTTTCTGAAACTTGCGTTGTGACACTGAAATTTCCCCATTGTGGGACAAATAAAGGATTATCTTATCTTATCTTATCTTATCTTATCTTATCTTATCTTATCTTATCTTATCTTATCTTATCTTATAAATCTGACTATTATAATGAAAATAGCAAAACTGAAATAAGAACACATTCAAGATGAAAACACAAATTTCCAATTATTCAGCATTTTTAAGATAGAGCTAAAATAAAACACCACCTCTCTAGAGCAAAAACAGATGATGGGGCCATTAGATCACTGGGCCAGCACAAGTAGGTCTATACTTACATGCGCTGTATTTATTTTTCCGTACATTGATTTTTTTCTGAATCATTCACCGCACAATAACCTAACCTCAGCTGAAGACAGGACAGAACAGGATCGATTCAGCCGTCAGATCACATTACAGCAGCCTGGTTATCCATAAGAACTGTGTTAATGTGTTAGATATCAGGTGAGACCGGTGAGATTGGGTCAGGTAAAATTAAGATTCTTAAAGCTGCAATATCTGACTTTGAGTAAATTCCTTTTCATTCCTCAGGAGAATTGTAAAACATATTATTGATCGCTAACCAGGAAGAGTAAACTGTATACGTTGCTATATTGGGATGAGAGTGGACTGACATACTTTCTCCTTTCATGGTTTGAAATTCAGAGACCCAGCTTTAATATGCAGATTTTTTTTGTTGTGATTGGATAATGAATTGATAATGAATTGACCTAATATAAATGGATGAAGTTGGGGATTTTTCTTTTCCATCTTCTTCTTATGAAAAGATGATCAAATCTGGAATACAGTCTTCTACCCAAACTAATAGACAGATAAATACATTCTGAAACGATAAAACAGCCTATGAGTTATAGTATTCAGTAATTATTTTCATTGAATATGTTTTAAGTTTGCTGACTTTTTATCCTGAGGTGGGTGAAGCATTTTGCCCAAGGACACAAAAACAGTATTACTGATACTGAACTGAATTATGGTTTGGGGATGTACCAATTGAGCTGCTGCCACCTAAAGTAATTAACAGTGTAAACCTGTTTCTAAGTTTTATTTTTGTTTATCTAAGAAGATTTATTGATTCAGCATTGTAAAAATATTCAAATGGTTGTCCTCTGAAGTGTAAATGATGTGTGAACGGTTGTAGAAATGACAGGGTTTGAGAATGAATACTGCTAGCGACTGACGTGTTGACAAATTAATCTCATTAGTGATTTAATACTTAGTCATGAACAGTTAGCTGTTCAAGTAGCCCAGTAATATATGCACAATATCCATCAGAAAATTAGTCAAATCATTTAGCACATTAACACAAGAGGCAAATGTAATCAAACAGAAATAATTATGCATCACTCAAACCACAGATCACCATGAAGACTTAAAGGTCCACTATGCACATTATCAAGTGGGGTCTGTCCACCTGTTTATCTTATAGAGACAGGGAGATTTGAAGGAGTTATTGCTTTGCCTGAAATGTTCCAATATATAGCAGTATGGCATTAAAATGATATATCTTGCATTTATTCAATGACAGGTGTTTTAATTGGTCCAGAACATAGACTGTGTAAAGACGTGGACTAAAGACTGTGTCGACACCAATCGTGTTTGGCTTCAGTTATAGGGCGGATTTGGAGCCGAGTTCCATATAAGAAATAGGAATTAATTTACGTACAAAATAGCAAAATAAAAACACCAGAAACATGTAGTGATCAGAAGAGGGACCTGACAGCAGCAGTTACAGAAAGAGGGCAATGTTTTTTCAGTGTTAAGTGAATTGGAGCCAGAGTTGATGGTTACAGTCTATGGTCCAGAAATATCTTGAAAAACATAAGAACATGTATTCTTACTGTGGTTGGGATCACCTCTCCATAGATTTGAGTCTCCTTTAATTCACAAACTTCTCATCACCTCCTGCCTGAAAGCTCTGATGCTGAAAGGTTTTGAACCAGATTCATTTTCACATCCAGTTTTCTTTTAATAAATCACAAACATAAAATCTTTGTACGCACACAGGCTTTATAATTAAACTTGGACTGTTGCTGTAACCTGCTTGTCTTAGATAGAGTTTAAATTTAATGCCAAAGTGTGAACCATTTTGGGCAAAGCAATCACATCTCCATGGAAGCAAGCAGGTAGTGTACCCCCTACATGAAAAGTTACATAGTGCACCTTTAAACAAATAGTATAAAGATAATAATAAAATGTGTATTATTTCGTGCCCATAGAATACCATTAAAAGTGTACCAAGCAACAAGCAGGGAAGTCAAGTGAAATAAAACAACCAGAAAAATATATGTAACAAGAATGATTTTGGTCAGTTTTTAAAATCATCTATAATTCTGGTACAAAACTGAAGCAGCTGCACATTGACGTAACATAAATGCATGCTTCTCTAGTCTTCTGTCCTCAAGTCTCCACAAATTCTGCAAAATGTTTCTTCTTCTTCGAACTATGAATAAATTTGGACATTGCCTTAAAAGGCTGAAATTGAAAACTGAGAGAGAAAAACGTGGTATCTTTTGAAGGAGCCAGCTACAATGCCGACTTGAGTGCACAGTTATGTAACCTCCGCTAGCCTCTACTTACACTCAGGAAAAATACATTCAGGTTCTGAGGGAGTAAGTATTCAGAAAGTGCTCTTACTCAAACTGCAAACAAAAACAAAAAGTATACTAGTGTAGTAAAATATTGCGAATGACTATGTGTAGTTGTTATCGTTTTGCCTTGAATGTTCCACAGAATGGCATTAAACTTGTATATCTTGCTTTCTTAGAGTTAGCAGGCTTACTTCTCTATAGACCCAGAGTTATTCTCTCAAACAGAAAACACTGTTCCACCTTCTGATGTCATGTGGTAATACAGGAAGTGCTCCACTGAGTTTTTAAACTCCACCAGGTAAAAGGTAGCTGTTAACTACCACTTCATGACATCACAAGGTGGAACAGAGCATTTTGAGCTTTGGAGACAAACTAATAATAAAGGGTCACTCAAACAACAAGCTCAAATACAACTCCAGGTATGTTTTTGAGGTGGTAACAGCATTATAAGCCATGTTATAATGTCAATTTTGAGTAATATAGGACCTGTAAATTAGAATCAGTGTCTAACATATCATAAAAAAATGGCAACACTTGTTTTTGTTGTTAAAGTCTGTGTTCCTAAACTTAGAAAATGAGCTGTCAGTCTATTGAAATGAATGTCAAAACTTCAACTTTGCCTCGACTTCTCCATATGCAAATACATCAGTCCCCCAAACTCTTATGCAGGTCAAATAAATATGATGAAATGCAAATGTATTGTTGCACATAAAAGCACTCAGGCCTGAAGGATTTCCCCAAGAAGAAAAATGGCGTCACTCTTTCCCAGTCCAGAGCCAGCTAATGCAAAGCAGCTCTCAGTGACGAAAGCTCAGAGCAAAGAGGCCACTGGTCAACTCTAATGAAATGTGTACACACAACTGAACCTGTTTAAAGGCTACATATTATGTTATTTTAGGATCTATGTGATAATATTGTTTCATCCTCATAAACATACCTGGAGCTGTGTTTTGTTTCATTCACACATTTAACACACAAATCCTGCATATTTAGGCTGAGAAAACACCTTGTGATGTCATGTCAAAATACAGGAAGTGCTCCACTAGAATCGGATCGGATTATTCCAGATCTGGAATTGCTTTAATGAACAAAAGGTAAAAGGTAGCCGTTAACTTGAAAACTACCGCTTCATGACATCACAAGGTGGAACAGGGTATTTTCATCTTTGGAGATTTAGACAAAGTAATAATACTCGATTACTCATGTGTGAATGAAATGAAACACAACTCCAGGTATGTTTTTGATGAGGTAACAACATTCTAACATGGCTTAAAGCTCACAAGAGTCAATTATGTAAAAAGAGGAGGTTTAAGGACAAGAGAAAAGTTTTGGGCTCATAAGCAGCATGATTCATATATTCCTCTGTCATGACTTATCAGACACAATTGTTATTTATTTGTGGATGATTGCCTAAAAAGCTGTCATGTACCACAGTTTACCAGGACCAAAAAGACAAAGCTCTCATTTACAAGTGTCACTTTGATGTAGAATAGCTGTGAAGGAGAGAAACATGTCTGAGTTTTTTTTGGATCTTGCTCAAAACAAAACAAAACAAAACAAAACAAGAGGGATTTGGGAGTTTTCTTTTTAGTGACAGACGTTAGTCTTGCAGTCCCTTGGTCAAAATCAGAGTAGCAGAACAAAAAGTACAACCTCGCTAGTTCAATCATAATAACTTTTTGTTGTAGAAATTATTATGATTTACTGCATGTAAGTTGCTTCATCCCTAAGAAGATTTCTATCAAACTGCTCATTCACAGGGCCCTGTTGGAAGCCCTTATAGTTTGAGAAATTAGACCATATGTTAAAGCGTTGTTTTTGGTGAATATAGCATTTCAAAACAATAAAAGGTAACATGAAGATCTAATAAATTTATTTTGTGTTGTGAAAGGGTTTAGTTGGATCTCCTTGAGAATTTTCCCAATCAACCCTCCCACTGCTCGCTGGTCCTTCGCAGGCACAACAGTCTTCCACAGTTTCTGAAACCCTTGGAGATCACAGATCTCTTTGTAAATCTCAATGCCATTTTTCTCCACGACTGCAGACACATCTTGAAGGATCTTGCTCACCGCCAGCACAAAGACTTTGGAGAAATCCAGTAAGATTCTGATGTTCTGTGAGGCACTGACCCTCACTGCAGCAGCTCAGTGCTCCAGTTCCATGTGAACTAGTGTGAGCAAAACTTTGAGAGGATTGCAGTTCTCCACCATGAATGCTAGTGCTTTGTTAGCTTGCTGCTGGATGAACACATTCAAATCGGACACTTTATGCAGCAGGACGGACCCAGTTTCAGTTAAAGTGTCATTCATGGACTTCTTTAGGCAGGTGAACATGACAGACAGAGTTGCCGTGGCAGCTTTAGAGACCGCCAAGTGCAGGCTTTTCACTTCTGCGCTCACGGTGAAGGTAATTTTGTGGAGATGTTCCTTCATAGACTTGGGGTGGTGTCTTGAAAGTTCTTCTACACAGGAAAGACCTTTTAATTTCTTCTCCCAGTTGTCAGAGGAGAGCAGTTGGAGAATCTGCTCTGGACTCTTTTTGAGAGGAGCGCACTGGTGTTGAACAGGCATTTTCACCTGAAATAAAAACAACAAATGTAAATAGAACTGGCTAACATGTCAATAGGGATGGGGCAAGATCTCATGCCACAAGATCTCGTAAGAGAAAACTGATCAAAAATCTTGTGAGCTTTTTTCCCCCATTTGGATTTGACAAAATTTGGAGGAGCTAAGTGTTGGTGAATTATACAATTTAAGAAGCTGTAGTTCCAGAAAACAGTACTACAATGGCAGGAAACATATTAAATAAAATAAATGAAAATTTGTGGACCTAATCTTGTGTTTCCTCTTATTGAAAATGTGTCTCGTCCCACCACTACTTGTCAATGTATGAACCGTGTACGAATATGTGTCAGCTGACAGTGGAGTGATACATGTGTTTTGCAGTTTGCACAAACTGGATATTGGAGACTTGAAGAGATGTTGCTAAAAGCATCAAGTTATGGGCACAATATTGATGAACTGATTTTGTCATCGCAGCAGTTTCTATTTTACAGGGAAAAATACAGAGAGGAAAACAAATGTCTAAGCAAGGTATCATAAAGAGAATAGTGTGTGCTTTTCCAAGATACAAAACAACCACTGCATGCTCTCTTGCTTTTTCCCCCTAACATACAGTATTAAAAAGGAATAACATTTACCTTTTCACAGTTCTGGGGCACATCTCTTTTGTGTGTTGCTGGCTTAATTATATATGAGCCGGCATCTCGTAACTGTTATTATCTCCCATCATTGCATGAGGTAGGCAGTACCGTGAAGGGCCTTGCCCAAGGACCCACACTGGTTGCCCTCAGGGGGGCGATTTGAACCCGGGTCCCCCGTGTGAAAGTCTAGTGACTTACCAGTTGAGCTAACCAGCTATATACAGACAGACAGAATGGTGATGGCAAACCAACCAGACATAGTGGTGGTGGATAAGCAACAGAACAAAGCCGTGGTGGTGGACATTGCAATACCAAGCGATAGTAATATCCGGAAAAAGGAACATGAGAAACTAGAGAAATACCAGGGGCTCAAGGAAGAGCTGGAGAAGGCCTGGAAGGTGAAGGCATATGTGGTGCCCGTGGTATTCGGAGCACTCGGGGCTGTAACCCCTAAACTGGAAGAGTGGCTAAAGCAGATACCCGGAAAAACATCAGACATCTCAGTCCAGAAAAGCGCAGTACTAGGAACAGCAAAAATACTGCGCAGAACTCTCAAGCTCCCAGGACTCTGGTAGAGGCCCGAGCTGATGAGGGTGAGAGAGACCAACCACCGTGGAAGGTGAAGAAACACATTTTTTTATATATATAGTATATTTCTGTGTTTTAATTGTACCTGTTCAATCTCGATACAGATTCTGGTTCATCGTCTGTGTGACTCTGTAAATCCAGAGGGCACCCGGTCCAGTTTAAACCTCACCTGCCGGGTCGCTGATGGAGGGATCATGTCCACCAGTCTTTTGGCTGACAGCTGAGTGTGAAGCTGCACTGTGGGCTTCCTCTGGATGATGGACTCACTCCTTTGGGGCAGTAGGTTCACATTCTCCTACTGCCTGGAGGATTCATGTGTCTGTATTTCCGCAGCCTTTAAGCATCTCTACAAACACTGTTTCCTTATTCCTCAATGTGATTGCTGAGGTACTAGTTGTTCATGAGAGCCCAGAAGGCGCGGGAGGGCACCCTGTCCAATTTAGATCTCATCTGTCCAATGTCCACCAGTGTATTGGCTGACAGCTGGGGGTGCCGCTGCACTGGGGTGTCCCTCTGTATAGTGGACACACTGCTTTGGGGCAGTAGGTTCCTGCCTTGAGGAGTTGTTGATCACCTGAGCCAGGCTGCAGGCCTCCCTTTGTAGGTGAGCCTGGGCCTGCTCGTCCTCCATGACTAAGTCATTCTGTGTCAGTGACTCTAGGAGATGTTTTTGATGAGACATTTTGAAAAGTTTCAGAGAAGTTCGCTAACAGTGCTGCTCGTCCGGAAAGTCTTGCTGAAATGAGCTGAAAATGGTGGTGTGTGTTGGGAACTTGCACAAATAGAACGGAACACTGAAGTCCGTTTTCATGGGGATGCGCATAATCATTGAAATAGTACATGATGCAGTGATTCTATTCTTTCTTTCTCTATTTATTAAAAAAAAAATACAAACAAAAATAGATCAGTCCAGAGTGTGTCCAAATGTCTACCTTACCCTGTCCCCTGGATGTGGATGTGCTTTACTCATCTCCTCTCACAAACAGCACTCAGGCGACCAGAGGCTCTGAATCAAAGGGACAGGTTTGTTATGTGTATGGGGTACAATAATTAATCTCTACTTATTTAAAGTGATTTCTTTTTTCCACTGCTCCAATAAACAGCATAACTTGAAGACTATCTCCAAACCTGAGATATTATTATTTTCAAGTGGCCTGTCACTAATGCATTTTTTGAAACAGGCATCCAGTAGCACACAAACCAACTTGAATTTCATCTGTTCTTCAAAGCAATACTATGTTCCTCCAACCCTCCCTCATGCATGCACTCCCACTTTCACCTCCAGGCCACTTCTTCTGCCTGCACTTATTGTGGTTGTCACTGACTGCACTTGTGTGTATACTGTTGTGATGTAACATTCGTAGGTCATGAGCGGGGGCGCCGTTGCAGCAGCTACTAGTACATACACCCCCGGATACCATAACCTGTATCAATGATGAGAAAACATTGTATGCAAGCCATTTCCTCCTCCCATGTACATTCATAGAGACACACTAGCCAATGAAAGCACGCCTATAAACACACTGAATATGGAGGGAGAAAGCTAAGACCCAGAGGGGATAGTTGTTTTTAAAAATGCTAGGCTAAGATAATGTGGGCATTCATTGGCTCAGTTTGTGCATTCTTAAGTACATCTATTAGGACTGTTAAATAATGCGGCTGAATAGGGGGATCCTATAGGGGAATAGTGCAGATAGTGCAATGTTAGCAGATTACACAGCAGTTATACACAAGGTTCACAATCATTAATTACCCCTGAGAATGCATTAGATACTGTCAGTCAGTCTTATAGAGCACTTATGTCATTCAATATTACTGTGCCACTAAATGTAACCATGACCACCGATAATTATGAAACAGTTAATTGTATTTCATTCTTAAAACAAGAAATAAAAACGTAATCACCTTTATCAGTTTTACAAGTCTAAACACAATACAAAAAAGCAGAATGCATAATTGCAGAATGTCTTTCCCCGCTCTTAATGCTCATTGACTGGTTACTCTACCCGCTAACAATGCCCCACCCTTTCTTTTTCCCGTTCTCAATCTCTTAGTATGTTGTTGTCTAGTCTTTTACTGTCTATCTCTCTCTCCACTCCTCTCGCTTTCATTCTCTTACATGTGGTTCTTCTCTCGATACTTTCTCTCTCCTTGCTCTCTCTTTCCACTCTCTGTCTTCCCCTAATTATGTGGTTGTTACCTCTCTCTCTCCCTCCCTCCCTGTCTATCTCTCTCCCCCCCTTACTATGTAATTGTTACCTTTTTCTTTTTTTCCATCTGAATTCCCTTAATATGTGGTTATTATCTCTCTCTCATCGCTTACTATGTGGTTGTCACCCCCCTCTCTCTCTCCCTCTTTCTCTTTCTCTCTCTCTCTCCCTCTCTTCCCCCCTCCCTCCATCTCTCTCCCTCCTGCCCCCTCTCCCTCTGGATGTTCAGTCTGTATCTCTCCAGAGTCTCTTAGCCCCACATGTGATTAACAGTGGCAGGAGCTCCACTCTGCAGCTGTCAGCTTCAGTTCATGTGATGGGCCTCTCCTCTTGCACACGCCTGGGCCCTGTAATGCTAACTGTGTGTTTAACATGAGTCAAATATTAATTATCACACAAATACATGGGTTTGGTTACGCTGATGTTGTGACATGGTGTAGTTACTGCAGACCTATTCATGTAATATTCATTTATATTAACAGACCTTGTCCTGTGAGAGAAATTGGTCACAGTAGTCTAATAAAACTCACCTATAAACATTTTTATAGAGTAATTATCACACTTATGTTTACTGACGTTCTGTGACCACAGTTTAAATACCTCAAAGGATTCATTGCTCATAGTTTGTAGGTTTTGATGACAAAATTTAATTAGTTATAATGCCACTTAAAAATCACTTACTTGGTTGTGTTATGTAGCCTTGACAAGGGTGTACCCTTACGCTATACTTGACCCATTTCTTTTTCAACTTATTGACTATTGGTTTGGCATAAGGGAAATAACCAGTTCAAACAATTAACTTGAATACACTCTCTGCTGCCATTAACAGATGTCAATACATAATCTATTATTACACATCAATATTAATGGTACCACTGGCTTATATGTGCAATTAGCTGTTTCTTTTGTTAAAGCAATGTGGATCTGTCTGTCTATGTTTATTATTGTTCCCCATTCTCTAGAGGGACCTCCAAAGTTTAATAACTGTAAATGTAATGAGCCATTTTGTTATTGGCAAAGTTTCATTTTTAATATGCTCAATAAAGAATAAAAGTCTATAACCACAGCAGTCTTGAAATGTTATTTTGGCATTACAATACCAACAGCAAAATAACTTATGGCACAATTTTATTACTTTTAATTGCATTACCTGTAACATTTCATTACTTAGACAATGTAGGATGCTTTGTGTTTCCATCAACCACTCTTTTGATCATATTTGGGCACACATAACATTGTCATGGTATTGATACTTTGCAGCTGATGTCATCAACATGTAACTCTACCTGAAGTTACTACTCTGTCTGAAACTGTTACTCAATTTAGACTTTAATCTGAGCTTCCTTTTAACTAACCGACTACAAAGAGCTGACTTGTGAGATGATTTGCGCTGTTAAACAAGTTTTTTACACATTCAATTACAGTCAGAGGCTAGCTAGCATTAACCTACAGTTTTTCAGTTAGTCACCCTCATCTGTTTTGTTGAAAATCAAACACATAAACAGGACGATGAATGCTCATATTGATTACAGGCTCCAGAAAAGGTGTTGTTTAAATCCATTTTGTACGTTTTTGGCAGTGATTGCTAATGTGTGCACAGTGTCATCATAGTAACTGCTGAATATTCAGCCATAAAGAGATACATGTACAGCACCCCATGCAGCACAACTTAGCTTATTTTTGGAGTAAAAAATGTTAAAAAGCAATCTTTCGGCCAAATATAATTCATCTGAAACACTTTGTTCACAGACAGCAAACTTCTGAGTGAATCACAGGTCAAAGAGGTCTCCATTTGATTCCTGATTGGTCTTACACAACAATGATTCATGGTGCTGTGTTTAAAGTCAATCTAACATTTACGAAGCCTAAACTTTTGATATTTTCAGGCACTGATGTAATACTTTTATAATGGAGCTGTTGCCAACTGTGCATCACTCAGAAATCTTGATCAAACGGCTCCTTGTCTCCAAAATGTCACTCCTCCACATTCTGCTGCAGAGAGTGCTACAGACGCTTTATTTCACCACCGGAAACTGACTTGACATTTTGTGAACTTTCAAGACCCAACAGTTCAATTTGGGAGAAGAAAAGTGAAATTGAAAGAAATGAAAGCTGAAACAGTAACAGATTGGACAGAGGTGGTGATGCTTCTAACTTGCATGTGTGTTTTCTTGAACTACTCATAAACAGTTTGATGAGTTTGGTGCACTATGTAACTTTTCTGCTTTAACCTGTTGGCTTCGTGGGTATAGATAAGCCTAGATTTTTAAAAATTTTTATTTCATTTGCGTATTTTCTTGGCTTTCATTATTAACGTCACAGAAATAAACAAGGCAATGCCATCCATCCATTTTCTTCCGCTTATCCGGGGCCGGGTCTCGAGGGCAACAGTCTAAGCAGGGACTCCCAGACTTCCTTCACCCCGGACACTTCCTCCAGCCCCTCCGGGGGGACCCCAAGGTCTACTCAGGACACCCAAGAGACATAGTCCCTCCAGTGTTTCCTTCCTGGGGCCTGAACAGATGCCTGAGCCATCTCAGCTGGCTCCTCTCGACGTGGAGGAGCCAGCTGGTCTTCTTAGAGTCCCAGTGTCTCTAAGTCTCTCTGCATTGCTGTTCGGCCCGTAGGCCGATACAACAGTGAGAGACCTGTCCCCGACCCGAAGGCACAGGGATGTGACCCTCTCGTTCACCAGGGTGAACTCCAACACACAGTGGCTGACCTGTGGGGCAATGAACAGGCCCACACCTGCCTGCCACCGTGGGCAGCGCACAGAGAAATGGAGAGTCCAGCCTCCCTCAAGAGAGCCCAAGCTGTGGAGGTGAAGCTGACTATATCTAGTCATTAGCGCTCAACCTCCCGCACAAGTTCACAGAAATGATTTGATTTTGATTAGATAAATTTGATTAAAACCCCTATGTGTATGCCTCACAAGTTAGTGCTAGTAGGTTATCATGGAATTCATAGTAGTAATCCAGTGTAAATTACCTAAAAAACTTGAATGTGCATTTTTCAAACGCTTTAGAATAATCTGAATTTCTGCTTATAAAAACCCGCCCAGTGTTTTGTGGATGACGCTTGTTGTGTCTCTCCTTCACACTCTGTCTGTTACCTGTGAGTAAGAGGTGCTGCATTTCTGCTGACGTCGGCGCTCCCTTTGCTCTAATCGACAGAACTATTTACCGGTTATTTACACAGAATGAGTCAGCTTTGTATCAGGAGAAGACTGCTGTTAGCATAGGACCAGTTGGCTCTCACTGAATCAATACAAATACAAAATAGAGCTTTCAGAAGGGATTTCAACGTTGACAAATGTATTCAGATGTTCTTAAAGTTGCACTGTGTAACATTCCTGGTGGAGAATCAACTACCTGCTGGTGATTACAATAATGAAAATGATTATTCAGAATTAAACTTAACTCTGAATTAAGCGGGTGGTTTATTCCGATTTTAAAGCTGAATTAATTTATTCCTCAATCATGTAAACGTTTATTCCGCTTAAAAATAATTCCGGTTGTTCAGCGTATGCTTGTTGGGTCGCCCTTCTGACACAATGACGTACTGCAAGATGACGACCCGGAGCAAACATTGGTCTCGAACCTAAACAGTTTTTTTCACAAGTACGTTGGAAGAACTACAAATAATGAAAAGAGTGGATGGCAGAAAACATAAAAACATTAACCACTAAAAAAGCCGGTAGCAGCTGATTGTGTGTTTTCTTCCAGTAGACGTAAATACGTCCCTGTCCAGTCAGAACCCTTCCCGATCCCCAGATGTTAAGCGGAATTAAATTAAAGCCCATTTAATGTGTTTTCCATGTAAAACCTCAATTCGGAATTATTATTTCCATGTAAGCTCGAAGGAGAATAATTTAATTCCAAACTATTTAATTTGGAACAATTAATTTGGAATTAAACATTTTTTGAAAAACATAATGTAAACGTGGCTACTGTGCACTTTAAAATGCAGACTATACTATTTTTGATAATAACTATAATTACAGGTGCAACTTGGGACTTTGAATTTTATATATATGTTGAATTTTAACATCTGGACTCTATTTGTATTCATTACACATTCACAGTGCATAAGAACAAAATAACAGAGCAGCTAATCAGTAGAAGAATTAATAAAAATGTTTCCAACACAAAGATAAATCTGTATACCTAAAAAGTGTCCACTACATTGCCTACCGCGTAAGGTTTCTGTTTTGTTTTCAGTTCAGTAAAATACTCTTTAGCTTTTGTAGTGTCATTCCTGTTATTACTAGATTCCCAGTGCACCCCAGTCAAAGCGCTTGGGGATCCGAATAAACCACCTTTATTAAAACAAGTTCAAACACTGGCCTTTGACGCCTCCTTTTTACTCCTCCATTTGCTCCCGGGCCTTTTACCCACACTCTCATTTTAATCTATTTGTTTATTCCTGCCATGTTTGTTGCCTCCGCGATACCCTTGCCTGTAATTGGCAGCTGTGTTGTTATTACTGTTTGGGTTGTAGCGGGGAAGTGTGTGGGCTGCAGTGAAGAGGCGCTGTTAGCAAAAGACATGGAAATTACCTTCATAACACAAACATTAATATTCATAGAAAGAGAATATACATGTCTGATCTTTGGGTTATTCGATGTAGGTGCAAAAATGTTTTTTTTTTTTTGTTTTTTTTTAATTAATACATGGGCAGAAAAAGGCTTGGGGCTTGAAACCATACCAGGCTTGTCAAAGCCTTATCTCGTCAGATCTCAGAAGCTAAGCAAGGCCAGGCTGGGGTAGTACTTGGATGGGAGACTGCTGTTGCTGTGCCCTTAGGCAAGACAACCTTGCTTCCGTCAATCTGCCTCAGGGTAGCTGTGGCTACAATAGCAGCTTACCACAGCGACTTTTTGGAATACACATTGTGCTACAATAAACGTATTATGTAGATCTATAAAATATTATATATGAATATTTAAGACCAAAATGACGAGGCTCACAGCAGCAGTTAGAGAGAGCGGGGTGACAATTTTTCAATGTTAAGTCAACTGGAGCCAGAGCCGATGGAGCCAGAAGCGCCCCCATGCTCTCTTCTTATTTGGGCTAGAGCAGGTTAACTATGTCCATTTATACAGCCTATGGTCCAGACCAAATAAACAAACAATAATAAACAGTAAAAGGCCTATTGTATTTTGAAATCTAGTCATTGTATATTTGAGTATTTTCTTTGAAATCATGCTAAATTTTAAACAATAAACAAGCAATAAAAATCACCACAGAACTATTTACTTCGATTATAGACACATTTGGCACTTGTGGCATTTCTCTTACGCACACAATATGATCTAATGGAGATGTATGAGGCTCTGGTCCAATGTAGTTGGGGGCTGTTTATACATTTCCTGCTGGTTCACACAGGGCTGATGTGGGGCCAGTGATGAATAGCAGTACTTTTTAGACTGTAATGTAATTGGATCTAACGAGATTTGGCCCAAGGAAAAGAAAACCCCAGCTGATTTCCCCTTTGTGAGATTCATGGGGGCAGGATTCAAATTCTGCTTAGTTCGGTAAAAGTGTTGGCTGTTTGCTGATCAGAAGGAGTGGAGAAATAAAGTCAGAATGTGGATATTTAGACCCACCACTTATATACAGGAACTTTGTGTCTGACATGTGTGTGAGGGGATGTTGTTAGTGTTGGTGCATGTTTTTCAAAACAGCAGATTTGACTTTTTCTGTTGTTTTAAATTAAGAAACTGAACTGTCTGTTGCTAATATTGTATAGAGTAAAAAAAAGTACAAAAAAGTATCACCATATATATTATAACCTTCTGTGACAGTCATTTTTTATTAATTTTGTCTGGTAAAGGACACTTTTTGTTGTAAGTCTGCCTCCTGCTGTGACCACATCGGGCCAGCTTCCCCACAGTTTCTATAATACATTATAATTCTACTTTTGACCCATAGGATTTATTTGACAGTAGAGTATGTACATGAGTAAATGTGAAAGAAATAAAGAGTACATTCAGTATAAATCTTATAGGTAATATATCTTTGATACTCAAGATATTTTATCTACTTAAAGCTGACAAGAGACAACACACAAATTTACTGTATATCATAGTTTATGCAATCTGGTTGACCTTCATTTACATTTAGACCTTTAATCATTATGTATTTGTCAAGACCTAGTTGGTGTATAGGGTCTCAGGGGTGCTGAATACATGGGCGCAGATGGTACAACAGTTCTCCTGCTAACAGTACTTACTCAAGATTTGGAGATGGGTCCCCAGGCGATGCAATGAGGTCACCTCCTGACAGGTTACCCCAGCAGCACTGAAGGATGGGCCAAATGCAGAGGGTGAATTTCATAATGACAATGTATAATTCATGAAAATATGTCATTGAATAAGATGAGCCAAAATAACGTTGTAAAATGTAATAATTACACAAAGTAAATTCATATGTCTGTAGAAGAGTTTGCTCCCTATAAATCTCCATACCTCATCCTAAATGCCAATACTGTCTATCTCCTTTCATTAATAATCCACTAGTCTCTTTATTAATGATCATTCCACATCATTAAATCCTTATCACAGCTCAGCCCCTGTGAATCTGAAGTGTGCACTGACGCACATTTATCACAATGTGGGGACTAAAATCTCTACATACACTCACATCATGGGGACCTGCCTCACTTATGGGGACAAAAATCAACTCTGTCTACATCTCCAAAGCTAAAAATGTTCTGTTCCATCTTGTGATGTCACAAAGTGGCAGTTTTCAAGTTAACAACTACCTCTTACCTTTAGCTTAGTAGAGACTGGCAAGTCTGAAATTATCCAAATGATTCTAGTGAAAGTGTATGGAGTTTAAAAACACAGTGGAGCACTTCCTGTATTACCACATGACATCACAAGGTGCAACAGTGTGTTTTCAGTTTGAGAGAAGAACTCAGCCTAAATATGCAGGATTTGTGTGTTCAATGTGTGTAAATGAAACAAAACACAACTCCAGGTATGTTTGTGATGAAGAAATAACATTATAACATAGATCAGAAAGTAATGACTGTGCTTAAGCATAGGACCAATCATCGAGGAAGTGAATGTAAGTCAACAATGTCCCCAAATAACATGTAAACCCAACATGTGTGTGGGTGTTGGGTGCTTGCGTCATTTGAATAGATTTTTAATGATAATGTATGCAGGTGTGATGTACATGACACTAGCTCCAAATGGTGTCACTATCTCCCCTCATTCCACATTGATTAACATTAGCCTGACTTTAATTTAGTGCCTATGAATTTTTAAGTAGGTGTGTCCTATCACACGTTTGGATGTGTGGCATAATCATAGAGTATAATATTAGTTACACTAGTTGTAACTACTTAAAATTAAAACATTGAATCAGCAGATGACACAGCAGCAGTGGTTTAGGTATAAAGACACGCTGCATGGGGTTCACCTGAGCATTTAGCAAATTTACTTTTTTTTTGATTTGTAACCAAGCCCACTGACAGGAATTTGGGAGACCGGGGCAAGACACCTCACATGTCCCCCCTCTAATATAAATGAATAGGAAGAAGGTAAAATTTTGGGCTCCTGAGACCCTGGACAATACTAAAATTTCAAACTTGATTTTTGTTATTAAAGAAAAGACTTGATACTCTATGCCAAGTTTGATCCAATTTTGATTACAGGTCCTATATTACATAAAACTGACAGCTACTTTTTAGCCTTTTTCTGTAAAGATTGGCAATTCCAGGTCTGTCATTATCCAAATGACTCTAGTGAAGAGTCTAGTTTCTAACACAAAATAATAGACATATTTATTATAGCACCGTTTGGTTGTTCTGATAAAGGCAAAAAAAAAAAAAAAAAAAAAAAAAAAATATTAAGAAAAGGTCTAACTTAATCCTATTCTTGCTTTCTTAGTAATGATATCTGTTCAAATGAGTACCTAGTTTTTAGTATCAATTAGCATCTGAGTACTGGCAGTATACAGGGATCTTGATGAATCATATTCTAATTTATGCGACAATTACCAACTAAACCCCATAAATTCAGTGGTGCAAGTAAATAAATGTTGTCGTTTTTCTTTAAGACAACATCTCATGTAGCTCTAATGACTGTGTTTCTGCAGCTCTGAACTCTGACTCTGCCTAACTGCTCCCATTTATTTTGTGTCTCTTCACTGCAGCTTGTGAAATCCAAAACCAGCCACCCTCAAATCCAAAAATCAACGCAAAATCCCAGCTTGAATTTAAAATGTGTCTGTGCATTTTCAAACAATGACCCTTCCACTTTTTGTTAGATTTATACATATAGACTAATGCTTGGACAAGACAGTACCTTAAAGCTGCACTATGTAACATCTCTAGTGGAGGGCACAAACATACAAAAATATTCCTTTATCTAGAATGTTCCACAATAATGCATTACATATATCAATCCCCCATGGGAACAAGCAAATGACACCACCAGGTCTAGTTACAGGTCACATCTGTGGAGAGTCAGAAGAATGGTTTTCAGCATTCCAAGAGAAACAATTTCATCTCCAGAAAAGCAGGAAAGCAGGAACGCTCCATAGTGCACCTTTAAACCACTGCACCAGCGAGCACTGTAAAGTGTCTTATCCAAAATTCCACCACAAGTATAGAAACCCTGCTTTTTTTCTAGCAGTTCAGCAGTTTATTATCTGACAGCTCTCACAGAATAATCCTGATGTTCCCAGGCAGGGAGCTACAGCTCCAGAACACTTTGAAGAGTTTTATTATTTTCTGAAACCACAAATAAATAAGAATGGGCAAAACTCTATTATTTCTGTTTAGCAGTGTGCAAACTTTTAATCATTTAATGCCAGAAACATTATTTATCATAATAAGAGAAAATGTTTGTGGTATGGTGATTCAAACAAATATGTACAGGAAATTACATTGAATAAACAGATGTCTATGAAAGTAAATAGGCTTATAAGAAACCACTGATCATGGGTAAGAATTCATTAAAGTGCTTATGAAGTAGAATCCTTTCAGCAAATATAATTAAATCTAGAGAAATGATGCCTTTAGTTCAGCAGAGATAGGCAATTCCGTATCTGAAATTCTCCAGATGATTCTAGTGAAGGTGTATGGAGTTTAAAAACACAGTGGAGCACTTTGTGTATTACCACATGACATCACAAGGTTGAAGTTTTTTCTGTTTGAGATTAACGTCACAGAAATAAACAAGGCAATGCCATCCATCCAGCCTTAATCTGCAGGGCTTATGTGCTAAACATGTAGAGTAAAACAAAACACAACTCCAGGTATGTTTGTGATGAGAAAACAACAAATTTATTTACAAAATTATCTAATAGATTATAAAGAGATGATAATAATACAATAATAGTACAATGATCTCAGTCTACATTAAGTTCAGTAGCTAGTTCAGCACCACGGACAGCTCCAGTGAGAGGAGACTGACTGCAGCACTATTCTGTCTGTACAAAGTGAAGCGGTTTTTCCAAGTCTAAATATATAATGTGAAAATGTTCCAGGACTTTTTTTTATTTTTACCTTTCCCATATATTCAGCAAGTTATAATATGATGGCGTTATGAATATTATGTTTGCCTAGTTAGAGAAATACACTTTTTAGACTTGTGTGTATCCACAGGTTTCAGAATGATGAAAAATTAGGACTGTTGCCATAGCGATTAACAACTGAATCTTTTTAGAGGGAAAAGTCCTCAAACTGAAACCCATGAACAAGGCTTGCTTTATTAAGTATGATGCACCTAATCTTTGTAGCTGACAGCCTTTAAAGTTTTAAGTTTTATCATTTGATTAGTTTAATTGAGTTTCTTTAGAAGTTTACAAATCCGGTTAAAATCCAGTGCAAGATAACATTTTCCACTTAAAAGCTCATATTACGCTATATTCTGATCTATCTTATAATGCTGTTTCCTCTTCAAAATCATACCTGGAGTTGTGTTTTGTTTGATTCATACATATTTAACACACAACCACTGCATATTTCGGCCCAAGTTCTTCTCTCAAAGAAAAAACACTCTGGTCCCCCTTGTGATGTCATGTCATAATACAGGAAGCACTCCATACACCTTAACTACAATTATTTGGATCATTTTAGCCCTGGAATTGTTCATCTCTACTGAACAAAAGGTAAAAGGTAGCTGTTAACATGAAAACCACCATTTCAATGACATCACAAGGTGGAACGGAGCATTTTGAGCTTTGGAGATGTAGACAGGCGAATAATGCAGGATTACTCAAACATGTGTTAATGAAACAAAACACAGGTTTAGGTTTGTTTTAGAGGAGATAACAACATTAGAACATGGCTTAAAGTTCATAAGAGTCAATTTTGCATTATATAGGACCTTTAAGGTTAAAGTTGCTAATTTGTTTTAAACCAGTTTTCTTAGTTCACACACCATCACACCAATAATATGAAGTCTGTAAGCTTTAAACTCCATTCATTCACTCTGAAGTAGCTGGCTGTGATCAATACCTATACATTCAATAGTGCATGTGTAGTACTATACAGTAATAAGATACAGGATCATGTGTATCATATATTGTACTCTACTATTGTGGTAACTATGATTTGCTGATGACATATTTCTCTTCTGGGAGATATTGAAACTAGACCCACCTCTGCCTCAGCTCCTGCTCCCTCTGCAGTATCACTCACTGCCAACACATCAAGACATATACTGTTAACAGAGAGGGTCATGTCTTTGCCAGTAAAAGATGGATGAAACTATATATTTTTGGTATTTTTACACTACATGGTTTCCCCTGTGATATTTGTTCTGAGTTTTCAAATAATAGTCTTTATACAATCTCTCATTTCCTGCATGTACTTAAAAAGTCTCTGTGGACAAAACATTTTTCCAGGAAAACCAAGAAGGAAGAAACCAAATACCATTACCAAGAACTTGAATTTGAAACTGAAAGTGTGACACATGTTTTAATAAGTTAAATATTACACAAAATTGACTCAAGTGAGCTTTAAGCCATGTTATATTACTATTGTTACCTCAGTCAAAAACATATCTGGAGTTGAGTTTTGTTTCATTCACATATGTTTGAGTAATTCTTTATTATTAGTCCGTATCTCCAAAGTTCAAAATGCTCTGTTCCATCTTGTGATGTCATGTAGGGGTAGTACCATTCACCTTTAGTTAAGTAGAGAGTGGCAATTCTTGGGCTTTAATTACCCAATTAAAGCCCAGGAGAGATCAGTAGAGCCAGCTCAGTAGAGACTGGCGATTCCTGGGCTTTAATTACTCAGGACAAGCCATAACGGCTTGTTGTGGACATACCGGCTTGTCAAAGCCTGATCCCATCAGATCTCAGAGGCTAAACAAGGCCAGGCCTGGTCAGTACTTTGATGGGAGACCGCTGGGAAAATCAGGTGCCACGGAGGGGCGCCAGTGGCAAAAAAAAAACTGTTGCTGTGTCCTCAGGCAAGGCACTTCACCCACATTGCCTAGTATGAAAGTGGTGTGTGCGTGAGTGATGGCGGTGGTATGAGGGGCCGATGGCGCAGATTGGCAGCCTCGCTTCCATCAGTCTGCCCCAAGGCACCTGTGGTTACAATAGTAGCTTACCACGACCGAGTGTGGAGTGAATAAATAATGCTCTGTAAAGCGTGTGTTGACTAAAACTGATGCATTATTATTATTATTATTATTATTATTATTATTATTATTATTATTATTATTATTATTATTATACAGATGGTGTATGGATTTTAAGACACAGTGTGGGATTTGCTACATTACCAGATGACATCACAAGATGAAACAGAGTGTTTTCTGTTTGAGAGAACCACACAGCCTAAATATGCAGGGTTTATTTGTTAAAATATGATGAAACAAATGAAAATGAAACAAAACACAACTCCAGATATGTTTTTGATTAGGAAACAATATTAAAGCATAGACCAAAAAACAGCATGTTGAGGAAATAATTATTGTGTGAAAACAATAGCTCCATGGACAAAAATGAGGGAATATTTTGTGTGTTGTGCTGCCTATAGAGCTGCCTCAGTGTTGAGACCGTCTAAACTGCCCAAGAGTTATACTTGAGTATGATCTGACTACATTTTAACAAGTCAGTTTCAAAATCACACTCCCATTTGTCACTGCTGCTTCATGACTGTTAAACACCATATCTGGAGGAGATTTGCTCTTAGGTTAACTCTACAACCCTCCCCTCCTCTCTCTCTCTCTCCCTAAATTATTCTTCCTCCCTGGTCAATCACGTGCCTTAAATTAAGTCTATGACACATTTTATGCCAAACTATTTATCATTTTCAGCTGTATTCGTGCTGGGGCTAACAGCGGGAGAGCGTGCCTTGCTTGTCACTCAGCCGTTAGCGCGCATTAGTTGAGTGACAGGTGAAATGTGCTCCTCTGGGCACACTTTAACCAGGCCTCTGTCTCCGGGGCCATGAAGACTGTGCTTAAACGAGTAGAGAAAGAGAATGGCTATTAAACATATATGCGCTGTAGGTGGGGAGAGAGGAGGGGCAGTTCAGGGCTTTTTGCCATATGCTGATTTTGTTTCTGGTTAGGTTAGGTTAAGAAAAAAGGTTACATGGTTCATGGTAAATGAAATAATACATGCTTTTCAAAGTATTTTAGTTATGCAAACACCTACAGTTGAATAAATGCAAGATACAGTAGATAGGTTTAATGCCATATTGTTGAACATTTCAGGCACTGCAATAATACCTGAAATCTCCATGGAGACAAGTAGGTGATCAACTCTCACAGATACACAATAAACATGTTTCAATATCACCTGCACACAAAATTATTCTCTAACTTTGGTGTTACAGTAAAATCATCCAGCACTATAAAGGGTCATGGGGATACAGCTTCTAAACCTTATCTTTATCCTCAACTCATTCGTCATCTCCTTGGCTTCAGCACTCCCTCCTGTGGGCCATAAATCACCTCACACAGCCTGTCAGATACATCAGACCATATTATCCACAGGTAAACGCCTTTAAAAGAGTCAAAGAGTACTATATACCCAGACCAACGGCCTACACACACTTTAGTATCGTGCTTCATACGATTTTGTTTTATCAGTGTGCTGTAAACATTGTCTATTGTGTCAGTAAAGTTATTCAAAACACAATCTTGTTCAAGGTAACTGGAGGAAAAATATCAGCGAGATGTCAAGCCAGAAATTGAGAGTTATGATACCGGAGCTGGAATATTTGGAATATTATGTTTCCTTGCCATTGTCATCTCATTTTCGCTCACTACAGGAAAGTGTAAAGTGTATTATTAGTTCTGAATATAATTGGCCGGCAGAAGTAAAACTGTTGTGATGGCCAAACTATACAATATTTCAGATTTATTATTTTTAATTAAAAAAGACAATAGGCACTGTACTTGGTTTTTATAGTTTTAAACATAAAAAACAAATTGAAATTCAAATGGTGTGTCGAAAGTTATTCCTCACTTTCCTCGTGCATTCCTAGCATCTTAATTCACTACGATGAGTTTATAAGTATATTTCACAACATTCTGAGGCCAGAGCTGAGTTTTGTAACCAAGGTGACAAGGTAAGAACTGGTCCACTAACAGCGCACTTCCTGGTTCAGGGAGGATAACATGTTTTATAATTAGACAGTGATCATACTGTGACCCTATAAGAGCTGCTTTTACAATTTCACAGTTGCTTTTACAATTTTACAATTTATCAGACACAGACACAGTCCTTTAAAAAGAAAGTCCTTGCAGAAACATGAGAGAGTGAACCTGTAACCATGGAAACCTCTCCTCCCTACACCTGTCAATCAAGTAAGAACATGTTTGGAGAACTGAGACTATTTTGGATTCTTGAATGCAGCTAGACCTACGTAATTTTGAAAAGGTCCTAAATCTAGAGGAAGCCAATTAGCAACTGCTGTTTGTTCTACACCAGTCCCTGCACCTGTCTCTGCACCTGTCAGTCGTGATGTTTGGCTCATTCACATCTGTAGAAGAGGAGGGTTTATTACGTGTTGACAGAGGCAAAGATTTATTGCTATTCTCTTACACTGATCACTATTGGTCAGCTCAAGCTCATTGTTAACAACAGTTCAATATCTGTTTGTCTGTCATTGGACTGTAAAAGAGTCAAGGAAGGTTCAATATGTGATTACTGTGTCCCTTTTGTTCTATAGAGTGTATGCTATTTGGTGCACAGAAATGTGAATGGGAGACAATAACAGATTATCTTATGTTATGTTATTGAGGTCTTTTGTCTTGGGAACATAGAAAGGGATGGGGAGTTTATTTATTTATTTATTGTTTATTTGAATAGGGACAGATACACAAACATTGACTAACAATTCAGTAATCTGATGCAGATATCACAGTGTTTATAGCCAAGGTCAATTCGCAACACCATTAGTTAAAGTACTATAGTAGTAGAAAATGTATTTATAAAAGTTTATTAGGACAGTTTGGGGTAACTGGCACTGGGAGCTAAATGATACTTCCAGCTGGTTGTTTAACTGAATCTGTTAAAGGTGCACTGTGTAACTTTTTGGTTGAGTGGCGTCACCTGCTTGTTTCTATGGATATGTCATTGCTCTGTCTGGAATATTCCACAGTATGACATTAAACAGCTCTACCTTATATTTATTCAATTAGACGTGTTTTATAGCTCAAAAATGCCTTCAACAGACATTCTGACTGTGAGCGGGGTCGCCTCTCCACAGATCTGACATATAACTTTGTCTGGTTTGGTCTCCATGAAGATAGAAAGGTTTAATACCATACTGTGAAACATTCCAGACAAAGCAATAACATCTCCATGGAGAAAAGCTTTTGACAACCCTCCACCAGAAAAGTTACATAATGCACTACACACACAATAAACTACTGTGTCCAGGAGAGAAAAAATAAAATCACAAAAATCACCAACCTTGTGGCAAATAATCTTGAATCACGTAAAAAAGCATCAAATTAGGCAAGGCAGGTTTATCTGTATAGCACAATTCGTACACAAAGTAATTCAAAGTGCATTAGAGAAAAAGAAAGATATTGAAATCACAATACACAAATCAAAACATAAATAATAATCATCATACAATTACATGCGTAAAATAAATTATAATGAAGTATAAGTTTGCTCTGAATTTATATTGTATTTCCATATTATTAGGTATATTATTACTATACTAAAACTAAAGTGTCTTTGAGGGCTACGTTACATTTTATACTCTTCCTTTCCTCCTGTGCATTGGATATAGTATTGCTATTGCTAGGAGTTTGCACATTCTTTTAAGCAGATTCCTGCAGGTTGTTCAGAGTTGGGATTCAATAGTGTGAGGCTGATTTGATGTATGGACTACAGGGCCATCAAACAGACTGGGGTCACTCTGTTCTCTGGAAAAATAAAACAAAGCAGAAAAAAGACAAGTACAGCATGTTTCTTGGGGGGTTTAGCCAGTTTCTACATATGTTTCCTGCATTTATGAGCTTAATCAAATGTGCAAAATGTCTTTCTCAGTTAGAGATACAGCAACCTCATGGGGTAAAGATAGCAGGAATTTTCTTTCATTATAATTTACACAATTAATTTGTAATACATTTTTTTTTCCATTGATCAAAAAGTATTGTATTCTTTTGAAACATACAAAAGCTTTTGAAGAGACTTGAAGAAATGAAACTATTTTAGATCATTTACATGTAATATTATTAAGCTGGTTTAGTATTTGTTATTGAATGTTCCTTTAACAGAAAAGGATTCACATTTGCTATTTATTGAAATGCACACATTTGTTTTTTAAAGGTGCATTGTGTAACTTTTCAGGGTCCGTCAAATACTTTTCTCCATGGAGATGTTTTTGCTTTGTCTGGAATGTTTCACAGTATGGTATTAAACATTTCTATCTTCATGGAGACCAAATCAGACCAAGTTACAGGTCAGATCTGTGGAGAGGCAACTACACACAGTCAGAATGCCTGTTCTTGTTATTTTTTGGCTATAAAACCACCTGTAATTTAATAAATGTAAGGCAGAACTGTTTAATTTCATACTGTGGAACATGCCAGACAAAGCAATGCCATACCTATAGAAACAAGCAGATAACAGACCCTCCACCAGAAAAGTTACACAATGCACATTTAAACTTTTGGATGCGTATATTTTGAAGCATACTACATTCAAGGGTGGTATCTATTTTATTGATATTTTATTGATTCTTACATGAAATTATCCTCTCAAATACACTCAATATCTATAATAATCTCCCAATTAAAGGTATAAAAACACACAAACAGAGGAACACATGTCTCCTACAGTTTTCTTACAATACGCTAATATTGGACCATACCTCACACTGAAGACTTCACATCTCCCTCGTGCTTCCATTGTTCTGATTGGAGCTATAGTTTTGAGCATGTGGCAGTCAGATGGCTCTGAATCGAAGACGTGGGCGTAAAGTTCCTGACCTTGGATGAACAAAGCCCCTTTACGTCAGAGCCTCAGGGAACTGCATGAATGAGTCACACAGGCATATTTTATTTGTTCACATTTCTTTGTCAACAGAATAGCCACAAGAAATGCAGATAAGAAAGCTTTGAGAAGATGCAGAATTTGTATGTTAAATTTACAAACACAAGCTAATGAAACGTATTGGATTTTTTATTTGGAATTCCAGTTTTATTCCTGAATCAAGTAGTATTATCATGTTATTTAAAGGTGCATTGTGTAACTTTTCTGGTGGAGGGTCAGTCACCTGCTTGTTTTTATGGAGATGTCATTGCTCTTCCTAGAATGTCCCACAGTATGACATTAAACAGCTCTACCTTACATGTATTCAACTACAGGTGGTTTTATTGCTCAAAAATACCTACAGGCATTCTGACTGTGCGGGGTTGCCCCTCCACAGACCTGACCTGTAACTTGGTCTGGTTTGGTCTCCATGAAGATAGAAATGTTTAATACCATACTGTGAAATATTCCAGACAAATCAATAACATGTCCATGGAGAAAAAGCACTTTTAAAATAAAATAAACCTTGGTCTGAAAAAATCAAATAAAAAAACCCCCCCAAAAAAACCAGAAGACCTAATGAACCTTGTTGAAATAACATTTTTACCTCATTAAACATCTTTGTAAGTCCCTGTGATGGTTAAATATGGATTTTCTGGGTGTTTGAAGTGTCTGTCGTCACCAGCCTTGCAATATGGCAGACACAACCCGCAGTGAGTTCTCATGGGAAGCCCTAGCTCTTTTTTTAATATTTGATAATGTTATGTTTTGTATGTGATTATATTGCTTGAAAAAAAGAAAAGAGAAGAATAGACAAAAGCGCCTTTGAGTCGGTTTCTTGATGATGTATTCTCATAAGGGAGCTGTAAGGTGCTCTGTAGCTGAAAGTTACTCAGTTTTGCTTTAAAAATGCACAGATAGAGGTGAGTATCAATTAAATGTACTTTTTAAATGCTTTACTTTTTGTCCTGGTATATTTCCCTAGCAATTTTAAGTAATATTTTTGGCAACTACTCTACCTCAATCACTGAGTCAAGGAGAAAAAAGTTTGAAAAGGAATGTGAGTGTCATTGCATCTTTAGATTTTGTTTTATTATTTCATTTTATCCTCTATTGTTTTGAAGTTACTTCATTTTAATTTGCATGTTTACCATATGTTCATTGTGACATTTTTTCCTATTTGTCAATGCAAGCTGCCAATAGCATTCCACATTACTCCATGTAATTCACAGATAGGGTACACACACAACTGTTTAAGTTAGCTTTTATACTAGTGCTATTTTGTTTTGGAAAACTGCCCAACAATCAATCACCCCAATTATAGCTCCTGCTGCTCTTTCAACTATTCTGTAAGTCACCCAATACAGCAGTGCAGCACAAATGTGATTCTCAATTGACGCATTTATTGAGTCAATGTTGATCTGAGAGTGGGACCTCGGGGACAAGCAAACTGAAGGCTTTAATAGAAAATGGGAAAGACTAAACATGGGGGAATTCTGTCTCCCGATTCGAGAGGGGTGGTGGGTTCTAGTGGTTTGTTTTGGTGCATTGCAGTGGTGGTTCTCTCATTGCCCTCCCTGTGAGAGGAGCCAGAGTTAACTCTTTAAATCAAAGACGACATTCACACACTGTCTTACCGCCATCTGCATCGATCTGTTTCTTTGTTTAGATAAAACACAAACGCTATTGAGAAGAATCGAGCGGTTTTACTGCTTTTAAGGCAACCAAACTTCTGTGCTTTTGTTTCAAAACATTTTGTCACATAATTAAAGGTGCACCAGGTGACTTTTCTGTTTCTGTTGATATTATTGATTTGCTTTCAGTGTTTAAAAGTATGGCATTAAACGTATCTTTTTTTAACTGATGTATAATACTCGCATATAGTCTTGCCTCTTCAGATCTGACTTGTAACTTGGTCTGGTGGAATCACCTGTTTGTCTCCATGGAGATAGACAAGTTCCAGGCCATACTGTGGAACATTCAAGGCAAAGCAATAATATCTTGATGGACCCTCAACCCGAAAAGTTACATAGTGCATAGTTCTATCGTTTATTGCTTATTTATATAGAAATTGTATTGTTTAGATCTAAATTTACCTTGAGATCATGTTAATTTGCCCAATCTTATCAAAGCTACTCTGACTTTTGTACTGGATAGAACATTTTTACTAAGGCATCAATCCTGTGTATTGAGTGCTCAATGATACAACAGCAATGTGCATTTACTATCACCACTTTCCTGTATTGTTATGTTAATTCTAGATGCAGAAGGGCCTACACACTGTCACTCCAAACAAATCGATGCAGCATTATTCTATCAGTATCACTAACAGCGGTTTTCCCTGGACTTTCATTTCTGACCCGATCAGAGCTGTTTATTAGCCTTTTCGCCAACACAGACACCATTCAAGACGACATCAATAATATTCTGGGGGAGGTGAAGCTTCTGTCTTAATGATTTCGACCCATTTTTCTCTATGGGGTTTTTGTTTGTGTGGTGGATTAGGAGAGAGAAAGGAAGGAAAGAGTAAAGAAAGAGACAGCAATAGACAGAGAGGGGGATGAAGAGACAGAGAGAGAGAGAGATAGAGACAGGACAAAGGAGGGAGAGAGATGACAAGAAAAAGCAGGCAGAGAGGGAGGGAGAGAGAGAGGACAAAGAAAGAAAGGCACTGATAGAGAGGGGGAGAGTGAGACGACAGAGAAAGAAGCAAAGTGGGAGGTAGAGTGAGGGAGAGAAAGAGAGGCAGAGAAGGAGAGAGAGGACAGAGAAAGTGAGGCAGAGGAGGAGGCAGAGAAGAAGTGACAGGGAGAGAGAGAGAGAGGGAGCGAAAAAGAGAGAAAGGTGGGAAGTGGTGATTCATTGGTCCAGTATTGACGTGATGTGCTGCAGAGGTGAAACACTGACACACTCGGATGGTCCTCCCGGGAGCAGAGAGGGCTGGGGACTGAAGGAAAAAAGACTTGAATTTAAAAGCACTGACCAAGCCTTGAATACTAATGCATCATATTTATTGTTGCAGGTTTATTGGTAACCCTTATCTTCATTGAGATGGAGGAGAGAATTAGTGAAATGGATACATATACACCTTAGCATGGGACACATCTGCTATTGGATCTTGTTTATTCATATAAAACAAAAATGGAAAAAACATCTTTTCTGTCAGCTTCTCTGTCAGTTAGCCTAACAAATCCAGGTTTCAAGTAATATTAAAGGTGCTAAAATGGAGTCTTGTGAGCTTTAAGTCATTTTAAAATGTTAATATCTCCTTAAAAACATACCTGGAGTTGTGTTTTGTTTCATTCACACATGTTTGAGTAATCAAGCATTATTAGTCTGTCTACATTTCCAAGCTCAAAATGCTCCGTTCCACCTTGTCATGTCATGATGCAGTAGTTTTCAAGTTAAGAGCTACTTTTTACCTTTACTTTGGTAAAGAGATTGACAATTTCAGGGTTAAAATTATCCAATGATTCTAGTGAAGGTGTATGGAGTTTAAAAACACAGTGGAGCACTTTCTGTATTACCACATGCCATAATAAGGTGGAACAGAGTGCTTTCTGTTTGAGAGAAGAACACATTTCCAAAATTTGTGTGTTAAACGTGTGAATGTCACAAAACACAACTATAGGTATGTTTGTGATGAGGAAACAACATTATAACCAAAATAGCGTAATATGGGTCCTTTAATCTGTAATATGGCAAGTCCAAGTGAGAGGTTAAAGGTAGGGTACTGTAAATGCTTTGTCATGCAGTAAGCACCAAGAAATAGTCTTGCCCGCGCCACTCACAGAGGCTGAGGGCCAGTGGGACTTGAATGAAATTGCTGTTTGTGTTGCAGAGAGCCTGTCCCTCTGGAGCTGGCCGTTGCTCGCATCCTGTGGCCCCTGTAAAAGACTGCACCTCTCTCAGCAGCAGGGACTGGGATAGATTTAATTCTGGAGTTAGTTCTGGATTCAATACACAGGATTGTCAAAGCTTGGATCAATACTAAAAAAACTGACAATTATACATTATTATACAGTACATTCAAAATAATATTAGCTACTACATTTAATTAACATTGGGGCAAAAGATGCAACATCATGTGCAAATTGGCTAAAGGGTTGGTTTGTAGCACACTAGGCTCTGTCTTGTCTCATGAGATCGATTTCTGGCTCTTACAGTTCGCTGAATGTCTCTCCCCACCCATTACTCCATTTCAACCCCAAGGCTGAAGAGGCCAGACTGGCAGCCACATCTTTGTCAATAAGCTCTTAAAGGTACACGTTATTGTCCCTGTATAATCTTACCTCTACATCTGACCCCTTCTTCCGTGCAGCAGGACCACGTATCTCAGTGGGGACCCATATCCACATCTTGAGGACATTTGCTGGAGGATTTTACCTACTGTGTATGTTTTGGGTTGATGGTTGAAAGGATGGATACCCACTGAAACGCAGAGAGAACATGCAAAAGCTGCCAGAAAGGACAAGCCCAGGAGTCTAACCCACAACTGCTTTGATGATTTGAGGTGAGAGTGCTAGCTACTCAGCCACCCTAATGCTGCTGTGGGGCATGGGGCATGGGGCAACTGCAACTTTAGGAGCAGCTTTTGATAGCATGTTCTAGAGTACAGTTATATTTTTCATCTATTTGTGTCATTATATACTACAGGGGTCTCCAGCCTAAGGCTCGGTATCCGCCTCTAGCGCTCCACCTCCTTCCAAATGCATGTGTTTTCAGACACGGCGCCATGCCCCGATTTGACAAACCCCAATCGAGGTGCGGAGTCGAGCTCCATCGTGCACAGGCGCATGCACACAACAAGCTCATAGAAAATAATGGAGGTGGCAATTTTGACGTGCATCAAAGCGCCTCAGTGTGAGCTGGCCTTTAAGGCTTGCTGTGTCTCTTTATTTATTCAATTTCTTGCGACTGCTAAAATCTGTAGCTCTCTGGCAATTTCATTTTGTAAAGGCAGCTCACAAGAGGAAAAGGTTGGGCACCCCTGATATCATAGGTCTTCATGGAGTAAACGAGCAGATAGGGGGCAGTAACAGGCACAGAGCAGTTCATGGTGTCGTCATGTGGTTTAACAGGACCCAAGAGATCACTGCACCAACACAGTCAAGGAATGAAGAGAATGTGAATTAGACTAACGATCAATGTTTATACACAATTTCACTGACAACAACCCCCCTCTCTTCCCCACCAGTGTCCCCTTTCCTCCTCCCACTGCAGGCATAAATACACTTAATTTAAAACTAGGGAATGCTGACTGTAGGATGCTCCTACAGCACAAATTAAAACGCACTGAGATGTAATACAAATCAAATATCACTGATCAGAATCAATACAGTCTCAGTGCTTAATGCATGGTTTAGTAATTGGATAATTTAAGCTCCCAGTGAGACATAGGGCAAGAGGGGAGTTTGATTCTTGCTGTGTCAGTAGGCAAGGCACTGACCCCAAATACAAGAAGCTTTTAGCATAAAAAGATAAATGAATGTACAACTGGTTCAGATCCCTCAGAGAGAAGGCAAGAGTTGTAATTAGGCCCATAGATCATATATATATTGTTATCATAGATTTTAGACCAACACTAACAATTGATGTCTGTCCAATTAAAAGTGAATAAGTTGAAAATTGAACATGAATACATTACTACAATAAAAAATTAAAGAGTAAAATGTAGTTTAGCAAACTGTGTAGCAAAATTTGTCTTGCCCCAGTACAAATACATCGTAAAAGCAGCTTTTGAGGTCAACCAAGTACCACCTTTATTCCTTTATGTATACTTCCAAAATACTAGTTTTCAGATCAGCTACAACAGGAAAATATTTTAATGCATTTATCTGTTAATAACCTAAGACCAATGTAAAGAGTCTTTATGGTAGAATTTAATGACAAATTGGTGAATGTCTCTCTCACTTGTTACCCCCATATCACGTTGGTCCCTTGGTACATTTACATGACTATATAAATCAGATGATTGCAGTTATAATTAGATTTGGTTATTGGCATGGGTTTACTTACTTACTTACATTTATTATTAGTCTGTCTACATCTCTGAAGCTCAAAATGCTCTGTTCCACTTTGTGATGTCATGTAGTGGTCGAGATTGGCAATTCCAGGACTGAAAGTATCTGATTCTAGT
This sequence comes from Taenioides sp. WSHXM2023, assembly GCA_029959045.1. Lineage (NCBI taxonomy): Eukaryota > Metazoa > Chordata > Actinopteri > Gobiiformes > Gobiidae > Taenioides > Taenioides sp. WSHXM2023. Next base: position 10,240,916 of record CM057103.1, on the reverse strand, counting down.
GAAGGTGTATGGAGTTTAAAAACACAATGGAACACTTCCTGTATTACCACATGGCATCACAAGGTGGAAGAGAAGAACTCAGCCTAAATATGCAGGGTTTGTGTGTTAAAAATTTGTGAATGAAACAAAACAAAAATCCAAGTGTGTTTTTGAGGAGGAAACAACATTATAACAAAAAAAATAATAATCTGAAAATAGCATAGTATTGGCCCTTTAAGAACAATAAAATCCAAAAATAAAATAAGCTCGCCATTGTAATAATGATGATTGGTGACTGTGTTTTGAAGCACCATTGAGGGCACCTGAGGTCACTGAAAATCTATTTGGTCTAAATGTGGTTTGGGATGACATCAGCAGCTCTGGCTCTGCCCTGACCTGCTCTGAGACAAGAGGAAAAATATCACCCAAAAACCAAGGCCAAGAGTCACAGAGGCCAAAGGGATGAGCATTAAGTGTTTGTCAGCACCGCTGCCTCGAGAGGACGCATACAAAACTGCAACAACTTCAACAGAACGGGTCAAAAGAGGAAGGCTAAAGGGAACAATGGAACAAAGAGGGCAGATTAGAATGACATGGTTTGTTCTAGTAGTAGTAGTAGTAGTAGTAGTAGTAGTAGTAGTAGTAGTAGTAGATTTTTGTGATGTGTATATATCTACAATAGTATCTCCATTATACAGTTTGAAAATATAATTTTTTCTTGATAACTCTTTATAAATACACTTTTAATAGCCTTAATAAAACGGGAAGTAAGATTTAATTGGCACTGTATGTAGAATGAGTCAGGCTTAGTAACTAATTCATCCAAACTCCTAACCCTAACCTCTTAAAGAGTAGAAACTGAATTTCAGTATTAGCAAACCAAATGAAAGACTCATGTGAGGCTTATGCTGCTTTCTATCTTTCATCTTAGGAACCAAAACACCAAATTATTACATAAATAAATTGAACATCACTTCCAATGTTTTTAGAATTAAGAATAAATCAGCAGTAGGGTTCTTATTAGTAAAAGCTATATTTGATTTGAACATGTTTATCTCGAGACACAGAAAGGCCAAGTTAATGGTATTTAAAATAAAAATCTTACACACAGCTCTGTTAAGGGTTGACAGTTTGATCTTTGTTTCAATCAGTACTGTTGTAATGTCCTTGGGCAAGACACTTTAACCATGTGGTGTGTAAGAATGGTGGTAGTTAGCCCCAGGGCAAGAGTTTACAAAGTGTCCAAAAATGTATCATTCAAACAAGTATTAAATCAAGAAAATCAACAGGGGTAGTGCACCTGGGGCGTAAACACTTCTTGTTTACCAGGGCCCAGTGCAGAAAGGGACAATCACATATGTGCGTGTAGTGTGTGTGTAGCAGTTGGCTTGTAAGACTGAAATAAACAATGAACCAGTTTGGCAACAGAACTAGACCAAGGGAGAGTGGAGCTGCACTTTTAAACACATAATTGTCCACCAACTGCTAGTGAAAGTTGCAAATGGCATAACAATTGTCAAAGTCAAATTGTAAAGTTACAATGCAATGTTGCAAAAGTTCACGACTCTCAAATATTCATGGGTTTCAGATTCAGAATTTCTGCCCTTTCAAAAGATATAATGGTTTGAATTGGTAAGTGCTATAGCAATGGTGCTAGTTTTTTTTTTTTTTTCTCTGAACACACTCGAACAACAAGAAAAAACAAGAAAAAACATTCTCATAAAATAACAAAATGCAAAAATAATTTGACCACAAAAAGCATCTTAGGTCAAAGTCCACATTAAGTCTGTGAGGAGCAAGAGTCTTAAGATGGTGAATCCAGAAGTGCTCTCTTTTTGAGCATTTCCAGATTCCCACCTCTAGGGGGCAGTTTTACATGTTCAATGCCAATATCTTAAGAAAGAGATAGGATGGTTGAAATCTACATAATAAGCTGCCACAGGATAGTTCATGTTTTTGCATCTGATGGCACTCCTGTGCTCTCCAATACGTGTTTTTAAAGCCCTGCTTGTTTTACCCACATAGGCTTTACCACAGGGGCAGGTGATCATATAAATGACAGACTTAGTATTTATTGGAGGGTATAATTCCTCTGATGGGTATTTCTTTTCCAGTGTGACGATGCTTAAAGCTGTTACAGCGAGAGGTGTAGTTGCACCCACCACAGAGGTGATTATCATCAGGGATAGGAGTCAAGGTAGTTTGGCCTGGTGTGGTCTGGTTTGGAGGAAGGTAGGAATGTACCAGTCTGTCTCTAAGGTTTCTTCCTCTTTTATACACCACTAGGGGGGCCGCTTTAAAAGCCACACCCAAAGAAGAGTCAGTTTGCAATAAATGCCAGTGTAAGTTGTTTTGTTGGGGTTTTTTTTTGGCCTTAAGAAAACCAGACCTTGGTTTACATTTAACCTTTGTGGCAGCATCATTCAAAATACATTTCTTATAACCTCTTTGTTCAATGTTTGTCTTCATATTGCTTAAATTTCTTAAATGTTTTTGACCGGGTAACAACATTCTAACATGGCTAAAAGCTCACAAGAGTCCATTTTGCATAATATAGGACTTTTAAAGAAAACATGCCAATTTGTGTTCCCTTTAAATTAGGCTGCAAAACGCTTTCGTTTGAACACAAATTGCAGCCATCATCTCTTCTAAAATAGCTCTGCCTCATTTACTTAGGTCTGACACTTTCTTTGATATCATATAATATCAGCCGCTCATTAAAGTCTGTTCTGTTGCTGCTGCAAAGCAAATTGATGGAACTAGTGGTATCCCTCCATTGGGGCCCATCTCCTGCCTCCTGCCCAGACGAATGCCCTCTTGATCGGGCAGCCCTGGGGGGAGCACTGGGGCAGACGGAGATTAGTCACTATGGTGTCATGCGGCGTGTTTGACAGAGCCTCATTTTCACATCAGAGCAGTGGCCTTGGTTAGTCTGTTGGCAATAACACACTCTAAATATAGCTCTTTAATCAGACCAATTGCAGCAGGTCCCATTGTATAAGGGGAAGCTGTGTCCACAAAGAGTATCTGATTGCTAAAGGGGCAATACCTGATTTTTACTGTCTTAAAAATGTGAAAAACAGAACTAGTAGTGCATATTGAACAATTTGCAGTGGTTGAAAGTTATTCCTCATTTACCTTATGCATTCAGAGCATCCTAATTATTCACCATGATTCATAAACAAGCAGTATACACATACATCTTGGATATCGGCTTCAGTCGATATCCTGGCTGGACATATAAAGTGAGCCACTGCAGCGTTTATGGACTATTTCGTAGCTTTTTAATCTGTTATATTTATTAGCAATGACAAATCTCCCCTTCATTCATATTGGAGCAGATTGGACAATGCTTCCAGTCACTAGTCGAACATGCAAATTCATTAAAACAATTATAGGCCTAAAGGAAGTGTTGTTCACAGATCACAACTAAAATCTGCACAATTAGCCTGACCTGTGCTGCCAGCCTGTGACAGAAATTAATTAGCACTTTCCCCAATGGCTAAACAAGCTATCACCTTTTTTCTTATAGCACCACATCCACATCCAGCTGCCAAAGCATGGACTGCAAAAGTGGATTATCTACAGGAGTTACATTACTTGAATTCAGAATATTAAAGCTAATATTTTGAGGTATAAGTTTAGATTAATTAAATTGGTGGAGCTTGACTGCAATATGCATGTTCTAACTTGTCTCAATACATTGCTTCAAGACAGTTTATTTGCCAAGAGATTTTAGAAAATGCTTATAAATGTACAATTATTTTCTCATTTCAAGCTAAATTATCTTTAAGCCAGTCAGAACTGTAACAACATTTTGAATTCACCTGGGCACTATGAGCAATAAAATCAAGTCTACAGCAGGAAATATGCCAATCCAGATGACTATTTTCATTATATTTAATACAATAATGATTTTTTGCAGTTGTTGATGTGAGATTAGGGAGCATGCAGATCACAAGAAAGTAGTGTTGCAACTAGGAACTAATGATGTTACTGCTATTTTTGTAGTGAATTCATTTTCTGATTATTCAACTTGTCGAATTATTTCTTACACTGTATCTTTTTAAATACATTATCAACCAAATAAAGCTTGAAATATGGTGACTGATTTCTTCTAAAGAGAATATTTGTGAATTAAGTGGATTATTGATGAAAATGATCTGAAAATGTCTTCTTTTTGTAGCGTTTTGATTTACTGTTATAATGTCTCTGCCTTTGTTATTTAAAAAAAAAAGTATTTTCAAATGTGTTTTAGAGTCTGTAGTGTGCATAATGATCAAAATACAACTATGATAATTTTTTGTAGTCACCTAATTAATTACAATTACTCAAATAATCATTATGAGAAAGCATTGCAGTATACAGCACAGCAGATTTTGATTCTTCTAGAGCAGCCCTGTCTAATGTGGTTTCCCTTATAGACTAGCACACACAGGTGATGTAGGTGGACTTGAATAGACTTCAGTAACAGCTATAGCAGATCTGACACATGTTAATTTATGTCATTACAAAGCAGCAGCTCCTCCCACATCCTATATATGCTGACAGACCCGGGCCTGAGTCAGCCTCCACACACTTAACAAAAGCCCAAAATAACCTCACCCCCCACCCCAGGCGCTGTAATTATAGATCCTAATCATGATTTACACTATATATTGAACATCCTGCTAGAAAACTCTGTCACAGCAATTTCATGTTTAATACACATAATTTAACATGCAATTTGACTGTCTGAAAATAGAAAGGTTCATTTCATCTTTCTTGCTTTAAAGATATATATAACTTTTGCAGTGGGCTTTGCCTGAAATGTTCCATAGTATAAATCTAATATGCATTTATTTAATTATAAGTGTAATTACTTCAAAAATACATTCTGTGAAATGGGTTGTGTCTCCACAGAGCTGAGCTGTAACTTGGCCTAGTGGTGTCACATGCTGGTTTCCACGCAGATTGATACGTTTAACACCATGTTGTGAAACATTCCAAGCAATGGAGTTTGCATAAATTTGCATGTTCTCCGCACGCCCTTGTTCCAGAAGAGATGCCCCAGAGGGAATGAGGGATGGGTCAAATGCAGAGGACAAATTTCCCTATGGTGACAATGAAGTGTACCTTACCTTACAAATTATGACTTAAAAAAGTAAATGTAAAAATACTGTTCTGGATGTACAGTATATTGTCTCCATGCATGCAATCATTTCAGTCTGTATTATTTTTCTATTGCGTGACATCCTAAATTGGCAAATCAGTGTCTGACCAAATTGCAGGGACAGAGCACAGGAAGAGCAGACAGGTCTCACAAAACACTGTGCACCTCGAGCCATACAGCACACACTATATTCTGACAAATGACTCATGGGTGAAACATGTGCTGACAATGTGTGGACAGGACTCCAGGCTCCTCATGTCCAGAATCACCTGCCGCTCTGCCACTCATCCATCCAGAAACTTCATTGCAACAACACAGCAATAAAAACCCACATAAACATCCAGTCTCCACCTTTCGCAATAATAAAAGAGACCTTGGGTAGAAGTTGGGATTGAACCATCAACCTTCAGGTTAGTTGGCTTTATAATATACAACCATTCCTTATTTATTTGTTCAAGAGACCATACCGATTATTTAACATCCGCTATAGCCACTGTTTAAACATATAGGGTAGATTAAAGAAAATGTGTTGTCCCTCTGCAGGTAAAAAAGGAGATGAAACATAACAAACATACCTCGAGCTGTGTTTTGGTTCATTCACATGTTTAACACACAAACGCTGCAAATTTAGGCTGAGTTCTTCAAACAGAAAACACTCTGTTCCATCTTGTGATGTCATGTGGTAATACAGGAAATGCCCCATTGTCTTTTTAAACTCCATACACTGTCATTACAATAATTTGGATAATATCAACCCTGAAATTGCTAATATTTACTTAATGAAAGGTAAATAGTAGCTGTTAATTTGAAAACCACTGCCTCATGACATCACAGGGTGGAACATTTGGAGCTTTGGAGATGTGGACAGACTAATAATGCAGGATTACTCAAACTTGTGTGAATGAAACAAAACAGGTATGTTCCAGGTATGCTTTTATCTAACATTCCATATTGTTTGTATTACTTATATTAGATTTGGAGGTCTAATGTGAACCAGTCTTCAGGTCATTCACACTGGGTCATTTTGTGTCATGAGTCAGAGAGGATTCTATTTATTCCCAAACAATGCCGATGATGGGGCCTAAACAGTCCTGTGTCCTGTCATTGCCAATGTAATTAGAGCTTTTGAGGCGCTGCTAAAACCATCACGCAAACTTGTGTCATAACAACAAATCCTCTTATTGTGGCCCTCTGTCCTCTGGCTCCGCTTCATACTTCCTGCTCACGCAAAAAAGAGATTAGTGCAGACAAAAAACAAATAATAATATTGTTTTTGGTTTATTGATAAGATCTGTGATATGTGAACATTGTGCTGGGGTCTTGGACAATCAGAAGCCATAACCAGTCACCATTCATGGAGATTTTGGGCACTGCAGCAATCCTCAAGAGAGAAATTACATTAAACGAGCACTGTGCAACTTTTCTCCAAGAGGATACACCACCTGCTTGGTGATAAATGTAGACCTATATATTTTGCATTTATTCATGTACAGGTGTTTTTATTGTTCCAGAAATACCTTGTAAATATGGCCTGATGGCATCACCTGCTTGACTTTATAGATATAGATATATTGTGGATTGGTACTTTGGAGTGACATCATGCTGGGGGTGTTCTACATGTATCTCTAAGGTGAAATGTTCAGGAGTTATCGTGGTAACACAATGCACACGTGTGAAAATTCAAGAAAAAATACAGCATACAGCATATTTACAGTAGCCTGTGATCAATATGAGCATTCATGGCCCTGTTTAGGAGTTTAATTTTCAACAAAAAAGGTGAGTGATTAACTGAAAAACTGTTGGCTAAGCTAGCTAGCTTGTAAATGCATTTTTATGTGTGAGAGATTTGTTTAAGATCACAAATCATCTCACCTGTTGTAGTTCCAACTAAGTTAACTCTTTCTGGTCAGATTGTATTGCAAAAAGATTCACTTCCAATAGAGCTTCTGACAGAGCAGAGCCTACAGTTAGCATCACACCCTCAGGGAATATCGATAACATGCAGCCGCAAAGTATCAATATCGTCTCAAATCCTGAAAGGCAATAAGATTTCCACGGAGACAAGCAGCTGGCACACCCTCCACCAGAAAAGTTACATAGCGCACCTTTACCCAGACAGCATCAAAATGTTATTATTATTATTATTATTATTATTTTTTTTTTTTATTAGGGCAAGATGACACTGTGTCATTCTTGCATTAGTTTAGCAATTCAGATTTCAGCCTAAGAAAATGCACTGTGAATCAAATATTTATTACCAAACATAAATTGCAAATCAAATTCTCAGTACTTGTCAAAAATGATTGCATCTTTTTTGTATAGTTTGTTAAACTCCACCACTTTTCTACTTATATCTGCCTGGGTGCCAAGATTGGCATTGTGCAGTGGGCAGTGAAGTGTTTGCGAGTGGGCTATTTTGGAAGCGATTGAGATGAGAGATAAATCAAGTGCGATTCATGGATGTTAAATTCCCAGAGCCCCGCTGAGGCTGCTCTGTCCCGGCTGGCTCAGGCTTTTTGGCGAAGCTGCTGTTCAGTAATGTCCCGTCATAATAAAAATCTATCACACCTGGAAATAGAGCTGCTGTTGGGCTGTTGTCCTGTGGGAAAACAATGGTGCTACTTGTCTCCTTTGTTTAATACAGACACATCCATCACAGTTATGTTCTCCATTCACTTTACTGTATGGGTGCTTTATTTCAGAGTGGTTTTAATCTATGGAGGTACAATATTTACCTCATTTACAACCAGTGTGTTGGAAGAAAATGAATTAATCCAAAATACATTGGCGCAGTAGGTTTACGCTTAAAGGTCCTATATTACGCAAAATTGACTCTTGTGAGCTTTAAGCCATGTTAGAATGACATACCTGGATTTGTGTTTTGGTTGATTCACATGTTTGAGAAATCTTGCATTATGAGTCTGTCAACATCTCCAAAGATCAAAATGCTCTGTTCCACCTTGTGATGTCATGAAGTGGTAGTTTTCAAGTTTACAGCAACTTTTTACCTTTTGTTCAGGAGAGATTGGCAATTCCAGGACTGAAGTTATCCAAATAGTGGAGAACTTCCCGCATCGCCACATAACATCACAAGTCATGATGAGAGAAGAACTCAGGATAAATATGTATAATCTGTGCGCTAAACATGTGAATGAAACAAAACACACCTCGATGTTTCTGATGAGGAAATAACATTATAACATGGATCAGAATAGCGTAATATATACGCTTTAAAAAGTATTGGTAGACTGCTTCTCAAGAAGGGAAGGGCATCTTGCAAAACTTGCAAAAAAAACCCCAACAACATATGATTCAGGGAGAGGTCCAGAGTAATACTGTTATGCCAACTATTAGCAGCAAATGAGTTAGTTGAAATACATTTTTTTTTTTAATATTTAATATGGTCAGTGAAGCTTAGTTTTATATTATTAAACTGTCAACTTTTAATCAAATAGTGACATTGTATGAATCAGTTCTTGGTTGTGTTGAAACATATTTTAATTTAATGTAATGTCACTAACAGAGCAGACCATTCACTAACAGGGCTATTCTGAGGCAACAATTCACTTAACCCAAGAGAGAACGCACTGTGGCGACATTATTGGATTTCAACATTTTTAATCAAGAAAAAAACTGACCTACATTCAGAATATTGAGTAAGAGATCACATTACATATCGTAATTTCAAGTAATGGATTTGTATAAATAAATTATGTTGGTGCTATTTTTACTTGAATGAAACCAAGAAGACAGAATTATAGGCCTAAAATGGATCCCTATTAAAAGTTCACCCCCTGAGTCTGTGTTAACCACTGGTGTGCTGTTACAATGGATATTCCAGAGTATTTTTAGGTCCAGTCGATTATCTGATTGTGGTAGTGTAGCCCAGTGATTGCTATTGATCCTAAAAGGCTGCAAATTCCTGGACTGTGATATCCAGCTCTTATACGCCAATGGTGTGGCAGTTCCCATTCTGATAACAGGCACAATATCATGTTTGCCGTTTATAGATTCAATAAACATGTAATATTTAGGGAAAAAAATAACTATTCTTTTATTTATGGGGAATGGTTTTTGTTTAGTTACTTCACACTTCTTAACTTCTTGTTCTCTGTCTTGACTGGACCTTCGTACAACCATAGACTGTATAAAGAAGTGGACTAAGGGAGTGTGAAGTCACCCATAGCGTTCATCTCCAGGCAATTAGGCTCATCAAGGCTAGCAGTTATAGTGAATTTGGAGCCGAGTTCCATATTAGGACTAGGAATTGATTTATGGACAAAATAACAAAATAAAAACACCAGGGTCATTTAGAGCGGGGGCTGTACAGGGGCGACGGTTTTTCAATACAAAGTGAATTGGAGAGTTGATAGAGCCGGAAGCGCGTCCATGCTCACTTCCTATTTGGAACGTGGCGGTTAGCTATGTCCATTTATTCACCTTATTCCAGAAGTTGCTATGGGTGCCAGGTTGGATTATTTTGTATGAGGGAACCGATCCTAACAGCAAGTAAGTTCAATACAGCCTATAAAGCCTCCTAGAGAACATTTTATACAAATGAACCTACTTTATGTCATTTAATTGGCAAAACCTTTCTCAAATTCACCATTGACATGAATGGGTTTAACCAGAACTGCCACGACAAAAAAATGTAGTCTAGGAGCAATTAGAGACAAAAGTGGGCAGGGTGGAAAAAGGTGAATATATAAAGTGCATGGGTTCAACAGACTTGAACTCTACGTGCAAATGGATGAGCTTCAACCTACAGCCTATGTCCACTGTCACTGTAGTTCTTTTCAAGGTTTGTACCACCAGGTCAAGTTATAAAACATGTGTATGTATAAAACTATTATGTACATGACTTAATAGTTTCAAGTTTATTCAGTTATTTGCTATATCACATTGTGTTCAAAGTTCAAACAATAACCAAATGTTTATGGAAAGGCAACCTCACTCAGTTTACGAATGCAGATGACGGACCCCCCCCAGGAAAAGTTAATGCATCTTGAATATTTCTGAAAATGTAAATTTGCCATCTGTTTTTGCACTTAGGAACCATTTTTAGATCTTGATGCAGAGTAGCTGGATGTTTTGCATGTTTCTGGTTGATTGTTAAAACCACCTAAAAAAGCCCACACATACCCAGGGAGAAGATACAAACTCCACACAAGAATCAAACCAAGGATCTTTTTGTTTTTCACACTATTTTTCCACTTGCCTTTTTAGTCTCTGTCCCAAAATAATCACACTGTATTGTAATTTGCACCTTGTTACTAGAAGCAGTCAGTGCCCCCAACATGCTGAGGCTCCAGGAATAGCCTCTCTAGTTGTTTCTTGTTTAGTTGTTTCCCTGGTGAAAATTGCTTCAAAAGTAAAAACATTTTGTCTCTTCAAGGCCTCTCCCACAGCAGTACAGCACCACTCCAACTCTCACACAGGGGTAATGTGTAATGAAAGTAAACAAATGTGTGCATGCGTAATCCCTTTAATTGGAATAAGAACAAAGTCTGCTTTTTCTTTACTGTAATATGTTTTCTATTATTGATTAGTAGAGGGTCCACCACCTGCTTGTCTCCATGATGTGATTGCTTTGCCCAGAATGCTTCACAGTATTTATTTCCATGGAGACAAACAAGTGACACCACCAGTTGAAGTTACAGGTCAGATCTGTGAAGAGGTGAGCCCACTCAGAGCATGAATGCATTTTTTCAAGGTACATTTTTTATCATAAAAATACCAAACCATACAAGATACAAAGTGCACCTTTAAGTAAATATGTATTCCATGTTTACTTAAAGTGCACCTTTAAGTAAACATGGAATACATATATTGTTCATTAGAAGATTATACTTCAAGTAACTTACACAATTTCTGTTTCAATTAAGTTCTACATAGTACCTCTACTATGACTATTCCTGCCAATGCTATGCTACACCAACTCCAAACAGAATAGAATTAAAAAAGTAAACATATACTTAAAGTGAATAATTTAAAATATACTGTACCATTCTCAAGTCAAACAAAAGATCAAAACTGAATAAACAGCACTTCACCAGTACAGCACCAGTTCTGACAAAGATTATCAAGACTAGAATATAAACATTAAATTCCATATCCTGCATTCACACATGACGTCTGATTAAAATGCTCAAGAGTGAATGATGAGGTGTCCGAATCGGATTATTCTGGGAAATCCATATTGCAGCTTTGTCCCTTTTTGATTTGGAGTAGTGGGTCTGCCGGCTGAGACACTGTTTTACTCTTTAATACAAAATGTTCCAAAAAGGTATGATTCAGAGTGGGAATAAATGAATGAACTTGAAAGCACAGTGGACATTTAAATAAGGGGTTTACTGAAAATATGGACTGCTTGTGCCCATGGTGATGTGATTGCTTTGCTTGAAATGTTGAGTATGTCATTAAAGTGGTAGCCGAAGCAAGAGTAACAAAACTACTTTAGTTTTCTGCCTTGAGACGAGTACACACTTTTATCTTTATATTGGAAAACTGTAGAATCTCCCCCTATAAATATGTAAACAGAGAAACAAAATGGCTTGGTTTAAAGTTTCTGAATCAAAAAGGAAGTTGGCTCTGGTGTGAATTATAAAAAAGTAGTGAAACAAAGTGAAAACTGGAAAAAAATTACCTTCAGTCTGTAAGGCTTTCAAGACGGGATATTATAGAAAATGTGAAATGTTCAGTCAATAGTTTTTTTCAATAACATTACTGAAGAGGTTTTAGATGTCATCCATGCATGTTTGAGTAATCTAGCGATCTCTCCTGGGCAGCATTCAAACCCTCCTTACAATTTTGTCCATTGTCAGCATACAAGCCTACGCAATCTTTTTATACAAAAATTTTCCATAAATATGCAAAAGCAAAATGATACACTACAACTTCACAAACCTGATGTGATGTACAGTAGTTTCATTAACCTGATGCACACTGATTGTGTTGTGATAGCGCTCTGAAGGGGGAGTGACTTAATGTGGAGAGCAAAGTGAGGGAGACTAAGAACATCAAAATCAAAAGTGTAATCTTATTAAACATGTTAATACATTGTTTTCAGTGAATTTAGCATTTTCAAAAGAATAAAAGGTAACATGGTCAAAGAGCATGAAAATAGTGTTTAGCCTCTTCTTGTTGTTTTATGTTGTTTAAAAATGTTAGGCAAAACAACATGAAAATAATGTATTTAACTGGTGATCTGCATACAACATTGATAAGATAAATGCACCCTATAGCCTCCCACTGAAGCTCTCAAGGACACATTCACATATGAAGCATTTATTTTGAAAACCGCTACTTACAGAATGAACTGTGCTCTCCCACGCACTACAACAACTACAGCCCAACGCCTGCAATAGAGCATATGAAACGGAACATGTTACAATGGACAAGAAATGGGATAGAAAACCAAATAAATTATGTGCAAAAATTCTATAAAATACTACTGATGCTGTACACACATTTTAAATACAAAACCTATAAATATGTAAATAGTAGACATACAAAATAAAATGTCATGGAATAAATAAAGCAATGAATGCCAACAGTCAAAGGCACACTGTGTAACTTTTCTGGTGGAGTCCCCGTAAAATGCTTTTCTCAATGGAGATGTTATTGCTTTGTCTGGAAACCTTTCCTATCTTCATGGAGACCGAACCAGAAGGTGTTACAGGTCAGATCTCTGGAGAAGCAAAAATACCTAGAAAAACTGTGGTCACTGTCAGAATGTCTGTTTTTCTAGGTGTTTTTGAGCAATAAAACCACCCGTAATTGAATAAATGTAAGGTAGAGATGTTTAATGTCATACTGTGGAACATTCCAGGCAGAGCAAAGACATACCCATAGAAACAAGCAGGTGACAGACCCCCAACAAAAAAGTTACATAGTGCACCTTTAATAAAATCTCTCTAAAATCATATCAAATATTGATCATTTTAGACTAAAAACTACAACCCTAACATTTACATCTTACCAACATCAACTTGGAACAGGCAATGGAAACATATAACTACAATTTATTAAATAGTCAAATAGATAATAAATAGGTTAAAATATAATGTTCTACCATTACAGAAGGGACAGATATTTCTTGGCGGTCAAAGTGTCATTAGGCGAGGACAATATAGTGTCTGTATTCCCAATGGGCTCATCAAAGCTCCTCTCTGAGCCAGGATTATGTGCAGACCTCCCGAGAGAGGACGAATAAATAAGTCAAAGGACAAAACTGGAGACATAAAAACACTATAAAGAAATGGTCCATTGGTTTGAACAAGTAAGATTTGAACTGGTGTCTTAAAGGGTAACATTGGCACCCACAAAAATATTTGTTTACTTAGCGTTTAATCATTTTAAGGAGTAGCTTCTGAGTTTAAGTAGGAAAAGAAATCTTTCCTTTAATTCTTTGTCTTAATGTAGATAGTATGTGGGGGTTTCTTTGGTCATATATTTCTCAAAATATGACAAAATCCATAAGTTGTTGTGACCAAAATGTATGCAATTTAATTCATGTTGAATGCCAATATAACCTGGTGCCACCTGCTTATCTCCATGGAAATGTTATTGCTTTGTCTAGAATGTTCCACAGTACAGATTAAACCCATCTATTACAAGGGAGACAAGTGGGTTACAGAACTATGCTACATTACAATTCAAATCTGTGGAAAGTCGCCCCCATTTGCAGAAGGAATTATTGAATTTTTGAGTAATAGAAACATCCGTAATGGATATATGCTGGATGTATATGTTTAATGTCATACCATGGAACATTCCTGACAAAGCAACAGTTGCGCAATGCACTTTTAATTATTCACATTTTGATGAATTTAAAGTACTTGAAAATATAATACAATTGTGTATCTAAACTATAACTTCTCACACAAAAACACTATACAGCTAGTGAACATTTTAAAGAGACTATAGGAACCGTTTTAGTGGTCAGTTAGCATTTTGTTGCTTATTTGTATTGGTGTAGGTTATGGAGGTGACTGGTCTTTGCTCTCTTAGATAGCCCCACTCGGATGGGTCGTGTGCAGGTTCGCAGGGGCTCCAGACGCCGCTGTGGCTCCAACAGTTCTGAGAAAAACACCAAACAAAGGTAAACTAGCGTAAGCAGTATTTCAATTTGATTTGTTTACAATTTTTAATTATCATAGGTAATAATACAGGTGACTCTCTAAATTAATCTCTAATCTAATCTAAAACTATTTTAGGAGTTTAAAATGCCACTAACCAGATTTTTTTATGTGAACCATGTCCTTTTTGCTACTATAATAATTAATAATTTAGAGTTTTATTACTTCTCATTAACTTTCACATTAATAAGATTTTTTTTTATTGTTATTTGTGAGCAATTGCATCCAAGTTATTTCCCTAGATCAATGGTTTGTCTGAGAAGTCTAAGTAGAATGTTATGATTGGAGTATATGGAAATTTGGACTAAATCCAGTCTTAACCAGGTCAAACCCAGCCTGGCAGCACAAACTCTCCCCTCATATGTGCAGGTCAGACTATCTCAATCTGGCGCATCTGACTTTATCTTGGAAACATCTCATATATAAGCCGTCTCTCTCCTTCTCCTATCTCTACCCTTCACACAACGCCTACTCTGCTCTGCTCCCGGTTTGTCTATAAGAACATGTATATTTTAATTGCTTTACCATAGTATATAAGAGTAAAACTATTACTAGCATTATATAATATTCTCTATTAACTTCTTTCATAAAGCCCTAAGAAGTGTTTTTATCCATTGAGTTATTAGTGATTTCTGTTGAAGCTAAGCTATGGCTGCACAAGTATTCATTTTATTTAAAGCCACAGTATGTAACTTTATGGCCCAAAATTAGACTAAAAACATATATATATATATATATATATATATATATATATATATATATATATATATATATATATATATATATATATATATATATATATATATATATATATATATATATATATATATATTTTTCATTTTGGTTGTGTTTATTGCACTGAAAAACCTAAAAAAAAAACTGTGACATTACTGTAAGATGGCTTGCATCTCCACAAACCTGACTCTTATTTGACCTTCTGCTTGTTTCCATGGCAAATGTCATTCCTTTAGCTGTAATATTTATGGCAGTGTGGCAGTGCCACCTCCGGAAAGTGTCATACTGTAATTTTATGAGTAAAATTGCAGGAGAGTTGTAGCCTCCATATAACCTCGAAGCATTTCTTCTGTGAACAGTTCAGCAACTTTATTGTTTACAATAAAAGTACAAAAAACAAAAACTAGAACCAGAAATACACAATAAATAAATCTTGTATTGAGGTGTAGTTTAGTTGACTCAGGCTGTATTGTCATTTGTCAGTGTATAAATAATAAACTGACAGTGAACCTTAAACCTCGGGCTTAACGCGGCGTGGTTCAATAAATAGAGACAGTTCCCAAAGCTCCTCTTCTCAAAGTGACAGGCTAAACACACTGTTCAGGTGGGCAGAACTAAATATGCATTCCACTTCACCTCCCACAAAAAATCACATTCATAATAAAGTGACGACTGAAGAGGAGGAGAGACAGCAGAGCGCCGCCAGAGCCAAACAAACACTTAAAATGTTCAAATGTTTCTGTATTTGCCAGACAGACCCATCACTTAGTAATACAAGCATAGGTATACAAAGATAAGAGGCTGCTGAAAGACTGTATGAAGAGGGTCAAATGAAATGAATGCCATCTATCTCTGGAAAATATGTACTTGAAATGCATATTCTTAAGTTAAACAGTGCTGTGAGGTTGGCTGTGAGGCTCTCGAATTTTTCACATGTACCACCAAAGAAAATACTTTCCGAATACCACCAGATTTAAATGAAGTTAAAACAGAACTATTTCAAAAGAGGACAAAAAAGTGGATAAAAGGCAAATCTACAAACTGAAGAGCTCCAGTTTGAGAAGCACGGTGGTAGGGCATAATATGGCAAACTACAAAGAAACCAGTGGCAATGGTTAGGATGCAATTTATATCAAATTTCATATGCTCCCAGAATTTAACAGTATATTATTAGCTATCCCCTCCTTGAATCGCCACCTTAACATGGTGGAGGGGTTTGAGTGCCCGAATGATCCTGGGAGCTACGTTGTAGGGGGCTTTAAGCCCCTGGTAGGGTCACCCAAGGCAAACAGGTCCTGGGGAACGGGTCAGACTAAGAGTGGTTCAGAAGCCCCTTATGATGAGTTCTACAATGAGGCCAGTTATGTTGCCCGGACTGGCATCATCGAGGCTTCACCCTGAAACCAGACCTGGGGTGGGGGCTCGACGGCAAGCGTCTGGTAGCTGGACCTCCTACCAAGGGGTCCGGCCGGGCACAGCCACAACGAGTGATGTGGAGCCGTCCTCCCATGGACTCACCACCCATAGAAGGATCCGTAAGGGGCTGGTAAAAAGAGATCTGGGTGGCAGTCGAAGGCGAGGGCCTCGACGACCGAATCTCCGGACATGGAAACTGGTGCTGAGGACATGGAATGTCAATTTGCTGGGTTGGAAGGAGCCTGAGCATGTGCGGGAGGTTGAGCGTTACTGACTAGATATAGTGGGCCTCACCTCCACACACAGCTTGGGCTCTGGAACCCAACTCCTTGAGAGGGGCTGGACTCTCCATTTCTCTGGAGTTGCCCGAGGGGAGCGGTGGCAGGCTGGTGTTGGCCTGCTCATTGCCCCACAGCTCAGCTGCCGCGTGTTGTAGTTCACCTGCACCTTCACCTTCGGGTCAGGGACAGGTCTCTCATTATTGTGTTGGCCTACGAGCCAAACAGCAGTGCAGTGTACGCGGCCTTCTTGGAGTGCCTGGGAGGGGTACTAGACAGTGCACTGACTGGGGACTCTGTTGTTCTACTGGGGGACTTCAACGCCCACGTGGGCAATGACAGTGACACCTGGAGAGGGGTGATCGGAATGAATGGCCTCCCTGATCTGAACCCGAGTGGTGTTCTGTTATTGGACTTCTGTGCTAGTCACAGCTTATCCATAACAAACACCATGTTCAAGCATAAAGGTGTCCATCAGTGCACGTGGCACCAGGACACCCTAGGCTGGAGGTTGATGATCAACTTTGTCGTCGTGTCCTTTGGCCGTGTGTCATGGACACTCGGGTGAACAGAGGGACAGAGCTGTCAACCGATCACCACCTGCTTGTGAGTTGGGCTTGCTGGCAGAGGAAGAAGCCAGAAAGACCTGGCAGACCCTAGTGTATAGTGAAGGTCTGTTGGGAAACTTCTGGCAAAGCCCTCTGTCAGGGGGACCTTCAACTCACACCTACGGGAGAGCTTCTCCCAGATTCTGGGGGAGGCTGGGGACATGGAGTCAAGTGGGCTGTGCTCTCGGCCTCTATTGTCAATATGGCCGCTTGTAGCTGTGGTCGTTAAGTCTGTGGTGCCTGTCATGGCGGCAATCCCCGAACCCGGTGGTGGATGCTGGAAGAAAGAGAAGCTGTCAGGCTGAAGAAGGAATCCTATTGAGCCTTGCTGACTCGTGGGACTCCTAAGGCAGTTGACGGGCCAAGCAGACTGCAGCCCGTGTGGTCACACAGGCAAAAGCTCTAGGCTGGGAGGAGTTCAGGGAGGCCATGGAGGAGGACTATTGGTTGCCCTCAAAGAAATTCTGGCAGTACTTCACCAACACTGTTTACAGTGCGGGTGGAGAGCTGTTGACCTCGACTGGCGATGTTGTCGGATGATGGAAGGAATTCTCTGAGGATCTCCTCTATCCCACCATCATGTCTTCCAAGGAGGAAATAGAGGTGGGGGACTCGGAGGCGGACTCGTCCATCAGGGTGATGGACGCTGAAGTCACTGAGGTGGTTGGCAAGCTCCTCGGTGGCAAGGCTCTGAGGGTGGATGAGATCCGTCCCGAGTATCTTAAGTCTCTGGATGTTGTGGGGCTGTCTTGGCTGACACATCGCTGCAACATCGTGTGGCAGCTGGGGACAGTACCTCTGGACTGGCAGACCGGGGTGGTGGTCCCTCTGTTTAAGAAGGGGGAGTGGAGGTGTGTTGCAACTACAGGGGAATCACACTCCTCAGCCTCCCCGATAAGGTCTATTCCAGGGTAGTGGAGTGGAGAATCCGACCGATAGTTGAAGAGCAGTGTGTTTTTTTCCCAGCCGCGTAACACTGGACCAGCTCTACACCCTCCATCGGGTACTTGAGGGTTCATGGGAGTTTGCCCAACCAGTCCACATGTGCTTTGTGGATCTGGAGAAGGCATTCGACCATGTCCCTCCAGTGCTCCAGGAGTATGGGGTCTGGGGCCCTTTGCTAAGGGCTGTCCGGTCCCTGTATGATCGGAGCAGGAGCTGTGTTTGCATTGCTGGCAGTAAGTCGGATCTATTTCCGGTGCATGTTGGACTCCGCCAGGGCTGCCCATTGTCACCGGTTCTGTTCACTGTATTTATGGACAGAATTTCTAGGTGCAGTCAGGGGCCGGAGGGGGTCCAGTCTCTCATCTCTGCTGTTTGCAGACGATGCTGTCCTAATGGCTCCATCAAACCAGAACCTGCAGCATGCACTGATGTGGTTTGCAGCCGAGTGTGAAGTGGCTGGGATGAAGATCAGCTCCTCCAAATCCAAGGCCATGGTTCTCGACCGGAAAAAGGTGGCTTGCCCTCTCCAGGTGGGTGGAGAGGTCCTGCCTCAAGTGGAGGAGTCCAAGTATCTCGGGGTCTTGTTAACAATGAAGGGGAGCGTGAGATTGACAGGTGGATCAGTGTAGCGTCGGCAGTGATGCGGTTGCTGTATCGAACTGTTGTGGTGAAGAGGGAGCTGAGCCGAAAGGTAAAGCTCAATCTACGTTCCTACCCTCACCCATGGTCATGAGAGTAATGACCGAAAGGACAAGATCGCGGATACAAGCGGCCGAAATGAGTTTCCTCCGCAGAGTGGCTGGGCGCTCCCTTAGAGATAAGGTGAGGAGCTCAGCCACATGGGAGGAGCTCGGAGTAGAGCTGCTACTCCTTCACGTCAAGAGGAGCCAGCTGAGGTGGCTCGGGCATCTATTCCGGATGCTTAATGGACGCCTCCCTGGGGAGGTGTTCCCAGCATGTCCCACCAGGAGGAGGCCCCAGGGAAGACCCAGGATACACTGGAAGGACTATGTCTCTCGGCTGGCTTGGGAACGCCTCGGGATCCCCTGGAGGAAGTGTCCGGGGTGAAGGAAGTCTGGGAGTCCCTGTTTAGACTGCTGCCCCCGCAACCCGGCCCCGGATAAGCAGAAGAAAATTGATGGCTCAATGGATATTATTAGTTGTATATCATATTATCATATGACCCAGCCCTAGCAACTAATCTTAGAAAAAGGCAAAATGGTAGAGTAATTCAGCACTTTTATTGGCAGGTATATGTCATCTAAACAAATAAGTAATAATTATCTTATGTTATTTATTGTAAATTAATGGTCTGATCTATTAAGGTATTGGTGATGTTTGTGGTATTTTGTATATGAACACTATATATTTTGTCATTTAATCCCTCATAAAGGTGCATTATGTAACTTTTCTGGTTGAACGTACAACATCTGCTTGTATCCATGGAGATATTATTGCGTTGCCCAGAATGTTTCTCCATGTAAACAAGCAGGTGACAACACCTGGCTAAGTCAGATCTGTGGAGAGATGACTCTGCTCAGGTTGTATGTTTTTCAAGGTACTTTTTTCCAACAATAAAAAAAGCAAGATATAAGTCTAACAGTATAAGCCATACTGTGGAACTTTCCAAGCAATGCAATAACATCTCTATTGATACAAGCAGACGGTGGTCCTCCTCCAGAAAGGTAGTTTTTATATTTTGTGACTGTAAATAAAGCTTGACAAAAATACACTCAGAATAGTGCCTGCCATAGATTTTCCCTTGGTAAATGGCAGTGAGAGTACTGGCAGTCAATGCAAGTGGAAACTCACTCTGGGTTAGTTGTTCCACATGCGGCAGGGACATGAACGATGGTGTCCACATCATCCGTCTCTGCTCTGTCTCTCTGACCTCTAAAAAACAACATATTTTACTTCCAATCAGTAGCAACCACAGGGCCAATAAAATACTGTGTTAGTTTCCGCAGTGTTTGTGAAAGAAAGCACTTTTGTATTCCCACTTCAGCTAAAATTGAAATTGAACAGTTGCTGAGCAATTACTTTTTGTGACAGACTGTTCTACAAGCCCCTGAGGTGGTTAGAGTCCACTCAAGAATGTTGTGATTTCAAAGTAATACTATAAGTAGTAGTAGTCATTCGTAGTCATTCATACAGCAACTACTATTACTACCACTACCACTATCATTACAAGAACAACTAGTACTACTATACAATACATATATAGGTAAAATTACCAAACTTTGTAATGTTTTCAATTCATGGGTTTCTGTTTCCTGTTTATAGGTGCCATTTTGAGTACTTTTCACCATTCACAAGAATATGTATATTTTTAAATGTTAATTGCTATAGCAAATCTACAAATCTTTCATCATTCTAAAACCCAAGCGTATTTAGTAAAGAATGAATTTGGACAACCTACTTGATTTTGCAATTGAAAAACTCAATTAGCAGTTAGTATCTATGACTTAGCTGAGAGTATTTCACTGTGCATTTCAGAAGTTGTCCTGGTTTGAATGTGTCTTGTGTATATTTTTAACCTGTGCCGTTCAGTTGATTGCGTGTGGGTGCTTCCTGAAGTTCACAGCTGTCGATGGGGACCTCCTGTTCTCCTTCACGACTCTTTGCACCACAGCCCCCAGCACCACCTTCACACTCCAGGCTGCCATCTTCATCTGGATTGTCTAATTAAAAGGAAAACACCTCACTGGGAATGCATCTCTCACCTTAGTAAATGAAAAAATCCTGTATACTAGGCCTGCATGATAAGTGGAAAAGATGCAGTTTGATAACAGCTATTTGAATTGTGATAAAAACATGCTGATGTTTTAATATACTTTTGGACACAACATATTCAGTTAAATTAAAATAATAATGTACATGCATTCATTTACTATTCCAACTTTGTCAAAAAAATAAATGGTAATGGATTTGTGAACACAAATTACAGTACATCAATTTGAGCAAATGCTTTTTAAGGCTGGACATTCTAACACTGCTCCTTTTAGCGCATATTGGTTTTTATTTTGTCTGTCCTTGGGTAAGACACTTAAGGCTTATTGCCTCCAGTAGTGTATGAATATGTGTGTCGAGAATGGGTGAGTGGTTTCTTAATGTAAAGCGCATGAATGCCCAACAGTGGTACAACAGTGCTTTATAAATGTGATTGCCCCTCGGACCCTGACTGCATACATAAGTTATGTGTAGTACCAAAAACAGATGGAAATCGCTTGTTTATATGGTACAATAAAACAGAAGGGGAAATCACCAAAGTTACAAGGCCAAAACAAAAAACTCAAGTCATCTCTGCTTCAGTGTATTGCATCAAGATTGGTTTACTCTGGGGCCCATGCTCCTGTGTTTGTTATTTATTTATTTTTTTTGCAAACTGGGTGCAGTGGAGTATCTATTTCGGGTTAATAAGACCAGGCCCTATCAAAATGATTCACCAGTATATGCACTAGTGTTGTAGTCAAGACTGCACAATCCAGAGGGTCCCAAGACCGAGACAAGACCAAAACCTCTGAGGGTCGAGACCGAGACAAGACCAAGACTTTTAAAGGTCGAGACAAGACCGAGACCACGGCCCATTGAGATCAAATAGAGAGCATCTTTGTCATTTTCTACATTTGTTTGTATTTTACAGTTATTTTGGCACATGCATATTAATGTTATTATAAATCTATCTCCATTCTATCTAATTAATGTTAATTTAGGTGTAAAATAAGCCAAGCAAACTGTATTGCACTTAAACACTCTGTGCCCCTTTTATGGACCCTCACCCATAGTTTGAGAACCCCATCTTTAAAATAACTTCCACTGGCACTTTACAGAAAACTGCTTCAAAGTGAATAAAGTGGGTAGGATTTTTAAACCTGTTTTTTCAAATTCCTAACTTAAGTTACATTCTCTTACTGGTTTTACAGTGGTATTTATCAGCCTCTGCACATTTATCAAGCCAAACTCACATCGTGACAAATACAGATTTATTCGGCATTTTATTAGGCAAACTTCAGCCCACATATCGCAGTAGACTTGCTGTGACGACACTGTAGCATAAATTTTGATTCGTTTTCGTTTCGTTTATCGTCTTGCCCTTCTAATCAACACACACTAAGGAGGGAGCCTGTGTGAGCTATACGTGGGGAGGAAAGAGAGTGTGCAAAGGTGAGGAGTGGCGCGCTGACGTGAAGCAGATGGACAGGTAGGATGTTTTGAGAAGTTTAACCTGCCCTGTGATACAAGTTGGTACACGAGGGCACACGCTGGGCGTGTGTGTGTTTGTGATGTGCCGCGCAGTGTTCGCGGCCTCCAGATGAGCGCAAAGGCTACAGTAAGGGCCTGGCCACACTGCACACGTCAATGTTTGAAGTATAATGTTGTGATGTCATTTGAAACCTAGCAATTATAATTTATTAGTTCCTACAATTATCTGGCCAGTCTAATCTCACTTATTGATTAAAGGTCCTATATTATGCTAAATTGACTCTTGAGAGCTTTAAGCCACGTTAGAATGTTGTTACCTCAAAACATATCTGGTATCTGGTATCATACGTTTTAATAACTCTTATTAGTCTGTCTACATACATCTAAAGGTCAAAATGTTTTGTTCCACCTTGTGATGTCATGAACTGGTAGTTTTCAAGTTGACAGCTACCTTTTACCTTTAATTCAGTAGAGATTGGCATTTAAACATGGAGGAATGAAACAAAACACATCTCCAGGTATGTTTTTGATGAGGAACATTATAACATCAATTAGAAAATAGTGTAATACAACTATACGGCAATAACTTACCTAAAACTGTTTCTCCGGCATATGGTTCTTGTGGCCCCTCCTGCTGGTCTTTGCCCTTTGAAGCTTCCCCTTCCAAGGCCTCAGTTAGTTCCCTCCGTTGCTCTGGAGATGATGTGCTGCTGCTGCTTGCCATATCACTCACACTGATGTCGAAAAACATCTTCAGCTCTCTCAGCACTGTGTCAAATTGCGTTTTCATCTCAAACTTGTGCCTGTCTCTGCCTTCACAGTCAGAAAAGTCGCTTTCAAACGACACTGCAGAGGAGTTGAGGTTTGAATCATCTTGGAAGCAATCGTAAATTTGAAAGGCAGATTCACATTGAGCCTTTAGCTCTGGCCAGCCCCGGGCTACAACATCTGCTGCCAAAATGGGACTTGGGACTTCGTTACAAGTGTCATGGTTGTTTAAAGATCCATATTTGTAAGCATTAGACAACTCAATCCCTTCACTCTTTTTGGTTTCATGGATGGTTGCATGGGACTTGGAGTGGTAAAAGTGATGTTGGGGGTATTCCAACAGCTGGCGGGGCGGGCTGGCAAGCAGGGCATCACTGCCGAGGGCAGACAGGTCCATGTCATGGTCGTCTGGTGAGAGCTGGATATTTTCAAATGTGTCAAAACTCCCGTCGGGCGCTCGCATGGTAAACGTGTAGGCAGATGGCGCTGTGGAAAATCTGCCACTACAGTTGTGTAAAGCTGAGGAGCCGGGGTCAGTGCAAGGAGAGTTTGCTCCAAAGCTGTTTATTCCTAGGATGACTGCATCATTTGAGTTTGAAAACTCAACAGAAAAATGATTGTTACTTTTAGCTGCACATCTATTTATGTTCAAAGTATTTTCAACCATTTCCTCTTCACTGGCTGGTTTTGGTGTGCTGCAGAGTGCTTGTTCAGAAGGCAATTGAATATCCAAGTTAGCATTATGTTGTGGTAACTTCTCATGGGCAGTATCAACTTCGCTTGATTTTTCTCCTTGACTTCCAACAGTCTTCACAGTTAATGCACTGCAAGTTATATGATTCCTCTCTGCCATGTTGACTTTATCTTGTTCTAACACAATTTCAGACTTTGCCTGCTCACTTGGTTCCTCTTGAGCCTTATTCTCATCACTGTCCATCATTTCATTTGTTTCCTCCTTAAGTTTGCTCAATAATGTGAGTTGGATGTCAGCTACGTTTGTTTTTTGCTGCTCAGATGCTACAGATGTTATCTCTTGCCCATTTATTTTCTGTTCTGAGTCTCTTCCTTCTACTGCAGTTTCCTTATATGTATTCACCTCTAGTACCTTACAAGCTATGTATTTATTATCAGCAAAACCAGCCAAGTCCATTCCTGCATTAAACTTACTGCCACAATCACTTTCATTCATCCATTTGGGACTTCCAATAGTATGTTTATGCAAATTTTGTAACAGGACCACTTCTTCTAACTCCAGCCCATTTTCACCATTCATGCTCACAACTCGTATCATTTCTTTCTTGCTTGTCTCGTCCATTTTTGGCATGTCCTCTTGTGGGTCTTCAACCTTGTGCGCCTCTGAGTGGTCAAGGCTACCAGAACAGCTTCCAGATTGATTCTTCTCTTTCAACTCGGCTCCCACAGTCCCCTGACTTCCTCCCCTTTGATCTTCAGAAGAATCAAAGATGGCTGACCGGCTGCTGCAAGGGCTTGTGGGTCTCCAGTGGTTTTCAGTGTCACTATTGTCACACGTTTTGTCATGTGCGATACAAGTTACTGCCTTCATGTCTGACAGACAGTCTTTTTCATATTCACACACCTGCTGTTTTAGACTTTGTCCTGTCTGATCATGCCTGGAGAGCTTGACTGTTTCTCCCTGCAATGCTCTACTTTCAAGTATAAGATTTTCCTCCACAGTGTAGACTTTTTCAGATGCAGATAATTCAAAACCCGCATTGTGCCTTTCCTCAGAGGGTTTGTCAGTTCCACTCCACTTTACTGGATCAATTACGCTCAAAGGGGCTCCATCATTATCTCCTTCAGTAATGACTTGACTGATGCTTACCAACGCTTGTGTCTCTGTTGCATCACGTGCTGTTTCACTCCCAACTTTTGTATTCAAGTCTTCCACGCTCTCCTCTTTCTTTGTTTCACACTCATCTTTTGCATAAAACATGTTCATATTTTCAGTAAGCTCACCTGTACCTGCAAATGATTGTTTCCTACCTTCATTAAATTGTTCTTCTGTTTTTCCATCACTAGAAGCAACATTTTGCAATTCTGATGTTTCGCCATTACGCTCTTCAACTTCTGCCAAACTACTAGAGGGACACACTTCGGGCTTAGTGCCGAATGATTTACTGTCTGCAAAATGGCTGAGAGATAAGCCATTTTTCACCTGTTCAGTTTTCTTGTCGCAAAGGGATTTTTTGCAGAACTCACATTGAATCTCCTTCTGATTACTCACTTCAACCGTTACCAGCGCTCCATTTTGCATATCACTGCCTTCATCACGAGGTGCTTCTTCATAACTGCAATCAGCCTGACATCTGACATCCTCTTCAGCCCAGTTCAAGGTGACTATTTGGATGTGAGTGCTGCTGTTCTGCACCTGTCTCCCCTCGTATGGGTCTTCTCTGGCAGCACTAAACTCAACAGGGGGCTCACATTGGAGTGATTTCCCTAGTGGGCTGCAATCATGAGATACTGTCACAGCACCATCTGAATCATATAACATGTTTAAAATGAGCCTGTCAGTTTCTGTGATATCTGTAATGGAAACTTTGGGTGCTTGGACATGCATGGCTAAATCTATGTCAAAATGATCAATGCTCTGCTGCGCATAAATATTAGTGGTTTGTAAAGGCAAATTGTCTGAACATGTTTGGATTGTGTTTTGCTGTAAAGAGCCAGGATTTGGAAATGTCAGAAGTGGAGGAAAGTCAAATCGCCTTTTTCCGTTGTTTTCCACTGCATGATCTGGCCTTGGTCGTTTAGGAGACGGAGGTGAGGTCATCTCTTCCATAGATATAAAGCTTAGTGTCCCTCCAGGTTTCTAACCCTGTTGAACAAATTAACAGTATTAAGTCAGTGAGTTGCATTTTATGAAGGTTATAGAAAATAGGCTAGAGTTATAGGAGTAGATGGGATCTAGTCATTCTTATTGTTTTATAAATAATCTTATTGGATGAATGACAGCAACAATTGGTACTTTTTTTTTTAAAGGGAATACACACTCAAATCTGGTCACCTTCCAAGCTCCTCAAGCTAATAATGGTTGTCTATTATCTTAACATATACAGTACCATGACTGTTGCAATTATTGATTATTATTCATTACATTTACGGTTTGCACTGTTGTCAAATTTCACCATGTTTTATCTTTTAGTCTGTTTTAAGCTTTGTAGTATAGACTAACAAGGAATTATGTATAAAAATATATATTTGAATGTCTTGATATTAGTTAGTGATTTAAGGTAATTGAAACTCTTTGCACGTCAAAATAGCCATCTGTCTGTCTAACAAGACCTTAGTGGATTAACGCAAGACAGTAGCTCACCTGAATCCCAAACCTGTGGCGCAGTCTGACAGCAAACCTGAGAAGTGGGACACAACACATTATTCTATCAGCGGATGGATTTGTCAGAGCAGATTGTTTCTCAGCATGGATCACATTCACTGCTCAGATACACACAGAGGACACCAGGCTTCAGTACAGACCCATACCTACATATACTGACCAGCATTAATGAGAGACTGTGCAATGAGCTTTGTTACATCCACACAATATACGCCAGCTTTTGGGTTTTCAGATATATACAGATTAACAGTAATTAGATAAATGCATTGTTTTAACAGGAAACTGGCGCTAAATAAAAACTGTTACTGAGCAGAACCGTGTACTTCCTCTTCTTTTATGACTATTGATCCTAGTGTTTGGAGTCAATTAAAATTAGATTAACTATGGTGCTCAGGTGGGTTGGACTGACAGATTTGTAATTATGTAATGTAATTATGTATATTTTAGAAGCATAGTACAAAAAATAATTGGTGCCTTATACAATTTGAAATGAACATATGATATACATATTAAGGTCTTCTTACCACAACTATTTTATTTGACTAATACTACAGGTGTACCTACGAAAATTGCGTTGTAATAATTACTTTCAGTCATACATTAAGTCTTCTAGCTAAATACATGTGTTGAATAGTACTTATTATATTTAGCTTAGGTCAGTCTACACCTTAATGGCCCTGAGGTCACAAATTCCTGGATATTAATGTTAAAAAAATAAATCAATCATAAAATATACCATAAAATAGGTTATGTTGTAGCTGTTTTTCGACTTTTACTGACCTTAAACGACAGCTAAATAGCTCCAGAAGTTCTTTTTTTGGATGTGGCGCGAAACTTGTAAGTAGTTTCTTTTATGCTAAGCTGGAAAATGGGACACAATAAGCGTAAACAAACATAGTTTATAACGCAGACTATGAACGTAAACGCATTAACTTTGGCAGAGGTATGTGATGACAGAGAATCCAGTGTTATTGTCTAATATTTGCCTGTTTACTTACCTCAAAATTATGTTAACTCATAGATAAGTTGCCACCTAGCTGCTCTGCTTTCTTGGCGTGTGGCGCGAAACGCTGGCTAAACAGAACGTCACCAAGTAATGTACTTTATTATAGCGTGATCGTAAATGCACGTATTCACTGTTTTCCTATGATGAATGGCCAACTGAGCTTGAGAAAACATAGCTCATGTATGTGCTTATGTATGCTCCATTTGCTACGCTTATTTATCCTCCTCTTCTTGACAACATCAGCCAATAATAAACCAGGAGAGAGGCACTGGCGACGCGCTGCTGCTCGCCTCCCCAGTCTTTGGTTCAGTCTCCTCCTCTGCTCTCCACACAACACCAGCACTAACAACACTGGGCTTTACGGGCATCTACTCAGCGGACCTGCTTAATTTGTACTCCCTTTCACTTCCACAACCAGAGCCCTGCAGATAAACGACGTTTTCCACAAACTAGTGTCTTGAATTGAGCAGTGTCTCTCGTGCGTATTTGCAGCGTTTTTGGACCGCTCATCCACACCAGCCGCCGTCGGACTTCTCCCGTTGTCTCCGCACTTTCGCAAGGTAGGACAATTGTATGCCTGTCGTTAACATAATGCATAGTTTTACTGTAACGATCTGTTCTTTTTACGCATTTTGAGTTGGGGATGAACACGTCTGCACGAACCTGGTGCGTCATTTGGTTTCGTAAGACTAAATTATTGAAATTATTTGGAGAGTTGCAGTGTTGGAGCTTTGGTTTCACAAACTATATGTAACTGCAAATACAGAAATCTTATCTAAAGAGCTACTCACATCGAAAATAGGAGGACATTTTGAGTTAAATTATGCATCAAAAGCTTTACATCAATTTTGTTTTATATGCACCACTTAGTTTTTACCACTGGACTGTTTTACTACTACTTTCATAGCCAGTTGAATTCTATACGTTGTTTCAGGTTACATTCACATATGCTACAGCACTTTGAGAGACTATCAAATTACATACTATACAGATACGACGTCTATATGGCAGGAATAAGCTACGATGCATTTCAACTTGTCCTGATGTTGCATGGGTGGGTGTGTGAACGTAGTAGGCTATAGGGTTGGGTCTCTTTTTTATGGATCTGGCTTCACATGTGAGCCGCTACCCTTGTTTTCTATTGCTCAGGTTCTTCAATTTCCAGGATATTAAATGGGCCATATGCTCCATTTTTCTCCTATGTATGTTAGACTGCCAGAGGCCAGAGCTCCATCTCAAGGTCATCCCCTGTTGGCAATTGATGGTTAAGGGACACAGTGTTATGTAATTGCCTTTACCACCACTACTGGAAACCTCTATTGCTGTTTCTATGGACTTCTGCACCTGTCTAGCCATGTGTAACTATAGCCATTTTTTCACCCCCACTTTTGCTTACACGAGACCCCAGTGGATTCTACAAGACAAAGGGTATGACTCAGGTCTGGTGTCAGCCTTGTATTGCACTGCATGATACTTTTTTCCAGATCAGAACCTTGAAATTCTTGTTTTTTCTGAGATAAAATATCACACTGACATTTGCCGATCATGCACCAGCTGTCTGTGTTTTTAATTTAGCTGGATGTGAGTAAGTGGTGCAGAACTGAAGCAGGAGTAACATGAGGCGCAGGAAGCTAGAGCAGTGGATTTAGAGAGTGTTGGTGATTATGGCATCCTTATCACACCTGTCTTGTAATTTTATTTTATTTAGACTCAGATTTGTTTTTGTTTCCCCCAAAGCCAAATCTTAAAGAATGGCATTGATTAGTGGGCGGTTTGTGGCAATCAAGAGGCATGGAAAATGGAAAGATTTGCTCATTTTGCAGAAAGCTGATTATATGGTAGAAATCCTTACTCTTTAAGTGGTTGGTTGCTTGCAGAAAATCAGAAAATATAAATATATATATATAAAAACAACAACAAAAGTAGATGATTGTGACAATTTTATTCTTGTTTCTTGCTCTTTGTAGTTACTCTGTATCATGCTGCTGTTGTTGGAAACTAACATTTCTTGATACTCGATAACTATTTCAATACCACCATTTATATAATGTAATGTTATTTTTCACAAAAAATAATACTAGTTTCTTTAATGTGTTTTGGTTTGGTCTAGATTCCATGAAACTAATCAGGAATTTTAATAATTTGTCCTATTTAGTATTTTAGTATCTAGTTTCAATACTAGTTTTTGTATTGATTTGTATGAGGGTATATTGCATATGCTTATTTTAGGCTATAGTCAAGGCGTGACAATAAAAGAAGGACCTTTCAAGTGACGTAAGCTTTTCCAATGAGACCAGGCTGACACAGAGCAGACAGAGCAAGAATGGAGCAGGACAGACGGATGAGTAACCCCCGCTCTGTGATGTAAGCTTACCACTGCCTGGCATATGGGAAACATCTATGGGGTTACAAGTTCAACCAAGACTTAGCACTGCACTCAATATTTACATCAATTAAGCTTAAATGTGCACTGTGGAACATTTCTAATGCCGAGTTTGCCAGCTGTTTGTCTCCATGGAAATGTTATTGCTTTGCCTGAACTATTATAGCATGCAAATGGTGTTAAGCCAAGTTATGGGTCAGATCTGTGGAGAGGTGACCCCACTCACAGTAAGAATGTTTTTCAAGCTATTTTTCAGCTATAAAACAATAATTTTAATAACATACTGTGGAACATTCCAGTTAAAGCAATAACATCTTCATGGAGACAAGTGGGTAGTGACCGCCAACAACCAGAAATGTTACACAGTGCACCTTTAATATATTTCACCCATAGACTGTATAAAGGAGCTAACGGTGCTAGTGGTTATAGAAGGGAATTTGGAGTCAAGTTCCATATTAGGAGTAGGAATTTCACGGACGAATATTCACGGACAAAATAGCAAAATAAAAACACCAGGATGATGTAGAGCAGGTTAATATGACCATTTTAAGATGAAAATAACAAGGCTCACTGCAGCAGTTATAGAGAGAGGGGTGACATTTTTTCAGTGTAATGTGAATTGGAACCAGTGGGTCCGAATGTGCTCCCATGAACACATCCTATTTGGAATGCGGCGGCTAGCGGGTTAGCTATGTCCATTTATGTACAGTCTATGATTTCATTATAATAACCCGAGGAGGTAGGTTGCCGTGTGTGAATACATTAAACAGTGAATGAAACTTTTATGATGTTGAGGAAAGCTTTACGTAACTCCGCTCACACGCACTACTTCACAGACATACTGGTTAAAAGCATGATTAAAAGCTCTTGGCCATTGAAATATATCGTATATAGGCTACCTCAATGGATTCCTGCAACTGAAAGATCATGTTTTTTCTAGGACATCATGTTTGGATGCTATTCCGCAATTTTTTGCACATTTTTGGTACATACATTTCCTCTTATTCACTTTGGTTTTAAATTGAGTAAATGAGCTGTAATTGAGGAGGCGGGCTATCGCACCTGTCAGTCACCACATTAGGATGATGGATAGTCTAGAAATGACCTTTAGAGGGAATTAAGGATATTACAGTTTAAGCTGAAGTAAGTAAGTTTTTGATGGCATTAATTTATTATGGCAGAGTGCCTCCACAGCAAAAGTAACAATCATACAGTAACTGTTAGAATTAGGGCTATACTTTTGTCTTGTGTACTTACCTTATAGTTTAGACCTCTACAGACATCATTCAGAAATCTATAGGATTCTTAGTTTAGCTACTCTCTTATTTTAAAATGTACCATACTGAATCCTGACTCCCAACCAATGGTGGAAGAACTTCTCGATTTGGATACTTAAGTAAAAGTACAGATACTGAAGCAAAATAAATAAATAAATAAATAAATAAATAAATAAATAAATAAATAAATAAATAAATAAATGTATCACATGAAAAAAATCTACTTAAGTAAAAGCATTAAAGTATCAATTTAAAAATGTATTTAAAGAGTAAAAATTAAAAGTATTTCAAGCAGATTCTAATATTTAATAAAGCTTCAAATGTAGAGAGTGCTGAATTTTCTTCAATAGAAAGACTAGAAACAGCTCTCAAATGTTGTGAAGTTAAATTAAAAAGTAACAGTCCTAATTTTTACTTAAGTACAGTACTTTACTACTTTTACTTCATTACATTCCACCACTGCTCCCAATCAATCAAGTTTGTATATTTCTCATGTAAAAATATAGATCCTCCTCTAGAGTCTATATATGACAATGTGGTGTGGTACAATCATCAGTCATACATGTCACTGACATTACAATATATTCTAGCAGAGATGTATTCTTATTTGTTAATGTCACCCTTTATCCATTGAGTGTGACCCTTCTGCTCCACAGTGACATAAACAACCAATCTGACACACGTCTCCTGTCTCTCCCGGGACACATCCGTAATGGCTCAGCTGCCCACCCTCCCCTCCTCCTACCCCTCCATCCTCCCCTTCCTCCTCCTCTGGTATGGGCATATACTGTCTGATCTTTATAACCGTTATACAAGTGTTTGTATTACTTGGTAAAGATAAACTGTCTGCTTGCCTCTTCACAACAACGTGTCTATAAAGAGCTTTGAGTAGTCCTAATGTAACAGGATTTCTGCAGAAACTGAAATTAGTGAAGTGCAGACTGAATAACTTTGTTCTTTGTTGTCCAGTCTTTTATGTAAAAATTGGATTGCAAACTTGCTGTTGCTCAGTTGGTAGAGACAGTCTGCCACTAACCCGGAAGTTGCAGGTTCAATCCTCATTACTGATGGTTTTCAGATTCTAGAATACAATGACGTCATACTCCCAGATGGGGGGCAAAAGACAGTTTTTTCTATTGTTTACATTGATTTTTGCCATGAAATATCTAAAAGGTAAATGCACAAATGGTGGACCTGATCATTTGATTAGTGACCAGACCCAAGAACTCACTACATTACAACAAATCAGCATTTTAACATTTTTAATTTTATTTGCCCCCCATCCGTATTAAATAATATTGGCCTATAGGACACTGTGATGTCATTTGAAACCCAGCAATACCCACAGTGCATACCGCTTGTTCAAGACACTTCAGTCGCCTTGCCTTTCCATGGGTTTTAAAACGACAAAAATTAGGATGTATGCCATAGTGATTAACAATAACAAAATATTATGTCTTTTGAATGCGGAAAAAGTCCTCAAATTGTTGCATGTATCAAGAAGCTGAAACTCGTGAATATGAATGTGTGATATGGAGTGGTAAGACAAGCAGTAGGTGCATAATGGCCACCACAGTTTTGTTTATCTGCCCCAGGACAGCTGTGGCTTTAGAAGTTTTTCCCAACGGAAATTCATTCTTACCATGTGCAGGCTTCTCCATAGATCTAACCATTAACCTGACTTAACATTGTGATTACCAAGTTTATTTCCATACTGTGGCAAAACAGTAATAGGATAGACAAGGTGCAAATTACACAGTGCACCTTTAATTATTATAGATTTGAACTGTATTTTAATATCTAATGAATAGTCATAAGAGCTCACTGTTCACCTGAAATAAATCTCTGCAGCTTGTATTGGTCTGGATGCACTCATTGGCTTTTAGTCCATATGGCTTCCCTGCACTGTTTGCCACTTATGGTTACTGGGCAAAGGAAATTACAAGGGTGTGGCTCTATACTTAAGAGTGAAATGCAATTTTTCTAAAAGAATAACCTCTGTGACATGCCAGTCTGGAGTCTGCTCTGTCCTTGTCCTCCATCAACAATGCAAACAGCTAAATTAGATCAGCCATGGCCGGTCGCTCACTCCTCATTCCTCCCTTTACAGATGGCTAAAATTAGCTGAAGCCTGTGGATAAGACTCTTTATGATGAAAGACAGGCTCAATATGTTATGGTAAAGCTTAGATCAATAAACCAGTTACAGTACAGGGCTGGTCAAAGGTGAAGATATAATATACAGTAATAAAATACGCATATAGTATTCTTAAACCTGTTAGCTCATTTCATTTGATTTGTAGTTAAGGTGGTAGTTGTCTTAATACAAGTTGTAAGAGCAAGGGTGTTAAGATACACCAAGAGAATTAAAGGTGCACTCACTGTATAACTTTTCAGTTGGAGGGTGCTTGTCTCTATAGAGATGGCATTGCTTTGCCTACTTATTTTGTGGCTATGTCGCTTAATGCCATACTCTGGAACATCTCTTGCAAAGCAATATCATATTCATGGAGACAAGCGAGTTCTTTTCTCCCACCAGAAAAGTTACACTATGAATCTTTAATTTGACAATGGCCCAGAGCAACTTTATGATAATGAACAATCTAGATAATGAACAATACAGATAATGAAGAGATGCAAAAAATAATGATATACTGCAGGCAAAGCATGTCACTATGTCTCATGCAGAATTTAGATACATTTTAATATCTGAGCTGTACACCTGGTAGTTGTAGTTTAGACAAACAGACATAGTGCATATTATATAGTGAATAATCACAGATCTATTTCCAAGCCTTTGCACCAGTCTGCCATATTTTCTCTTTATTGTATGGGTATACAGCAATATTTAAAAGCCTGCCAGCTGCCTTGCACAAATGTATGCATTTATTGGTAATGTTTGTAAAATCCCCTACCCATCCTGGTAGGATCCATGGTAAAGGAGAAATTCAATTCTGTCAACTGGACAAAAGTTTTTTTGATCTATTCGATTTGATCAAAAAG
The DNA here is from genome assembly GCA_029959045.1 of Taenioides sp. WSHXM2023. NCBI lineage: Eukaryota > Metazoa > Chordata > Actinopteri > Gobiiformes > Gobiidae > Taenioides > Taenioides sp. WSHXM2023. The sequence goes on along the minus strand of CM057103.1, from coordinate 10,206,666 downwards.
CTTTTGTCCAGTTGACAGAATTGAATTTCACCTTTGCCATTTATTGGTTACATATATTGTCAGTAAAAATGACAGAAAATGAGCATTAACTCTAACAGTTAATTATAAGTGATCCAATTACATCAAAAACGCCTGGAATGCACCATCATTATATTGTGCAGGAGTATCTTTGTTTTGCTAGTGCACTTTCACTGAGGTGTTCAAAACCTCTGCAATGCCCAAAAGCAATCTCAGAGTTATGACATCTCTCTTATATAAAGGCACCCTCCTGAATAGTTTTTAGTGAGAAACCAATGTAGCATGACAGTCCGTGTGCACAAGCGTAACAACAGCTCTCAGCATTGCTCTGCTCAAGTCAAAATACTCTCAGAAAATAACTTCAAGTGCCCCTACAAGTACGCCAAAAGTGTTCAACGGTGTCTTCAGATTAGAGTAATTATAGGGGGTTCTAATGAGCTAATCAAGGCTTGAAGTGGCAGCATCAGCATTTAGCTAGACATGAAACAGCTGGGTGTAGGCAGATGCAAAGGAGAAATTAGCCAACGAAATTAGCTTAATAGTTTTTAAAAAGTCACAGAAGGCCAGTGGGTTCATTGTATTAACCTTTATGAATCGCAGAGACAAGATTACTTCATGTGGTGAAGCAGTACAAGTACGATTGATACAGTGTGTTTTTAGTGTTTGTCACATTGTGGATCACTTTGGTAAACTGTTAGCTTTAAATTAAGGTTTAAGCTTAACAGACCTTAATTGTATCGTAAAATAGTTTTGTAATCACTTTTGAAGTAATGTTCTGCACAATACTGTTGGATAATTGTTTACCATTAACTTTGGTAACATCACTATAGCTTGTCAATCAATCAAAAAACTACTTATTAGACACATTTGCATCATTAAAAGCAGATACAATACGAAATCACTCATTTATAGTGATAGACATGTGAAAACTAGTGGAGGCATTATTGCTGTTCAGAGTTTAAGAGCTGGATGGCCCCCTTTCATTCTTTTGGAGTTCCCCTGCAATTGGCATATAAGTATAGAATTTAATATTATCTTAAAGGTGCATTGTGTAACTTTTCTTGTGGAGGGTCTGTTCAATTCTTTCCTCCATGGATATGCTGTTGGTTTGTCTGAAATGTTTCACAGTATGATATTAAACCTTTCTATCTTCATGGAGACCAAGTTACAGGTCAGATCTGTGGAGAGACAACCCTATTCACAGTCAGAATACCTGTTTACTTTTGAGCTATAAAACCATACGTAATTGAATAAATGTAAGGTAGAGCTGGTTAATGTCATACTGTGAAATATTCTAGGCAGAGCAATGACAGAAACAAACAGGTGATGGACCCCCAAGCAAAAGTTACATAGTGCACCTTTAAATGAACAACAAATCAACAACAAACAAAACAACATACAAAAAACACACCATATTGAACAATTTTGCAGTGACGATTCTCTCCAATTTAGTGAACTGCTCTCAGTCAGTCCAACTTCTCTGCTATTGATGACTCTATTATTGTGTAGCATGTAGGTCTGTTGTGAAATACAGCTTTTTTACGTTTACCTGAGGAAAACACAGCTGCACCACAAACCAAACTAGGTCGAGCAGCTGGTCAAAGGAGCCCTGAAAGCGTCTCCAAAATGACCCTGTTCCCCAAAAGGAAACTATCCCAGGATGAGTCTCAGGATGGGTCCCCAGCATGCCGCTCTCCCGTTTGTTCCAGGCGTATTTTTAGATGGCGCTTTGGTGTGCACTTTCACAGTTCTCCAGAAATCTCTTGTTCTTTTCCCAGTCCTGATGAATCACTCCTTTGCTCGCCCTCCAGACTGCCAGCATCACAAAAACCAAAGGCACAAACACTTTTTATTAGGTCTCCCATCAGAGCTTCTGTATACAGTGTTTTTAAGATATTCAGCAAACATTTATGTCAGATTTTTATCTGTATTACATTAAGACCTTTAAGGAAGTCTGTTTTTACCCACTTCTTTTCATTGTATTCACATCAATCCCTTGATTTTCTTGCAGCAAGTGTGTTAGGTTGGGGTGGTCCTTTGTTCTAGTTCAGACACAACAAAAACAGTCACATTAGCTATGTGTTATGACCATGAGTTACCATTAGACACCAAGTAACATTGAAAATCATTTGGAAATTTAATTAATTAAAGATAATTTTGTTTCGTAATCAGTGGAAACTAGTAATAATAAATAACTGAAATCAACCAATATGGGGTTTTCCTTTAGCTGATCTTAGTACCAATAAAATACAGAGCATCTAAACAATTCTTTGGGCCGATATTTAAGACCGATTTTGAGCATTTTCACCAAAAAATAAATAAAAAAATAAGTGACCACACACTTTGTTACTGTCTATATGATGCACTGCTCAGCTTAATAAAACTATTTTAAGGAAAAATGATATCAATAGAAATTATTTTTAGAGATCTACCATGTTTTACTACTAACCTGTGAAGTGGAACAGTGTATGACAAAGTCTTTCCTTGGTCAGGTGGTCAGCCCAAAGAACATTTCAGTCTACACTGGAGGTTCAAGGTTGAGTAATATGGATAGATACTTTATTGATCCCAAATACACAAATATAGGCCAACTAAATAATGCTATGCTGTTAGCTGTTAAATAATTGGTTAGATTTATGGTTGGTTGGTTAAACACTGGTTACAGTATTTTTCTCTTTTTCCAGGCAAAATGGGGAAACAGAATAGCAAGCTGACCCCTGAAGTGATGGAGGACCTGGTGAAGAACACAGAGTTTAATGAACACGAGCTGAAGCAATGGTACAAGGGCTTCCTGAAGGACTGCCCCACCGGACGCCTCAACCTGGAAGAGTTTCAGCAGCTCTATGTGAAGGTACGGCTCTGCTTACCCTGTGTCAATACTAGACACATGCTCACCGTGTCTTATTAAACCTTGACACACACATACACAATCAATATGTTGTTATAAAATGCAGTTGGAGGTTGTGGAGTAACTTTAACATTATAGTACAGTTTTATGACAACTTTTTACCTTACTTTGTAATATTAGGAAGAAATACACACAGTTTTTGGAAGTGGGAAGAACATTTTCTTACATTACATATTTAGTAAGTTTGTAATGAATAAGATTGTACTTTTGTTACTAATTTACTTTTACTCTCACATTAATAATATATTTTACAGTGTTACAGTACTTTCTGACTTACTAAGTTTTGGTTATTCTTCCCACTGTATATGTCCAGTAATTTTTTAGGTTTATCCTTTGAAAAAAACAGATTTTGTTTCAGTTTCAGTTTTTTTGTACTATTTTGTTCTTCCAGTTGCATTAACTTAAGAAATTAGAAATTAGATGCTACATTCAGACAGTTGCTCTACTTGAATTGTAGTTTATCCAACTATTTTTTACTCTTACTTGAGTAGTTTTTAGACCTCTATGCGTGCTATTTTGAAATGACTGAGTACTGTTACTTAAGTAGAGTAATTGACTATTCTAGACCAACCACTATATATCATATCAGCTATACTAAAACTGATGTACCATATAATCTTACTGCACTCAATACTATTTTAACAATCCTGTCAGGTGCAATATTTCTCCATTCTCCCGACATCCGCAGAGAAATTGAACTGGACTGACAAAGAGAGGGGCTAATTATGGTGTGAAATGGATTAGCAGTTTGAATGGATCAGAGCAGTTTATTAGTAAGAGCAGAGGAGATTGAAAAGCTCATTGGCCTCAGATGAACCAAAAAAGTTCAAGTAATTAACATTTGCACAAAGGCTTTTCATATGTTTCACAAAAAGAGGCTCAGAGTCGTGCTTGTTTTTATTGATTAAACTATTGGTTCTGTTTGCCATGTTTACTTAACCTTGGTATGTCGGTGCTTGGAATGTGTTCAAGGTTAGAAATACTGATTATTATTCACAATCACACACAACTGAGGCTTGGCTCCTCTTGAAAAGTCAAGTTCAAAATTCAAAATGCTAAAAATTTGCCTTTGTTTATGAATTATTAGGACAAAAAGTAAGAATATTAACAGAACAGATTTTTTAGATGGCTTTTGACTGAAAACTGGCTTGGGTGCAGCTTTCTAAATAGCTGAAAAGAAGTACTAGGGAGAGGGGAAAACTGGATGTGTCTGTCTAGATAGAACTTTGAAGATTAGGATGGGTGATGGAGCAAAATAAAAAAAAAGAAAAATCATAGTCACAATTTGATGTGACAATTGATATACATCTGTACTGTCTTCCAGTCTGTAGTGACCGCATATTTTAGCAACATTTGTCTTGCCCCAATACAGATATTGTATAAGCAGCTGTTGAGGTCAAAATAACTCTTAACTTTTATTGTCTGATAATCAGGAAGTGCGTGTCAGCATGCTTATTGTTAGCTTTATCATCATGGCAAAATTCGGCTCTGGTTCGTGAGAGCTGTGAAAAGCGCTTATAAAATGTTCAGAATGCATAAGGTACAGTAAGTGAGAAATAACTTTGGACCAATGCAAACTGTTTAACATAAACTAGTTCTGTTTTTCACGTTTTTAGGACAGTAAAAATCAAGTACAGCACCTTTAAATCAACTTGTCTGCCACTCAGAGCAGCATGGAGGCTGACCAATAGGAGAAGTGGGAGGCTCAATTCTTTTTTAATACTGCAGTGTTTCCTGCAGCGCTTTATAGTTAGGGTGGCCACCTTGACAACAATTGCCCCCTGCCTTGACTACGTCCCTCTGAAAAAAAAATTTAACCAACAGATGCTGAATAGCGGCATCTGTATATCGCAGCATCTGAATAGCGGCAAATATGTTTCTGCACCATCTATCATCTGCTGTGCTATGCGGCCAATATTATTTTTTTTTATCGGGAGAGAAGCTAATTTGGATAGCTGATAGATACCTGTCATCGTCGTGGGAAGGACATTCAGCAGATCTGGTAAATGCACATGTCAAAATGAGTTCCTATGTGACATGTTTTTGTGCACAGGGAGATAGTTATAACAAGCAACAACCATGTCTGCACAGTGCACAACATGTCATTATGAACATATCAGAAGTGGAAGATGGAGCACACTCTGGCTGCATATAGAGCACTTTGTTTATATTGTCTAATGCACCTGTCAAATAACATCAACATCAAATCAACAACATGGCCACCATTCTCTCTGCTGCTGCTGGGAAAGTGTGTTTGCGATACAAGTGATGGGTGCTCAGAGTTGGCACGAAGGAATAGCATATCGACCTGGTATTCAAATTGGGGCTGGGTGATGTGACAGTAGAAATGAAATTCTTCTGACGATATTTTGTTTTGTTGAAACTGTAATATGATTTAGTGTTTAGTTATAATGTTGTTTCCTCATCAAAAACATACCTGGAGTTGCGTTTTGTTCCATTCACACATGGAAAACAGTCTGTTCCACCTTGTGTTGTCGTGGGGTAATACAGGACGTGCTCCACTGTGTTTTGTAACTCCACACATCTTCACTAGAATCATTTGGATAATTTCAGCCCTGGTATTGCCAATCTTTATTGAACAAAAGGTTAAAGGTAGTTGCTAACTATAAAAATACTTAATGACATCACAGGGTGGAACAGAGCATTTTGAGCGTTGGAAATGTAGACAGATTAATAATGCAGGATTACTCAAACATGTGTGAATGAAATGTGTTGCCCACACCTAATTCAGATGTGTTTATTGGATTTGTAGATCCCATCTTTGTAAAGACATTTTGACAAAGGTGTATTTTGTAGCTTGTCTTGACAGTAAGTGATAGCTACAGAATACAATTAATCTTGGCTTTTGAGATTTTGAGATGAGATTTGAGATTTTTTTTGGCATGAAACAGAAACTGGCATTGAGTTTGGCAATTTATATTTCAGTATAATAAACAAAGGTGAAATTATATTGTTGAAAACTATAAACTGCACAGTGGACAGTAATAAGACACTAGATGACATTAAGGAAAAACATATTTGTAAAAATATAATACCTGTTTGAATATTTCTGCTCCATATTTCACAGGGCTGACCCACATCATCAAATAGTACAGCTTGAACACTCTATTGCAGTTATGGTCCCATGGCGACATTATAATTTCCTATAGTAACAGCTAAAGGGCATCCTATTCCCTCTAAAGCAGGCACTGTGCCATGCTGCCATTCACCCTTGTGTTTCTGGGCAGAAAACCAGGACACAGCTCATATTGGAAGCGCTCCACTGATCATCTTCTCATGCTAATATGAAGTCTACCGTATCTCATTTCTCTGACAGAACTGTGCAAATGTATTCATTCACAGCACATCAAACAGGCAACATGCAAAGGAGCAACAAGACTATGTAGTGCAGTGAGGAGGGGATGGGAACGCGCTGTCACAAATACGGACAGTGTAACCTAGTTTACCATTATCTGTTTTAACAGAAATCAAACACACAAACACATGGCATTTTCAAAATACTGTGAATAAATCAGACTCACACATTGTGAAATTACATTAATTTATAATATAGTCTACATTATTGGGAAGTATAACCTGACCTGCATCCTAGCAAATGTGGGTGTAAAAGATGGCAGTACACGATTACTGACATAAAATAGAATGCTCATTTATTGTGGTTTCACACTTACACATACACATACACATACACCACAGAAATGGGACTAAACTGAGACTAAACATGGAACTGGACCCAGACCAGACAAGGATTTAACCAGGTCTAGATCAGGACCAAACCAAGTCTACATGAGGACACTGCCAACCATGACTAAATCTGCACTCATCATTCATTTTTATGGCATGTTTCACTTGCATCTAGATGAAGATATATTGACAAGATAGACATAGGTACCCTCCACCAGAAAAGTTGCCCAGTGCACCATTTCTGGTGCAGGGTTCGCTACCATGGTTCCATGTTATGACATTAAACATTAAACATAATAATCTAGCATTTAATCATTATGGGTGTTTCTATTGCACAAAAATACAATAATTCCTTTTGTGAGTGTGAATAGGGGCGACTCCACAGATCTGAACTGTAATGTAAACTGTAATGTAACCTGCTGTCACCTGCTTTTGTCTCCTTTGTGATAAATATGTTTAATCTATACTGTGTAACATTCTAAACAAAGCAATAACATTTCCATGGCGATAAGCAGGTGGTGGACTTCCGCTAGATATGTTATGCAGTGCACCTTTAAACTCTATAGGTAAGAAAATGCACATTAAAACAATCTGTTATTCACTGTTAAGACAGATACACAGTTTTAATCTGAATGTTTAAACCTGTAATCATCTTTACATTGACCTATAACCTCCTGCTCATACTGTACCCATTATCCGTATGTGTCTATAATTCTTCTGTTTTACGCGGTTGTAGCATAACAATAGCCATTAATCGTGCATCACTTGATCTGGGGAAAAGCCTGAACCACAGTGGGGGCTGGCATTACATAAGAAACACCCAGTCTCCAAGGTCACGGGAACACTTCTTCTAAATGCCACCAGACAAAAAGCTCCAGCAAATATCAAACATGAAAACACTGTATTGGATCAAATATATCTACTGGCATCACCAAAGCATTGCGGCGCAGATCTAAAAGGGGTGTGAATCCTCATTGATGTGAGCTACTGGGTTCCCAGGCAACAGTACGCGGGTGATAGGGGCTGTATTGAAATCCAGGGGGCTGATAAGTGGAAAAATAGCGTGCAGCGACCTCACATTAGTGGGACAGATTGTTCCTGTGAAGAGCGGCTGGATGTGTGTGTGTGTGTGTGGGGGGGGGGCATGTGGACAGTGGGAGGATGCAGAGCTCTTCATGGAGATTTAGAGTGAAAGGAGATAGGAGAGAACAGGGAATTGGGTTAACAATGAGGGGAGGTAAAACTATATGCCTTTACTAAAATTAAGTTGGCTGTATATGAGAAACGTAAGGTTTCAGCATCAAAATGACGCAAACTAATCTGTTGCAGGCACAGACAAAGAACAGAGAGAAATAACATTCTAATATAATAAATATAAAATTATAATACAAATTCAAAAGAGATAGCCATGTTTTCAAATTTGTTCCTTCAGTTTTTTCATAGGCTGCTTTCTTGCTTGAGTTTGCTTTGCACCTATAAAATGCTGTTACATTTTTATAAGTTGTATATCGAGTTCCTGTAAAAGAAGAATTAAAGGTTGTATGGAGGATTTTTTTTGTTTCAGACTGTCAATGATTATAGAGATGCAGCAGCCTTGTAATTATGATGACCAAAAAAATAAACTAGAAAAGCACTCAGAGAGCGCAGACCTCCGCCAAGCCCCATTTAACGCCAGTAGATGGCAGGATAACACTGGAAAAGCACTCAGCGCAGACGTCCCAGCAGCTAACGAAATTTTCAAAGTGATCCAGAATCCAGGATTTCTTCTGGATCATCACCAAAATTTAATCATCTGTTGGATTTACCATTAGGAACATTTCCTGAAAATTTCATGAAGATCCATCCATAACTTTTTGAGTTATTTTGGAAACTAACTAACACACAAACACACAAACACACAAACAGACAAACCCAGACGAAAACATAACCTCCTTGGCGGAGGTAACAAATAAAATAAATCAAAATCCATCAACTGTGGATGTGGTGGGGCTACCTCATTATCTATTGGCTGTATAGGTTGTCAATCAAACTCCCTACGCTTCTAGCGTAACTGACTTGCCAGCGTACTGGGATTACGTGATTTATGTACGCCTCTTACGCATTCCACAGAAGCAAGATGCTGTTTAGTCAACCAACGCAGCGGTTTTTAGCGGCTTTTGCTAACTGTAGCTTCCTCGCAGTTCGCACAAAGTTTCTTGCGATGGCAGACAAGAATCCACTACCAGTTAGTCGCAAAAGAAAGTTTGTTTTTGAGGTGGCTGAAAGAAGAAGAGAAGGGGAAAAGGAGCTCAAGTGATTCTCAGAGATTCCTTCCAGCGATGGCGTGCACTGAAGCAGAGGGTCTAAAGACTGACGCGTTGGTCGCTAAATTAATTCTGGACTTGTAACTTATGCTTATATTTTGAATCATTTATAGTTACAACAGGAACAGCGATTCTGAATGCGCATCGGCTATAAACAAGCAGCGTAAACGTGAGGAGGAGGCGTTTCTACTTAGGGAGTCTCTGGATTTCTCGTTCCTTGGAAAATCCTTTATACAACTTATTTTACTGCTACCCTAGTTATATTATTTGGTCGGTTTGAACCTTCATTACTTGGTTGAGTTTAACGAGGTTTTATATTCTGTGTGATTAGAATAATTGTATTGGTAGTATTGGTAGTCTTTACTAACATTATTACCTGGTCTTTAGCTCATCCCTGCAGTCCTGTACTGGCAGCTTCTTTCTAACTCTTATGAATATTTATTATTGCTGCAGAGTGATCCACCAAACATTATTGCTTTTCAAACACATAGAACATCGTGACCAGGGCAATTGTTTGAAAGCTTAACAGGAGAAACAAATGAAAGATCTAACAATGCAACCACAGATTTGTCACTATGGCAGCAATCATAGTTAGTTGGTGTAGTAATCGTACTTCTAATTGTTTTATTTGCAGCTAAGCAAGCTATTTACTTTATTTATTTTTATTTATTTTCACTGTAACTATAGACGGATTATTTGTTTATCAACACAGCGGATGCGCGCGCAGCCTGAGTGCAGAAAGCGCCACTGTTTGTGAGGTTAATATGGAGTTGCAATGTTAGCTAGCGCACTAAAACATTTTATCGCCGTGTGATAAAATAAGTTGATGCTAAATGAACATTAGTGAGTGGGATACGTCTTAATGACCCGTATACGTTAAATGCAGGTGAATGAGCAAATGACCAGAAGAAATGGCTCAAACTTCAATAGCCGGACAACCACTCATACCTGATGGATACAACTAGCCTAGTCTGAAATCTGCTGGGAGAGCCTGAAATCTGCTGAAATCCTACGAGACACTGACATGATACAAGACAGGACAGTGGCTCTTTCTGTGGGAGACATTTGCAGTAGAGCGCCAAGTGACATAGTCTGATAATCCCTCTATAGGTCAGATCAACTTCGGTTTTGGAAATGGTAGTTTTCAGACATGACTATGTCTTGTATTTAATCAGTCAGTTACAGTTTTTATTGCTTATACATTGAAAAATATTCATTATTACTGTGATCAGGTTTGCCTCTCCACAGATCTGACCTGTAACTTGGTGGTGCCATCTTCTTTGAGATGGGTTAATGCCATACTGTGTAACATTCCAGGCAAGCAATAACATCATAGTACACCTTTAAATATTATAGGTTCACAGTGTGATGACAGCTGACATCAAGTAATACCCACTTAGTAAGACTATATTGACGTTTGTATCTTTCCTTTACATGTCTTTAATTGCTTGGAAAAACTGAATCTGGTCGCACATTTTTTATATATTTTCTCTGAGTCTAATAATAATCTACCTTTAGATTTTTGGTTGCACTTTACCCTTCCTGCGTCATTTGCAACTTCCACCTGCTGCTAATGTTTGGTTTTGATCTTACAAACACCCACAATGATCCATCGCCTTTTTCAAAACACACTCCCTTCTATGCGCCGTCTCACACATTTATTACGCCTGCGTTTCTGAGCTCAGTAATGATCTCCCCGCTGCAAAGAGAGAAGAGAAAATACCTAACATCAAAGCATGAGGCAGTGGAAGCAGGTGCAGAACCACAAATTATTAGCAGATCTATCATTGGGTTACGTATTGTGGTATTTGGACAGTATTAGAACACACTGTGGCATGTAAAAGAATTTGCATAGCGTTATCATTGGTCTGAACAGTTTGGCCACAGTTAGGGCAGGAATTATCCACTATATTAGATCCATTAGAGTCCATTAGAGAAAGTGCAGTCAAATTGCTGTATTAATCCAGCTAATTTAGACAGATGCAGGCTGCAGACCAAGCAAATAAGCCTGTTTTATTTTTATGTAACCAAGTGGTGAAAAGAATAATAAAAAGGCTGGCTGATTCAAACAAATTTTCTTTGATGAGAAGCAAGTATTAGACCCTCCACTAGAAAGATTTAACCTAGACCTTGCCAGGACTAATCAAGGTCTAGAACAGAACTGAAGCAATCAGGATTAAAATGGGCTCAAACCAGGACCAAGTCAAGTGTGAACACGCCCTGTAACAGAAATGGCTGACATCTGACATCCAACCCACACTTTCTCTCCTACTCAATAATGCATCATAGTTTGAAGATTTAAGCAATTTAAGCAGTCAGGGTTCCGTACAAGACAGCAGGGGTCAAAATATTCCTCCTTATATTAATTTAAAGGTCCTATATTACACAAAATTGACTCTTGTGAGCTTTAAGCCATGTTAAAATGTTGTTACCTCATCAAAAATATATCCTGAGTTGTGCTTTGTTTCATTCACAAATGTTTGAGTCTGTCTACATCTCCAAAGCTCAAAATACTCTGTTACACCTTGTGATGTCATGAAATTACATTTTTCACTCTAAAGGTCAATGGCAAAATAACACTGAAATAGTATGTAAAATCCCTCAGTCGTCCAGGTAGAATCCATGGCAAAAAAAAGGAGAAAATTTAATTTGTCAACTGGACATAGTTTATTTGGTTGAATACGTTTCGCAGCTCATCCAAGCTGCTTCCTCAGTTCTGGTCAGATGCTGGCGGACACTGCTTTATATCTGCCTGAAGGGAGGAGCTTAATTACAATGAAAATTACTCTGAGACAACACATATTTAAATACAGTTTCAGTTGATCAGGTGATACAATATGGAGTTGTTAACAGTTTCTGTTAGTCATGTGAGTCTATTCAATATGGAGTGGGAGTGGGGGAGTAGTTAGCATATCCATTCAGGGCCATGATGGGTGTTTTCACACCTCTGGACCTGTCCTGGCTAGTCCCATTGTTTTCCCAGTTTGTTTTGATTTAGGTTTGAGGATAGAGTTATAGATGGGAGACAAATGATGTCTGAGACCCCCATTTCTGTTCAAGGAAGGATTCTCTTTCTTGACAAAAATAGCTTCTTTAACTCCCCTCTCAAACCAGTTCTTTTCTCTGGCCAAGATCTGGACCTCGCTGTCCTCAAAGGAGTGGCCTGTGGCTTTTAGGTGGAGATGTACGGCAGATTGCGGCCCACCCTGGTTTTCCCGTCTGTGTTGATACATCCTTTTGTGAAGTGGCTGTTTTGTTTCTCCAATGTAGCGCTCACTGCAGTCTTCACTACACTGAATGGAGTAGACCACATTGCTTTGTTTGTGGCTCGGAGTTTTGTCCTTAGGATGGAGTTTTGTCCTTAGGATGGACCAGTTTTTGTCTTAAAGTGTTTGTGGGAAACTGTTAACAACTCCATATTGTATCACCTGATCAACTGAAACTGTATTTAAATATGTGTTGTCTCAGAGTAATTTTCATTGTAATTAAGCTCCTCCCTTCAGGCAGATATAAAGCAGTGTCCACCAGCATCTGACCAGAACTGAGGAAGCAGCTTGGATGAGCTGCGAAACGTATTCAACCAAATAAACTATGTCCAGTTGACAAATTAAATTTTCTCCTTTTTTTTGCCAACACTGAAATAGGGTTTTTGAGGCACTCCTTGCTAGCGCCTGTATGCCAGAGTGTGAAATCTCTCATCCGTGACACAGCAACCTCAGAGGGGGGCTTTCGAACAGGAAAACATCACTCTAAATGGTCACCAGACTTTGCCTCTCCACTGTGATTGATGCAGAAACTGAAAGGCACTTGCAGATGCTACACACATTTGGATTAATGATCAGACCACGAGAAAGAAGGGCTGGGCGTAATAGACTAAGAATGTAATCTAAATTATTTTGCTCACTTTTGAAGATTACAATTTAAATCAATTTGATCAAAGTCTCCAGACAGATGCTCTTTAAAACAGTAACATTAATTTCATAACATTTTAATATGTTCTACCATTTATAAAGCATGTCAATGGGCTTCTAGTCTATTTTAGTTTATTGTGAATGGCTTAGTAGGCCTTGAGATCTGTTTAATTTAGCATTTGTCAAAAGGTGCATTGTGTAACTGCCCACCACCTGCTTTTTACCATGAAGTTGTTATTGCTCTGTCTGAGATGTTTCACAGTATGGCATTAACCATTCTATCATCAAGGAGACCAAACCAGACCAAGTAACAGGTCAGATTTGTGGAGAGGTGACCTGGTTCACAGTCAGAATGTCTGTTGATAGGTATTTTTGAGCAATAAAACCATGTCTAATAGAATACATGTAAGGTTGATATGTTTAATGTCATATTGTGGAACATTCGAAGCACAGCAATGGCATATCCTTGGAAACAAGAAGGTGACAGACCCTTTACCGAAAAGTTGCACATTTCATCTTTAAATCAGTAGCCTTTATCTGTGTGATCTCCACCAAAATGTCACATACTGCACCTTTAATTACAAAAATACTGTTTAAAATACAGATAAACCTTACTATAGAAAGCTGAGACTGCACCATATCACCATTTACCAGTTATTAAATCTCTGCAAAACAGGTATTTTAACTGGCCCCTCTGTAAAAATATGTTCTGTCTTAACCAAAAGTGTAATTGTTCTGTTGCCTGCTGTTTGTCTATATAAAAACATGGCAGATTGACACCTCCTACATGCAGGATTTGAATGCGCGGGTGTGAGGACTGGAGGCTGGTTGCTCAGAGATGGACTGACAGAAGACAGCCTTGTTGCTGATTGAACACGCTGTAGTGGCACTGGGTCTCACAATCTCACCATAACACTCTCCATCGCACACTCTGACCTGAATATTGATGCACAGGCCTTTCCTCTCTGTTGCTGCTCTTATGGCTGTAGGCTTCAAAAACAGGAATGTGCAGGGGGATCTGTGCTCTGAGAATAGAAGGACAAATGATAAATCAATTCATCAAAGTTTCTTTAAAGAGCACTTGATGGTACTGCATTACAAATACGGTTATCAAACTTTATATAATGAGGAACAACAGCTGAATCAAGTAAACTACTAAAATGTATAAAGTTCAGTGTTTCTCACATTGATTATATATGTGTATGTATATATATATATATGTATATATATTTATATTTATATTTATATTTATATTATATAAGACTGGTGGCACAGACAGTCCTTATTGAATATTATGTTATTAAATAGTGAATTCTTTGTCACTCTTTACTCATATACTTACCAAATAAGGACTGACATTGACTGAAATTTTTACTGTGGGAGTCCAGCATAGTCCCCTCTTTTATGGGAAACAGTGAAATTATAAGACATATTAAACAGTAACAGTCAATATACAAATGAGTGCTAGATATATATGTGTAGGATCTCAGTTCTGAAGGCTGATATATTTAAAACATAAATTTATTCATCTTCTTTCACATCTTTTAGTTATGGGTGGGGGGCCTGACTGGGTACACAATGGACATTCTTTAGTCACATTACACAAACAACCATTCACTTAAATTCAGTTACTCTGGGAAATTAAGAGATAGCAATTATCTAAAATGTGATTATCTTTAGACAGTATCTATTATATGGCATATCTAAGCTGACAAAAACATGGGGTTTCATTACTAATCATTATGCGAATCACAAACAACAAAAACTTGATGTTATAGTTGTAATTATGAAGTATAATTGTGAGAGAAAATGGGGTAGGATTAAAGCTGCACTAGGTGACTTTTGTGGTTGGTCTGCCACTTGCATGTATCAGTGAAGATGCTATTACTTTGCCTGGAATGTTCCACAGTATGGCATTGAACTTGCACCTTAAAAAGTGTCCTTGCTTCTTCACAGATCTGACTTGTAACTGCGATACTGACAATACCTTATTTTCTCAAGGGCGATAGATATGTTCTGTTTCTTGTCACTTCTATTCAAATTTGGCAATTCTAATTCCTTACATTCTTTGTTTTATTTTTTATGATTGCAGATGTTTGACTTGCTGCATGTGCAAACTAAAACTACATGTGCAACCAAGATATGTACTGCAAATGACGTAGAATGAATGAAATGCAACTAAAGAACTTAGACTTAGACAAAATGTATTGATCCATAAGGGAAATGATCTGGACACAATAGCTTACACATCACAATATATTATAATAAGAAAGAGCAGCAATATAAATGGTAATAATACATTCAAAATACGTTGCAAAAATAGCAAGAGACTGGTGTCAAATAAAGCACAATTGTATATGTACAAGTAAAAATACAGAAATATAGTGATACAAAATACAGTATATCTTGGCTCACAAACAACACCACAAACCAATATTGTTAGTGTGTGCTTTTGAGGGCTGAATCTTGTTAGTGTTTCTTCAAAGATTCAATAATGCTGTATCCTGTGTGCCTTTTTCACCCTCTTCCTCTGTGCTTCCTCTCTCTTCTCCTTCCCCTGTGTCCGAGGGAGCTCACGGCTGCTTAAAATAGCTTTTGTCATCTCCAAAGGCCCCATGCCAGTCCCCATCATCACAACAGTAACACATAGAAAAACTGTTCAAATTACATCTCCAGAGAGGTGAGAAGTCCTGCCTATATGCTGTGGTGTGTGTAAACAGAATAGTACCTGGAAGTTAATCAACTCATGTGCTAACGCATAGCCATTCTATTTAACATATAATTAAATTACTATAATTATCTAAATGTGCTGTTATTTTAGTACATTAACAAACTAACTACAATAGCTTAACTTATGCATATGTATGATAAACACCCAGAATATTAAAATGATAAAATTTTTCTTACATTTGATAGAGTACCTTATCACTTGGAACCACCTGGGAAGAACCTCTGTCCTACATTATTCTTTCACTCCACACTTTGTGGTGGTAAGCTTTTATTGTAGTCACAGCTGCCCTGGGGCAGACTGCCGGAGCAAGGCAAGACCACCACCAGCACTCACACACCACTTTCATATTAGGCAATGAAGTGTCTTGCCTAAGGATGCAATGCCCAGTGGCAAAAACTGTTATCATGTCCCATGTCCACTGTGGCATCTAGAATTCCTAGCAGCCTCCCATCCAAGTACTAACCAGGCCCAGCCATGCTTAGATTCTGAGATCTGACGAAATCAGGCTTTGAAAAGCCAGTATGTTACACTAGCTTGTGATATATGTTATAATGTAATGTAGTGTTCAACCACAAAAAAGG
This sequence comes from Taenioides sp. WSHXM2023, assembly GCA_029959045.1. Lineage (NCBI taxonomy): Eukaryota > Metazoa > Chordata > Actinopteri > Gobiiformes > Gobiidae > Taenioides > Taenioides sp. WSHXM2023. Next base: position 10,190,509 of record CM057103.1, on the reverse strand, counting down.
ACTACTACATTTGAGTTTAAACACCAAAATCTTCAGTTATAAAATTTTGAAACGTGGTTGACAGTGTTTTGAACACAGAGTTATCAGAGTTTAATTCTATAGACAAACAATGGCAGAGTGACACTTGAGGGTTAACTGCTGCCTGCACCAGTGTTTACTGAAGTGATGCACCTGGAATGAGCTGTAATGAACAAAATGGACTAACAAATATATACACTCAAAAACAAAGCTTACATAAGAGAGACAGATTACAGAGTTCTGTGTTCTGAATTTAGACAAAGGGAAATACATTTTCTTCTACCTGGAAATGTCAGGGGTAACACTGTACAAGTTAGAAACTTTAGCAAAAGGAGAAATTTAATTTGTCAACTGGACAGAGTTTATTTGGTTGAATACGTTTCTGAGCTGCGACCAAATAAACTCTGTCCAGTTGACAAATTAAATTTCTCCTTTTGCTATGGATTCTACCTGGATGACTGAGGGATTCTACACACATCTTAAGTTAGAAACTATTTTAAGCTGAGTTAAGTCTGACAATTACCACACTTTGACATTCAGTATTCAATAAGAAAGAAGAAATGTGATGATGAAATTATCCAAATACATCATTTTTAATTTATAAATCTGGTTTATTGCTTTACGATGTGGCATTAATCGTGGACACATTGATCCAAATATCAATATACTGATACAGACTGTAACAGATCAGTGATAATGCTATTAGACTGATTCTGCTGCTCCCTTCACTCCCCATTTCTGTTACAAAAGCCCTGTGAGCTAAAGAAGATTATAATTTGTTTTGTTTTTGTTAGGTTCACCCAATTCTAATTCTTTGTGTTTTTAATTACCCTCACTATTTTCTGAAATTTTCATAAACTTTTCTTCATATTGATTGATAGACAACATAAATTCTATGGCTGACTCTTTGTGACGCCTGTATCCGATTGAATTATTTATCAACTTTCAGTCTGCTGGCAGAGGAAGTTTGAGAGCTCTCCAAAGTAAGTTGATAGGGCAGTTATCACGCCCCCTGAAACCTCTCCATAGGTGGTGATTATAGCGGGCAAATGCTCAAGTATAAATGCCTCAGTATACAGTGTAATTACAGCCTTTTTCATATGAAGGGCACCTCTACATGGTTAACAAGGGTCCATACTGCTATGACACCAAGCAATGACCTGCCCTAATTGCTGCATCTCAATTAGTTTGGCCTGTGAACTGTTTGCAGCCTGGGGAAATTGCATATAGAATTCACATGCTATTATGCGTAATGGCTGATTAGTATGGTTAGAATCTACACATTGCTATACCTGATCTATTCAACATTCAACAGTTTTTGTTTAGCACTGAAAAGCAATTCATTGGGGCTCAAAAATCAATGCAGTAACAGTCAGGTTCAAGCATTCAGAGCTTTGAAAATGGACTTAATTAGTTTAGCAGCCTTTTTTGTATTTTTACTGGGGTTCTTCTTATCTTGTTGCTTGGATGCAGTCATTTCTGTAGTGCTATTGTGTCTTTAAAGCTTCTCTGCAGACATTTTACGAGTGTCTGTCAAACTAAATAAAGGCTAAAAGGCTGAAAAAATAAAAATTCACATTATTTTTGATGTAATGGCTGATTAGAATGGTTAAGAATCTACACATTGGGGTTCTTCTTATCTTGTTGCTTAGTTAAACTCTCTTACATTTCTGTGGTGTCTTTAGCTTATTTGCAGACATTTTTTATTTTTGGTTTTGCTGATTAGAATGGTAAGAATCACATCTACACTCTTGCTATAGCTGGTCTGTTCAAGAGGCAATGGTTCCTCAGTTTTTCTATTGTGTCTTCAAAAACCATTACAGACATTTTTTGGAAAATGTGTCCAACTAGAAAATGGGAATGAGCTGAAATAGTAAAATGACTATTTCAAAGTTATGATGGTTTGTGTTGTGTGTTAAGTCTTATATCACAGTGGCACAGATATCAGCCCATAATACACTTAGAACTCAAACAACTGAAATCTAATATCCCTAATAGTTACTACAACAGTATCAGTACTACAAATATCAATCTGTCAGGAGCTTTGGGTGACCGGAGTGGAGAGCCTGCAGTGCTCATTTTTGTTACTTAAGTACAGATACAGGAGCAAAAGGTTGCTCAAATAAAAGTAAATGTATCAAATGAAAAAATCTACTTAAGTTAAACTACTGAAGTACCTGTTTAAAAATGTACTTAGAGAATAAAAAGTAAAAGTATTTGGCAGAGGTTTTTAATTAAAGCATCAAATGTAGTGAATTTGATAAAGAATTAAGCTGATTTTAATTGATTCAATTGATTTCTTAATTTTAACTTATTTAAATGTGCTAAAAATAAGTCTCAGCCATTTCAGCAGGTCTCAAACCATAAACAAAAGTACTTTTTACTTTTCAGTCCAGAATTAAAATACCTAAACCTACTCTCAAATGTAGGGACGTAAAAGTAAAAAGTATCCACTGTAAAATGTAAAGATACCTAAAATTGTACTTAAGTATTATACTTTTACTTTTGCACTTTCTTCTACTACTGATGGGGACCCAACTCCAGACTTGAACTAGACTTGGTTAGGACCTATAGTTTGAGCATTATGCATGTTTTAGTTTAAATGATTTGCTGTAGTGATCCATGACAGAAAAAGAGCCATTCAACTGATCTTTTCTAACCATGACAACTCAAACTCAATTTCAAACATCTTCATTGTCACCACCCAATTTAAACATTCCTTTGTTGACTTTAATCCCTCTGGCGAGCACAGTCTCCTTGGCAGGCCTGGTACTTGTCTGCTATATCTATGTCTGCGTCGTCACTGTACTGAGGAGCAGCTTAACACAATCAAAGTCTTAAGTGCTAAAGTACAAGAAACAAGATGGCACTGGCAGCTAAAACCAAAGTGAGGTCTCAAAGTAGTGGCCTTTTCCTAACCAGGAATCACACTAAACAGTTTTATCACTTGTCTTTGCTTAAATTGGGTAGTCATTTGCTGTAGGCACAACAATTGTGAATTAATTTGTGGTCATGCACACGCCCAAGGGTACAATATGTGATAATAGACTGGTCAAATAATAATTCAGTTCAGGGAGATTGGTTTTCAGATGCCTGGCACCCACATAATTGCTGTCTGACCACAACACAACACAACAGCATTGATTAGAAAAAAAAAACACCACAAGCAAAGTTGGTAAATTAAATGCATTTCTATTGGAATTCCCTATAGATTTTCACTTTGGTAATAATTGGTTTAGGACCCAGTGGTAAATAACAGTAAATGCCAATGTCAATGGCTTGCCATAGTTACTATAGTGAAAATAAGGATGTGACAAAAGGGCATTTTGATTTGTGTTTTAACCATAGACTGTATATATAAATGGACATAGTTAAACTCTGCATTCCAAATAGGGAGTGACAACGAGCATGCTTCCCAGGTCCATCAACTCCTTTACATAGAGTTGACTTTACATAGAATAATTGTCACCCCTCTCTTTGTAACTGCTGATGTCAGGCTCCTCATTTTGGTCTTAAAATGTTTGTATTAACCCACTCTACATGATCCTGGTGCTTTTATTTCGCTATTTTGTCCGTAAATCAGTTCCCATTCCTAATATGGAACTTGGCTTAAAATTTGCCCCATGACTGGTAGCCTTGTGAGCTTCATTTGACTGACGCTATGGATGACGTCACACTCCCTTAGTCCACTTCTTTATACAGTCTATGGTTTCAACATTAAACAGTCCTGATTTCTGATTATAGTGAGCAAAGTCTATATTAGGTTTACCAAGCTGCTTGTGTTTCATTTATCCATTATATATTAATAGTCAGTAACGATGATGGAACAAACTGATACTGATGCATAGCTGCCATGACAACCACATTACAAAGACTGTTACGGTGATGTGCCTTGCCCAGGGACACAACAATACTACTTCTGGTTACTAGTAAGTGAATGCCTCTATTGCCTGTACAGTATTGTTAAGTTACTCCAAACTAAAGGCATAGTTATGGTGGTTGACATTTAGCCTGTTTTGCAATGAATGTATGCTAGTGTCTCTAAGTACTGAGCGGCTTCTGCAAGTCTGCCAGCTTTCAAATACTCCACCTTCCTTCCAGACAATAAAAAGAGCAATTGTAAATGGTAGACGCAAATATCTAAAATCTAAAATAACATCAAAGGGCCTATATTACACTATTTTCTGATCTATGTTATAATGTTCCTCATCAAAAACAAACCTGGAGTTGTGTTTTGTTTCATTCACACATGTTTACCTCACAAGCCCTGCATAATGACTTTCTAACATGGCTTAAAGCTCACAAGAATCCATTTTGTGTAATATAGGACCAAACCATGGAGATATCTGGAGCTCTATTCAGGTGGGACTTACAAACATCCACAAATGTTAGCTTGCAGTCCAGTGTATTTCTTAACATGGAGGCCTGCACAAACTGAAGTGTACACTACCTCCACTGAGTCATACCAGTGCACTTAAACAATAATGAAGTTACATAGATAGTAGACATTACTGAGAGTGGATATTGACTTCATGCTTTGTACTTCTGCAGACCGGATAAAATATTTCATATATTTCATCTTTTTTGCTATAAATGGAAGGTATGCTGCCCAATGAGGTTTTCACAAAAGTAACTTCAAACTGGCAAAGGCTTAGCCATGGGCACTTGAAGACCTGTGCCAGACACTGCACTGCTAAGCTCAGATAACGCAGGAAGTCTCTCCCTTTTGTAGTCCATCAAGTGAATTATAAAGAGAGGTTTGAACCTGGGTCAAACTGGCAAGCTCAAACTGTATGTGTCTCTAATCTCTATGATCTAGCAATAATCTATGGCAATACATTTCCTGGAATATGCTTGGAAATTTCACAATTATTGATTTGAAATGTAAAATATTTTATGATTTTATATATATATATATATATATATATATATATATATATATATATATATATATATATATATATATATATATATATATATATATATATATATATATATATATATATGATAAAATTTAATTTGTGATCTGATTCTAACAAGATTGTGATATTTTGTTTTGTAATTATGTTTTCAAAGTTTAAGATTTAGGTTACAGTCAGATCGTAATGACAGGTTAAAAAATATGCTGTTAATTTATATACAGTTATTTGTATTCAGAAATGTATTTGTTCTCTACTCTGACTAACAGTCTGTGTAATTAGAATGATTCAAGTAATCTGCTGTTAAAATGTCACCAGGTTTTGATGCTTCTTTCTCACTATAATCAGTCAAATTTAAATTGTAATAATAATAGATGATTTTAGGCCCTATCTCTTATGCAAATGCTTGATGCAATCATATTCATATCCCTTTTTCTCTCCTCTCCAGTGCCAGAAGCTGCTCTTTTTTGTATTGCATTCTTCACTCAATACTGCCCCCTGCTGTTGATTTGGTTAACTGTTAGCTTCATTTTCAGCAGATGAGTGTTTTGTAACCACATGCTCGGGCTCAAGATTGCACAAAATTAGTTCTAAAAATGAAATATGGTTAGATTAGAGATGTACAGTTCTCTTAAATCAAACTGTGATCTCTCAAGACCCAATCTAACTGACCTTGACCACAAATCCAGGTCACAAGGGCAAAACTGTGGCCTGATTACTCCAGTGCAGATGGAGTAAGACATTATCTCAATAGAGCATCTTTGATTGTGTCCAGATCCAAGCAAACACAAGAGCCATAAATCCATTTTGTTCTGATTTAGCCTAATCATAATCATTCAGGCATTTATTTGGCTAAGAGATCTTAACTTGTTATAGCCATGTATTTAATGTTGAAAGAAAATTGCATTCGGTGGTCTTATTTATGAAACTGATGTGAATCCATAGACTGTATATATAACTGACCATAGCTAACCCTTTAGCCATCAAGCTCCAATTGATTTTACACTGAAAAATTGTCACCCCTCTCTCAAAATCATGATTTAACAATTATTCACCAATATTCACACCATGACCAGGCAACAGTACCTTCACTCATTCTCTTTAATGGCATATTTGAATTAAAGTGACATACTTTTAGCCTCTAAAATTGTCACAGTTATAATGTTTCAGTCAGGTTAGATTTTGTTTATTTCATCTCCTCCTCAGAAATTTTGCTCGAAGCAGGAGTCAGTACCATTAACATAACATACAGACATGACGTGACATAACAAAAAAACAAAAAGAAAAATATGTAGAGCTGGACAATATACAATCACTTATGGCCAGGTCCACTTAAATAGACAAATTCGCATCACTAGTAGTAGAGGACTTGCAGTGTTCTGTTGCATTTTGTCATATTTTGGACAGTGGGACATATCTTGAGAACCGGGGTCCCCATCTTAGATTTCTTTCTAAGCTTTTAAACGTCTTTTTGTTTGGATTACTCAAGTATGCATCAATTAAACTAAATAATGTATTTTTTAGTTGAAGGAGAAATCAGTATTTTCCTTCATGCAAATGATTTGTGTTAACATTATTTATATGCCTTGTTTCACCCATGCCCTGTTTGATATACATTTCTGGCATTGCTTTTGTCGTATACAGCCAAGCCTTATCTAATAGTAACAAGAGCGTGATTAAAATGCACTTTCCGGCGCAGACTGTATTGTTTGTGTGCAGGCCCAGAGGCTCAGTGCAGCAGCAGCTCCAGCTCAGATCTGCCTGCTGTTTATGTAATCGCTCTCACAAACTAACACAGCAAATACCATGGATCATAAATGATGTTATAAATGCCCGCTGTGTCGTTTCTCTCCCTTATCCAGTACGCCTCGCTTGCCCATAATCAATGCTTGTAGAGCTGTCAAGTTTTGACAATGTAGGTGAGCAAAGAGATGTATGAAATATAAGGTGCTATTTATTTACTCTGCTGGAAGTTTGGATTGCTTACTACATACTTGTGTTCTTGTTTTTTGCAAGAGGAAATTAATCAAGATGTGTTAACAGCATATGCAGTGTTATATTTTAAACTGACAGTATTTTTCATGTTGAAGTACTTTCATTACTGGCCTAGCAGAGGAGGGTATTGTACTCAAGTCTTTGATAAAAAAAATGTTTCTGAGTAGTTACCAGACATCATACTTCTACACCTATTTCTTGGTAATATATTTTACAGTGTAACAGGACTATTAGCAAAAGTTTTGATGAAAAAGTGACACAAGCTTTATGTAGAAAATAATACATGATTTGAACATTTCTGTTTTTTTACATCGCTCCTTCAGATATAACAATATTTTCTGGTCTATTCTTCAAAAACAGTGAATTTTGTGTAGTAATTGTTGTAAATGTTTTATCCTTGTAATTATAGAACTTTGAAATGACAAATTTGATGTCACATTCAGATAGTTACTTGGTTGTCACAATGGAGACAAGTTAATGGTCAGATCTATGGGGATGGATATAGAATGCATATAGTAACAATTCATGTTTTTCAAGGTATTTGTGACCTATAGAAAACCTGTTTTTGAATTGAATAAATGCAAGGCAGATATGTTTAATGCCATACTGTGGAACATTCTATGGAAAGAAATAAATCTCCATGGAAACAAGAAAGTAGCGGTCCCTCCACCTTAGAAGTTACATAGTGCACCTTTGATTAATACCTTGAACAATTTCTCCATACTTCTACTATTATATTGAAATAATACATGTCTTCTCTACCCTCCCAAGGCACTTTTTCTGTCTGAACTTGTTTTCTTATTCTTTAGACCATTACTGTTTAAAGTGTGTCTTTTGTTGTGAATGGGGCAGTGTCAGCAGAAAATGGACATCCACTGGACAGGAGCGTGATCTGGGGCGGTGGGGTAGAAACAGGTTTAATGGAAGAGTGACTGATGGATGGATTATAGCACACCCGCAGGTCATTTGGGCACATCGCAGGGCACCTTGTCTGCAGTTTGTCACTTCCACACTGCTGTAGTGGGAGAAGGTACACAGGGGCTAGACATTTTCATTACATTTTAAATCTTTTATCTCTCGGTTCTGTGTGTTTTATGACAAATAGCTGTACTGTATGTAGAGCTGTGGGATATGGCAAAATTGCAATTCTTTTTTTCTCATAAAAATTAAACACATAAAGCTTTCAATCTTTATTTGATGACCAATAAGAATACTTTTAATAATTAGTAATTAAACACACATAAATGAAGATATGAGTCTGATCACTAGTGAATCTCCCTGACTTCAGATGGGCATGATTGACAGATGGATTAGCCAATCAGGGACACACATGCAAAAAAAAGGGAAAAAAAACAACAACAAAAACTTGACCAAAGAGCTCACTGTATCACTGGAAAAAAAAAATTCACTGTACAATTACATTTGATACATGTTTGAGACATAACAGAGGCTATTGGGACCTGATATCAATCTGAGTAAAACATACAAAGAGAAAACATTTTGGATTTGCCGGGGAAATTAAGTCCACATTTTGCTCCAGATCTCATGCTTTTACTGACTCCATTAAGAAGCCCGAAGATGACCATTAAAAATTTAGAACTGGATCTCAAATTTATTAAAACTTGATTAATTGCTTAGGTCTAACTGTGTGGGATTGGGAGACTTGGTTTTTGGGGAGTTTTTTTTTTTTTTTTACATTCACAGTGGCTGAGGTTGGCCCAGTCCCAGCTTTGATTAGTGTATCTTGTGTCCTTGGGCAAGACACTTCACCCTCCTTGCCTATATGTATAAATGTAGTGTGTGAATGAGTGATTGCTGTTGGTGAGAGAGGTCTTTGGCTGAAAAATTAATTGAATGAATAATGCAATGTAAAAGCCAGCGCACTATTCATTATTACTGTAAAGGTGCATTCTGTAACTTTTCTGGTGGAGGGTTGTCATACGCTTTTCTTCATAGAGATGTTATTGCTTTGCCTGGAATGTTTAACAGTATGGTATTTAGTCTTTCTGTCATCATGGTGACCAAACCAGACCAAGTTAAAGGTCAGATCTGTGGAGAGGCAACCCCTCTCACAGTCATAATGCTATAAAACAATCTGTAATTGAATAAATGTAAGCTAGAGCTGTTTAATGTCATACTGTAAAATATTCCAGGCAGAACAAGAACATATACATAGAAACAAGCAGGTGACAGACCCCCAACCAAAAAGTTACATAATGCACTGTTAACAGTTTATAAACAAATCCTGGCTTAGATCAAATATGTCTAAGCTTCAGTCACTTTATTAACAGAAGCATTATGAAATCCTCCATCCCCATTCAGACTATATTTGTGGTTATGAGACAGTGATGGCATTTCCATATTGAGTGTTCCTACTGTAAAGGTCAGTGAGAGCTTTCTGACATGTGTCCGACTACTCAACTCGCCATAATCCAGTTAGATGCAATAAGCGCCTATGCAAACCAGCCCGGGATCAACCACCCTGTATAAATAAAATAATGTGTTGTGGTAAATCCTGACCCATCTGAGCTCGTAAGCCCTGAGATGTGTGACTTGGCTTAGCAGTTCATCTTGCTTCTATTAGAAAACAAACATATTAAAGCAGGAAGAAGTCACTGGGATGTTGTGATTAAAGTTAAGTGCTGTGAATGGCTTTAAAGGTTGTGTCAGGACAGTGCTGTAATAGCGGGGAGCACAGTAAGGCAGCCGCCGAACAATTTAATTTAAAGGGAATGCGATTACATTTGCAATTTGTTTTAAGACATGACTTTATAGTTGTAGCGCAAATTGGCTGCCATAAGTCATGTTGGACTTTTAGGAGTAGAAAGTATTAAATTGTACGTTTATGTAGGCCTGTCACAATAACAAATTTTTAAACATGATATATTGCTACAGAGATAAACATATATATACAGAAATCTCCTTATTATTGCAAATTACATCACAAGGAACACAGCATTTTGGTTACTCAAACGTGTGAATGAAAAAACCCAGGTATGTTTTTGACGAGGTAACATTATAACATGGCTTAAAGCTCACAAGAGTCAGTTTTGCATGTTCTGAATTATCTATAGACACTTATTCTGTCCCACTTGTCCTTAGTCTCTTATAAATCATCATGTAATCACAAAACCTTAATTCTTAATCCTTAATGATTAATTGTCGGTTTACTTTAGACTAAACATAAATTACTATTTCAAACTAGCACACATGGCTTCAGTTATGACCAAACTAACTGTGGTTGTGATCTATGACCCATAAACTCACAGCTGCCTTATTTCACCTGTGACTAAAAATGCACAAATTAAATAATAAATGCAGTGATGTTACGCCCTCATGACTCATCAGACCTCCTTCTCTTCAAAACTCTCTGTTGTGTCAGGCCTGGAGCTGCACCAGTGCCATATTGCAACTGATTAGCAAAGCTTTTATGTTCCACTTAACATCTCCAGCCCTGCGCCAGTGCCAGCCGTAGACAGGAGACACAGAGGACCTGGGCTAAAGGCGGGCACATGGGCACATGGGCACACAGACATTTACTTGTATTAGAGCAGCTGTGTCTGGCAACCTGGACATCATCTGCCTGGCACTGGGCCTGTCCTTTGATGGACTCAGACACACAAGCATGACAGAGTGAGGTCACATCAGGGAACACTTAATGGAAACCTTAACAAGTTATTATATCAGAGAGGAAAGAGCAGTTTGACAGCTTTGACAGTGGTTAAAAGCTACATCATTTTTTTTTAAACCTTTTTGTAGCTTCAAAGTCACCTTAAAAGGCCCCAAACACAAAACACCTTTTATCAAATCTTGTGCTGTGTTGCATACTTAATGACTATATTGATTAAAAGAAAGTCAAAAATAAGTCTTAAAAGGATGTTTACAGAGCAACTTCAACCTGCTTATTTGTTATTTGTGTATGTGGATACTGGATGTATAATTTAGAGAGAATTATTTGTTGGCTTTATTAAATTCTGTTCCTATAGAAAAGTACAATGTAATGTGAGTTCAGCTTCAGCCCTGACCATAGACTGCATAAAGAAGTGGACTAAGGAAATGTGACGTTACCCCTAGCGTTTGGCTCCAGAATTTGGAGCTAAGTTCCATATTAGTACAAAATAGCAAAATAAAAACCCCAGGATCATGTAGAGCATGTTAATACGAACATTTTAAGAAAAAAATGATGAGTGGATGGAGCTGGAAGCACTCCCATAGTCACTTCTTATTTGGAACGCGCTGTCCATTTATAGTCAATGGTCCTGTCATATGAATTAATGTTTAATTATCTTAATTGCATTTGCAGGACTTGTTTGTTGTATCAAAAAGAAAGAAAATTGATTGCCCTATTTTTGAAAACGTATATATATTAATATATATATAATGGTAGCATCACTTCTATGCCTGTGTCTACCAAACATGAAACTATAGTGTAATGTGTAAAAAATTAGGGTATCTCCTCTCCAACATGTTTCCTCTTTTGTTTTGAAGGTGTATCATTGCCATCTAGTGAGAAAAGCCTTTTCTCCTTTGTTTACCAAGACAAAAATAAGATACAAGACTTGCATATTTCACAGTCTCGCCTCTGTCCCACTTTTTATATAACAAACTGTTTCATAACTTGGCAGGCCACGCTTTCTTTTCTTAAACCTTTTGCGTCACTTTCTCGGCTCTCCCATTTTCCTCTCCAACTGCTACCATTCATTTCTTCAAACCTTTTCCCCTCTTCTTGCTGCAGTTGCAAATGCTAATGCCACTGCAGGGGATTAGACTTGGGTGGGTCCGTTTTGTATGGGCTTTTTGGCAGTCTTCACTGACTCACGAACTCCGGTCCATATGTTTCCTTTCCTTGTCATTTAGCCTTGTTGTCACGCTCTAGGTGACTTCAGACAGATTGTACGTGCTCATGCTTTTTTTCCTTGGCTTAAGAAGTGTCCTTGTTGAGTTTATTCATGATGAGACTGTTTACCGCATGTGGAAAAGGACACTGCTGAGAGGAAAATTGTAAGAAGGAAAACTATCCACTGGGATGGTCCAAACCTTTAAACAAGAGCACTTACAAATCATAATTTTGGGAATAAATAATTACAACAAATGGAATTCTAAATATGGATGTCTATTTTTTTTCTTTTTGTTATTATTTGGTCCAATTTTTTAAGTAAAATAATTAAAAATAGTTATTCACTGCCTCAGCCTCTCCTGGCTACTCACTAGGAACACCCCTGATCAAAACTTGCATTAGATATGCTGCAAACGTTAAAGTGTTGTGTGAGAGAAGCTTAATTAAAGTATACAGCACCTTCTTGTTTTCTTTACATTTGACCCATCTTTTAATGCAGCCGGGTCAACGTGTCAGGAGCAGTGGGACCAGACCAATCTCCAGATGATAGTGAAGATTATTTGGAGGATTAACTATTGAACATGTTTATGTAAATGAATGAATTAATGTATGTTCAAAATGCAGCCCTCTTTATGCTCAAAGTAACTGGGGTAACATAGTCAACAATTCCCATGATAAGTTTAAATATATATTTATTATTTATATTTAACCCCATTGGCTGTTTCCCCTTTACAGAACAGCCTTAGCTCAACCCGGATTACCCATCAGACCACACTGCTTCTGTCAGAGGTCAAGTACAAGGTCAGGACAAATGACTCAACCTCCCAGCATCCCACAGGGCTCTGGGCTGGAGCTGGTGGCGGTCAGACAGTACATTAACCTCTAACCTGGAGCACATGTTAAAGAGGGTCAGTCTAGCGACAAGCAATGCAGACAACACACTGAGAGGGCTTATAAAACAGATATTATGACACAATATTGCAAAAAAATGCCATGCATGAGATTTTGATAATAACATCCTTATGGCAACAATATAGCTGTCATTGACATAGTAAGGATGGCAAAAAATGTGCCAGAATCATGCTCCAGATTGTAGGGCTTTTATGTGATTTTCCTATTTATTTCTTATATCTAATTTTCCCCTAGGTCAAATAAAGAAGATGAGTATTACAGTATACCACAGTACGCCTTTGAGATATTACCCATTGTTTATCAATCTCAAGTACAAGCAAACCACCCATTGAGTAACAGGGGGAAGGTCAAATGAATGCCCACCACAACTAGGGCTGAACAATATGAGAAAAAGATGCAATATTTAATAACTGTCGAATATATGCCTTAAATTACCAGCCAGATGTGTCAAACTATGTGTTATATAATATGTTTAGTTTCTTAGGATGTTGACTACTGTCTGTGTTACCCAATATTGTGGCATCAATATTTTTGCATTATGTTGTGCAGCCTTAACCACAGCCCCTGAACAAGTAAGAGAGCAAGAAAAGTATAGGTCCTATATTGGTTCTTGAGAGTTTTAAGCCATGTTAGACTGTTGTTACCTCATCAAAAACATACAATTAGTTGTGTTTTGTTTCATTCACACATTGTGAGCAACTCTTTATTATTAGTTTGTCTACATCTCCTTGTGATGTCATGTAGTGGTAGGTTTCAAGTTAACAGGTATCTTTTGCTTTTGTTAAGTAGAGATGGGCAATTCCAGAGCTGAAATCATCCAACTGATTCTAGTGAAGTTGTATGGAGTTTAAAACACAGTGGAGCACTTCCTGTATTACCACATGACATCACAAGGAGGAACAGAGAGTTTTCTGTTAGACTGTAATAAGGAGACACCATTATAACACAGATCAGATAGTGTAATATGGGCCCTTTACATAATGAAACTAACTTACACTATATTCATTTCTTATGTTTACTTTGACTTTGAAACAAAGTCAGACCCTAATACATTTTTGCTAAATATTTGGAGCAGTAATAAATGTTGATGTACGATACCAGCTTTCATTACAGATTTACATCCAAATAGACAATTAAAAAAGCTGCAGTGATAAATCTGACATTGTGTAATTTATAACTAATGTATAAATATGGGCTGTTCAGTTTTTCAGGGATGTCTGGACACTATTTCTTTTTTTCTGCAAACAACCAATAAACAAATATTGCATGCTTGTGTGTCTGCAGATGTGATGTGACACGTTTTTGCATTTTTCCACAGTAATGAGACTGAAACATGCTGTGCTGACCTTCTGAGAAAGTCCTTAGAGAAGAAGAGAGCTTTTCTTCAGGGATCAATCCAGACTGAGCTAAAAACTGTGGCATATTTTTAGAAGTGTATTCTTTTTAAAGGAAGTCTGCAGCCAACAAAATGTTCGAGGTGGTGTGAGAGGGTGTACTAAATAAATCCTCTGAAGGTCACACGAGGTAAAAAAGGAAAGACTACATTTGTATAGTGATAATACTCGTCCATTATCTCCAGTATGGGCTTTCATAATAATGAATATACCACATTCATCTGATTGCTGATTTGTCATTTTTGATACAAAAGGAAAAAAAAATAATATTTTGCATAATCACATTTAAGTGGTTATGAAACTGTTGCAGTTGAGTAGTATTTAGTTGTGTTGTGTTTTTCCTTATTCACTTGGGACTAGTCCAGTTAAGTTCTGGTTTACTACTGCTTTAGTCTTTGGTCAGTTGTGGTATTGTCCTGATTCACATCTGGTTTGGACCTGTTTTTATCCTCCTGGTTTTATCCTGATATAGTCTTGGTTTAGTACATAGATTGTATATATAAATGGACATAGCTAACGCCACCTCACAAAAGTGAGCATTGGCGTGCTTCTGGCTTTGTATTGAGAAACAGTCGCCTCTCTCTCTGTAACTGTTGTTGTCAGGCTCATTTTGGTCTTAAAAATGTTCATATTAACCTGCTCTACATGATCCCAGTGTTTTTATATCTTATAAATAAAATAAATCAATTCCTACTCCTAATATGGAACTTGGCTCCAAATTCCCTCGATAACTGCTAGCCTCTGTGATCTTCATTTGACTGGAGCCGAATGCTATGGGTGACATCACACTCACTCTGGGTTCTTGTTTAGTGGAGCATTGGTAGTTTTCAGATTGTAAAATGTGATGATTAGATACTTAGAAGGGCAAGAGACAGTTTACCCCATTAATTCCATTGTACTTTCATAAAAAATATTCAGTAGGAGAATTTACAGATGTTGAACCTGATTGTTTCTATTTGTTTGAGTATAGGTCAGGCATATATAGTAACTACGCCTTTGGAGAGGGAACTGTTCTGTGCAATAGACTTTTATGTAAAGCACATTCGCTCTCTTTGCAATCAACTTTACACACATACAACTATTGAAATATCAAAATCTAATGTAAAACCTTTTTCTCTTGTTTCAACAGTTCTTTCCCTACGGTGATGCGTCCAAGTTCGCTCAGCACGCCTTCAGGACCTTTGACAAGAACGGAGATGGCACCATTGATTTCAGAGAGTTCATCTGTGCTCTATCCATCACCTCCAGGGGGAGCTTTGAGCAGAAACTGAACTGGGCCTTCAACATGTATGACCTGGATGGGGACGGCAAGATCACACGGGTGGAGATGCTTGAGATCATTGAGGTATGAGAACAATGTCAGGTGAACTTATACTTGTATTTCTGGGTGACTGATGATCAGGTTCAATATTTGATGATTTTCTATCAAGTAATTTTTTTGCCATAACATTGCAAAAAAAAGTTGGGGACCTTTGCGTTCTTTAAGACAAAATAGAGTGAAAAAAGAGGGAATGCGTTTAAATAAGGCAGTGACTTACAGAACCCTGTCAGAACTGAAGAAACTACTTGGAGGGTGGGGGAACGTATTCACTCTTAAAGACAATTTTCCAGTTGACCGAATTCAACTTGGTTTTGTAAATTTGCCATAACTATTTCATTTACAATATACAGTATATTCTAATTTTAATATTGGCAAAAGGAGAAATTCAATTTGTCAACTGGATAAAAGTTTATTTGGTCGAATAAGGTTTCGCAGCTCATCCAAGCTGCTTCTTCAGTTCTGGGGAAGTCCCAGAAGATTGCCATGGTTTCTACCTGGACGACTGAGGGATTCTACACATACTTTTAATATTGTATATATTTTAAGTTAACAATGGGCATTATAATTTTTAATACATTCAGATTGATTTATGCGGTTGGTTTATGGTAGCATCATCAAACCCCTCTTCTCTTGTCTCCAGGCGATCTACAAGATGGTGGGCACAGTGATCATGATGAAGATGAATGAAGACGGTCTGACACCTGAGCAGAGAGTGGACAAGATCTTCTCCAAGATGGACAAGAACAACGATGACCAGATCTCACTGGAGGAGTTCAAGGAGGCGGCTAAGAGTGACCCCTCCATCGTACTACTGCTGCAGTGCGACCTCCAGAAATAAGGCCCCCCCAGCCTCCATGGACTGCACTGACAAACCATCTCCATCCAGTCTGCAGCTATTTCCACTGAAAAAAATATGCTTGGACTACCTTTCAACGGATCTGCTTCTTGTGTTGAAACACTCGTGTGCATGAGAATGTTTATGCTCTAAATGATCTACAATACACAACATAAACTCAGTGTGCGCGTGCAGACTACACACACACACCACACAACAGGATACACCTTGCACAATGATATATATAGATCTATAAATATGAGTATATATATTTAAATTATTTAAAGAGTAACTGCCAAAATGTGAAGTGTGCAAAGTATTTTCCATAACATTCTACCGAAGCTTGCGCGACGTTCAAATCACTGCTATTTACCGTTACAAGTTTACCAATGCTAGCTGTGTGTTTCATAAGCAACCAAACCAAATTCTTATACCAATAATAATAATGTATCTGCCTCCGATTGAAAACCATTGTGTCAAATATTAGCTCTAGATCAAACAGGAATCTGAAACATGCTTGTACCGTCCGTAAAGAAATGTATTCGTAGTTAATTTGCATGCCTATAGGTTCTGCCTTAAAATACCTCCTTGCTGTTGCATCCTGTAAGATCTCTAAGACAAAAAGCCTTTTCAAAGTGGCGAATTGAGAAATCCATCTAGTATTGTCTATTGGGATGTAACGTACTTGTCCAGACTTCGTTTTTGACTGCTTTAACTGTCGAAGCATGTTTCCTCGTATAGTAACTGTGGTATCTTTAAAAACCCGCCCCATGCACACGACTATTATATCTTTTCAAATATGAAGAATGTGGAGTATCCTAAAAGAGCTACAATAAAACAAAATTTCAAAAAACGCTGGAGGCAAGTGATGAAAAATAAGGATATATTATATGCTAGCTACGCAAGTTTTATAAAATTCAACACTGAGTATGGTGGCCCAAAAAGAAAAGTCACAGCAACAAATTATGAAGACAAAATTAAACATGTTGTTTTTATAATTTATATATTTTTTCCTATAAATGTTTTGTTTGACATTTTGCACTTAATATTTTAGCTAATTTTGGGGAAATATTATTTTACCATTTCGGCATTTGTAGTAAATTTGTCTGCACTTTTATTTTAAAATTGGTTTACATGTTTACAGTTATTTATTTTTTACGTTTGGCGATGTATAGCCATTCTATTAAGCAATGCTTTTTGTGTTTTATAGGCGTTTTGCTTGCTGTCATTTTTGTCCTGCTTCAGAATTTTCCTTTCATTTTAATAATTCTTGCTGTTGTGACTTCACCTAGGGCAAGCATATTCACAGCACTGAGTTTTAATTTTGTCACCAACACATCCCCTTTTGTGAACTTGCAGGTTGCATATCAGAGTTAATAAACATGACACTGAAATAAGGAGATGGCAGCCTTTGAGTTTCATCTTTTCTATTGTTTTCAGTGGAAGTGCCAGAAAGCTATAAAAGTCGAGAATTGATTTGTTAAGCCATGCGTTTAGCGGGTCGGACACTTTTGCCACCCAACCAACCTCCCTGTCTTTCAGTCCGCCTTTTTGTACTTTTTTACTCCTGCGCCTCATACGTCAAATTGTAGAGAAGTTCAGTGGAGCATAGTAGTTCCTGGTATTTTTCAACACCTAGCATGTTTCAAGAGTTGATGCTTAAAGGCTACAGAGGTGAGGGCTTGACAAAATATATATTGCAATAAAATATGCCATCCTGTCTTCTCCCTGAGCTTCTTTACATTACCATCTTTGACAATGTTTCTATTTACTCTTATTATTATTAATTTTGCTATTATTATGATCAAGGTACCAAATGTAAGCATAAGCAACCGTGTATGAGGATTCTTTTGTAGCATGTATTGTGTCCCTGAAGACATGGCTGCACTACTCCCTGTGTTGTGATTTAAACTATTAAAAGGAACTCAATGGACCGGTGTCTGTCTTTCATTCATGCCACATTTTTTATTTACTTGGTTTGATGGTTCAACAAAACAATCTTATTTTCCACTAACCTCCTATCTACAAGCCTGTCATAGTTATTTGCAGACAGGGATGTCACGATTTCAAATTTGAGTCTTATTATTGTGAGAGGAAATTTACCATTATTGACACCAAACAACAGTGACAATTACCATTCCTTTAGTATGTGACTAGCTATGAAAACTTTCTGAATTTTTTTTTTTTTTTTTAAATATATGATGACCTAATAAATCACAATAATTGATTAACCGTTTAATCTTGACATCAATACTTGTATTCGTGAATAGATGAGCATTTCATCAAAGTACAAGAGCTGTCCAGTTGAACACATACTGCTCTAGATACTTTGTGCCACTAGATGTCCTGTTGCACACACAAAATGGGCCTCAGTTAAACACCGTCATATGATACATAAATCCAAACAGTTACGCTGTAGGATTGGATGAGATATTCAATGTCATTGGGAGGGAAAGATTAACCTAAGAGGGTGCAAGAAACACATAAATAATATTTCCTTTTGGGAAATATATTTTGACAGCTTAAATGCTTACATCACAAATATAGAAAAAGACAGGTCCTGGCACTTAAAACTACATACAGACTTTTAGTTTTTTTTAAGAAAATCACATTTATTTGCACTGATGTTTATATTTTCAAGACTTAAGTGAGCATAATGATTCTTTAAATTAAATCTGAAACAAGTTTTCTGGCAAGAAGATACACTTTATAAATTCAGGCTGTAAGAAACAAATCCTACCAGAGCACATTTTTCAACAGGTTTGTAACCAAAGAAAACAGTTACCAAAATGTTCATCATTAACAAAAGGCTGTACAATAGAGAAATAAAAAAAAGAAAAGAAAATGTTGATATAACGCTACTTTGGAGGATCTGTGTTGATTCCGTATTTTTCTTTTAGAAGTTTCAGCTGTTCTTCTTTCTTTTTTGTGTCCATCTTCTGGAAAGCCTGTAAAGTAAAAAAAAAAATATTATTATTACTGATATTCTTGATATTCTTGTTGTAGTACCTTTAAAAAGTTATACATTTAGATCCCATATGAATAAATACTTACTCTGTTTGCATTGTAGTACAGCACCACTAGGTATCTGTTACAGACGTTGAAGCCAGACAGATGGTCACAGGCATTCTTGGCATCAAAGATGTCTTCATAAACCACATATGCTGTTCCCCTGGTTTCAGGTGTGTTTCCTCTGAAAAGATTTGGGTTAGGAATCAGATTTAAGATATGCTGAAATGAATATTTTAGGAGTGGGGTGCAGAGAATATGGCAGGACTAAAAGTGTATGTTTAAGGGCAGGTTTTGGGTTCGACTGACTAATTTAATGGTTGTCTGATTACTCTAAAATGTATTTATTTATCCACTTCATAGACTATCACTGAATTACATTTGTTCAGTGCCTGTGGTACGACTTAAAAACAATGTAGGTTTTGGTCATCCGTTTATATGGGATACTCACGTTCTGATCTGTCTGATTGGTCCATATTTCCCAAAGATGTCATACATTTCTTCAGCTGTGATTTTATAGGGCAGGTTTCTAATATAGAGGACCCTGTTCACTTCGGGAGGCAATCGGATCTGAAAATAATAAAAGATACATTACAATCGCTTCATCAAGGCAATTCACATCGGCCAAAATATTTAAGATGCATTCGGGAATTACAATCAAAACCTAAAATACAAACAGCACACCACATATCACAAAAATGTGCCAGATTACAATACATTTCTAGTGTTTTGCTAAACAAGTTACACGTTAAGGGTTACAGTTCAAAGATACATGTTGGCTTACGCTAACATAACGCACTTAACAGCTAGATTGTTTTGATCCTTTTCCAATCAATCTCACAACCCCGACCTAGCTCGCAATGTAATGTTTTATTTCTCATACTTACATTGGCTCGCTTCGCTGCTTGCATAGCCATCGTGAATCACTTTATTAATAAAAATTCCCCCTAAAAGAGAAAAGCCACGCAGTTTGAGCTGTTAGCCGTTAGCACAGACGACAAAATGGCTGACGTAGTAGCGTAGTGACGCACTTCCGCTTGGTGACGTCAAGTGGAACAAATCTAGGCCAACAGCGCCATCGTGTGAACGTTTCTGGTCATGAATTGAGGTCAAAAGACTATATGTGGGTTAAACCATGGATAAAATAACTGGTTAAACTGGATCAGCCTGAGACAATAAAAGGCATAACAAACAAGAGGATCTAAACGTTTTTTTGTTTTTTTTGTTTGTTTTTTTTTACCATTTGTTCAAAAGGTATTGCATTTTATTATACATTCTGTTTCACACCCCACTGGACCTTAAACGGTAGATCATATCAAGGTTTTATGTGCCCAATGATAATTGATAATAAGTAACTATTCAAAACTTTGCACTGTAATAATTGATTTCTGATTTAACTGAACATTGGTGGTACCAAGCAATGTTTGCCAACTTTCCATGCATCAAATATTATCATAACTAGGTTCAATAGTGCAATATTTTAAACACGTTTGAACTTTTAACCCTTTAGATGTAATTGCAAAAAAAAAAAAAAAAAAAAAAAAAACATTTCCGGGTCAGAATTCTTTTTTTTTTCCTCTTGCAGAACGTGGCTTTGAACTTTCGCTAATCTAGTAACCGTTACTAACATTTTCCTGTTTGCTGTGTAATGTTTAATCATTTCGTGTGAATAGTTTTAGCTCTCATCATAACACCCTGCACCCGGGAAAAAACTGCGATATCATCAAACGCTGTGGGTGTTGAGTATTTTCTTAGGTGTGAAGAAATTTACGCGGTTGAAATTAAAGCCGCTAATGCTAACACTTGTAGAGCTAACGTCCGCTGGGATAAAGTTGTAACAGAAACGCCTGGAGCTTTTGGAATCTGCGTTGGAATCGCAGGTGAGTTTTATAGCAAGGATTACTTAACGGTTTCACTCGATTTCATATGGACACAGACACATAATTAACACATTTTTGAAGTTTATTTTAAAGTTAAGTTTAGCAATGCTGTTTGATCTGCGACATTTTACTAGGCGTCAGAGATTTGTTCTAGAGGCAAATGTATTTTAGTTGTAACCCTTTAGCTTCTCAAGATTATTGATGAATCAAGAAAACGTTTATTTTCCTGCCGATTGGAGAATTCCTGAGAACACTGTGCAAATCAAATATGGTGGTGATATTTTGTGGTCAGACATTGTTCATCAGATGTACAGATGCGCATAGCAGCAGTGTATCTATATTGATGTACTTCTAAGACAGGATTCATTTGTGTGATTTTTTTTTTTTTCTTTTTCATGACTGCAT
Organism: Taenioides sp. WSHXM2023; assembly: GCA_029959045.1. NCBI lineage: Eukaryota > Metazoa > Chordata > Actinopteri > Gobiiformes > Gobiidae > Taenioides > Taenioides sp. WSHXM2023. The sequence continues at coordinate 10,168,984 of CM057103.1, read as the reverse complement.
GCCACTTCATCATAACGTAGTAGTTTTTACAAATGGTAGTACTATTTATTACTGATGGTTTGATTGATATTTAATGTCTAACCTCATTTTATTTTTTCCCAGGGTTTTTCCAGTTTTGCCACATTACAACTGTAAGGTTCAAATGAACAGAATGATTTAAATCCTGTAAGTATAAAAAGACAAACAAATCACAATGTCACAATGTGGAGCCATAAATTGAAAAGCTAGTAATATGGAAAGTAATAAAAATAAATCTTAGCTTTTTTTTTTTTTTTTTTTAAATCTATTTTTATTTAATTTGGATGGAACGGACACATAGAATTATTTAATCATTTATGTTACTTTCTTAGGAATACATTTAAACTATGACTGCAGAAGATATTAACACTCACACTGTAATGTGTTGTTCCAGGTAACATCCATGTGTTTATCAATGAGACGTGACGGCTCATGGAATGCAAGGACTTATGAAGCAAACAAAATGTCTTCAATTCAGGGACTTCCCGCCCAAGGGTCAGAAACATCCATTGTCATAACCAGGGTTCACATACACCCTCTGTGTGAACTTGTTGAGTTTTGGGCTAAGTTTAGCCAGGAGGGGGCAGCAGACTATCTTAGCCTGGTCAAGAACATTCAGTCTCCTGGTAATCTGTTGAAAGAGTTTGAGGGAAATCCTGGCGATCATTGCTTGGCTCAGAAAGATGGTGTCTGGCACAGAGCTCGCATTGTGTCAAGAAATGGAGCACAGCACGTTGTGTTTCTCATTGACAAAGGCATAACCTATAGCACAATCACAACAATGCTTGCTTGGGGTAGGAAAGAGTACTTTCATTTGCCGCCTGAAGTGGAATTTTGTGTGCTAGCCAATGTCTTACCTGTGTCACCTGATAACAGGTGGTCTTCAGTGGCGTTGGAGTTTCTAAAGTCTCTCATTGGTATATCTGTAAAAGCCCATGTTCAGAAAGTCCTGATGCTGCATCGAATGTTTGTATTGCACATCCCTTGCATAGCACAAAAAATGTATGAGATGGGATTTGCAAGGAAGTTATCTACAGAAATGTTCCAGGACTTTTTGTTTGCATCACTCCAGTGTAAAAGTGGGCCCACACTACCTCAAGAACCTCAGTCCGTTGCCTCCTTGGTAATGGGTGAGAGGCTGCACAAGAAAGAAGTGTTCATGTACCCAGAACTACAAGCAGGTACAGTGGAGACTGTTGTTGTCACAGAAGTCACAAATCCACAGCGGATCTTCTGCCAGTTGAAGGTTTTTTCTCAAGAGCTAAAAAAACTGTCAGAGCAGCTTACACAGTGCTGTGATGGCAGAACCGCGACTTGCACTATTGGCCCTGAAATGATTGGCTTACCCTGTGCTGCACGGGGGTCTGACGGTAAGTGGTACCGCTCTGTCCTTCAGCAGGTGTTCCCATCCAACAAAGTAGTAGAAGTGTTGAATGTAGACTATGGCATCAAACAGATTGTGCAAGTGGAGAATGTGAGACCACTGGCCTCTGAGTTCTTTAGGATGCCTGTGGTGACATACAACTGTTCCCTCCATGGAGTCATTGACAAAGGCACTGGGTGGACCACTGCTCAAATCGACTATCTCAGGACACTTCTTCAGTTCAAGACCATCATTGCCAAGTTTGAGTACCAAAGCATTACAGAAGGTGTTTACTATGTGACGCTCTATGGGGATGAAAACTCCAACATCAACAGCTTGTTTGGTTCCAAAGAGAGTTGCTTACTGCAGTGTGAGAAAACACTAGGTGACTATGCCATTCACACAAGTGGACACAACCGTAACAATACCTCTGCAAAACAAAAAAGGATGGGAGCGACAGAGGAGAACAAAAAGATATTGCATTCACTGCCTGTGGAAGATCTTCATGTCAAGTCCAGTTATGTTGCATTTGTACAGTATGTATCCAGTCCATCAGAATTTTGGATACAAACACAAAACTTTGCAAATGAGTTGGATGCTTTGATGGAAAAACTGGCTAACTTGTACCAAAACGATTTAAATGATGATGTGGTCAAAAACCCAAATGTTGGTCTCTATTGTGCAGCCAAGGCTGAAGATGGCGAGTACTACAGAGCTATTGTAACACAGGTTGGAAATACAAAAGTGAAGGTGCATTTTGTGGATTATGGAAATAGTGAGGCAGTGGAAAATCGTTTCATCAAAACTCTACCTGATGAGTTTAAAAAGTTGCCACTACTTGCACTCAAATGCACGCTTGCTGATGTTAGACCAAAGGCTGGAGAATGGAGTCGAGAAGCATGCGAGCTGTTCACTAAAACAGTAATGGACAGAGCACTTGATGTACATGTGATAACTAAGTTTGATGGTTGCCATTTTGTTCAAGTGACAGACCCAGAAGCACAGGGAGAAAAAGATCTGGCTAAGCTATTATGTGCGACTGGTTTTGCAGAAAAAGATGAAACGAGGAGACACTCGAAGGTGAAAATGAGCTCGCAGTTTGCTCCTTCTATGACACGGTACAATGGAACATCTTTTCATTCTCAGAACAATGTCACTGGTGGCAATGAACAAAAACTAGCTACTTTCAAGGAGCAGATGTTTTGCATTGGAAGTGTCCTTGATGTCAATGTGTCTTACATTGAAAGCCCAAATGACTTCTGGTGTCAGTTAGTGCAAAGCGCTGGACATCTGAAGTTGCTGATGTATGACATGCAGGCTCATTACAGAAATAGTGAGTTTCAGCCTTTTGCAGAAACAGCCTGTGTTGCCCGTCATGTAGAAAACGGCTTGTGGTACAGAGCTCTTATTGTCCATAAACACAACACTCCTCACGTTGATGTGTTGTTCATTGACTATGGCCAAACAGAGACACTTAATATCTTGGACTTGAGGAAAATAGAAAAGGAGTTTCTGACACTTCCGGGCCAGGCGTTTCGATGCAGTCTCTTTAACCCTGTTGACCCCACATTAGCTGTCAATGCCTGGACAGAAGAGGCTGTGGACAGATTCCATACCTTTATTGAAACTGCTGCAAAAAACTTTGTGATTTTGAAGTGTACTATTTATGCCGTGATGTACAGTGAGCAGAAGGTTGTGTTCAACATTGTCAATCTGGAAACTCCTTTTGAAAGCATCTGCACCAGTCTGGTCAATTTGGTTAAACATGCTCCTCCTTCAGGCCCCTCTTTCCGCCTCGACACATACTACTATTCCACTCACAATGTGAAAACAGGAACTGAGGAGCAAGTCACTGTTACAAGTGTGAAAAATGTCAGCCACTTCTACTGCCAGCTAAAACGCAATGCTGATGTACTCAAAGATCTACAGCTAAAAGTAACCATTCTGTGTGAGCAACTTCTGACAGTAAAGATCCCCCCTGTGTTTGGAACCTTGTGCTTTGCCAGATACACAGATGGACATTGGTACAGGGGCCAAATCAAAGCTATAAAACCATCCATACTTGTGCATTTTGTAGATTACGGCGATACTATTGAGGTTGATAAAGATGACCTCCTTCCAATCCCCAAAGAAGCATCGGATATCATGGCCGTGCCCGTTCAGGCTGTTTTGTGCAGTTTATCCGACATCCCTGACAGTGTTCCTCCAGAAGCCAACAGCTGGTTTGAGACTAGTTCCACAGAGTGTGATTTTAGAGCTCTCATTGTTGCCAAAGAACCTGATGGTAAGCTGGTAGTTGAGCTGTATCAGGGCAAAGTCCAAGTTAACACTAAAATCAAGAAGTTGTTTGAGCTTGAGATGCAGACAGAAGAGCATAAAGCTAGGTCTGGTGACCCTAGAGTGAAGCCCACCTCAAAGGAATCACTAGAAGAAGCTAAACATGACAACAATTCCTTTGTTCCCAAATTGCAAATGACAAAACAAAATGAGTCAGTGGGTAAAAAGATGCGTCCTCAACCCAAACCTCGCCAAAATGTCAAAGGATATCTGCAGCTGTACAGGCCTCCACACCAAAGGGAATCCAATGGGCAAACATCAAATGGGACACAAAAATATAAGGAATCAGATCATGCCAAGCAAAATGCAACACCAAAATATACAGAACTTTACAAGAAAGACTGTACACCGGCATTTCAAACAAAGCCAAAGAACAAAGAGAGCAAGCAACACACCCCAGGTCCTACCACAGAAAGTTGGATTGATGACAGTAATGTTCCTCAACACAAAATTGAAAAACTGCCAAAACTTGCTGACCTGCCATCCAAATCAATCACAAGGGGTATGGTTGCGGATGTGTACATCTCACATTGCAACAGTCCATTGAGTTTCTATGTGCAGTTGGTCAAAGAGGAAAATGATATTTTCTCTATAGTAGAAAAGCTCAATGATCCAAAAACTTCCTCAGAATCTGACACCATCACAGAATTGCATCCGGGGGACCTTGTTCAGGCAGAGTTCTCAGATGATTCGTCCTGGTATCGTGCAGCTGTGAAAGAAAAACAAGATAAAGCAACAGTTCTGGTTGAGTTTATTGACTTCGGAAACACTGCAACTGTTCCCATTTCAAAAATGCGGAAGCTTGACAAAACTTTCCTTACGCTTCCTGCGTATAGTACTCACTGTTTGCTGAAGAGTGCATCTGGTCTTGAAAAAGTCTTGGACCCAGAAGTGGTGTCTGCTTTTGAATCCGCTATTGGTAATGTTGGAGAAAAACCGTTTAAGTGTGAGTTCATCCAACAATTCGAAACTGTGTGGAAAGTCAGTCTTCAGGATAATGGTGTTGAAATTGAGTGTAAACCAACTAGCGTGAAAAGCCAATCTGATAGCACCCTGTCACAGGTCAAAGAGCTTCCATTTAAGGCAAAAGTGACAGAATCTTACTCTTTACGTTTCAAGCAGCAAGATTTCCAAGATGAACAGCAGCTCGAGGTGTACATCTCAACTATAAGTGATGCTCAGTCATTCTGGTGCCAGTCTGCAGACACAGGAGACCTGGAGCAGCTAGCCGAAAGTGTTGCAAAAGCATGGGACTCTGCCGATCCCAAGGACATTGACTCCCTTTCGGTTGGCAGCCCTTGCATTGCTCTGTTTTCTGAAGATCAACTTTGGTATCGAGCTGAAGTCTTGAACAGAATTGGAGATGAAGCGTTGCTTCTGTTTGTTGATTATGGGAACACCTCCCAAGTGAAACTTGGTGATGTGAGAGAAATACCTCCCCAACTAATCCAAACCCCAGTGCAGGCCTTCTTATGTGAACTAGAAGGTTTTGATTCCTCCAAAGGATCTTGGGAAAGTAGTGCTGCAGATGAGTTATCAGCGCTCACTGTGGACCAACTTCTACAACTGACTGTGTGCAAAGTAACCAAGGAAGATGGCAAAACTAAATGTTATGTGCACCTGGAATGTGAAGGCCATGTGATCAATGAGTCCATGAGAGAGTTTTGGAAGAGCACAGGGTCAAAAGTTTTCAAAGAATCTGAAACCTCCATTGAGACTCGACCTCTAAGTGAACCAGAAACTGTTCAATTTGAGGAACCAAAGAAAGAACAGTCTTGTGAGATTTCTGCTACTTTGGACCAAAGTTTGAGTGAAGTGATTGAAGTGTTGATAGAAGAACAAACTGACACAGAAACTGGTTCCCTGGACTTTAAGACTTCAGAGTCCTTGGTTGAAGTTGATGAGAATCCGATATTGGCAGATGATACTCAAGTCAGTCTGGAAAACTCTGGTGGGTCATTTGTTGTGCCAGTAGAAGATGAAAATCAGATGTGCAGCACGTCCTCTGGCTCACAAATCCTTGAGAGCCTAGAGATTAACATCTCTGCTATAACAACCGAACCCACTGATGGCTCCACATATGACATGGCCATGGAGGAGACTTTGTTATATTGCACTAGTGATGAAAGTGAAGATCTGAGTTCAAGTTATGAGGCAAGACTGATGGACCAAGACCAATATTTGTCAGTACCTGAAGATATGGGGTCCCCACTAGATGAGTGTTTCTTGGAGGCCATGGATGAGTCTCCATCTAAAGAAGCAGGAGATGACCCAGATACCTGCAAATTTTCAGGTAAGCAGAGCTTTTGTTGTCAGACTGATTCAGTGTTAAAAATGTTACAAGAACATCAAATCAAATAAGACCAGTCTTTCAGTGAAAAGCTATATTGTTGGTTATTATAATAAAGACATACTTAAATATCCAAATATCCATTTAGATCAAAACCAGAATCCTGACATTCAAAGTGTGGAAGCCTGTCCTTCTGTTTTGAAGAGAGCAGCAAGATTGGTAAATTATAAAAATAACATTTTAATATCTTTATTAAATCAATGTCCTGAAGTGACAGTGTAACATTTCCATATTTTGGGTTGCAGGTTCCTTGCTTGGCTCTGACTCTGACAGGCAAGACCAGTCCAGAGCAAGAGACCCCAGATGAACCCTCCTTAGGGTCACTGCAGGTAGAGCTGAAACTGTTTACAATACGTTAAATTTGAACTTTTTCTGACTTGGTGACTTTGACTTGCAGTTGCAGAATGAAGATTTGTTTTTGGTACCTTCAAATTATTTGCCTCAGGATTCATTCTGTGAGTATTTTGACCTGAACGTCAATGTACAATTAATTAGGCATGTTATGTAAAATGTTGTACTGATGGTAATATAAGAAAATAATTTTTGGGTACCAGGGTACCAGGATATGGAAACCTCAGAGACTGTAATTCCTGAAACTCCAGGTTTTGTCAGCATGACGTCAGCTCGAATGGTAAATCATGCACAGCAAAATCACATCTTGGTTATAAAAGGCAAAGCCTGGATGGTATTATAGGAGTCCACTAATCTATTTCTAATCAGACCTGTTTTGTTCTAGGTGCCCCGTTTCTCTTTTAATCTAACAAGCAACACCAGTCCTGAGCAAGAGAGCCCTGATGAATCTCGACAGGTACAAATAAAATGGTGCACAGTACAAAACCTTATAATATTGTAATCAATAATATTTGAACTTTTACATTGGTATTCCATTGCAGAACCAAGATGTGTTGCCTTCGAGTGTAGTTTCTTCTCAAGATCCATTAGGTGAGTTTAAATATTACACCTACAAAAAAAAATTATAGACCTCAGAGCTCAGGCATGAAAAAATCAATCTAATCTAATTGAATTCTATGCAAAGATATTCTTACAATGTCATTCCATATTAAGACTTCTTATGTAAATGTTTCCAGATTCAGACCGGGATACTCAGACTCCAGAGGTTGTTGTTCCTCAAATGTTTTGTTCCAGTGAGACATCAGACATAATGGTAAAGAACATAACCAAAAACACAAAGACTTGGCCTTAGAGTGGTTGGAATGATTGACAGTATAACTCTGCATACTAGAAAAAGGCAATAGAGCTCATGTTACTTTTTGTTTTATAATTGTCAGACCGAAGATTTTTCCTTTCTACCCTCAAGCGACATTTTGCCTCAGGATTCATCTGGTGAGGACTTAACCTTTACATCAAAATTATAGTTGAATGTGTGAATGTGTTAAAGACCAGCTCTGTCTTAAACTAAACTAGAACTGGTGACAATTACTGTATTGAGTAATTGTTTTGTTGTTTTGATTCAGCTTTAGTCCAAGATATCGAGACATCAGAGGCAGTCGTCCCTGAAATGCATGCCAGTGCGATGTTAGTGAAAATGGTAAACCATTAATTAACATGCCCATTAATAACCACAGCACCAATCAAATGATTTAGAATGTTAAACAGAATGTTCTAAACATAATTTGCAGAATGAAAATTTGTTGTTGCTGCCCTCAAATGATGTTACTTCTTGTGATGCTTTTGGTAAATACTGCAACAAGTACTACAGCATGTAATCCTTCTCAGCTCTCTTTTAAACTAGGATTCATAGTTAATAAAATCTACTCTTTTTTTTTTTTTCTAGGTTTAAAGCAGGATACTGAAACTCCAGAGGAAATCACTCATGAACTAACTTATGCCAGTGTGTCCCCTGTGCAAACGGTAATCAGACACAAATAAAATCATACAGCTAATGCTCAAAGAGAAGTTAAAATAGTTGACAAAGCAAATCTCAAATATACTTGCAATAACACAACAACATTTGTAATTTAACTTCTCATGTATGGTCCCAGTGTGAAGATGCGATACTGCTGCCCCGGAGTATAGCTTTGCCTGATGATTCATTTGGTTAGTTTTTTTTTTAATTTTTAAAAAAAATTTTCTTGACGCAAATAGAAGTTTGAGGGGAGATGTGGGCAGTGTTTTGATAAGACTTGTTTAATTGTCCAGATTCAGACCAGGAGAGAGAGACCCCAGAGGTAGACATGTCAGAAACTACTCCTTACAATGTAACATCAGATACAATGGTAAACATGATTAAAAATTCTCAATTAAGAAAGATCCCAAAATGTAAATGCAGTATCTATCCATCTATCTATCTATGTAAACTACCATGGACTTTTAACTGTCTTTTACTTAATTTTGCAGAATCAAGAGTTGCTATTTCTGCCCTCAAGTGACGTTTTGCCCCAGGATTCAATTGGTGAGTGAGGCTCACTTTCTAAAGAGTACAATCCAGATGCATGTAACACTTGTAGTTCTGCGCTGGGGTTCACCCTGCATGAAGTCTCTGATAAAATCTGATAAAATCATAAAATCTCTGATATTCACTTCACAGAGCAGAAGCTTGGCTCTAAAGCTGATGATGATGATGTCCTGTGTCCAACCAGCAAGGAAGAGACCCCAGATTTTAGGGTTATTATTCAACAATTGAACACCCATGTTTTAAAAGGAGAAACTGACTGTTTTCACTTTTAAATTTAGACTAAACTGTCATCAGAGCCGTTGGTCTACTGTGAAGAGACATTTCAAGGTAAACCATTTTATTACGTTTGTCAATTTAAGAACATACATTTTGTATTTGTTTGAGACATTTATATTCCCTGCAGACCTGTTTGAAGCTGGTGATGTAGCAGCCACTGAGTCTCAAACATGCAGTGTAACCCCTGCAGAAAAGGTATAGAATATTGCTATTGTCAGTGACTAAAAGTCACAAAACAGGAACTTCCTTCAGCATTGTGGTGCAACATTAAACAAAGAATAATAATAATTTAAAAAAAAATTAAATGAAAATAAATTGAATTAAGGCATGCAATGAAATAAGGTAAAAAATTAGACTTTGATACACAAATACAAAATATACAGTATGGGCAGAAAAACAGTGCCACTTTAAAATCCTTTTGTTCTTGGAGAAGATTTCTCTCAAGACGCTGGATTTGTGTTAAATGTGTGAGTTCATAATTAAAAAAAACAAATGGTAATAAGTAGTGAGTAGTCTTGGTTTATAGAGACTCATTCATATTTTGTTTTTTGGTGTCTTCAGGGAGACAGGACTGAGGAAGCAGCACATTTAACTGAAGTTTCTCTCCTAAACCTTTGCACAGGTACTGCTCTTGGTTTAAACCAGAGAGAAATACTGTATGGTATTGTAGACAAATAATTCAGTTTTTTTGCAGATGAAAAGAGCCAAATTGAGAACCTTTCTGACGCAAGCAGTGAGCACTTCAGTGTGACAGAAGAGGAAATGATGGTATTACGTCATGTTTACTTCAACATCAGTTACACCAATGCTCTGCCATGTCACAAAATGTTCTTCTGTGTTTTAGAATACGAGCCCTCCCAGTGTTGAGGTTCCTTGTGGACAGCTGATTGGTTAGCCCCCCCTCCCTAATTTGTTCTAGTGAACACAATACATTTTTAACATGCTTTTTTCTTTGTTACTGTCTTCAGTGCTTGATGATGTGGAGACAGGAGCAGAGTCTGAGTCCTGCTCTTTTACATCCTTGTCCCATTTTCCCGAGATGGTACAAATGTCCCTTCTTACACATTATAATCACTACTAAGAATATAATATAGCATACACCCCTAGAGCACCGTTTGCAAACTTAAAGATGTCATAAATAATTAGTACCACTATTCCTGACAACTTTTTTCTAATCCAGTGATCACCAACCTCGTCTTAATGATCACCTTTTACTTATATTGAGATTATAATCAAACAAATGAATTACACGAGAAAAATACACATTGGAGCCATGCCAATAAGGTTGAGCTCCAAATAATTTCCCTTATGGATCAGGAAAGTTTGTCTAAGTCTATGCCAAATACATTTTTATCATATTGATTGAACATGATTTTTTTTATTACATTTTATTTAATTCAATTTAAGTTTATTCATACAGCACATTTAAAACGACTTAAGTTGACTAAAGTGCGTCACGTAAAAGTAAACAAAAACAATTTTTTAACACAATACATAGGAAAACTATAATAAAACACCAAGGTACCCTGTCTAGCTAGTACATGTCATTAAATCACGATAATAAAGTTGCTGACAGTTTAAAAATGTTATGAATATGAATAATTATCATTTTAATGTTATAAATAAGTACCATGTTTTAACAACTTATATAATTGTACATTGTTATAAATGAAAACAACTACGATCTAGCAGAGATTATGATGGATAAATACATTTTTTTGGCACATTTTGATGATACAATGACTATTATTTTTGCTGCTGATTATCACAATTATGTAAAATGTCCCATGAATTATTGTCTTATTGCCCTTTTTATCACGATAAACAATGTTATTGTTTATTTTCCCATCCCTATTAATTACACAGCCCTACTTTCAATTTACCATTCAGAACTTAATTTGCATGTAAATTCGAAAATGGCAAATATGTGTTTTGATTTTTTTTTCCTCTTGTTCAGGCTGCGCTGACAGAACAGATGAGCTGTGCGGTAGAAGAGGCCTGTACCTCAGACCTCTACACAGGTAGTGTATTCTAAGATAAATCCAGCTAAACAAAATCATTTTTTATCCAGAGAAGCTTCCCCTGGTTTAAACCCACTTTATTCTTTCAGGAGAGGAGTCGGCAGCTGAAGAGGAGAGCAGTGAGTCTCAGGAGGACAGTCTGAAGCAAATGAAGGTGAGAGAAGAAGACGTAAACACAATATTACATCTTTATTAAAATGACACCCTCTTGTATTTCTCTGCAGGAATCCAGCGACGACACGCTGACAGAGTTCTTTGCCGATGACAGTTTGGGTATGTGGGTGAATATTTAGGCTGTTTGGTGCATCGTAGGCTTTTTATGATTGACTTTATATCCTTACCTCATTGTGCACATGTTAATACACGTGTAATCATCCAGCCAGGTGACTTTATTTCTTGAGGAGGAGCACCAGGCCCCAACCTGGCATTCAAAATAACATGAATGCCACAATTATTATGCAAAGACTGAAAACCTGACTTGATAAATTGCCATCATCATTAGCCTAAATATATCAGTTTGAGATTTCTCCATTATTGATTAGTAATGTAACAATGACCAAAATATCGTGATATCGTATTGTCAGAAGTCTCACAATCATTTTGGGCCATCACAATATCGCGAATTTCAAGTTTCTTTGCTTAAATTCATTGTTATGGTGCAGCAACAGCTACAAATGATCCTTTGATCTGTTTCAGTCCAATTTAAATGCTGAAATAACTTATTAAGCACTTCTAAATCTTAGTTATTTGGATTATGATAAGGGAAAAATAGCATATTCACAATTTTGCTAGCCTCCACAAAATATCGCAATAAATATCTTACCTTGAGTGAGATGCATATCGTGAAAATATCGTATCAAGAGATTTGGATATCGTTACATCCCTATTGTTGATGCATTGCTTGTATGCTAGTCGTTTATTTTGGTTTCTTGTTCACAGAGGCCCAGCTGTCTAAAGTCACTCACCTCTCTCTCGTCATTAAGGACGGCTCTGTGCTGGAGCATCTGCCCGAAGAATAACTCGCATAACATTTATTAACTTCAGCTTTTAGTTTTATAGTTATACTTTTGTCAGTTTGTCCAAGAGTTGTTCCTATTGCTAAACAGATCTATGGTTCTATGGACTTTACAGGTTTTCGAAGCTGTTCTGTTAAATTTGCCCTCTTAAGAGATTTGTAGAAACTGAAAAAATAGAACAATTTGATTACTGATTCTTTAGTTAATATCAATCAATATTATTGCCCGACTTGGAAGAGTTCTGTCCATCCAAAAGCTTCCTCTTATGTGTGGAAAGAAATATTATACAATTTATGTTTGCACAATAAATAATTACAAATCTTGTGTTTTGACATTTTACATGAATGAGCTCAAGGAAAGAACTGTACATATTTATACAAACTCAATTTATTGTTTCTTATTGGCAGATATAGTGGACTATAGGTGTATAAAAGTATTAAAAGAGACTGTAGAGTGGAGGGACATGGATGATTGATTCAGTATTGGGTGTCAAAATTACATGCAGTTTAACATTGTAGGTTAACCATTATTATTGCATTGTTGAAGGTACATTCCCATGTCCAGGTCTATCAAACTGAAGGACATCAGTCTTATTCAAGGCCATTTCACATAATCACACTGCAGCCATACTGTTTATCTGCACAGCATTATGATTTACAAATATATACACACGTGAGACCATTGGGACTGTTACATAATCATGGCATAACTACTTCTAGGTCCAATGGAATTCCAATCTCATTCACAATAATGCCCTTTTAAACTGGCTGAATGCCAGTTTTAAAAAAAACAAAGTGTACTGTTTTTTCTTAAGGCATTTATCCAATTCTTTTGCAGGCCTAAAAATAATGCTTAAACAATTTATTTGAAAAACTATTACACCCAGATATCCATTTCCCACAGGTCTATACTGAGACTGATCCAAATTCCAAATATCCAAATTCGAATCATTTTACTTTATTACAATTTATGGAGAATTCATGTTACATATAGCCTCTGCTGATAAAAAGGATTGATTACAAATTATGTATAATTATTTCACAATATTTATGACAATACTAGAAGAATAAAGAATAAAGTAATTTTATTATTTATTATATATTTTACCAAGTCTTTGTTCAGCTTCTTTTTAGACCCAAAAGAGGTGGACCCGTGGTGTAACACTTTACAGCCCAATAAGAAGTCAAGTCTTTCTCATTTACAGTGCCTTGAAAAAGTATCCAACCCCCTTGAACTTTTCTACATTTTCTCACATTATGACCACAAACAAACATATTTCATTGAACCTTTGTGTGAAAGACCAACACAAAGTTGCACACAATTGTGAAGCAGAAGGACAGTCATACATGATCTATTTTTTTTTTACAAATAAAAAGGTGAAAAGTGGGCGTGCAAAATTATCCAACCCCCTTTTTTTCTGAGTGCAACACTTTGCTCTCTGAAGGAACTGCAAAGATCCACAGCTCAGGTTGGGGAATCTGTCAACAGGACAACTATTAGTCGTGCACTACACAAATCTGGCCTTTATGGAAGAGTGGCAAGAAGAAAGCCATTGCTGAAAGAAAGCCATAAGAAATCCCGTTTGCAGTTTACCAAAAGCCATGTGTGGGACACAGCAACCATGTGGAAGAAGGTGCTCTGGTCAGATGAGACCAAAATTGAACTTTTTGGCCAAAATGCAAAACGCTATGTGTGGCGGAAACCTAACACTGCTCATGACTCTAAACACACCATCCCCACTGTCAAATATGGAGGTGGCAGCATCATGCTCTGGGGGTGCTTTTCTTCAGCAGGGACAGGGAATATGGTCAGAGTTGATGGGAAGATGGATGGAGCCAAATACAGGGCAATATTGGAAGAAAACCTATTGGAGTCTGCAAAACACTTGAGACTGGGGCGGAGGTTCATCTTTCAGCAGGACAACGACCCCAAACATAAAGCCAAGGCTACAATGGAATGGTTTAAAACAAAACATATTCATGTCTTAGAATGGCCCAGTCAAAGCCCAGACCTAAATCCAATCGAGAATCTGTGGCATGATCTGAAAACTGCTGTTCACAAACGCTCTCCATCTAATCTGACTGAGCTGGAGCTATTTTGCAAAGAAGAATGGGCAAAAATTTCAGTCTCAAGATGTGCAAAGTTGGTAGAGACATACCCAAAGAGACTTGCAGCTGTAATTGCAGCAAAAGGCGGTTCCACAAAATATTGACTCAGAGGGGTTGGATAATATTGCATGCCATATTATTCAGTTTTTTATTAGTAAAAAAAAATTTACTCATGTATGGCTGCCCTTCTGCTTCACAATTGTGTGCAACTTTGTGTTGGTTTTTCACATTAAAGCTCAATGAAATATATTTATGTTTGTGGTCATAATGTGAGAAATTGTGGAAAAGTTCAAGGGGGTTGGATACTTTTTCAAGGCACTGTAGTTACCACAGTAACAGTAGACTGCTTTTGGCCTCATACAAACAGCGACACACTTCTGCTGAGGTAGAGCTTTCTTCAGAGTCTGCACCAGTGAAGGCCTCTGTGGTGAACAGACCTGTCCCCTTTAACCCTGTGTCTGAGGAGTCCAGACCAGACCAGGCTCAGATGGACGACTGTACGACATTAGTGCCCTGGATCAGGTTTTCATCCTCTCCATCAATCAGAGGATCCCACTGGTTAAAGTCCTTCTCAAGACCTGAAAAGTCCCAAGATCATCATGTTAGAATTTTACATGTTTTTAATGTTTACTTGTATTTTAACTGCTCAATGTGCTCAAATTGCCATGAATAAAGATACTGAATTGACTACTATCCCCAGGGAATGTTGACATCAGCTACAAAGTGTCAATGATACTATGTTGTTGTTGTTTTTTTTTTTTTTTTTTTTAATTCAATCTACTCTTGTTTGTTCACTCACCCAGATGCCTCTGTAAAAATGCCAGTGATGCTTTATTGGAGAGGTCTATGGCAAGCTCAGGATCGATCTCTCCTTTCAGCTTCATTAACTTTCCGATACAGTTTCCAGTTAGAAACGTGAAGTCTGGGAAGCTCTGGTGCACGGTTCCTCTGTCACACAGCATATGCATATAACAGGTTTTTATGTTTTTCTAATTATTGCCTGGTTTGTGGGTCAGTACCAGTGGTAAATATTTATGATTGTGAAAAAACATTGAGAAGAAAAGTACAAAAAGTGCAGAAAAATCTATCCAAAATGCAGGATCAATTTACGCACAAGAAAGGCGTTTAAACATGAATGTAACAAAAGAAAGGTGTTGTCATTTTTATTAATCAAATCATAACTATTGTGTAATTTATACAAGTTTTGGCCGAACATTATGGTTACTACTGACTGATGGAATGAGCTTTATTGTATGCCATATCTGCTGACCAACCACATCAACCAGGAAGTACAAATTTAAACTTCATGTCAACTTAAAACAAAACAAAAAAAAAACAACGTCAGAGGAACTGACTGAGTTATAATAGTGAGGTCTACCTGATAGTGATCATCTTCCTCTGTATGACCGCAGAGTCTAGTTTCTTCATGCGGCTGATGTTTCCTGCCCACTGAAACCTCTCGGAGTTTATGAAGAAGATCGGCTGCTTGACCCGAGGGAAGATCTCCTCATCTAAAGGGAACATCCAAGCGTCCAGCGCGATGCCACACCTCACAGGAAAAACACAATATGACATAAGATATACACAAGTGACAGTATTAGAGATATGTACAGCTCTAGCCCAGGCAGCAGACAGACTGAATATACATGTACATACTTAAATTTGACCTCTTTACACAGCACCTCGATGGCAGTGGCTCCTCCAAATGAATGCCCCATCACTGCTAACCTGCACAGGTCCATTGAATTCTGTAAAACACAAGAGACCTACAATTAGATCACTGAAGTAAATTTTGTGTTTTTCCTCATACATTATATTGTAAAAACAGCACTGTATGACAAAGACCTCTGCAAGCTGTCTGCAGTTAATAGTAACCCCAAATGTAAGTGCAGAAAGCAACGCTCTGATTGGCTGTGCTTGGGCGGTCCACCTCAGTTTCACTTGTCTGAAAAAAAACCCGCTGTTCTAAACCTGTGCATGCACCCAAAAATGTATAAATTGGCCTTTTAGTGTGGTGCGACATGTCATAAAAATGGCTCCCGTAGGATTTGCTTGCTAAAATTGATTTTATTGTTTCATTGCCTTGATTTGGGGTCCAACTATCCAAAACTAATGGGGTTCCATTTTTCCCACCCCTCTAACCTCAAAATGGAGGGCGATTTCAATTCAAGTATGGCTGCGGGCTCTCGCACCCCTATTTGACCCTATTTTCGCTAATAATTGTCGAATTTTGATGATATTAGGGTCGTTATTGGGGTTTTCGATGATGCTGATTCCATTTATAATAATTTTAAGTTGACCAGTAGTAAATATCATTGACTTTCGGACATAGATAGCATTAAAATTACTGATTTTCCTGTTAATGTGCAGTATATTCATGTGGTATCTCTTTTCAAGGACTTCCAGATGTGAGAAGATGAATGCTCCAATAATTTTTGAAAGCAGACGAGGCAGTCATGAAATTAATATGTAAGGAATAAGTAATATTTTTTTTATTAAATGTGTTTTTAAGCCTACATTATGATATTTAAATTTTAGATGTGAAACAACCTTCATACTTAAGTGAAAAACTATGTCTTATAAGGATTTCAGATAAGAGAAGGAACTTGGTCAAATAATCTTTAGTTAAGATGAGGATGTCATGTGATTTAGTATTATTTAAGGAATAAGCAGATTTTATTTTGTTAAAAAGCATATTTTGTAACCATATGCTTTGACATGTTATTCCAGATGTGAATGAAGTTTGAAGACACTCGCATGACATCATGTCTCAGAACAGTAGTGTGTGTATTATCTGCAAGGAGGGCACAACTCCAAGCAAGAAACTGATAAGAAATCCTGAAATGATCAAAAACCTTGCTTCATGCTGTGATGAAAGACTGTCCTTAGGCCAAAATGACAGTAGTGGAGCGAGTCCAACAGATAGGACACCACAAGTGTCAAGGGCTTATTGGACTTCACAATTTCTCTGGTGCTGATTGGGGTGGTAAATTTGTAGGCATCACAAAAAAGACATGGGTTGCTCATTTTATGAAGCTTGATAACAATGACCTTGTGATCAAATGTTTTCAAGAACTCGGAGAAGGTCCAATCCCAACTGAGTTGGGCAATGGTGAACTGCCGACAGCTGTGAAGGATTTGGAGCAGTTTGTCTGTCGTGTGTACTGTAAAACTGGTCCCACAACCCTGTCTGCACTTAGAT
Source organism: Taenioides sp. WSHXM2023 (assembly GCA_029959045.1). NCBI lineage: Eukaryota > Metazoa > Chordata > Actinopteri > Gobiiformes > Gobiidae > Taenioides > Taenioides sp. WSHXM2023. The sequence goes on along the minus strand of CM057103.1, from coordinate 10,151,877 downwards.
GGGAGTTGTTTCGCTCAAAGAACTTGGAGGGAGAAATGTTGCCTCCTACCCGTGCAGCATTATTACCTCACATCACACAAGTAAACTACATAGCAATGCGTGACAAGTCATACACTGTGAACTGTCCCAATCTTCGACCAATTGAACAAAATGGCTGGATTGTTGCTAATGACTCATATGTTCCTGTGAGATGTCTCATTCTTCCTGCACCTCAAGCAGTACTAGAACTGACCAAGTGTGCTTGTAAAACTGGTTGCAAAAAGAAATGCAGCTGCAGCAAAAACGGTCTTCCTTGTACTCCTCTGTGCAAATGTTACATCAGTGAATGTGCAAATACGATCAAGAATGATCTACCGATAAATGATGATGATGATGATGATGAATGATCTGTTCTGAAATATGTCTTTTTTCCATTCATTGTTTAAAATTTTTTATGATTAAAAGAATCTGTATTGTACACTCACTATCATTCCATGACCTAAATATTGTAGAAGAGTATACGTCTTCATATACTCAATGATATGAAGATTTCTAGAATATATTCTGTATGTATAATGCTATAGATAATCTTGATCATTTTAATGAATCGTTTTGTTGTTGAAAAGTATAATTTTGACTATGCTATCAAAAATGTTTGTCTTTCATTGAGTCTTGTTAATACGAAATTTCCAATCAACATACGCTCATACATATGTTTACTGAATTAATGAATATGAGTACGGAGAATATTACATAAGGTAATTGTAAAATTCACATAAAAATCTCATGACTTGTTCATCTTATCAAACCAATCACCTGCACCAAAGAGTCTTCTTATATCATATAATGCTAAAAAGATGTTTGACATGACTATACAATACATTTTAATATAAAACACTAATTTTTTATCGTATTTACATCTGGAAGTGAAATTTATTGACTTCTAATCAACTTGTAAATATCATAAATAGAATCAGCATCATAAAAACCCTAATTACGACCCTCAGATCAGAAAGATGTGACAATAATTAGTGAAAATAGGGCTAAATAGTGGCGCGAGAGCCTGCGGGCATAGCTGAATTGAAATCGCCCTCTATTTTGAGGTTAGAGGGGTGGGAAAAATTGAACCCCATTATTTTTTGATAGTTTGAACCTAAATCAAGTCACTAAAACAAAAAAATCAATTTTAGCAAATAAATCCTACGGGAATACATGTCGCACCACACTATTTGTCCCATTTAAACTCATTCATTTAATTTCACATATCCTACCTAAATAGTTTGGCATTTAATCTTGGGTTTTGTTAGTTCAGTTAAATTATCACACATATTAACAATCTGCCAAAGGATTTGTGAAAGTTACAGGGATTTGAATAACTACTTCCTCCTTTCCTGGTTTGAAAATGAGGTACCCAAGTTTAAAGGGATGTCATGACATTTTGAAGAACAATATATTGCTACATAGATATACTGTGATAATAATACTGAAACTACTTTATGCCACTGATACAAAAACAGTCAAGTTGGATTATCCCAGGAAACAAATATTTATACAGTACCATTAAAAGGCCTTAGTAGCAACAAATAAATAGCAGAAACAAAGCAATAATTAGACAAAAACTTTTTCGACCCTCTGCAGCTCTTTTTGTGTTAAAATAAAATTCCCCATTATTGTAAAGAAAATTCATGAACCAGGCGCATTGGACACTGGGACATTCCCAGTCGACAGGGAGGGATGATGTGGTCGACGATATACCGTATTTTCCGGACTATAAGCCGCTACTTTTTTCTCACACTTTGAACCCTGCGGCTTATACAACGATGCGGCTCATATATGGACGGATTATTCGTCTATGAACACAGCGGATGCGCGCGCAGCTTGAGTGCAGAAAGCGCCGCTGTCTGTGTGGTGAACATGGGTTAGGGTCAGTTAGAACACTCGCTAGCGCTGTTGTCAGCACTAAAACAGTTTATCACTGCGTGATAAAATAAGTTCTGCTGCTAAATGAACATTAGTGAGTGGGATACGTCTTAATGACCCGTATGTGTTAAATGCAGGTGAGGCGTAAATGACGAGACGAAACGTCTCAAACTTCAGTAGCTGGACATCCACTCATACATGATCGATACAACTAACCCCGACCCCCGGGAGAGCCTCAAATCCTGTTGAAATCCTACAAGACACTGACATGATACAAGACACTGACATGATACAAGACACTGACATGATCCCAGACAGGACAGCGGCTCTTTCTGCTCGAGACATGCGCAGTAGAGCGCCAAGTGACGGGGCGCAAGAGCGAGACAGACAGGTGAAGAGATGATGTGCTGAGGAAGATGCTCGTTTGATTTTGTTTTGAACAGTTAGTTTGTGCTTCATGCATACACCCTCCTCATGGAAAACATACGAAGAAATGCATATGATGCAGCTTTGAAGTTAAAGACAATTGATCTGACTGTCAAAGAAGGAAACAGAGCTGCTGCACGTGAACGCGGCATCGATGAGTCGATGGTGAGACGTTGGCGACGGCAGCGACGAACTGACTCAATGTAAAAAGACGACAAAAGCTTTCAGAGGCAATACAAGCAGATGCTCGGAACTTGAAAACTTCTTGAAGACGTGGACACCTGCGGCTTATAGACAGGTGCGGCCTATATATGTACAAAAATAAAATTCTTTGAAAATTTAGCTGATGCGGCTTATATTCAGGTGCGCTCAATAGTCCGGAAATTACGGTAGTAATTATCGTAACAGGCCTATATGTAATAAATTATACTGGCATCTCAATATCACAACAAAGGTCTGCTCATGGGTCATTATGCAAATACAGTTACCTCCAGTGTGGTCCAGTCAAACTCTGTCTGCAGTACGTTCTGCAGCGGTCTCCCTGAGTTTATCTCTTCCAGTTTCTCCAGAGCCAGAATACACTCATCTGCCCTCTGCTTTACCTGCACCAACACACATTACATTAGGCTAAAGATTTGTTTTTGCTGTGTCTTGAATTCTTATTGTTTTGGTTTTAATGTGGCACAGTAAGGTATTAAATTCTTCTAACTTCTTCTTGTGACATCTCCATTACGGACTTACAAGTCAGATCTGTGGAGAGGTGACCCTGTTTACAGTAGGAATGTTTTTCAAGGCATTTTTTAGCTATGAAAAACATCTATCTCGCATTAATTCAATTACACGTGCGTTTAATGCCACTGTGGAAAATTCAGACTGGAGACAATCAAATGGTGGAATAGTGTCCACCTTAAAATTACGAAAGCAAATTGTAACATTGTAAATTGCAAATTTTAACTTAACTAAAAAGCTGCCAAAGTGTGTAGAGAAAAGTGTATGAGAATGTAGCCCCTGTCAAAAAAATACTTATTTAAGATCTCTCTCTCTGTCAGACTTTGACTGCTGAAAGCGAAGTACCTGTTTGTTCCTGATGGGGAACTCACTCTCTCCGTGCTTTAGACCTCTGTAGTACATCCACACTTTGACCAGGTGGTCTGGGTCAGAGGCACAACTCTTAGGCACACTCGGTTTGGCCTTCTCCTCCTCTGTCATTTCACGATAATAACACGTGGCAGAGGATGATTCATCTCTGTGGAAAAAATATATGTGGTGTTGTGAATTAGTCTAGTCTATAAACACTGTGATACATGCATCAGATTATGGAATTATTAATTATTATATTAATATATGTTTGTTGTATCTGTCCCTATTCAAATAAACAATAAATTAATCAAATATCAGTTACTATAAACAATTTGAAAAACAATATAAGGAATACATTTGTCCAAATACATGTTTTGTAGGTGATTTGGGGTACACCTTTAATCTACAACCAGCAGACCACTGTTCAGGGTCTATCCTGTCCCTTGAGGGCCCAAAGTTAGGATAGCATAGGAAGATTTGGTTGTAGTTAAACTGATTTTATATTTTTTGTACAGTGGTGCTAAAGTAGTGATATTTTTCAATCACAGAGACATCAATGCAATCAGTAGACAAGGCAAAAGCCACTCTTTTAGCATAGTAAATTTGGTGACCCAATCACAACAAACTAAGTGTATAAAAACTTGTCTAAAAAGTTTAGTCTAATCGTAGTTTAGTAAAAAAGGATCTTTAATAAATGTTAAATTGCCCTATTATTATTATTATCAGTCCAGAAATGGGAAGAAATAAGCACAGTTTGGTTTGACCACATGGGCAGGCCTGTGACTGTCCCCACGGCACGTGGATCACGTCTGCTCCACTCCACAGACACTGGGTCACACACTCTATGCATTTCTGTGGTTTTAGCCGCTACCCTGTTGCTAAAACTGAATGAAATGTCACTTGACTGTGTCCATTATACCCTCATCTCCACATGGCCCTCTTGTGTGTACACACCAAAGAAATGTGATGACCTGGTCTCTGCTTTTGTCTGCACACCCTTTAGCCTCCTACTGCACAACTAAACACACAGGCGCTTGTACAAATGCATGTCTGTGCCAAGCTAATACTAAGCTAATGTTTACTTTGACGCATAGAAGTATAAGTGTGTTTCAGATTAAATAGTATTAGTCAACCATTTCACCTTATGCTGATTCATTCCCCAGAAGGGTAATTTTTAACCTGATTCCACATCACATACAAAAAATGGTTTTGTATTGATATAGTCTTACAAGTTACCCAACTGTATGCACTTGGACAGGAATTTACTTTACAGTCAAATGCCTAACCCACCCCACTACTGCCACCCCTAACATAAACACAGACGTATATAAAATAGACAGTAAATATCACCTGTGTTCAACTGATGCCACAATAAAACCCTGCGACGCCAGCTCTGCACAAATGGCTGAATACAAAGTCCTAGAGATAATATGAAAAAACGTTTATTAGATTAATTAGCAATTAAAATGATCCTAGAATATTTATATTAACTATCATGTATATGTAAAAAGTACCCTTAACATTCAGGCGCACCATGCAAGAGTTCCAGTCTCAAATTAAATTAATCAAGGACAACATTTGTCTTTTGTATATTTCTAAGTGTTTTCTATAGTCTGGAAGCCACCAATTTATTTATTTAATTTATTAATTTAGTTTTCAGTGGGGACGGTATACGTTATATCTGGCAATAATCTATCAATATATAATAATCAATCATCAATACAGAATTTGGTTCAGGAGAGTTTCTAAATCAATTTTGTAATGCTTTTTTTAACGCTTTAAAATAAATTACTACAATTGGCTAGGTTCTGGTAAAACTGCTCGTATTTCATAGTAATATATAATAGGAGTTAACAGAATACCTAAATGCTCCAAGGCCGTGGGAGAAAATAACAACAGGACACTTCTCATCGGCTTTAAAAGGAGCGTCCATGTAGGCTGGGATCTTATAGGACCCTGAAACACATAAATACATTACGTTGATTACAGATCACAGATAGATAGCTGGACAGATACTTTATTTATCCCAAAGGAAAATCATTTTTTGGCAGCAACAATGCTACATAATAATAATAATAATAATAATAATAATAATAATAATAATAATAATAATAATAATACAGCAGTAATTCAGTTTATAAAGATACGTTGTATAGCCATATGGCCTGGTATTACATTAAATAACTGAAACTGTAATTGTCTAAATGCATAAAAAAACAACACAACGTGCATCTGGTGACTAATATGCCCAAGTACAGTGAAGGCTTGTGGTTAGAGTCATCTTTTTGGTCGAGTCAGAGGGCAAACATTATGAAACTAGAACAAAAGACACATAACCACAAAGTAGTTTGGACATATTCTGATCTATTTTGGCTTGGACAGAGAGGCCTAAAATAAATTTGACTGGCTCCACTGCATTCCTTTTTCAGCAAAATTATGTGCAGGTGAAGTGAGACTTAGTTTTTGCTTTATTAAGCTGAATTATTAACAGAAGTGTTCTTATTTCACAGGTAGCCGTGCTCAGATAATGAACAAATCAGATAATCTATACTTATAACTAATTTACTAATGTTATATCAGTCAAAACTAGTAAAATAATTATATAGATAAACCTCGCTTGTAGTGTAGTGTTGAGTAATATATTTGGACAACCACCTCATATCACAACCAGGTAAAAGGTTAGAAGGAAAATTTACCAAAGAGGTAGTTGAAGATCCTCTCACTGAATGCCCTGTTGATTTTCATGAAATCTGCCAAACCATTGAAGTATTCTCTGCAGGGGACCCAGTCGGGCTTCTCTGCTTTATCTGACTCCTGACATGGGTAATACAGACGGAAGAAGCTGCCCTGTGGAGGAAGCATAGGGAGATAGAGAGAAAAGTCATGTTGAGTATTTTAACACCAAACAAGTCAGTTATGGAAAAAAAAGTGGCTGAATTTCAAGACATAATCGGGTATACTTGAGTGCAATCTATTTTATTCTCATAATAATCTATTCAAGTTATTATTTCAAGTTAAATATTTTCTCTTGTGGATCAATAACGTTTGTCGATCTCACTATATATAATATTCATGTGTTGTGCCATTTATGTTTATTGTTTACCAAGTATTAAATGAATAAATATTAAATAAATAAAAAAGATAGCATTTTCAAATTTCCATCATACTAAGCTTTGTGACAAAAGAAATAGATCATCAGTCACCTTACAGTTCTTGTTGTAGTAAATGCAAAACAAGTATTACAGTTGATCTGGCAGCCTCCACAGTTTACATATCTTTTACATATGCTTTATTACTGTGTGATAAGACTCACGTGAACAGTGTGGTCCAGCATGAAGTCAGTGCAGCCCACAGGATAGGGGCCCTTGGCTGGAGGGATCCCCAGATGACTGCAATTGTTCCCCATGACAAACAGTCCAAGTCTCCTCAACCTCTGCTCTGTCAACACAACACAGTCTTCAGAACAAAACAGAAACCAACACAGAAATCGAATAAATGTATTGTTCTCAGATAATCAACATTTGCCAGGAACTAGTAAAAGTGTTTCATTCAAAGTCATTTTTATTATGTGCTCTTTAATGTTACAAAGCCAAGATATAATACTCAATAGATTGCTTTTTGTTCTGTATAAAATCGACACTGACAGTGGCAGATAGAATATAAACTTTTACAGTCATGTACTTTGACTGAATCTTGCTTTTTATGAATGAAAACTTGCTTACCAATACTTGTCATAGTATTGTTAAATATACCATGTGGCACTGAAGTGTACTCGTAAATGTCAAAGCCTTACCTGTCTTTGTCCACTCGTAAATCCTCTTCACTAAAAACTGTACACTTCCCCCATGACCAAACATCTAACTAAACATAATTATACATACATAACTAATCCGCCTCTTGTCATACAACACCCCTTAAAGTTCTCGTCTCTCGACACCCGTTTCGTAACATGACTTCGTAAATAATTTTACTGTGCGGAGGTGAAGTCTCTGGGGAGTGGTTTGAGTTTGACCCATGTGTAGTTAGCATCTGTTAGCTACAATAACATTACCACTACGATTGACAAACAGATATTTGGTTATTTTATCAATCGATTCGAGTGACAAGAGTTTACAGGCTAGCTTAGAACATGTCCTATGTAGAGCAATTAAAACGAACAAAAACATACAACCAAATAATTAAAATAAAGCATTATTACGAATGACTAATTTTTTCCCGAACGTGAGTTAAATAAGCTCCACTCCGCTAGAGGGCAGCACTAGGAAAGCTCAATATCCCAGTATCAACCCTAACCGGAAGTTACGTGCAAGGAATGCTCCTTTAGCGACTTTTATGACTATAAAAGTCTATTTATCTAGTATTTAAAATGAAGCTGGTGAGTAATTAGACGGCCGCTTTAAAACATAATCTTGCAAACTCACATCTTCCATTTTGACAAAAAAAGCACATTTTTAGACATTTAGTTATCAATGCTAACAGCTACAACGTGATGTTTTGTCCATTCATAACATACAACCATTCATGCTAGGTCTAGGGTTAATTACTGTATTGATACAAAGTAAAATCTAGCACTATATATGTCTTTAAATGTCTATAGACCATTACGTGGGTGCAGGTGGTTACATTTGAATACATTTTCTTTCTTCTAGTATTGTTTATCAGGGCATCCTACATTGCCTTGCAATGTCCTCAAGTTCAAATCCACTACTATTATGCTGGACTGTGGGCTAGACACCACCTCTGTCCTCAATTTTCTGCCCCTTCCTCTGGTACACAGGTCAGTGAACGCTGGTTTGTCTCATATCGGCATCATAAACATGTATCAACCTTTTTTTCTTTCTATTTTTCCAGTCCAAGGTTGTCCAAGCTTCCTGGCTGGGTGTCCAAAGATGGTACATTAAATTTGGAAAAGGTATAATCCTTTTAGTTTATTCTGTATGCAATAAATTATTTAAATCATAGTATAAATTAGTGCTAAGAAAATAAATCTGATCTGACAAAGTTACACAATTCGAAGGTTTCTATCAAAATATTTTCTTTCAGGAATTAAAGGAGTGTGCAGGAAGGGTGTTTGTGGACTCACAGCCAGAATTTTGTCTCCCTGAGGTAACAAGTCTACTATGCATAAAAGCTTTAAAATTGTGTAATACATGTGTAGCTAGATATGTATCAGACATTTACACTTTTCCACAGAGGGAACTGTTAGACCTATCTACTATTGATGTGATCCTGATCTCTAACTATCACTGTATGATGGCCCTGCCCTACATCACTGAGAATACTGGTTTCACTGGGACGGTGTATGCCACAGAGCCAACGCTGCAGATTGGCAGGTATTCAAGTCACCTGGCTCCTTTATTTACCCCCATCTAGATTTATAATGCATGTATATTTATTCATTATCCATCCTCTGTCCAAACTATCTCATATGTCAATCCCTAAAATGTTTAATATGAACTGTCCCTCTTTGATGTCTTCATTTCATGTCATATTCATTCTCATCACTACCAGACAGAACTTGATGTAAATAAAAGTTACTGCTCTGTACAGACTTTTGATGGAAGAGCTTGTTAACTTCATGGAGAGGGTCCCTAAGCCACAGTCTGCCACCTGCTGGAAAAACAAGGACATACAAAGGTAATCTGGTTTTAATTTTCAAATTATAATATACTAGTACATATAATTTGCCTGTGTCTATTCTACAGCATACAATTATTATTATCTAATCATTTACTTTATGTGCTACTAGACTGCTCCCTGGGCCACTGAAGGATGCTGTGGAAGTGTGGACATGGAAAAAGTGCTACACAATGCAGGAGGTCAACTCTGCTCTAAGCAAAGTTCAACTTGTTGGCTATTCTCAAAAAGTGGTAAGATGACACTATTAAAAATGCATTGCAACAAGATGGAAATGTATGTTTTATTCTTGATCACTTATGTATATTTGTTTTCCATGTAAGGTTGGCATTGTAGGCCTGTAGTTTTATATTATTTTGATAATGCTGACTATGTTTTGCAGGAGTTGTTTGGCGCTGTGCAGGTCTCTCCTCTCAGCTCTGGGTACTCTCTGGGCAGCTCTAACTGGATCATTCAGTCGCATCACGAGAAAGTGTCCTACGTGTCTGGCTCCTCTCTACTCACCACACATCCACAGGTGAAGACAAAAACAGCTACACATTGTCCACGCATCACTAAAATGCAGACATTTTACACGATATCTCAATATTCTGTAATTTAATGTATTTGATTTATTAATTTAACCTTTATTTATCAAGGGTAAATCTATTGACTTTTTAGTTTGTCCTGGTTAAATAAAATGAACAAACTGCTATTAATTCTGCACATACTGTACGTCCCAATAGGTTCACTCAAATAAAAGTGTTTATAGATGTTTTATCACAGACTAGCCTTAGTCTGTGATAAAACATATGATTATATGAAATATGATTTATTTCCTTTTTCTTTTTCAGCCGATGGATCAGAGCTCTCTCAAGAACAGTGATGTTTTGATTCTGACGGGACTCACACAGATGCCCACGGCCAACCCAGACGGCATGCTGGGAGAATTCTGCAGCAACCTTGGTAAATGGATACATCGACAATAACACCACACAACATAACTATAATAAACTATAGACATTGGTACAGTCAGACCAAATATTGTGGTTAATTATGGTTTAAATTAGTCTAAAAAGCTCAGTCTTAAAACTGTTTAAACCAGTCTTGATTTTAAACATAAATCAGATTTACTTACTTAATGAAATACTTGTCTTTTGTGTGTCTAGCCATGACGATCCGCGCTGGAGGGAATGTACTGGTGCCCTGTTACTCCTCTGGAGTCATCTACGACCTGCTCGAGTGTCTGTACCAGTTCATAGACAGCGCTAATCTGGGAACCACACCTTTTTACTTCATTTCACCCGTTGCCAATAGCTCACTGGAGTTTTCACAGATCTTTGCAGAGTGGTAAGAAAATGCATCTATATGATACAGAGAGACTTTTTTTGATTCTCATTTAAAATGACTTGATCATGACTGAATTGCACAATAGTAACCCCTAATGGACAAAATAATAAGACTGGCATAATAGAATAAATAATAATAAACCATTTCAGTCTCATATAGTCACTCAAAGTTACTTTAACAATTTAACCATTTTATTTATTATCAATTCACACTCACACACACTCACACGTCATTGAATGGTTGACCTTTGAGTTTGTGTTGGAGCGTTCAAATAACTACACCACTGTGTAAATCCCATATACATATACATTTCATAAATAGGAGTGATTGAGGTAAAGCTATACAATAATATGTACATGTCAAATCAAATGCTAAAATAATGTGTTTTTATTTCAGGCTTTGCCACAACAAGCAGAGCAAAGTGTACCTCCCAGAACCCCCGTTCCCTCATGCAGAGGTATTGTATTATTGATTCATTTTTAATATTTAATTTAGTTTGAAACACCGAACACCACAACAAAATGTATAGACCTTAATGAGTTGCGTTGCCATGTTGCAGTTAATCCAAACGAACAAGCTGAAGCACTACCCCAGTATTCATGGCGACTTCAGTAATGAGTTCCGGCAGCCCTGTGTGGTGTTCACAGGGCACCCCTCTCTGCGCTTTGGAGATGTGGTTCACTTCATGGAGCTGTGGGGAAAGTCCAGCCTCAACACCATCATCTTCACTGGTAAATACTGCCACTGCTAAATGAACCACAAGTATTCAGGATTTTTAAATTTATTTCACATTATGCTCCATTACATTACTCATACATTAGTAATTATGAGCACAGGTTCAATCCTTAAAATGCATACAGACAATCTCCAGTCTTGATTTATCACATCAAGATGAGCTAAATTAGTATTACAATTGCACAGATGATGATAGTTAAGAGGGCTTTTTTCCAGTATATTTTTATAGGATATTAAAGGTGAATTTCTGTAACTGGCAGCTGGCAACTGAAAATGAAAAACTTCATGGTATTCCTGTTGTGGTGCCACTACTTGTAATTGCAGTATTTCATATAATAATCTTGAGCAACATCTTTATTTTTTGATTTCTTGATTTTTATAGAACCAGACTTTAATTACCTGGATGCCCTGGCCCCGTATCAGCCTCTGTCCATGAAGTGTATTTACTGCCCCATCGACACGCGCCTCAACTTCCATCAGGTCTCCAAACTGCTCAAAGAAATACAGGTGAGAGTTTGCATTTGGTCTATAAATCTTCTTTTAACGTTTACATAGCCAAAATGAAAGTTATCCCAGAATTTATTTGTTGAATGAATGTTGTCTTTAATAGGATTTAGTTATTATTCCATCAATATATTGCACCCCCTTGAGACCAAAAACCATGATAGTGCTTTCCTATGGTCTCTTTTCTTTATAGACTTGGCCGTATACAGTATGGCCAAGTCTGTTCTGGATTCTTTTTTAATTCATAGCTAGTTAGATCTGAATATGTCTCATATTGTTTATGTGAACTAAAAATAAAAATTGTCAAATTGAGTGTGAAATTGAGAACCAAACTGTCAGCTTTTCTTCACAAACTGCCACTTGTCCTAAAAAAAATTAATTCAAAAATCATAAAAACTGTCATATGCACTTTAACACTCTTCTTTATGAATACCTTAATACAGGCTTTTCCTTTCATATTGTTGCAGCCCCTCCATGTGGTGTGTCCGGAGCAGTACACCCAGCCCCCCATGTCCCAGTCCCATCGCTCAGACCTGATGTTGGAGCTGCAGCCTCCGCCCATGCCCTACCGCCGCTGCTCTGTGCTAAACCTCCCCTTTAAGAGAAGATATGAACGAGTCTATATCATGCCCGAGGTCTGGGGCACTTTCACTTACACTACCAGTCAGAAGTTTGGACTAGAGTTGTCACAATATTAACATTTCAAACCTGATTTTGATACTAAAAAATACTCAGAAAAGACCCCCCCTTTCCACTAAAAATGTTCTGCAAACTACAGAAAATTGTCAAAATGTAAAAGATTGGATTTAGTGATCATATTTAAACCATTGGCCATTGAGGAAATCTTTTATGAATGAGATAAAACATTTGACTGGTTGTGTATCATAGTTCAATCTGCCTATTTGTTGTCCATTATAAATTAATCTGTAAATCATACTGTGTGACTTTTTTCTAGTTGGCAAACTCTCTGGTGCCGTGTGAAGTGAAGCCTGGTGTTTCCGTGGCGACAGTCTCCGCAGTGATTCACTCCAAAGACAATAAGCACACGCTACAGGTGCAGGACAGCTATGGATAAAATTATAGTTTTAATTCAACTCAGAAGGGCATAGTTTGTCCAAGATTAGTTTTTTCATTATTTCATAGATTAGCAACATTTTTTGCAGCACAAAAGGTTAAAAGGTGAAGACAAGAATATGGCTTACACACATTGGACATCTTAATTAAAAATATTTTATATGTTGTCTATTATGTATGTTATTTTATTTCCTGTTTGCAGTCAGTGCCCAAGCCCCCTCCAGCCCCGCCCAGTAAGAAGAGGAAGCGTGTTCTGGAGGAGCCCCCGGCCTCTCTGAGCCCCAAAGCTCTGCTCAGTGGAGCTGTGCCTCTGGAAGGATTTCTGGCCACATTACAAAAGGTCTGACTTATTTTATGGGAGCATCAAGAGTTGGTAAAATAATATAGGGAGAAGGCAAATCATAATTTTATTCACAGCTATTATCTTCATGTCCAGCCAATGGCATAATCCTTAATTTTCTTTAATTTATGTTCTCTTGTCTAATAGAATCTAGCATGTGATATGCATGGGGAGATACTGAAATCTTGTGTCACAGTTATCATAACAAAAATAATTGTGATTTTAATATTAAGTTACACATTTAAACAACTTTTATAAAATTGTACTTATTATGCCTGTGAGAACCAGAAAAGTGAAACCAACAATGAGAAAAGAGCACAATGCGGAAGTATATTTTTTCTGCACAATCTGCAAATCTGCATCCTGCAAAAATGTAGTCTCAAATATGGCTGTACTCCTTAGTCACAGAAGAAATGTGTAGAAAAGACACAACAACATACAATACATAAACTATCTAATAAGGCTGCATAATATTATAACAAGTTGTTCTCTTGTGGCAGCATGGTATAACAGAGGTGAAGGTGGAGGAGACAGGGGAGGGGCACATTCTGCACCTCCAGGAGCAGGACACTCTGATCCAGCTGGATGAGGACGGGACCCACATCGTCTGTGACAACAATGAGCCTCTGAGGACCACTCTGAGAGACCTGGTGCTGCGCTTCCTCCTCAAACTCTGACCAAAACATCTCCCTTTTACCTGAACTAGAGACAAATTTAACCTTAACATAGACACTTGGCTGATCCACGTCCTCTTTCTCAGAACTAACCATAATCTCGGTTCATTCTTGATCTTGACATGGGTCCCCAAGCGCTGTACTGCTCCTGATAGATTTCTCAGAAGACATCCAAGAATGGCTCGAATATCTATCTACACAAACAGTTCACCTTTACATAGAGGTGGGAGATGTAAAAAATGTATAATATCACAACTGTTATTTTTTAGAGATGCAAAACTAGAATATGAAGTGTATTTTCTTTCAGAAACTTACAAAAACTATTTAGGCTGAAAAAATAAAGTGTGAATGAGTGTGGAGTGTAATCTTTCAAACAAGGGTCATGTTTCTGCACTTTTGTGGTTAATTTTATAGTCCTTTCTCTTCTGGATAATTTAACCTCAAACATGCACATTTTACCATATCACTGATGGATTGCCATAATATTGCCTGATAATTAACATTAGGATAAAAATTATGTCAGTATATATTTTTCTGTCAACACTGCTACTGTAACATAATCAGGATGTGGAATGTACATACTTTAAACACCTTCTGTACTTTTGCCTACATTTTGTATATAGTGTTTTGTAATAAAACTACTACTAAAAATGTGAAATCACCATTATTAAAGGCTTGTACTGTTCATAAATGTGCTAAAAAGGAGCTTTTAAACAGACTGGTACTGTGTTGTAATATGTTGAAAAGTTTCAGATGGAGCAGGGTTGGATAGTTAGACATATTTGGCTGCTGGTGTTTTAAAATGCTTATATTTTGACTTGGTTTAAGGTTAATATTTCTTCAACACGGTTCACTTTAAATATAGACTGTAGGCTTTATGTTGTCTATAATAATTGCAATAATGAACTCAAAAATTACACAGAATGAACTAACATTTGTGTCAAAATATTTAATAGTGCTCAGGTTGTTCTCGTGCACCTAAAATACATTTGATAATACACTTTAAATGTACAATATTTTACAGTGTACTACATGATAATACAACTGTACAGCAGAAACTGTGTTCATAAAACCCTGTCCATTTGCATTCTGGAAGGTGTGGTAATCTCACAACAGTGACACATTTGGATTTAGGTTTAAAGATTTTTAAGTAGTGGTTAAGTAATAGAGGTGAGTTGTAGTTGTGGCTTTGGTTTTTGAAGTAAACGAAGAAGGCAAATACTTAAAATTATGAGGAAGACAACGCTAACCTGATGGGCAATGTACCTGCACCTTTGAATATATAAAATAATTCTTAAATAAGGTGAGTGAAGCATTATGTTGGTAGTTTCTGCTACATTTTCTGGTTAGTCTCTATGTTTGTGATGGGTAAGCAACATTATCATGGATCCTAATAGTAACAGTGCAGTAAAGGCTCTTTAAAAATGTTTATTCCATACAGTGAATTATTGTCCGTTATGAGGCCACAGAAACCACTAACTTAGCTTAATATTTCCATAAATGCAAATGTGGCTTCAGAGCATAGAAATATTAAAAATACAGGACTTTTTTTTTAATAACACAATACCAAATTGTAGATGATGTCACACGTTTAAAGGGGGGAGGCACGAGGAAATTCATTTCAAATATCCAAAAAACAAAAACATATGTTGGACATACATATGTTACAATCTATTATCCCTATACATTATCCATCTATCTAGACCACAAAATAGAAAACAGACATCTTGCCCCTCCTGAATTTAACACTCCCATAGTAAACAATGTTATGCCATCTCAAAACCAGCAGCGCATGCTATAATGTGTTCCTGTTCAGCAATGTGAACAGGATTATCACCCCTCGTCCTTGTGTCTGTGTATCCCCAAATGTCCCTTATTGTGTCTTTACTTTGATTCCTTCTCGGCGTCCAGTAAAGCAGAGCTAATGCCTAGCTTCTTCAGCTCCTCCACCAGGTCTCCATTTTGGTGCATTTGGAGCAGGATGTCACAGCCTCCCACAAACTCGCCATTGAAGTAAACCTGGGGAATTGTGGGCCAATTGGAAAACACCTTGATGCCTGAAGAAACAAATGAGAAAAGGTAAAACTTGATTAATAATTACATTTACTTGAGATAGTTTTTACTAAACGTAATATTTTATCCCACTTCATATCACTCTGAGGTAACACTCTTACTTGGGTACAGTTTTGACAGTTGTTTGTTTTGTCTAAATGTCTCTAAACAAGCTGATTTCGGAGGTGTTCCCCAAATATCTTTATTTGTCCAAGGCGCCCCAGTCTAGGGTGCCCACATTCTCAGTGCATGTTGTTGTCTTTTTGAACAAACTATTGTTATTTTGTATCACAAATAAATACATTTTGTTACTGTTTTTATGATAAAGAAGCAGCTTCTCACATCATATTTCTGAAGCCAGATGCGTTTACTTGAGGGCGCAATACTATGAATAATTTGTGAACTTTGTATTAACAGTAATGGCATTTATCAGTTATTGGCCACAGCAGCAAGACAACTATCGGTATCAGACATCTCCCACATGGGACATGCTCATTACAACAATACAGAGTCTGACACATACAATTCACATGATACCAAATGTATTTAAAATGTTGTCTTCATTCTTTTAGTTTGTATAGTCTTTTGTTCATGTAACCTTAGTAACATTTTGTCTTGAGTGAAAAGGCTAGATAAATACTAACAATAAAGCAATGAAAGCCTAGATTCTTTATATTTTGCCAAGTCACTGCTGTGTGCAGGTGTCACTGTTACCAGATATGTCCTATCATCATGAGCTTGGACTAACTCGCACAATACCAGCAAGATCTCCTTATGGCCACATAACAGTACTGTTCATTTTCTTTTTTCAGTGTTCTATTATGGCAAGAAACAACTGTGTGAAAAAATGTAGTCTTATGTAGGCGATCATAACATATTACTATTTATGTTTTATTTATTTTATTATTCTCTGGGATATCTATCGAACTATGGAATAACAGCATCCATAGTTCTATCCAGCATTTCCAGATCATACTGACAGGAGTAATGCACTTATTTGATCACATTTTAGAGAGCTAAAATTGGTTAAATTAATTGAATTTGAGGCAGTACTTGTAAAAGTCAATACACTATTCTACCAGACAAGGACCCAAATAGGGTCCTAGGATGACCCTCCATCTTTGTAGACTGTTTATGGTGTTTAGATTAGTTTGTCATTATTAGTTTTTGTTGAACTAACTCTAAAACTATCGTTTTTTTTCAGTCACCACGCCCTTTGCTGTTGTGTACTGATAAAAACATTGGGCAAGTGACACACCAACTGCTTTACCTTCACTGTATAGACAAAATAACAAGAACTACAGGTAAACCAGGCTACTTTTAGTATCACAGAGGTCATATAGGGGGAGAAACAGAGCTGTATTCTCCAAATACTGAGGGTCAGGTAAGGATAATGGAGGTAGCCTACTTGTTGCAGCCATGGTACAAATGATATCTAGGTTAACCCACCCTGTCTGAGATCCTGGTCTTCCAAAACGTTGTAGGCTGCGTAATGGTCCACCCCGTGCATTCGTAGGATCTGTACCACGGCATTGCTAAAACCACACATGGGTTGAGCAGGTGTCCCCTTCATAAACACTACAACTTTGTCCTTCTTCACCATTTCACCAAGGTCTTTCTGAATGTCCGAACTAGCAGTGCACAGGAGCCGAGCTGAGGCCAGGCGCACTCCTCCGTCCACCGGTCTGGAGAGGAAAAACGCCGCCGATCCGGACCGCAAACACCGTCCCGCCGTCCACATTAAGTTATTCATTTTATTTGGGGGGATTAAATCCAAAGAGACAAACTAAAAAGGAAGAGGAGGTCTAAATTTACTACAAGGGTGACAGCCAGCGAGCGCTTACTCAACGCTCGGTTCACGCTGTATGAAAAGGGCGGAACAATGGACGATAATGAATTCTTATTGGCTAATCAACCCTTCACTCACGAAAGTTATACGAATAATCTTCATTAAAACGTATTTTGACATTTAAATGTAGTTATAACAAAACACTAGTACTACACAATTTCTGCGATAGATGGTTAGTAATTTTTTTTATTGCTAAGTTATTGAGTGCAAAAGTGGACGTAAAAAAGAGGCGGGCTCAAGCTGCAACAAAAACAAATTAATTAAGTAAGTACTTTTGTAAAATAAGTTATTAAAACATACTATAATTGGCCAAAAATATATATTTATCGTTTAACCTGTATTTCATTTGTAAAATATTTATTTCTAGCCCACTCATGATCAACATAAGTGCTTCCGGAGCATCGCTGAAAACCGGAAGACAACTTTTTGAAACATGGCGGCGGATACACCGAAGAACAACAACAAAGCTGGAAAACCGGCTAAAAAGGAGCCACAACCGCTCATCATTGCCAAAACTCCGGCCGAGGAACAACGATTAAAGTTGGAAAAGTTGATGCGAAACCCCGACAAGCCTGCGCCTATCCCAGATCGACCAAAAGAATGGAATCCGAGGGCCCCACCAGAATTCGTGAGGGACGTGATGGGTTCCAGCGCCGGGGCAGGCAGCGGTGAGTTTCACGTTTACCGCCACCTTCGTCGCAGAGAGTACCAACGACAAGACTTTCTCGATAAAATGTCTGAGGTCCACAATAAAAACGAAGCGTATCTGGAAAAGTTGGAGAAAAACAAGGAGGCGGCGGAGGAGAGGACGGCCAAACGGAGGAAGAAACGAGAGAAACTCAAGCAGAAGAAGCTAGCTGCTAAGAAAGCTAAACAAAAGGCTAAAAACAAAAATGACGGAGGGGATGGTGATGAGAAAAGCTCCGATAGCAGCGAAGAGGAGGACGAGGAGGAGCGTGAGGCAGAGGATGATGCTGAGGTCCCAAGCTTCATCATGGGAAAGAAATGACTTTTAAACGACAAATTGATACAGATTGTGCAAGTAGCGTCGATAACATGAATTGGCAACACTAGGAGGCAGTTTCTAGACCCTAGTCATGATTGGGAATGATTGTATGTTTGTCCTGGCCATTTTAAACATCTCTCTGAAATATTTCTCAGTATAATGTATGTAATCAATTATCTTTTACATTTGCTGTTTAAGTTTTTATTCTTTGAGACCAATGCAAAAAAATAAGAAAAAATATTGTGCTGGTAATCAATTTATAAAGTTTTCTTCAAACTTACAAGTAAAAGAGTGAGGCTGTCACAGAAGATATCAGAGAACTTTGAGTTAAAATGTAAAAGACTAAACTAATTGGAGCAATTTAGAGGCTGCCTAGTTTAATAGGCAAAAGTAAGTTCCCCTCTAGCCATTATTCATTTGTGATGTCTAAATCAAGAAAATGTTCACTGTTTAAATAAAATGTCTTTGATACATGATGTCTTTTAATTTGGTATTATTTGGTTAACCCATGTAATGTTTTTATTCTTGCAGCCTTGTAAAGTAACTCCTTGCACATGCTGTTGCTGGTGGGTTCCTCAAGGCTGCAGAAATCAAACCAAGGAATGAAAAGGCGTGACTTCTGGAGACTCAGGAGCTCCACGTGCGATGTTCCTTGGATAGACCCCTGCTTCCCACGGTGGTGATGGGCTTTTAACTGTAGCCATGACCTTTCTTGAGGCAGGTAGAACAAAGGTCAACAGCTAGATATTGTCTGGATCAGGGAAAGCGATTCCTGTCAGACACTGTTTGCTGTCACAAAATTCATCTTGTAGATCCATAGATACATTTTTGATATGAAGTGGTTTACCACTTATGTTACAATACAATAATAAAAATCCTAGTGAAAAAAAGCAATGGTAAATTACATAAACATGAAATGTTCTTTGTTCTTTTAGCAGTTCACATAGAATTAAGAATACAACTATACAATACAAATGAATCCAATGAAATGGACTATTTAAACAATGGATTATAATGTTCAAATGTCAGCAGTCTATTTAACAAATGTCTGAGCCTTGAGATTTTTTTTTACACAAATCTTTATTTGTGTGCTAACTGCATAAACCCCAAGAGTGGGTGTCAGTGCAAATCCACAAAGGTGTCCTGCTGCTGTTCAGGCAAGTGACTGCAAGATCTCCATTGCAAAGATCTGAAGCTAAATTCACAGTTGATAATTAAAGTTAACATTTTTGGTGGAGGGGCTGCTACTTTGAGTCTCCATGGACATGGAGTTTATTGACAATTTTTTTAAAACTGGAATGCATACAAGTAATACTGCTTTAATATGGAATATTTCTAGGTATAGTAATATCTCTGTATTCAGGTGAGATTCAAACCCAGAGAGACTCGGTATAATCTGAGAGGAACCGGAGTATGTCAAAAACTAACACCAAACAGGACTAACACCAAAAGCAGATTATTATTATTATTATTTTTAAGATTGCCCTTATTCAGCATATAGACCCAGTCTATAAAATGCATGTCTAGGATTTCTTAAAAGTCTCAAATCTTACTTTTATTTAGCCAGGAGGTTCCATTGAAATTCAGAATATGGAGGAGGTGGAGGTGAAAGGGTCTGTCAAATGCTTTTCTTCATGGAAATGTTATTGCCTTGTCTGGAATGTTTTACAATATGGCAGTAAACCTATCTTCATCCAGACCAAACTAGGCCAAGTTACAGGTCAAATCTGTGGAGAGACAACCCCTCTCACAGTCAGAATACCTGTTTTTCTAGGTATCTTTTGAATCACAGAAGTGCTGTTTTTGTGGTGATCTCTAAGTGCAAAGTTCATAAGTAAATAACGATTAAAAGATTATTCAAAATATTTTTTGATGAATTCATGTTGTCTTTGTGTGACTTGGGTTTCAGGTAAAGCTTGTCAGTAGACTATATCATAAACTGTATATAATCAATTTACTATTCATACTCATGCATATTTCAATTGCAGTCGATTCAGTTGCCTAATACAAATGAACTGCATTTGGGCACTTTAGGTCTTAATCTGAGAGATCCTTTACAACAGGGGTGTCCAAACTTTTTTCATCAAGGGCCACATTTCTAAACACAGACGAAGCAGAGGGCCGATCGAGGGCCATAGACTGGGGCTCAGTACAGTGAATAATTGAAATATTTGCATGTTTAACACGTTAGAATGAGCGATCAGTCCTTTATTCATGCAAAGATCCACAAAACCACACAATAAATATTAAATATTGTCTTATCAAGGTAGAGTTTCAAAAAACTTGCAGTCAAAAGTACTGCTCAAGGTAATTTGGGCCAATTCACCTGGAAGCCTGAGGGCCAAGAAAATTTTGTCTGAGGGCCGCATTTGGCCCACGGGCCATAGTTTGGACATGCCTGCTTTACAAGATTTGTGCTGCCACCTATAGGACAAATGCTGTAATATAAGCCTACCCTCAATAGTCCCTAAATAGAGAAATTGCATACATCATCAACAAATCTTTTTGGTCAGTATTTGAATCACATTTTCTTGAACTTGATAAAGTGCATAATACTTAAGGTAGACCTTCACATGCACTGAGCAATGACAAGGAGAAAGGAGTTTTAGTGATGCTGGATACAAGTTTTGAGCTTCAAAGTTCCTATGTTACACAAAATTGATTGTGAGCTTCAAGCCATATTCCAATGTAGTGTCCTTCTCAAAAGCATACCTGGAGTTGTGTTTTGTTTCATTCACACATGTTTAAGTAATCCTCAATTATTAGTCTGTCTACATCTCCAAAGCTCAAAATGCTCTGTTCCACCTTGTGATGTCATGAAGTGGTAGTTTTCAGTTAACAGCCAAAAAGGTACTATATTTGTTCTCAAAGGTTGGCATACTTTAAGTCCTGAATGATAGTATGATACTGCATAGTTTTATTCTTGTTTAGTCCTGCCCGAGTTTGGATTCAAATGACTACTTCTGTTTAGCCATTTTAAGAACTTATTTCCTCATGTTTAAGATTGTGAAAACTGATGCGTCATTAAAATGGTATGCTCATTATTAATCATAATGTGTTATTTTGGTGGATTTCTTCATTTCATAATTTTAGAGCATTGTGTAACTTTTCTGGAGAGGGTCTGCCAGCTTCTTATATATATATATATATATATATATATATATATATATATATATATATATATATATATATATATATATATATATATATATATGGAGATGTTATCGTTTTGCCAGGATTGCACCACTGTATGACATTAAACTTTACAAGTTGGAGAGTCAAGAGTCAAGCATGTTTACAACAACAGTGTATGTTTTTGAGCAATAAAATACTTGAAATATAAGTTGGATATATATAAGTTTAAAGGTTGTTTCCTCATCAAAGCATACCTGGAGTTGTGTTTTGTTTCATTCAATCATGTTTAACACTCAAACCCTTTTTCTCTCAAAATGAATACACTCCACTTTGTGATGTCATGTAGTAATACAGGAAGAACTTCACTATGTTTTTAAACTCCATACACCTTTAGATAATTTCAGCCCTGGAATTGCCAGTCTCTACTGAACTAAAGGTAAAATGCAGCTGTTAACTTGAAAACTACCACTTCTTGACATCACAAGGTGGAACAGAGCATTTTGAGCACTGGAGATACAGACTAACAATACAGAATTACTCAAATGTGTGAATGAAACACACACAACTCCAGGTAAGTTTTGATGAGTTAACAACATTATAACATGGTTTAAAGCTCACAAGAGTCAAAGATTTTACGTAATATGGGACTCTTAATGCTATCCTGAGGAATATTCCAGGCACATCTCCATGGAGAGAAGCAGGTGGTGGTCTGGTGGACCCTTTATCAGAAAAATTACACATTGCAACTTTAATTTATGTCACACTATCAAATGTTTCCTCCTTGTGTTTATACCTTTAACAACATATATTTTACAACCGTCAGTGGGGTTAAACTTGCTGACTGCAGGAAAAGGGGGGAGTCTTTGCAGGTTCAGGCAAGACACACTTTGTCTCTCTTTGCCATTTCATCATATGAATTTTGTACCGTCAACGCTCTCATCTGTATCATGGATTATTAAAGGCGAAAATGTCAAAGCACAACAGCCAAGGTAAAGTATAGAACATAATCTTATTACGTTGGTATTTGTAATGTGATGGTTTAAACATGTTTTTGTAAATAGATGGAAGGAAGGAGATGCAGAAGCAGACTTTTACCAGATGGATGAATGTGTACCTAAACAGAGTGAGTGTTTTCTCTTTTGTTTGTGGGATTTTCATTTAAAATACAGCTAATGTGAACTTTTTTTAAGCAGTTTTTTGTATGTGTTTAAAATGTGGTCTGACAAGTGGAGGTATAATCACATATACATAATAATCACATATACATACCGTTGGATTTACCCCTGTGTCAGATCAGATCCCTTTAACAGCAAATTCATACAGAAAACCTTGAAATTTGCTAAGTTTCACAAATGTTGCATATTTTTCTGCTAAATGTTTTGAATTGTTTTAGCGGGATCCTCCAGCAGTAGTTCACGACCTCTTTAGTGACATTCAGGATGGGAGGATACTCATGACTTTACTGGAGGAGCTGACTGGCTGTAAACTGGTAGGTCACAATAATGTTGATTTGATGCATGTGCTACAAACATTACACTGATTTAGCTTCCTTTGTGGTTGCTCTGGTTACTGTAATTGTATATAGTCTATAATGATTGTAGTCTAAGCTGTGATAGGGCTGTCCTAACCTGTATAACAATAAATTATGACAAAGTATTAGGTTTAAAGGTGCATTGTATAGCTTTTCTGGTGGAGGATCTGTCCCCACCAGAAAAGTTACACAATGCACCTTTAAAGCTATAATGGCAGTGCTGTTTCCTGCATGTATAAGGACATTTTTGCAGGATTAAAATAACATCTATTTTAATCTAAATTCAAACTCGCATCAAAAATGAAGTGCAGATCATAGTTAAAAGTGCTCCAGAGAATACACAACAGACTTACCTATAATTATGTATTACAGAAACAGCCCAACTAGCAACAAACTTTATTTACTTCAATCACAATCCAGAGCTGTTACAAGACAGAGGAAACATGGTCAAGTTGAAAAAAACTATTCTCATGAAAGGAGAGTAATAATCACAGACTACTATAAATCATCATCAAAATACATTTATTTTAATAACAATGTGTGATTTATCAGCTTTACAGGTTCAGATCCTCCTCTCATCGCATTTTCAGACTTAACAACATTTCCAAGGCCTTAGCTTTCCTTGATGACCGCCATGTAAGTTCTGTTTTATAGCTTTTATATTGCATTTACAAATTATACCTTCATATGGAGACATATTGTTGCTTGTTTTCTAACTCAGGTAAAGTTACTGGGGATTGATGCCTCTGCCGTGGCCGATGGAGTGCCCTCCGTTGTTCTAAACCTCATCTGGAACATTATCCTCCATTTTCAGGTCTTATTTTCCCATCATGCATGACTCAATCATACATTTACATGAATAAGATGGTGGTATAGCTATCGGCAATGAATACTGCCACCATGTTCATGAGCAAGACACTTCAAATGTATGAACAACAAAATAAGTTTATAAAATAGGTTTGAGTGAAGTGTGCACATTTTTACAAGATGCTATGTATATTTATATTTTGAATAAACATTACTAAAGAAACTAGAACAGTACAAAAATGAAACTGTGAAGAATATATTAAAATAAATAAAATACACATAAAGACATTTACAAAGACTTCAGAAAGACAAAATAAAATGCCATGAGTTGAACTTTTTTGCAGTGTTGTTGCATGAAATACTACACTATAACTATAGTTACATACAATATATAAATACTACATACTGTATCTCTACAAAAGACTCATTGCCTGGTTGTGTTGTGGTGCAGGTAAAGGAGATGACAGGAGGGCTACGCAGGCGTTTGTCCTCTAGTCTCTCCTCTTTATCCGTGGGCAGTGATCTCTCAGAGCTCACTGATGAATCTATACCAAACTCAAAAAGCTCAAAAAGCCCCAGATACACCGGGAAAACCATCAAGAGTCTGCTGCAGTGGGCCCAGAGATGCACCGTCAAGTGAGTACTACAAATACTGACTCTTGCGTAAGACGGCCATACCACCATTGTTTTGGCTTTATGTTTCTACTTTTAATTCTATATCTAGTGTTGTTATGGACAATATAAGCCATAAGTCATATATAGAACGTAGGATTGTCAAAAGTATCGAAAATCAGATACTGATCGATACTAAAACTAATTTTGAAACTAGATACTCCTTTAAGCAGGTACTAAAAAAGTCCCATGGGACAGAAATGAACCTTTCCTGAATAGTTTTAGAATGATCTTAAGCTTTATTAGAACACATATGAGACCACATAGTGTACGTCCACGGACCACTATGGAAACTACCTGGACGACTGAGAGATTACACAGATATAAGACTACAGTAATAAGTAAAAGAAAGAACTATGATTTCATGTTGAAAATCACATTTTGTCTGAATAGAATGTTTTTATTTTATTATCAGTATCAGACAACTTTGTATTTGTTTATCAGTTTTAGTCCCTGAAACGTTTTCCTTCTGAAATAATTACTTTCGTTCTTTTTTTTCCTTTTTTTGTAGCTGCACTTAACTGACATGTTTTAACTTGCATTCATAAAACTCATTGAGAAACAGTTGGCTACACAGAAGGAATTTACCAAAACAAAACAGGGACAATGGATTACGATAGAAAGTGTGTGTTAGAAAAAGATCTATACTGGGATAGATAACCCCTGTACAGAACCAACCCAAACAGCACCACACTTTATTTATTCCAATCACAATTCTAAGCCGTTACAAAACAGAGGAAACATGATCAGTCAAGTTAAAACTCGAAACAGTTCTATTTAGCTGTGTGTACGCCTGAAAGGTTTTAATTCTGTACTTTTCTCTTTTAATATTCAATTTATGATGATTATTTATGTTTTGATTTGTTTGTGATCTGAATGTCTCTCTTATTTTGTAAAGCACTTTTAATTACTTTGTGTATGAAATGTGCTATACAGATAAACTTGCCTTTCCTTGACCTGTATTGCACTAAACAACTGTTCTGTAAAAATGTATTTAATGAAGTCTTACAGTAGATTTAATTATTTTTGTAGGTTTGGGGTAGATGTTCATGACTTTGGAAGGAGCTGGAGAAGCGGTCTGGCCTTCTTAGCCCTGATAAAGTCCATAAACCCGGATTTAGTGGATTTGAGACAAAGCTTCACCAAAGACCCAGAGAAAAACCTGGAGCAAGCCTTCAGAACCGCCCACCAGAGCCTGGACATACCCCCTCTACTGGAGCCTCAAGGTATATCGTGTACTCATATGAAAATATTATAATTATTTTCAGATTATGCACTTGCTGAACATCTGAATGGTTAACACACTGCACCACTGCTTTCCCTTTAGATTTGATTTGCAGCTGTCCAGATGAGAAGTCCATCGTCACATATGTTTCTATGTTCTTGAGGCATTGTCCAGACATAGTTGAGGTAAGTTGTATTTTCCATGGAGATATTACTCTTGGCCTGGAATGTTCCACACTATGACATTAAACTTATACATCTTGCATTTTTTTCAATTGTAATTGTATATAAAAAGAAAAACAAAACAAAACAAAACAAAACAAAACAACAACAACAACAACAACAACAACAACAACAACAACAACAACAACAACAACTACTACTACTACTACAACTATAAATTCATGTTCACATGCTGTGAGATTTGAGCTCTAACTTGGCCATTCCAGATTAATCAATAACATCTCCACTGAGACAAGCAGGTGGCAGAACCTCCACCAGAAAAGTTATATCAGTCACTTTTAAACTTTTAGTTTAGTTTTTAGTTCCTTGAAAATGATTTCTTGGTCAGTGAGCTCAATAGTATAAACCACTTAAAAACAAATGATCATACAATTTGCAATTTGTAAAAATACTCTAGGTAGAAAAAAATTAATAAAATCAAGGCGTACATTTCAAAAAACAAGTCTGGTTAACAAACTATTTCATTGTCTTCCATTACAGGATCTATCGACAGCAGCAACCTCTCCACACATCTCCCATTTCAGATCTCTGGAGACTCTCGTGGACAGAGAAGATGTCCAACCTGTGTTTCTCAGCAGCTTTGAGACAAGCCATGAGCTGTTGCTATGGAAACGCTGGGCCAGACGCTCCTCCAGCGCCACTCAGCAAAACAAACGCAAATCTTCAAGTGCCCTGCAACCTCCCAGCCCTTTAGACGCCAATGTGGTCAACCCAGAAATCCACTCATGGCTGGATACATCTGCGGATCGAGGCTACAGTAAAACAAAAGCTAATGAATTTCACTTTTCCTTGAGTTCTGAGGAAGGAATCTACAGCTTGACCCCACTAGATTCAGATGAGGAGGATGCCTACAGCTACATTTTGGATTTGAACGAAGATGTGTCAAAAATTCAAGCTAAAAGAGAGGTACCAAGAGTGGAGGAGGAAAGTGAAGAAATCAGCCTGATCAGTGATAAGGAACAAGAGGAGTTTTTCACAAATTCTGGTAGTTACGATTCGAATGTTCAAATTCCAGTAAAAGATTTGAATGGAAAATGTGAAGTAATGTCAGCAAATATTGACCAAGAAGGAACTAGCAAATTTGATAATGTTGAGTTGAAGAACGGAGCTGAAAAAGAGTCACCCAAAATGCAGGTGGAAGAAATAGCTCAAGAAACAACAAGTCAAGTGAAATTTGATACAGATGAATTTCAGCCCCAAAGTAATCAGGATTGGGAAGGAGACAACGAAGCAATAACTGAAAATGAAAAAGAAACTGACAGCACACACGATGTTGCTTTGATCATAGAGTGGCTTGAAAAGACACAGAATGAAGTTGGATGGTCAAAGAAGAAGCCTATTGAAGATCTACATAACACAAGTGATAGAGCAGAAAATAAATTACGAACACCAAATGTTTTGATTGTAGACAATGGATATGAAAATACAAAAATTGCCTCTTTTATTGAAAACCTGACAGAAGATTTTGAAGAAACAGATGACAAAAATGAATGTGAGATGTTTACACATAAGGAGATAGTTAATGAGATAGGACAGGGTATTGAAATCAGAAAGCCAGACAGTAATGGAAGCACAAAAGTTTTAAAGACCACCAACGAGAATGGTTATACACATTCAGATAAAAAATATCAAGGAGCATCATTATCAAGGTAGGTTATACTTTTTTTTATTTTATTAAGTTGTTAAAAAAGTGTCAGGTGTCTAAAAAGCATCTTTTCTTTACAGTGACAAGAGGAGAGTCCTGGTTCAGTCTGTGACGCCCTCTAGTGGTTTGAGCCGGGCTGAGCTCCACGTCCTGCTGTTTCTTTCAACGCTGCTGTACTGTTACTTCATTGGATGTGAAATCATCGGTTATTACACGTAAAACACGTTAAAATTCACCCTTTTGACCATTTTACCGGGTGCCCAAATACCATTATATTTAGCCATGATTTATTTCACCAAACGGTACTTTACCCCCACCATTTCCAATGTCAAAAGGTAGGCTGTTGGTGGCAAAAGTATATATGGGTTCCACAGGGATTTAAAAAAAACGCACTGTTGCCATAGCAAGTAACTATTCAAAACAAAACACTTTTTTGAATTGCGAAATGTCCTCAAACTGTCGCCTATAGCTAATCAGGAAGCTGAAACCCTTGAACTGATACTGTAGCTGATGTCATCAATGTTCCCTGGGGGTGTGAAGCTAACTGAAAGCACTACTCTGATAGAACATCTGTTATTCAAGTTAGACTCATAGAATCTCATAGAAAATAATGGAGGCGACAACTTTGCCGCACGTCAAAGTGTCCTGGTGTGCGTTGGCCTTTAATCTGAGCTTTATTTTAAAACAATCTGACCAGAAAGAGCTGACTTGGTTTAAACTACAAGTGAAATGATTTGTGCTGTTAAACAAAGTCCTCTCACATAACATTACGGTAGGGTGACCAGATTTTCAGAATTAAAAACTGGGACACATCTGGATTGGAATTGTTGGTATAAATAAAATTGTGAAAAAGTGAAAAGAGCACGTAAAATTGTCCATTCTCGACTCACTTGTGGATCAATCATAATCTGAGGGACTGATTATGATTTTTTTTAATAGTAATTTTTTTTAATAGTCATTTTCAAGCATGGTTTCTATATTTTAGCTAAACAAATGACAATAAATTCCCCTTTTAACGGTTTGTTGGGATCAAATTGGCCAGAAATGGGGACAATTGGGACATTTCTTGTATAAAACTGGGACAAATCACTGGTTTTGTATAAATTTGACGGGACAGGGGACACAGGGCTCAAAAGAGGGACTGTCCCGGGTAAATAGGGACGTCTGGTCACTCTTCAAAACTTTTTCGTCTGTGTCATTGTGTCCCCATGGAAACCGCTGAACATTCCCCCAATAGAAAAGCATTATAGAACACCCCCAGCATGATCACTGCAAAGTATCAATACAAGTCAATCTGCTTGCATTCTACATTCTGACCACATGAGAGCACTGCAGCCTAACAATGTAAATGTAGCAGCAATATAAGCCTCTCTGTCATAACCTGTGTAAGACCAGTTGATTAATTATCATCTGTATTGACTCAGAGCTCAGTCTAATCATATTTAATGAGATTTGTGGCATTTGAGTTCCGATGCCTGCTTCCAAACGCACATATTATTGTTTCATCTCAGCTTGTATCACATTTCATTATCAGCAAGTGTATGACATTTTGATAACTTTTGATTAAAATAATTTCACTTGAAGTTTGAGTCTTGCTTTTCTCAGACAGAATATAGGTACAGTACATTGTCGGTTAACTGGGGAGCATTGCATAAGGTTGAAAGTCCACCTCAAGTATTAGATGGGAAATCATTGTGTACACTCTGCCCACTCCACCTCTGCTCAAAATTTCGTAGAAAAGAGAAAAACTTAGCTGCAATTGTTTGTCGGGACTTAGACGAGCGGTCAAAAGCTCACGCCAAAAAATCAATACTTTTTCAACACCAACCAAAAACATGCTTCTGCAGTAACAATGCAATCAAAGCACACTTTCCACAAATAGATGCATGGTGAAATAGTACTTTTGAGGTGGGAAAGAATTAAGAAACTACCCGTAGCTTTAGATTAGTTTGCACCAACTCAATATGTGACCCCGTATGACCCAGGACCTTTGAACTCTTCATTAACCACATCACTGGCCTCTCTCCAACATAAGGACCTCTGGACAAACTGCAGAAGTTGTATTTCTGCATACCTTTACTTAGTTTTTGCTAATTTCAAATACTTTATTGGAAATGTTGTGGCTTTAAAGGTGCACTTTGCAAAGTTTCTGCTGTTAGTCTCCATGGAAATGTCCTTTGGCATGCCTGGAATGTTCCACAGCATGGGATTAGACTCTTCATGGAGATGTTGCAAGGCCAGGTTACAGGTCCAATCTGTGGAGAGGCAATCCCAAAATAATTTATGTAAGTATTTGTAAGGAACCTGCAATTGTAAAAAATGTGAAATAGATGAATATAATGCCATACTGTGGAACATTCAAGATAAAGCAGTTGCATCTCCATGAGACAAGCAGGCATTGTAGTTAGACTTAGACACACTCTATTGATCCACAAGGGAAATTATTTGGACACAGTAGCTCACACATCACAGTAAATATAAAAAAGATCAAACGGTAGGAATAAAGTAACTATATCTTGGCTATATACAAGTAGTAACCTCCCCTAGTAGAATCCCCTAGAAATTATTCTTATTACCTCCACCAAGGAGGTTATGTTTTCGCCTAAGTCTGTCTGTTTGTTTGTTTGTTTGTTAGCAAGATAACTCAAAAAGTTATGGACGGATCTTGATGAAATTTTCAGGAAATGTTCCTAATGGTAAATCCAACAGATGATTAAATTTTGGTGATGATCCAGAAGAAATCCTGGATTCTGGATCACTTTGAAAACTGAGCTGCTTGGCGGAGGTCTGCGCTCTCTGAGTGCTTTTCTAGTTTACTTGCTATAGTACTCATATTAGACAAATGTTTTGGTCACTCACTCCCACTGTGAGTCTACAAGTGACTACAGCTTTATGTTAGCAATATTCAAACAATTTGCATAGCACCATCAGATTCAGTTTTTGTGCTCTCAGGTCACAAATATGATTTATTTTAAAGGTGCACTATGTAACTTTTCTGATTGGGGGTTGTTTCCATGGAAATATTATTGCTTTGCCTGAAATGTTTCACAGTATGGCATTAAATTCATCTATGTTGCATTTATTCAATTGTAGGTGTTTTTCTGCTCAGAAACACGTGCATTCCTGCAGTGAGTTAGCTCACCTCCCACAGATTTGAACCATAACTTAGCCTGGAGGCATTACAGGCTTGTCTCCATGGAAATAAGTAAGTTTAATGCCATACTGTGAGACATTCTAGACAAAGCAATAACATTTCCATGAAGACCCTCCACCACAAAGTTACACAGTGCACCTTTAATGCAATGGTACTTTTTACTTTTTGTATTTTTTTTGTATCTTGTATTGCAGCTGCCTCACAAATGCGATCATATTTCCAAACTGTAGATATGGTTAATCTTGTGCCTCTTGTTGATTGCACTGGACAATGGCACCAGCATACAGGAGATGTTCTGATAACCCACGTAGTATTGGCTCTTGTGTTAAACCACCTCCGGTGTGTGTCCCTCGGTGCACTGTATATTGATTCATATCGCAGCGCTCTCTTTTGAGCTGTAATTGCTTGTGTTCTGTTGGTGGCTAACATGATGAATGGTACTGAGTGCATTCTAAGTCAGCAATAATTACCTCTCTGTATACAACAGGGAACGAAGTCTGCTCGCCCACCGTAACAAGACACAGCAAATCTATTTACAAATGAACTGTTGTTTTCTGACGCAGCACACGTTTATTTCTTTAATGTTCACACTGATAGCACTTTTAGACCTGAAAATTTGAAGGTGATGTTACATTTATTTTTTTGTTTGTCCCACCAAAACAGTGCTGCTGTTTATTTACTAATTCTGTTTAAAAGCCTTTTTTTTTTTTTTTTACAGTAAGTATTCATTGTTGTCTCTGTATTTGCAACAATAACTCTCCTTTTGGCTGCTTTAAAGGTTCACTGTGTAACTTTCTGGGGGAAGGGTACAGCACCCCCTTGTGTCTGTGATGGTCTTATTGCTTTGTCTGGAATATTCCACAGTACGCCATTAAATATATCCATCCAAATATGTCACATGCTTGTTTTTTATGGAGACAAGTAGTGAGGGGACCTTACACCAGAAAAGTTCCGCAGTGCACATTTAAACCAAATGAAAAATAATTATAAACATCTCTTAAACTATTATAAGCACTGAGAGCTAGTTAGTTCAAATGCCAAAAAAACAACAACGATTGTCAATTTAATATGTATTTCTCTCGACTGCAATCACTGACTAACTGAGCCATTAGCCATTTGATATCCAATCCTTTTTGTACACTTTCTATATTTCCTTTTGCTTGTTGTTTGTTTTACACCTTTTCGAAACGTATCTTTATGACTTACAAATATTTATTGAAAATATTTGACATTTAAACATTCCCACTGACAGAACAAATGTTTTTTTTATACCATTTCCCATCTATTACAAAATCATTTTCTCAGTGCCTTTTTATCCGGCTCTGAAAGCTATTTCCTCCTCAAACATCTCTTCATCATTAGGAGCAACTAGAAATCGCTTTCAGAAAAAGGTTATTCACTGCTGAAATAGAAGACACTTTCACTTGTTCACTTGTTGACAGCAGTCGAGTAAAGCAGCTGCAAAATTAAATGATTTCAGTCAATCAGAATAATAATAATAATAATAATAATAATAAAAATACAGTAGGAAGCACAGAAAAATGGATTCTGTTGTGTTTTTGACAGAGGGGGTAGAAGTATTCAGACTCCAAACCCATGCAGAAAAGGAGATACACACAAACATATTTTATACCTTAAAAATGCACTATAACTTTTTAGTTGGGGGTCCGTCATCTGCTTGTTTCTATGGATATGTCACTGCTCTTCTTGGAATGTTCCACAGTATGATATTAAACAGCTCTACTTTGCTTTTATTCAGTCAAATTCAAGTGGTTTTAATACTCAGAAACATAGAGAAAAACATGCATTCCGACTGTTGGTGGGATTGCCTCTTCACAGATCTGAGCTGCATCTTGGCCTGGTTAGGTCTCCATGAAGATGGAAAGTTTTAATACCATACTGTGAAACATTCCAAATAAAGCAATAACATCTCCATGGAGAAAAAAAAAACATCTGAAGGACCCTGCACCAAAAGTTACACAATGCACCTTTAATACTGCTGTAGGACTAGTTTGGAGCAAAAGTATTCAGTATGGCAAGGCTACCCTTAGATTGGATCAAAATCTATTTCACCAGAGATGGAAAAGTTGAGAAAGTAAAAAGTTATCTAAGGTTTTATAGTTCTGATCAATAAAATCAACAAAAGGATGGCCAAGGGTCACCAACCTTAGATTGTTTTTTTTTTTTTGTTTGTTTGTTTTTTTTAAACAAATAACTTCTTCAAATACCAATTAAACCACAGAGTTGTCCAGTTTGTCTGTCACTTTCATTGTCAAAGCGGCCACATTTTTCCATTAGACAATATATTTGAGTTGCATCACTGCTGTTCCACACAGACATCTCTGAGCTGACCAAAGAATAAGGGGCAGGTCCAGTGCAGGACTCAACAGCCAATCAGATGCCTCTCTGCGCTCCTGTATATAATGTGAACTTTTGGGATGAATTCGTCTGCAGCAAAGAGGACACTGAAGGTAAGTCAGTAACTTTACTGAAGTCATTAAACTATACTGCACGAGATCAGTACAAATGGAGTCACATGCTCACTCCATGCAATGATTTTAGGTCTAATTTTTACTTTTGTAATTCTTATAATAGGTTTAGCTGTCAGTTTTTCAGCCAGAAAGTAAAATAATAATAATAATAATTATTTAAAAAAATTAAAATGATTAAGAACGTTTTGCTATTACTCATTATTATTACTCATCAGTAACTGTTATTTCTGATTTATTATGACAAAACACAAGTTCAGTTCATTTCAGGCATGTTGAGTTTTCTTATTTTTTGGGGGGATTAATCGTAACCTTAGCCTTTGTTACTACTTGCCTAACCTTAACCTAAACGCTAAACTTAACCAATTTAACCCAAATCTGAACTTTAAATCGTGTTGTGGACCTATAAATAAAGGATTTATATCATGGGGACCTTTCTTTTAGTCACCATAAGGAAGGCAAGTCCCCATAAATTGAGTGTGTATACCATAGACTGTATAAAGAAGTGGACTAAGGGAGTGTGATGTCCCATAGCATTCGGCTCCAGTCAAATGAACCTCACAAGGCTAGCAGTTATAGGGGCGAATTTGGAGCAGAGTTCCATATTAGGAATAGTAATTTATTTACGGACAAAATATCGAAATAAAAACACCAGGATCATGTAGAGCGGGTTAATATGAACATTTTAAGACCAAAATGAAAGTGAATTGGAGAAATATGTAAAGTGAATTGGAGCCAGAGTCGAAGGAGCCGAAAGCACCCCCATGCTCACTTTATAGAACTCGGCGGCTAACGGGTTAGCTATGTCCATTTATGGTAGACATAAATATCTTACTAGTTTTACCACCATAGCCATATACATGCCATATACAGTGCCTTGAAAAAGTATCCAACCCCCTTGAACTTTTCTACATTTTCTCACATTATGACCACAAACATAAACATATTTCATTGAACCTTTGTGTGAAAGACCAACACAAAGTTGCACTCAATTGTGAAGCAGAAGGACAGTCATACATGATCTATTTTTTTTTTTTTTTTTTACAAATAAAAAGCTGAAAAGTGGGCGTGCAAAATTATCCAACCCCCTTTTTTTCTGAGTGCAACACTTTGCTTTTAGAGGCTTTAAAAGGATCCAATGTTGACCTAACGATTAAATAGAGTCCACCTGTGTGTAATCTACTCTCAGTATAAATGCAGCTGTTCTGTAAAAACCTCAGAGGTCTGTTTGAGAGTACTGGGGAGCAGTCAGCACCATGAAGAACAAAGAACACACCATACAGGTCAGGGATAAAGTTGTGGAGAAGTATAAAGCAGGATTAGGTTATAAAAAGATTTCCAAGGCTCTAAACATCTCACGGAGCACTGTTTACACCATCATCCAAAAATGGAAGGAGTATGGCACAACTGCAAACCTACCAAGACCAGGGCGTCCACTTAAACTTACAGTCCGAACAAGGAGAGCACTGGTCAGAGATGCAGCCAAGAGGCCCATGGTGACTCTGGAGGAACTGCAAAGATCCACAGCTCAGGTTGGGGAATCTGTCAACAGGACAACTATTAGTCGTGCACTACACAAATCAGAATCAGAATCAGAAATCTGGCCTTTATGGAAGAGTGGCAAGAAGAAAGCCATTGCTGAAAGAAAGCCATAAGAAATCCCGTTTGCAGTTTGCCAAAAGCCATGTGTGGGACACAGCAACCATGTGGAAGAAGGTGCTCTGGTCAGATGAGACCAAAATTGAACTTTTTGGCCAAAATGCAAAACGCTATGTGTGGCGGAAACCTAACACTGCTCATGACTCTAAACACACCATCCCCACTGTCAAATATGGAGGTGGCAGCATCATGCTCTGGGGGTGCTTTTCTTCAGCAGGGACAGGGAATATGGTCAGAGTTGATGGGAAGATGGATGGAGCCAAATACAGGGCAATATTGGAAGAAAACCTATTGGAGTCTGCAAAACACTTGAGACTGGGGCGGAGGTTCAAGGCTACAATGGAATGGTTTAAAACAAAACGATTTCATGTCTTAGAATGGCCCAGTCAAAGCCCAGACCTAAATCCAATCGAGAATCTGTGGCATGATCTGAAAACTGCTGTTCACAAACGCTCTCCATCTAATCTGACTGAGCTGGAGCTATTTTGCAAAGAAGAATGGGCAACAATTTCAGTCTCAAGATGTGCAAAGCTGGTAGAGACATACCCAAAGAGACTTGCAGCTGTAATTGCAGCAAAAGGCGGTTCCACAAAATATTGACTCAGAGGGGTTGGATAATATTGCACGCCATGTTTTTCAGTTTTTTATTTGTAAAAAATTTTTTTACTCATGTATGACTGCCCTTCTGCTTCACAATTGTGTGCAACTTTGTGTTGGTTTTTCACATTAAAGCACAATGAAATATATTTATGTTTGTGGTCATAATGTGAGAAATTGTGGAAAAGTTCAAGGTGGTTGGATACTTTTTCAAGGCACTGTACATGGACCCACTAAACTCATGTCTCTTCTTAGGCTGTAACGATGCGTGCTACGTTTGCTCTCGCACTGCTCCTGGCTGTAGCCTGGGCAGACCACCACCATGGTCATACCCACCACCAAAGCGCTGAAGATGACTTGACCTGCCACAAACTCTCTCCACATAACGCTGACTTCGCCTTCTCCCTCTACAAGAACTTCAACTCCAAGACCGCTGCCGGAAAAAATATCTTCTTCTCTCCCCTTGGTATTTCCACTGCCCTGTCCATGTTGTCCACTGGGGCCCGTACCAAGACTCATGAACAGTTGTTCTCCACTCTGGGCTACAGCAGCATGGACCAGAACACTGTCAATGATGCCTACAACCACCTGTTTCATATGCTCGAACACAGCCAGCAAAACCAGGTACTAGAAGTGACAGATATGTATAGTAAAAGTGATAAATAGTACACTTTATTGGGAATGTGCAAAATGTCCATAGATATGTCAAAACAATAATAAAGAGTAAGAAAAGAACAGTCAGTAGTCTTAAACAATGCTTCAGACACTTTTAAGCATTCTTTTTATGTTTGGGGCTCATGATTAGGGATGCACCAGTCTAGCTTCTTCAGTTTCAATACAGATTCTGATTCTAAAGATTTAAGCATACAAGTGCAGAGACCGAAAACAGCATTCATTTCCTTTAAACAAATTTAAATAAGACAGAACAGATCCAAATGTGTTCTGTAGCTGTTATTTATCCCTCAAGTAACTGCAGAAAAACTTTGTATGAAAACAAATTGTTTAAGTGTTTTAAGCACATTTCTGACTGATTTACATAATATGATCTGAATATAATTATCAGGAGAATCAAAAAATATAACAAGATACTAAGTTTTGTCAATTTTGCCTTAACAGGTACTGAATGTAGGCAATGGTCTGGCTGTCAGGCACAACTTTGCTCCTCTCGGCAGCTTCATCTCTGAGGTCATGAAGCACTACTCTGCAAAGATCTTCAAGGTCGACTTTTCCAAACCTCAGGAGGCCGCTGCAGAAATCAACAGCTTTATCGCAAATAAAACTCATGACAAGATTAAGGATATGGTGAAGGACTTGGACCCTGATATGGCCATGGTGCTCATCAACTATGTCTATTTCAGAGGTAAGATTGAACCCAAGAACTCATTGCTTAAAGTTTATAATAACTACACCTTAAATAGACTCGATAAAGCATGAAGAAAGACTTGATTCATAATGAACAAATGCTTCCATCAGTCTGCCCCAGAGCAGCTGTGGCTACAATAATAGCTTACCACCACTGAGTATGGAGTAAATGAATAATGATCTGTAAAGCGTCTTTGAGTGTCCAGAAAAGTGCTAAATAAAACTGATGATTATTATTATTATTATTATTATTATTATTATTAAAGTGGTGGAACAACATAGTTGGTTATAATTAAGTGCAAACTTAAAGGGCCCATTTTACGCTACGCTTACGCTTTCTGATCCATGTTATAATGTTTCCTCATCAAAAACATACCTGGAGTTGTGCTTTGTTTCATTCACGAGTATTTA
The DNA here is from genome assembly GCA_029959045.1 of Taenioides sp. WSHXM2023. Lineage (NCBI taxonomy): Eukaryota > Metazoa > Chordata > Actinopteri > Gobiiformes > Gobiidae > Taenioides > Taenioides sp. WSHXM2023. The sequence goes on along the minus strand of CM057103.1, from coordinate 10,114,343 downwards.
ACACACAATCTCTGCATATTTAGGCTGAGTTCTTCTCTCAAACAGAAAACACTTTGTTCACCTTGTGATGGCATGTGGTAATACAGAACTTCTTACACCTTAACTAGCGTCATTTGGATAATTTCAGCCCTGGAATTGCCAACCAATGAACAAGGTAAAAGGTAGCTGTTAACTTGAACTATGAACTTTAAATACCACTACATGACATCACAAGGTGGAACAGAGCATTTTGAGCTTTGGAGATGTAGACAGACTTTTATGCTGTTACTCAAACATGTGTGAATGAAACAAAACACAACTCCAGGTATGTTTTTGAGGAGGGAGCTGTTCTAAAACAGCTTAAACCTTACAAGAATTCATGTAATACAGGACCTTTAAACGTAGATGGCAAAATCAATCTATAATCACATTACAATCTACAATATCTTCTTCCAGGACAGTGGGAGAAACCTTTCGATGGAAACCACACAAGCAAAGCTGAATTCTCCGTGGACAAAAACACCAAAGTGGAGGTGGACATGATGAAGAGGACCGGCCGTTATGACTTCTACCAGGACACGGAGAACCACACCTCCGTCATCATGCTCCCATATAAGGGCAATACTTCCATGATGGTCGTGCTGCCCGAAGAGGGGAAAATGAAGGAGGTAGAAGATATAATCTGCAAAGACCACCTGAGGCACTGGCACGAGTCACTCACCAGAAAGTAAGTAGCATGCTCATGAAGTTATGTTGCTTCATACATATTGTTTCGGAGTGAAGGGGAATTAGAGCTGTTAAGTGGCACAGCAATTGACAATTCAAAACAAAATATTCTAACTTTTGATTGGTTAAAAGCAATGTTGGAAGAAGTATTCAATTTTGTTACTTAAGTAAAAGTGCAGATGCCGGAGCAGAAAAAAATACTCAAGTAAAAGTCAAAGTATCACCTGAAAAAAATTTACTTAATTAAAAGTATTTAAGTACCTGTTTAAAACTGTGCTTAAAGAGTAAAAAGTAAAAGTATTTCACGCACATTATTAGACTATAAGACTTCAAATGTAGTGATTTTGATATTTTGATATTTGAATTGTGCTGAATTTTGTTCAACAGAAATACCTGAATGTTTTTTTTTACAGGCTGTTTTCATTTGTATATTTTTGTTTGCTCGAAATATGAAAATCTTAAAAATAAACCCTCAGCCCTTTCTGCAGTTCTCTAACAATAATAAAAAAATACTTTTAGTTTTCAGTCCTGTTCAAAAATGTAGTAGAGTAGAAAGTACAGATACCTTCTCTCAAATGTAGTGAAGTAAAAACTATGACTTTAAAATTTGCTTAAGTAAAGTACAAATGTGTCAAATTTTTACTTAAGTACAGAACTTTACTACTTGTACTTACATTCCACCACTGGTTAAAAATCCTCAAAATGCCTAAAGGCCATGAATAAGACAATTGGTTATTCAAAAAACCTGGTTACAGAGTCTGTGGGAACTGTACATTCTAGGACAAAATTAAAACTGAAATACAACTAAATAAATGACTAAATGCTGTAAATGTTTTTCAGTTCTGTAGATTTGTTCATGCCCAAATTTGCTGTGTCTGGAGATGCCTCCTTGGATGACAGCCTCAAAGAACTTGGTATAACCGATGCTTTCAGCGACGAGGCTGACTTCTCAGGCATTTCTGACGAGATCAAACTCAAAGTGTCAAAGGTAAAACAACATATGCTCTGTTTGTCTAAATCATCTACAAATATTATAGTTAATAACTACACCTTAATTAGTCTTAATAAAGCATGAAGAAAAACTTTCTGCATAATGAACAAATAATTATGTTATAATGTTTTTTTAAAGAATGATTATTAGCTACTTAATTAAGGGGTTAGGTGCTTTTCTCCCTTCAACGTACTCAAAGCACTTTACAGTAAGGTACCATACACTCATACAACATTGTAGGCAGATTAAGTGTCTTGCTCAATGATACAATGACAGCATCCTCGATTTGACTGCTCTACTTATGGTGTTTATGCTGCTAGTGGAAATGGAACCAGCAGCTCTTTGAACACAAGACAAGCACTCTACCGACTGAGCTACTGTGGCCCGAGTTGGTTACGGTTTAAATTAAGTAATCAATAATTGTTCATTATGGAGTCTTTCTTCCTGCTTTATTATTCATTTAGTTATTATAAAGTGTTCCCAATATAACTAATAACACACATAAATTGTATTGTACAGGCATCGCACCAGGCTATGCTGAGCGTGGATGAGACCGGGACAGAAGCTGCCGCTGTTACGACGATCGAGGTGATGCCCATGAGCATGCCTGAGAGGATGATCCTGGACAGGCCCTTCCTCATCTTGATCCTGGAGCACTCGACCAGGAGCATCCTCTTCATGGGCAAGATCAGCAACCCCACCGAAGCATAAAAGCAAACTATTATGATAAGACCAACATCCATCATATTTTTGTACAAAACAAATGTCTAGTTTCTGCCCAGTTGAGGACAATCCAAGAAACAATGTCTGGAGCCGCCCTTGGTCCAGTGGAAGTTAACTGTGCAGTTTGGCCAGCTTTCATGGGACTGTATATTATCTAGCTTCCGAGGAAATTTGTGGTACTGTTTTTATGCTATGCTTTTCCATATTGTTTCATTGGGACATGAAATAAACATTGGTTAAAAAGTGCAGTTTGCAGTCATTTGATAAACTGAAAACTGAACTGAAACACTTCAAACAAAGAGTTGTTTTTCCTCTGTATTTATGCATTTAACCTTATCTTTACATATTTAGACATGGATACGTAAACACTGAAAGTAACCTTGAACCTCATCTAATGTAATTATTTTGTTGTTCTTGCTATTTTCACAGTGCAGTCAGTATTGAGCATTCACAATATGATTAACAAGACTTGAGAATTTGATATGTTGGCAATTTTAACTATATTATACACGTCTGAACATACTTCTACATTTTTTATCATTTTCAATTATTTCAAATGCCTCTCAAACACCACTGAAGCATGACAGTGGCCTGAAAACTAGCTCTGTGTTCTTTATTGTCTGTAGTTCTGATTTTGGAGCCCAGACATGTGTGCACTAGTCTGACAGCGCTTTGCCCTTTGACCCCGAGAATACAAGTTGCTCCATTTGTTTGTTCAAAGAGTACACATACACTTTGTCTCCACAGTCACCCACACAACTCACAAACACACATACAATTACTCAAATACACACCAGGACCCAGTGAAGGACAGCACTTAGGACTGGGGCAACTGCAATGGTCCTCCCATCTGCCGTCTCCAAACACCTCCTCTTCACAAAGATCAGAAAGGTCCAGACGGTTAACACGGACAGTTGGCAAGAAAAATCTAAAATGTAGTTTTAACTTTCAGAAGTCTAATAAGTTTAATAACACAGCCATCTGCATGGTCTGGACCATTTAGAACAACTTAAGTGCACTTCATTCTGGGTCACACTAGAATTTAATACAGAGCAAGGTCTATGTTAAATGTATGATGGAAATTTACTACAAGGACATTTCACTGACAGTTGGTGCTCACAGGATCACACTACAAAGAGAGTAGAGTTAAACTTACTTGAGTAATTTTGAACAGTAATGTTGTTGTGAGTATTTTTTTTTTTTTTTTAATAAATTAAACTTCATATAAATATTTTTTCCATTTCAAGATACATTATTATTAATGTAATAATTTAGTGCATTTTATTAAGAAGAAATAGAAATATATTTATATTGCCCTAAAATAGTTTGGGTTTTGGAAACACTGCTATACAAAGAATAAGTTGCAAACCTTCAATACGTTTTTGGCAAATGACCTCTTGAAACCAGTGTGAAATACATTATAAGTTAAATAGCCTAAAACTGAATACACATATAAACTCAGTTAAAGTCATATGTGCTGTGATTTGCCTCTTAAGAACACATAAGGATAGCTCCAATAGCTTTAAGAAAATATAAAAGTGAATCCTTGTGTTGGAGACAAAGATGACACAACTGGCTGACAGGGACATGAGCCTGATGAAATACTTTCATGATGAGAGAAGTTTTATTCCTTTTATTGACGCAGAGAGACAGACAACATTGATTCAACCAACTGAATCACTTTTCATCATGAAGCAGGGACAATCAGAGCAGGAAGTGCAACTCTGCATTTCTCATTGCGACGTCATTTGTTTTGTGCAACGATGGATTAATTAATTAGGAAATCTAGAAACTAATCAACAAGATCAAAGTTGCAGCAAAGGGAATCTAATAGCTGTAAATTAGTGTCACTACATTAACCATTGCTACTCCATGAGAGGCATACCAGTCTAATCCAATTTCATTTGTATAGCACATTTTACCAACACAAAGTCTCAAACGTGACATTGCATAAAATATAGCATAAAAAAATAAATAAGCTAGTCCTTAAAAACATAAAAAGTACTCAAATTAACAACAGAAAATGAAATCAATAAAAGACGGTCAGAGAACCACACAATTCTCATGCCGGGTTAAAAGCCAGTGAATAAAAATGTGTTTTTAAACAAGACTTAAAAGCATCAACTGAAGGGGTCTTAATGTGAGGGGGGAGAGCGTTCCAAAGTTTGCAGCTGACCACAGGAAAGACCTGGAGTAACTGGAAAAAGGGTGACTTTATATTTGGTTTAGTTAGTGAATGAAAGATAGAATGAATGGTTATCTATAAAAAATGCCTTAAAGGTGCGCTATTATTGCTTAGCCTGGAATATTCCACAGTAGCATTAAACTTATCTATTTTGTATTTGTTTCATTACAGATGTTTTATTACAAAGAGCAGGGTCACCTCTCCACAGATCTGGCAACAAAAATATAATCTTTTATTAATAATAGTGCCAATTTGTAACATTTCTTTACATCAAGTTTATTTATTTACCATCTTACACTTATTATAAGTAACAAGACATGAATCCAGTGATGGGATTTTTTTTTTTATTTTACCCTGCATGCAAGCTGTGATCAAATTTAGTCAAAATCAGCATTTTTTAGCTGGAGAGGAGAGCACTACCATTCTGCCACTGTATTTTCTGTAGTCTGTTTAGTGTCTATGAGTTCGTGATCATGCTGTTGATAGCATAACTGTATACCAATGAAGCTCCTTCTGTAGTTTTATTGAACAAAAATATGCTAATTACATTATTAGTAGTATTAGAAACAAGTAAACACAGTACATAATTTTACACTGTGCCAGTAGAGGGCAGTGTTGTTCCACATACCCCAGATGCCTTATTTGCAATCTGCTTGTTCATTTGAGACCTTCCTTCTTTCTATATTCTGCTCAAAATCACCACAAATCCGTCCCTCGTCTGTGGACCTTAAAGAAGCTGAGTTCATGGAGGATCACGACTGTCTGTCGATCATCAGCTGTTTGCCAACCACATGAGATTGTACATTAAAGACAAAATCTGCACTAAAAACATGTGATTTTTTTTTTTTATTTATTTATTTTTTTTATAGGGACTTGGGCAGTGTAAAAAGGCAGAGCTGTGGTATGTGCCAAGCTTTCATCCACCTCTGTAAATGAGAATGTCCAGTTTGCAGCAGAAATATAAGAAATGTAATAGAGCAGCTATGGTAGGATGGGGTTGAAGAGTGTTTCTCAAACTGTGGTTAGTGTACATCTGGTGGTATGCAAGCTCCTTTTGTTCTAAAATATTCTAACGTATTCTAAATTTATTGTCAATAAAATGTTTTGTTATTTTGTTTTTGGGCAATAAAACACACAGACACAAATCCCAAATAGATGAATTTAATGCTTTACCTTACAACAACTAGCATGTAAACAGCGCACTTCGTAGTACACAGGATAAAATGCAGATAGCACACATCTCATTTTGACTCTAAGCTGCTTTTACAATATATGGTGAGACAATTTTAACTTTATTACATGAAAAATTTCTCTGTAGCTCCTTTTATATTTCATTAAGGATTGAGCTTTGTAAAACTATTCAGGAAATGTCAATAGTTTTTCCTATTTATGTTTTTTTTTTTTTTTTTTTTTTTAGCATCAATTTAGTATCCGTGTATGAATGTTTTGTGAAATCTAGACTGCATGAAGCCTTTTGAAGCCTGGTTAACAGTCCTCTCATGAAATATCACTAATAAACCAATTAAAATCCCTCTAAACCGCACGTGATTACCTTCCAGTGCGTGTAAATTACTTCAAATGAGCTTGTCTCATGTGCAATTGAACCACTATCTGAGCATCTGTCGTTCAGTTTGAGAGGCAGACAGCATTTTGGACTGCACAGGGAGGTACTGGCTTCATGCAACACGATTTCTCACTGCACAATTGTTATTAGCATGTCAGAATGAATCAGAATTACCAGGATACTCGCTAAGGTACGCTCATCGGACAAATAATTGAAAACATTTGGATTTGAGTGGGCTGTTCTCTGCTGCTCCATCTTTCTAGCTCCTCTGAGGCCTGTAAGAGCCAGATGAGACTGATTTCATATCCTCAGAAAATCCAGGATCTTCACTTTTTAGAATGAAAAATTGGTCAAAAAAAAAAAAAAAAAAAAAAAGCAAAATTCAACATCTGCTGCTTAGTTTTCACTGTTTACCTGGGGCTTTATGACAATAGATTTACACATACTCCGTGAGATTTCAAAAGTGGAAAATAAAATAGTCCCCGGTGGCCAAATACTGTATATCTTCAATGGGTCAAGCAAAACAAATGTGTAATAACTTTAACATGAATTGTCATTACCTCAGCTGTTATGTGTGAAATATGAATATACAAGTGTTGTGTAATGCTCAAGGGTGCTGAACCCACACAGTAACAAATGTTGAAACTTTTCACATTTGTATGCCTGTCGTAAGGTCAGAAGATAATATTTTATCTGGTCTCTCAATGTTACCTGCAGATAAACCAGTTCAGGCAATTCAGATTTACCATGCACCAAAAAAAAAGAAAATGGTCATCCTTCTAATCTTAAACTTTGTGTAATAGGCCCAAATAAGCTTTGAAGAAAACAGACCTCCAAGCTCTCCTCTCAATCAATTGTTCTTGCTCATGTATTTAATGTCTGTCACTTGATTCAAATGACAGCCACGAGCTCCTGCATTTTCACTTACAAATAATTACACCGTATCCCAGGAGGTTAAGTAGATGCTGCATAGAACCATCAGTAAATGAATTATGAATAGGTGTGAGTGTGGGCCTGTGCTCAGAGCCCAATCAAATCAACACGTGTCACTTCATTTAAAAGCAATGCGCTCCTCTTATGTGGTTTAACAGATGACATTTTTATCCAGAAAAGGAAGGCCCAATCGATGCTACACTGTTTATGACTGTGGTAATGTGTAATCAGTGACTAAACACAACCACAGAATCTTAAAGGTACATTGTGTAACTTCTCTGTTACACAATGCAAGTGGACGGCCTGTCAGATGCTTTTCTCCATGGAGATGTTATTGCTTTGTCTGGAATGTCTCACAGTGTAGTATTAAACCTTTATATCTTCATGGAGACCAAACCAGACCAAGTTACAGATCAGTTCTGTGGAGATAAACAGTCAAAGGACTGTTTTTGAGCTAAAAAAACAAAACAAAAAAACTTTCATTTAATAAATGTGTTTAATGTCCTAAAGTCAACTTAAAAAGCCCTTAAAGTCCACTTGAAAATAACAATACCAAAACTTGATTTCAGTAGGAAAAGGATAACTGATTTCAATACCACAATGATAATATTTCTTGTTATTTATTATTTTAAGACCATTCTAAAGACTAATCGGGAAAGGTCAAATTTTACATGTTCAAATAATTCTATGTTTTTGTTTTTAAAGTATGTTATCTTATCAAAAAATACCTCATTCAGACATCTTTGAGTAATTATATCTGTCTGTCTCCAAAGCTCAAAATGCTCTGCCCCACCTTGTGATGTCTTAAAGCGGTGGTATTCAACTGCTACCTTTTACCTTTTGTCTCTACAGATGTGACTGAAATCTGTGACTGAAACAAAACACAACTTCAGGTATGTTTTAGAAGAGGAAACAACATTATAACATGGAGTTTAATATGGGCCCTTTAATGTATTGTATTGATTTGCTGTGCCAGTTTTATAATGCCCGTCAATATAAACAAGCACAACTGGCTGCATCAAATGTCTCCTCTTTTTGCCAACATCTTTTCAGTCTTCCTGTTCCTGGCACTGTTCAGAGCTACTGCTGAATATGTATGTGCCACATTTTAATACATTCAAATCATGTCACACATTTGTTGAGTAATTTGTAGACAACATTTTAAATATTACGCCTGCAATTTTGAAGTGCAAAGTAGAATAAGCTGCCTTTTCTGTTTTCTCTGTTAATAATTAGCAATGTGCATCAATTTGCATCAGACAGATACAAGGTATCTGTCTGATGCAAATTGATCAAAAAGACTGTGTGTCAAGATCTAAGAAGAGAGTAGGGTTTTGCCACGAATATTCACCTATATGGCATTAAAGTTGTCAATCTTCGTGTAAACAAGGTTAATAATGCACTAAACCACAGTCATAGGTCAGGAGAGGCGACCCTGGCCACAGTAAGATGGCCTGTTTTTTACCAATAAAAGTCCCGTAAGACCTTGCAGAAAGAGTTTGAGTAATACAAATGATCTGAAGTCCCTACAGTTTTAAATAAGGTTTCAGACATTCCTCCTGTTTTTCTCTAGCCCCTCCCCTCACGTCTGCTCTGTTGTTGCCATGGCACTGACTTCACTAAAACACATCCAGACTGTCCCAACCCAGCGGACCATCAGATCATTTTGTTCACCTCGGGGCCTTGTCCAATCTGAGGAACCCAAACTCCTGTTCTCCCTTTTATCATGATCCAGTTTGGTCTCAAAGTACGACACAACACGACTCTCCCCTCTGCAAAGACAAAATCACAACAGTCTTTTATTTAAAAACCTCCAGATACAAAGAGAAAACATTTAGACCCTGTGTGCATGAGGGCCAATGGGCAATGAATGAGTCACAAGAGACACTTCACAGATAGAAACACAATGAATGAATGCATTAATAAATGAAAATGTTTCTAAAAGTAGTTTTTGTTTGTTGTGCTGCACTTTTTACTAAGGTTGATTATATCACTACTACTTCTACTGAGGACATCTTTTGTAAAATGAAATGATCAGTATTCTGTGTATTGGCTACTGCATCTGCCAATAATAATAACAATAATCTGGCCAATCCTGTTCATTTTTATATTGAGAGTTTCAAAAAGCCACACCACAGAATGTTGTCTGAAGTGAGTTTTGATGTGCTGGAAAGAAAAACTGACACATGTAGTGCCCCATCTGCTCCAATGTGGTCAAGGGAAGAAAAATGAGTTATCCAAACCGTATTACATTTTATGCTATTATAACAGAATTATAAACCTGCCTTAAGCTGCCATGTTTGCTTTTGGCACAAACTGACCATCTTGTCTCTCTGATTGGTTAATCGGTTTGCCAGTCACACCCAGCTCAAATCTGGAAGCCAGGATACAGTTCTTGACCCACTTGTCTATGTAAAGCTTTGTCACAGTATGTGGTTCTGGCTGGTCGTGTAACAATCAACCACAGAGGACCAAACAGAGCGGTCATCACAATCTCACTCATAATGATGCAGTGTTCTTCTGTCTATCACTACACAAAAATGACTTGTAAATTTGCCAATCCATTTCACCCGGCCTCATCGCAAATTAGCTCAAATAGCCTCCATGTTGCTCTTAAACATGAACTAAGTAATGAGACGTGCTGGTATTCTGACTCTTCTGTTTGCAGCTCATTTCACATCCAACCAAAGACATTCAATCTGGACAATGGTGCTGACATGATTGTACTCTCATAATGAGCTCAGCAATCAGCGAGTGGAAGTTAATTTAGGGACAAATCAACTAGACTATAAAAATATGCCAAATTAATGACAAGGGAAAAGAGAATAATTAAATATTTGTATGGTAGGATGTGAAAATGGAAAATGTTGGTTACAGTTGAACAGTATGTGAAGTTCTTTTGTGGTCAATGTTATAAACAATTTTCGAAGTACTGTGCTAAGGGCTTATTTATGCCTGTACCCTAAATTTACTTAAGTTACTATTTCATAGATTAACAAACTTTGGGGAGGCAGTGGCTTAGTGGCTCGTCCACCAACCTTACTTGGACTGTTGTTGTGTTCTTGAGCATGACACGTCACCCACCCTGCCTATGTTTATGAATGTCATGTGTGAGTAACTGGTTGTGGCTGAAGGGGCAGGTGAATAGCCTTGCTTCAGTCAGTCTACCCCAAGTTATCTGTGGCTACAATGTGGTGAATGGTTCTTAGGTGAGTGTTCTTTTATTTATGAATAAAGAAAAATACATGCACAGCACAAGCATAGATGATTAGGTATTTCATTTTTAATAATGACCTCAGCAGTCAGTCTCTCGCTCATTTTTAAGGCAAGATGTGTGAGGTATTTGGCCCAATGACATAACACATAGCACTATTTAGAACAGCATGCGATTGAACCAGCAGCCTTTTACTTATACTTCACCATTCTTCCTGAATTGAGTTTGTTACATGCTGCTGTGCAATTATAATCATACATTATTGAATGCTTATCAAAGACTGTATAAATGAACATAGTTAATATATATAGGAAGTGTTCATGGTGGAGCTTCCAGCACGACTCTTCAATCTCTTAATCTTCAATTAACTTTACAGTTTCCTCTCTCTGTATTTGCTGCTCTGAGCCTCAAGATTTTGTTATTAAAATGCTCTTATTAACCCGCTCTACACAATCCTGGTGTTTTTATTTTGCTATTTTTGTCCATGAATAAATTTCTATTTCTAATATAGAACTGGGTAACTGCTAGCCTTGTGAGCTTCATTTGACTGGAGCTGAACACCATGGGTGATGTTACACTGCCTTAATCCACTTCTTTATACAGTCTATGATGCTTATCCAATTTTGTTTGTCCAGATGAAAGACAAATAGAGGAAAGGTTTATCTCCCTCTCCCCTGCTTTAAAGACTGAAACCTAAAGAAACCTCATCCTCTGTATATCTGAATAAGTGTGTTCTTTTCTGTGGCTTGTCTGTACCTCCCGTCAGCATGGGGACTCTCTCTCAAGTCTTGGATGTGTCAGAAGAGAACAGGGGCAGAGCGGGGGCAGAGAGGGGGCAGACAAGGCCCACTCAGAGGCTGCCAAATGACCCGCAACTACACCAAGACTTGTTCTCACTTAGCATACACCGATCTGACACTGCGCCACGTTCAGGGAGGCGTCCAGAGCAGTCCCCTTCTCCCAGACTTCCAAATGTGCACAGAGTCAGAAAAAGATGTTCAATCCCCCATGAAAACACTGGCTTTAAAACTGCATCACCGCGGGCCATAGCTGGTTTCAGATGGGTTTAAAGACTGGGGCTGTGGCTGGGAGCGATAATGAACAAACAGACCTACTGCAGAGGCGGAAAAAGTACTCTCCCATGGTGCAAGAATTCCTTTTGGAGGCTTTGCATAACAACCAAAAATATGTGAAATGCAATACATTTTAAGTTTCATTTTTTTCATACATTTCCATTTACAATCATTATTCACTAACAATGATATTGTGGCTATTCATAAACAAATGTATACAATTGCATACATTTGTTATTAATTCCTCATTGTGGGAAAATAATCTTATCTTATTTTAAGGTGAGGTAGCTCTTGATATATATTGACAGGAATTGTTCTATGTATACCACAGTACCAATACAACATAACATCAGCAAGAATTAAGCTACATTTTAGCCATCATAATAAAAACTAAACTAAAAATGTAACAATAAAATCTACATATTCACAATATATGATCTAAAATATCTCATTTCACTCATATGTATCCAAACATTTTCAAAAATCAACCTTCGCTTGGTCTGAATATGATTAAGGAAGGTTGCAGTTTTGAGACTTAACAGTTAACCACTTCTGCTTAAACCACGCTAATCCTCTTGTAAACGACCTTGATAAGTGCGTTGTGGTTCTTTTATAATTAAGTCGCCCCATGCCTGGTCCATGTAAGAACCACAAATCCAATGGCACATATGGGAGGAGACATGCTATATCAAAACCTGCAGTATAAGCCTGTTGGAGAGATAACACACAGAACCTTGCACCTCTGATACCATGAGGCATGAGTGCGTGGTCAAATCGCAGTTCAACCTCCGGGTTAATGGCATGCACGGAAAGGTTTGAATGAGGACGTGAGATAAGAGACTGTCCTTGTCCGCTTGGCTCCAAGTAAGCACAGTCATCATTCGTGATTAGCTCCACAAGCAGCAATATCCTGAGGAGACGAGGGTGTTTTGTTCCTCTTATTAACAGAGATGTACAAGAGGCTAAGCTAGGGTACCAGGATATCTCACTTTGGAGAGGGCCCTTACATTTACAAGCTATTTTGGATTTATAACAGCTGTAATGTAATATAATGAAATAATATTGGCAGATTAGGGTGTTGAAATGAGATAAGAGGGGGTTACGTAATAAATTCACGCAATTTGAAGTCAGTGGAGATATTGATTGAACGGTGCATGCAGATTGACTTAAAATTGGTTAACTGCATCGTGTGGGGTCATCCTATTTGGAGTTTGCCTGTTTCCCTGTGGTCTGGTCTGGTCACCTCTCCACAGATCTGACCTGTAACGTGGCTGGGTTGCTGCTGCTCAGAGTAGCTGAAATATCATGATTGTGTTGGCTGCTACCTTGTCAGATCTGTCTTGAAAAAGACATTTTGAATCTCACTGGGCCCTCCTGGTTAAATAAAGGTAAAAGAAAGAAAAAAAAAAATCAAACAGTTAAACATTAGCTTTCTAACTAATCCCAATGGATTAACAGAATTGGAAAAATGTAAATGAAAAACACATACACACAGACACACACATACACATGCACACACACTCGCACACACAAATTACAATAGATAGGTTCATGTCCCTGGCTGCAGTCTGCCTCATCAGCCTTGAAGATTGAGTCAAACACATTTCCTTAACACACCTCAATTAACCTTTTCTCAAAATGAAGGTTCAAGTTATTCAGGTAAAGTCTAGAGCTACTTTTATTCCAACAGTGCCCCTACGTGAATAAATGTCCCAGACAGACAGAGACCAAGTGGCTTTATTAAAAGGCCCATAGTAAGCTATTTTCTGATCTATGTTATAATACTGTTTCCTCATCAGAAACATGCCTTGAGTTTTGATTTGTTTCATTCACACATGTTTAACACACAAACCTGCATATTTAGGTAGAGTTCTTCTCTCAAATAGAAAACACTCTGTTCCACCTTGTGATGCCATGTGGTAATACAGGAGGTGTTCCACTGTGTTTTTAAACCCCATGCACCTTCACTAGAATCATCTGAATAATTTCAGCTCTGGAATTTCCAATCTCTACAAAACAAAAGTTAAAAGGTAGCTGTTAACCTGAAAACTACTACTTCATGGCATGACAAAGTGAAGTATTTTGAGCTTTGGAGATGTAGACAGACAAATTCCAGGTATGTTATTGAGTAGGTAACAATGTTATAACATGGCTTAAAGGTCACAGGAATCAATTTTGCATAACATATGACCTTTAACAGTGACTAATAAGAGGTAAAGCTATGGAAACATCTCACTCACATTACATAACATTTTGGTCATTTTATAATGACATCAAATGGAATAAGAAGTGACCTAGTAAACTGAAGGCAGTCATGAGATAAGATAATATAGAATTACAGAATACAGACATAGGTGTAATAGGTTCACAGTTGTAAGTGTATCCTTTTACCCATGGGGTAGGGGTCTAATCTTAGCTGCTGCAGTGAAATGTCAGCAGATTTCTTTGAATAAGAGAAGTCAATACAGGCCTCAGCAGACGTCACACAGTCATTGACTTCAGGGATTAAGAGATCGGAGCTGAAATGAACTGAGGAAGTATTCAGTGTTTTTAGAGCTCTTACAGATGGTTGAGTGGTCATATGTTGTATTGTTTATATTTTGAATTGCCAATCTGCGCCATCAGCCCCTCTGACCACCACAGACACCACTTTCATACTAGGCAATGTGGGTAAAGTGCCTTGTCTAAAGACACAGTCCGCAAAAACACAGTTTTTGCGACTGGCACCCCACTGTGGCACCTGATTTTCCCAGCGGTCTCCCATCCAAGTACTAACCAGCCTTGCTTAGCTTCTGATATCTGAAGGGATCAGGCTTTGACAAGCTGGTACGGCCACCAGCCATACCAGCTTACTATGGATCCAATGTGAATGACTGTGCGATTAAATATCTTCAGTATTTTAACATTATCTTGCATGTAGACTAGACTTGCGTGTAGTAAGAAAATTAGTGAAGTGTGTTGCCAAGTGACACAACAAAAGTATGCAGTAACACAATGTTGGAACCAGCAATTTCTGATGATGAATGAAAGCTTTTAAGACTGTGGCACAGTTAATCATTTACAGCAGCATTTTCTACTTGCAATATAAACATTTGCTACATGCTGCCATCAGATGATACTGAATGGCTATAATAAACATATATTTAGTCTCAGACAATCAATTTCCTTTCATTTGCCAAGATGTTTTATGACTAATACATAGATTGCAGCACATTATAACTCTCATTTTATTTCTTATCTTTGGGGCATTGGGTGTTATATCCTATATTTCACGCCATACCAACCACACTGAAATTCCACTCAACATTTTTATAATACAAAAGCTGCAATTCTCCAGTTATTTCTGTTTTACTCCTTCGCCAAGCCTCTTTATTGCATATTTTATTGCTAACCCAATTGCAACCTCACAGCCTTGTATATATTGCATACTGCCCAACATTATACTTTCCCAGCGCTGTTTTCTAGCGTTACAAACCTGCAGAATTTGTTCTCCCTCACTCTGGAGACAGATGCAGCTGTGCACAAAGCTCTGGTCGTCTCCATGTGCTCTTTACCTTCTGGGCTTTTGAATCACCTGCACTCAGGGCGTCCACTGGAGAGTTCACTTCCATATGTATGAATCGTGAAATTAGATGTTACTGTGCAGAAACATGACTTTAGTATGTAGCTCTTATAGAAGGTGTGTAATGATGCATAGTGATTGCATTTTGTGATTGTGATGCATAATCTTCAAGTACGTGTGGTTGAGCTTCTGAGTCAATAGGAACAGAATAACGCTTTTCAAACACTGGTCATCTCTGGGTGCTGTCCTGGCTCCTCTCCTGCTCTGTGTAGTACATACAGGTCAATAAAGTCTGTGGTGATTCTGAATTGTAAATACAGACACAGGAGAAGTAGCAGGGGGAGTTGGGGAAGCAGTGGAAGATGTGAAGCATGCTATTCCTCTGACTTCTAGACTTCTTCTGGACTGCTCAAGGCCTTTCTGTGCAGTTTGCATTTTTCTCCCCGTGTCTGGGATTCCTCTGGGCACTCCGGTTTCCTTCATACCCAACTCAATCAATCAATCAAATTTATTTATGAAGCGCTTTGTGCATCTGTAATCCCAAAATTGTTGCTATACTCTTTACACCCACTAACTGTTCAGAGTGAATGAATAAATGTATTGAGTGAGTTAGTATGTATGTATGGAAAAGTGCAAAATTCAATATATCCAAAAGGAAAGTGGTTATATTGTACTATTAAATTTAACTAACCACACTGAAAGAGCTAGCTGCCAAAGAGCACTTACTACAGGGTTACACGACAAAAAGCTAGTCACCAAATGTCGTCTGATTAAAAACACAAATTAACACTTTTCTTTTTTTAATGACAAAATTAGCTAAACTCTAATTGTACCTGATGACCCCACTCATTGTCACAGTCTTGCTTTTGCTGTGGCTTTATTTTGATTTGATTAAACGGCGAGAAAACGAGCCCGCAGGCGACATCAGCTTTGAATAGGTTTTAACAATCAGGTCTCCGTGGAAAGCGTGGTGCGTTTGAGCCCTTGTTTTTCTCGGCGCTTTGTATTCTGCCTCTCATCTGTGTGGCCTCAATCCTTCCCTACCAACTCATCTCCAACTTTCCACTATAATTAACAAGTTATTAATTTTTCAGAAGCGCAGGCGAGTTGGATTCCAGGAGTTGATTATGTCCGTAGCACAGGATTTCTCAGTTTTGGCTGCAGTTGGGATTGTTTGCAGATAGGAAGCAGAAATAATGACACGACCGTCAACGTTGTGATCAAAAGTGGAATTGTTGAAAGACTGCGGGGAGATCAAGGGCCTGGATTTGTACGGTGGAGTCCAAAGTAACTGGTCTCAAGAGGGAGCAGAGCATTCCTCAAGAGACGTAATTAGAGAAAAAATGTGTGATGATAAGAAAAGCTTGCAGGCTGCGTCTCAGTGCAGTGTATACGGGATTAACTGTACATTACATGGGCATCTAATCCATAGGAGAGCTAATCCTGGAATTAGCATGGATAATGATCATTTTAAGGCAGCGATTAGAGTGACATACTACAGTGATTGGACTAAAATGGTTGGAGTTTATTGACAGCTCAGTGGACTGGAATGAGCCTCGTGATTCACAGGTATCTAGTTTGTGTACTGTCACTCAAAATGTGTGTGAATATATGGGTTTTTCAACAGAAATATTTCATTTTTGCCACTATATAATGGCAGTTCAACCAAGATATTTGAAAATGAATGAGGTGCAATGAGTAGTTTATAGGTTCTATGCACACTGTTAGCATCATTACTTCCTGTCTAAGTATGTATCTATAGGGTTTTTGCAGCGTTGTGCTAAAATGAATAAATATTTAAAGATCAGGCATTGGACAGCCAGGTGGATGTGACTGACAACATTAAACACTACACAAATCCAATGAAGATAGAGATTTGTGTCTAATGCTAATGATAATTTTGAGGCATAAATAAACTTTAGTGCTTAGACCCCAGCATGAACAGATGTCAGTGATGAAGGGCCAAGTTTATATAGATTTGCTTGGAAAAAAAACATATCTGCTGATAAGGTTAGGATACTGGTGGTGAAGAAAGAGATGGTGAGGCTGAGGTGACTCTGGGTTCTACTGCTGTGGTGGGCAATGAAGCAGAGGAGTTGTAGCAGACACATGATGGATGTAGAAGTATAGTAAGAAATGCAGTTTAATTTAAGCTTTATGTCTCCATTTGTTCAGAGCACTTTCTATAAGAGGGACCTCTGCCTTTACCAGATCGACAAAACGGCAGCATTTGAACTACATTAGCTATGTGGGTTTTCATAGGCTTTGTAGGTCAGATTTTCAGTATGTCCCAAGTTACCAAAAGGAGCAAAGGTGCAAAGGCTTCAACTGTGCTTGCTGTAGTGTAGTTATTGAAGTATTTTTACACTATTGAGAAACACATGTAAATTCCCAGGAGCCAGTGGACTTTATTAACATCAGCTGTTCAGTCTGGATCTCATCTTTCTGTCCACGAGGCCACATATCCACCTTCAAGCAAAAATATCACATTAAACTTCTATGGTAAATGGGCAGAATCAATAGTTCAAAGTTGGCATCACAAAGTATATCACAAAGTATATCTAAACCTGGGCAACATAAATGAACATTATACAAAAATAATAATCTGATCCCATTCTTAAAGAACAAATCACTTCAATTAAGAGCACATAGTGGTAAACCTAATACAGGATATTGGTATGCTGTGAAATGGCCACTCATTGGCTATTGTTCTTTGTATTCTTTCACTGAACTGGTTGGGGTGATGGTGTATGGCTAAATGTAAACATAAAAAATAGGATAGAAAAACAAAAATATTTGGGTAGACTGAGATCTTTCAGCAACAACTTTTACCATTTTACCCTGTAATATTTGTTGAAAAAATGTTTTTTTATTTGATAACCTCTGAAATGTCCTTTTTTTAGTGATACTGTCATTCGGTGGGAATGTGATATTTGGGTTTGACCGAAAAGACCCGATGTGGCACACAGAAGCTTTTTGGCAGAAAGAACACAATTTTAGTGTTATTGTGAAAGCATAGACATAGTTATGGAGGAAATAGCTGGGGATCAGTGAATCATAAGGTCATTGCTTGCTATCATAAAGGCTTCCATAAAGGGGAATGGATGTGAAATTTTTACATCATGGGAAAGAAATTTATAAAAAGACAACAACATTTATACATTTTACAGTGTTTTTTTTAAATTATTATTTACTATCTCTGCTTTTCTGTTGGACAAATTAACTTTTTTCTGGTGGAGGGTTCGTTTATCTGGAATGTTTCACAGTATGGCATTAAACCTTTCTATCTTCATGCAGACCAAACCAGATCAAGTTACAGGTCAGATCTATGGAGAGGCAACCCCGCTCGCAGTCAGTTTTTCAAGGTATTTTGAGCAATAAAACCTCCTATAACTGAATAAATGTAAGGCAGAGCAGTGACATAGAAACAAGCATGTGACGGAATCTCAAGCAAAAAGTTACATAGTGGACCTTTAACTACCAGAACAACAGTTAACCTTATTTCTTCATAAGGTAAAACGTGTGTTACAAAGCTTCATTTAAATTTATTAACAGTAGATCGATTTATTTTGATTTCACTGAGTCCATTAATGAGCCTGTTTCTTAACATTAAATAATACAATTTTATTTTCAGCACAGTTTTTACAAACACAATACCAAAGGTTTCCCCTCGCCAGCCTTTTCCTCAACTCTGTACTCTGTCTTTAACCATTCATGCCATGGCCTCCTGGCTCTTGCAGTAGATACTTGAGCATCAATATTCTGCAGCCGTGTTTCAGTCTGATGCTGTGTCTCATTGGGGGGAGTATAGGCCCTTATATGTCTGTCTACAGGCAGAGGCAGGTCTCTGGAGATTGGCCCTTGGAATGAAGTTTGGGGGTCTCACTTGTACATGGTTCAGACAGGAAGAAGACACGTGAGCTATAGGGGAAGTGCACAGGGGTTCAATTGGCAGAAATGAATTGTTCTGCCAATGACGGACAGGAAAGCCCCCAGAACCTTAAAGGATGCAACTTTTCGGATGGGGTGTCCATCACCTTCTTGTTTCTATGGATATGTCATTGCTCTGCTTTGAATGTTCCACAGTATGACATTAAACATATCCACCTTACATGTATTCATTTCCAGGTGGTTTTATTGCTCAAAAATACCTAGAAAAAAAGGGATTCTGACTGTGAACAGGGTTGCCTCTTCACAAATCTCATTGTGAACTTGGCTTGATTTGGGCTCCATGATGTCAGAAAGTTTTAATGCCAGACTGTGAAACATTTCAGACAAAACAATAACATCTCCATAGAGAAAAGCAAGTGGCGGACCCTCCACCATAAACATATTTGTGATGTCATGGAGCAGTATAGTTTAAGTTAAAAGCTACTTTTTACCTTTAACTAAGTAGAGATTGGTAATTCTTGGTCTGAAATTATAAAAATGATTTGTGAAGGTGTATAGAGCTTAAACACATTTGAGCACTTCCTGTATTGTGACGTCGCAAGGTAACAGACTGTTTTCCGTTTGAGAGAAGAACTCAGCTGAAATATGCAAGATTTGTGTGTTAAACACATATGAATTAAACAAAACACAACTCCAGCTATGTTTTTTAAGAGAGGAAACAGCATTATAACATAGGTCAGAGAATAGCGTAATGTGGGCCCTTTAAAGAATCCTTTCAGACCATAATTGTGCATGACTCATATATGACTATACTGGATTATATTACTTGTTTAGTATACCGGATTACATTACTTGTTTAATTTTTGGACTTCAGCTGTAGCTTGCATAAACATACGCCTCATTCCATGGATAATAACAGCTCCTAATCACATACAGAAGAGCATTACCGTCTTATTTTCTGCTTGCTAATGAGTCGGTCACACTTAAGCTACCAGCTAATAATATATTACTCTCAAAGAAGAAACAAAGCTCTCAAGACAGACACTCTGCTCTCCAGGCCCATGCTACCGATAACGCACTGTGAAATGAACTAGTGCCTTTAATTCTAAATAGACTGCCTCCAATACACAGTGTATACGAGAGGGATGAGCACAGTGGCCTGTTTTAATTACATTCTCAAGTATAGAATATGAAAGCATCAATTACGGCCAGTCACCTCACCAGCGCTGGGTATTAGGTAAACAGGAGGTTAGTGTTTATTCTGCATAAATGAAATCCAGAGTAGGAGTAATGGTGAAGGGCATAGCCACCACTGAACCAGCATGAATATTTATGAAGGTAATTCTGCCTTTTAATTTTCTCACAGGCCGTTGCAATAGCTTTGTGTTTGTGGAGGACAACCTGAGCTCAGAGTAAGGTCCAAGTGTTGTGAACTACTGTGCTGTTATTTTGATTATAACACGTGCATGGACTGTCATAACACTACAAAATGTAATCAATCTGTGTAATGATTTCAGAAATGTTAGAATGTAAATGATAACCTTTGTTAACTTATATGGTGTGTGTGTGTGTATTGTAAAGATCATACCACTATTTTTGCAAAGCTTTGAGAGGCAACTGGGTGTAGGCTATGATACTTTGCAGCTGATGTCATCAACATTCCCTGGGGGTGTGAAGCTAACTGAAAGCACTACTGAATTTGATCTTTATGTTAACACAATCTGGCCTGACAAGCTAGCTAGCATTATCCAACAGTTTTTCAGTTACCCTTACCCTTTCGCTGAAAATCAAACTCCTAAACAGAACCATGAACGCTCGTATTGATCACAGTTTTTTTTAGGCTATCTTGAAACTTTCTTTTGGCAGTGTTTGCTAATGTGTGCTTTGTGTCACCATGGAAACTACATGTAGAATATCCCCAGCGTGATTTCACTGCAAACTATCAATACCAATAAAATTACATGACTTTAAATGATTTTTGTGTTGATCATCTTTTGCAGAGTTTGAGGAAACTGTGTGTATGTATCAATATAAAGCAAATACTGACAACAAAGGGAAAAGGCAAGTCCCACTTTTACATTTAAGGACTTTTTAATGTAGTCTTAGTGCCTCGAGTTTTTCTCTTTGTTGTTTTTCAGTGATGTTTCTACTGTGATCCTGAAGAGCACCTGACCTTGATACTTGAGCGACCTACTGAAGTGCTCATCTTTCTAATCATAAAGCAAAAATACTATTTGAAGGTGCGCCATGTCACTGTTGCACCCCCACACTGTAAGAATGTATGCAGTTGAATAAATGCAAAGACAGGCTTGATGCCATAGTGTGGAACATTACAGGGAAAACCTTCATGGGCACAATGCAGGTGGCAGACCTCCTACCACAAAAAATACACTGTGCACCTTTTAAAAGTCCTATATTACGCAAAATTGACTCTTGTGAGTTTATATCCATATTATAATGTTGCAACCTCCTCAAAATGAGTTGTGTTTATTCACACAGGTTTGAGTAACCCTTTATTATTAGTCTCCAAAAGCTCAAAATGCTCTGCTCCACCTTGTGATGTCATGTTGTGGTAGTTTACAAGTTAACAGGTACCTTTTACCCCAGTAGAGATGATCAATTCCAGGGCTGAAATTATCCATATTATTTTAGTGAAAGAGAGGATTTTTAGACAAAATGAAATCCCAGTCTATTTCAAACCCACAAACACTTTAAGACAAAAACTGGTCCACCCTAAGGACAAAACACTGAGCCACAAACAAAGCAATGTGGTCTACTCCATTCAGTGTAGTGAAGACTGCAGTGAGCGCTACATTGGAGAAACAAAACAGCCACTTCACAAAAGGATGTATCAACACAGCCGGGAAAACCAGGGTGGGCCGCAATCTGCCGTACATCTCCACCTAAAAGCCACAGGCCACTCCTTTGAGGACAGTGAGGTCCAGATCCTGGCCAGAGAAAAGAACTGGTTTGAGAGCGGAGTTAAAGAGGCTATTTTTGTCCTTCCTTGAACAGAAATGGAGGTCTCAGACATAATTTGTCTCCCATTTATAACTCTATCCTCAAACCTAAATCCAAACAAACAAAGAAAACAATAGGGCTAGCCAGGTCAGATCCAGAGGTGTGAAAACACCCATCATGGCCCTGAATGGTTGGTAATGGTAACAACACTCCACTCCCACTGCATATTGAATAGGCCCACGTAACTAACAGAAACTGTAAACAAATAGGTGTGGTAGGCTCAGAGTAATTTCATTGTAGTTAGCTCCTCCCTTCAGGCAGATATAAAGCAGTGTCCACCAGCGTCTGACCAGAACTGAAGAAGCAGCTTGAATGAGCTGTGAAACATATTCGACCAAATAAACCAGTTGACAAATTGAATTTCTTCTTTTGCCATATACAGTACAAGTAAATGCACTGTCTTGTCAATTGTTAAGATTTTCCCATCCACCTCCCCTAACTACCTTCTATCTTCTTTCTGTTCAGAACATAAAAACACAGTACAGTCAATACTATGTAATTTCAGGCCAGAGGCAATCAAAGCCTGCATCCCTCTGAAATAGTCATCTTTAATATATTACCAATACACAAACATTCTCTGGGGCCGTTTCCTTTGTTTGATTTGAGACTTGGATCGATTTGCGTAGAAATCACCATTTATTATCCCACATAAAATATATATTCCTTCACACTTCCATCTCTGTGCCACATCCTCCTGGTCTTCCTGTGAAACTCATGAACTATGTATGGCATCGATCAGAGCAGCACAGCACTTCCTCAGCTTTGCCGCAGGAGAAGTTGTTTACGCCTTTTATTCTTCTGGCCCTGCTAAATTCTGTGGTCTGTGTTGTGGAGTTTTAGACACTAAAGTATGGGGTGTGGGGGTAGTGCCCTTCAGAATTTAAATCCAATGGAATTGTAATTAAATTTTCTTAGTTTCTTGCACTTTTTTGGGCATTAAAGGTGCACTATATAACTTTTTGGTTGGAGGTCCGTCACCTGCTTTTTTCTATGCATATGTCATTCCTCTGACTGGAATGTTCCACAGTATGACATTAAACAGCTCTACCTTACATTTATATTACTTTTTAATACTCATTTGGAAAAGTCTGCTTCTAGGTGATATGAGCTTGTGGTCAGTATTACTGTGTTTTTTTTTTACTTTTATTGAATATATTCTTGAAATAATACTTTATACTTTGTACTTCTTCTGGAGTAATATTTGTAATAGTGTTAGTAGCTACTTCAGTAGAATCTTTTGTCTACTCTTCCCATCTCTGACAACATCTGAAAAACAAGAGAAAGAAAAAAAATCCTATAACTTTTGGACCTTTGGCAATGGCTGACAGCACAGCTTTCTTTAATTATCATTATTTTTTATCTTTGACAAAGATCTTGTTTCATGCACATTAATTCTCAGTGTGCAGCTCACACCAGGCTGGTGGCAGACTGTGTTTGCTGAATGTGTTTGTTCCAACTGAATGCTCTGCTGTCTCTGTGGGATAATGAATCTGGACAAACAGAAACATGTCACGATATGAGGGGATCGTCTGGAAAGAAAGTGCTGTCTCTAATTACAATTTACTTTGGCATCATGGGGCAGTTAGACTATGCATCCTTTGTTAACCATCTATATCTGCTAAGTATGTTTCTCTAGCTCCTTATAGCAAAGGTTGGGCATATTTTATTTTCTATAAAATGTACTACAAAGTGTGAACACAGAATGATTGTTTGCTGAGTATAAATGTTAAGGCACACTTTATTGTCCTGGGTAAACTTTAACCCACATTTGACCCACCTGCAGCACCCGGGACCTGTAAATCCATGTAAATAGAATTAAACTTGGACCTTCCTGAGGAGAGGCAATAAATAGCACTGCCATAACTGTTTTTTCTGAATTTGTGAATGATTAAGCCCTGTTTAAGATACTTTTCTGTTTTTAGCTCACAACAGACAAATCAAAGGGTCTATTCTATTAGACTATTAGAAATATTTACTTGTTTTTCTCCATTAAAAATGCACTACGTAACAATTCAAGTGGAGGTTTATTTCTTTGCCATGAATATTCAGTATGACATTAAATTTATTTATCTCTATGGAGACAAGAAGATGACAGCACCGCACCAGGTTACAAGTCAGATCAGTAGCCATGAACAGGTGCCATTAAAATGCATACATTACTTGCTACTCCTCTTGATGGCTTGACCTGGTTAAAGTTGGTCAAATAGTGATGCTACCTGTTCAGTCCTGAGCTTAAAGGTACAGCTGGAAGTGGCTCCTCTTCAAATGCTGCAGCTCCTCTGAGTGCACACGGCAGATTGTTAATTACGACATGTCTGAGGTAAAATTACTTTATCGATTTGCATCCGGCCTGCTGCTGTGAAGACTGCCATTGCACTCTCCATATAAAGCTACACACCTATCTTTGAAGTGGAAGCTGCTCTTTCTAATGATGGGGATACTTGGTTTAGGTCGGCCTGGGATATCTACAACTGTTATGCATGGTGAGTAAAGCGGCAACTAATTATTATTTTATTATTTTATTTATTATTGCTGTACTATATTATACTATATATATATTTTTTTATTATTTTATTTGAATAATACCACTATCACTGTGATTTTATAATATTTAATAGTCCACAATAGTCCAGATAACAAATACAATTATTAAAATTGTCATATTTTTACATAGTGCTTTTCCACCTTCAAGGCCCTCAAAGCACTTTACATCAAGAAATCACTCACCCATTCACACACACATTCATACACCAGTGTACGCAGACACTGGGGGTGAGGTGGGTTAAGTATCTTGCCCAAGGACACAATGACAGCATTCATCTGTGAGAACTACAATCGCACTGCCAACCTTTGGATCAGTGGACAAACATCAACTGAGCTGCTGTCACCCCAACAATTAGTGTAATAGCTAATTAATCGTTACAGCCCTGTCGGTGAGAGGCTACAATAGAATAGACTTTTTTGTCTCACACTGGGTATTGTGAACGTGGCAGTGGGCTATGGCTCCACTGAGAGAGCATAGTTGTTTGGAGGAAAGAAGAAAGAGACAATGAGAAGTTCTCTCGTACATCTGCCAATAAACAATTAACTTCATAACCTTTGGGCTGTGACTGTGTCATTGTGACTAGAAATAGGAAGGACATGTAAAACTTTTAACAGACTTTTTAAATCAATTTTTTCTCCTTTCTTTTTTCATATTCTGGGGAAAAAAACAAAAAAAAAAACAAAAAAAAAACTTTGATAAGTAACAAGTAAAGTGACAAGTAAACATTGTATGCATAGTAGATATCTTAGAAAAAAAAGCTAAAATTCTGATCAGATATTGACATAATAGCACTATTTGAATCTTTCTTCACTCAATTTACTACTGTTAGTACTCAAAGTACTACTACTACTGTAGTAGTAGTAGTAGTACTACTACTACTACTACTACTACTACTACTACTACTACTACTACTGTAGTAGTAGTAGTAGCAGCAATATGTGCTTCCGTATCTCTACCAGTCCTATTCACACATATATGCACTCCTTCATACTCCACTGTAGGAAAATACTGATGTGAAGATGTATTGATTTATGAAATATCTTGTCTTATGACACAACATCATTACAACTTATGGGAATTGAGCTGGCAACCTTTGGGTTATTTAGCTGAGCCTGTCCAACCGCCAGTAGCAACTGCCAGAGTAAGAGTTAAGTGCTTACTGCTTTCCCATAAATGCATTGACTGGAAGGACAAGAATATAGGAAGAGGTCACTGGAAAGAAGAGAGGGACACACAGAGAAATAAAAATGTTCCAGTTGGTAGCTTTCCTCAGATGGACGAACTGCTGTTGCCAATGGAGACATCAGGCCTGACAGCGCTGGCCCCCGTCCAGGTACAGCAATGGGGGAGACAGGCTGAGCGGGGGAATTAGCTCTATGTCCGAGGGCACGACTCTTACAACCGCGACTGAGAAGCTGACACCCACAGATGAGCCCGGAGACACGGAAAAAATCTGTCAGCCTATCAGGCGCAGCAAGTGACCTGGCCTCACTGCACTCAAATCTAAAGACTAGACCAGACCTGACAGCTGAGTATGGGGAGGCTGGGTAAAGTGGATATATCAGTTGTGAGTGTGGAAAAAGTTAAGTTGTCAAATTGTATAATACATTTAGCTGTCTGATGACTATATTTAAGGGTTCTATATTAAACAAAATGGATTATTGTGAGCTTTAAGCCTTGTTTAATGTTGTTACCTCTTCAAAAACATACCTGGAGTTTTGTTTCATTTCATTCAAACGTCTGAGTAACCCTTTATTATTAGTCTATCTCTCCAAAGCTCAAAATGCTCTGCACCACCTTGAGATGTCATTTTCAAGTTAGACTTAGACTTAGACAAACTTTATTGATCCACAAGGGAAATTATTTGAATACAGTAGCTCACACATCACAATATAATATAATAACATAACATAACATATAATAACATAACTTAACAGCTATGTTTTACCTTTACCTTTACCAACCATAGTAGGAATCGTAAATTCACGTGACAGTGCTGCGGGCTTTGACGGGGCTACTCCGTCACAGCTGTTTTTATGCTTTTTGTATTATTGTTCTTTGCTGAAAGCACAGCACTTTGTAAACCTTGGTTTTGCTCTATAAATAAAGATTTGTTATGATGATGTAATAATAACATGCAATAAATTAGCTACAGTGTGAACAACTAGTGCGGGTCAGAAGGTCACTCAGACTGAACACGCCTCCCGTCGCCCGGTGCTCTCTGGAGGAGGGTGTCCCAGGTGTGTGAAAGGAGGAACGCTCTGTCATCACGGTTAATGCTGTCCGTGCCTCGTTTCCTGATTTCAGTGGCCTCCCTGATCCAGCGTTTTAACTTGTTGTTTTCCAATCCAATGACCCGTGCCCCGCTGGATCGGAAAACAACAAGTTCAAATGCTGGATCAGGGAGGCCACTGAAATCAGGAAACGAGGCACGGACAGGATTAACCGTGATGATGGTGCGTTCCTCCAATTTTTGGTTAAAGCTTCAATTCGTTATTTTTTATTATATATTTAAATACATTTTTAAAAACAAAATAAAACATCTGAAAATCTTTTAAAAATCCGTATTCTTAAAAATATAACCTCACATATAACTTTATACATTACCCTCAGATGACAAATCAGAATAAGACATTAAAAAAAAAAGCTTTAAAGCAAAAAGTACTTTATGTATAAATGGATCAAACTTATAGGTATAACATGACCATAGGCTGCAACACATCAAACCCAGGTCAGTATCCGCCTTAACCAAAGCTTTACATGTGAACTCTGTATTCTGTTTGATAATTAGTCAACCAATCTGCTGTACATGAGGCCTTTTCAATTATACATGGAAACATAGCAAACCGTCTTGAGCGTCATATTTTATTATCAACGGACAGGAAGGAATTTTAAAGTAGGAATACATGAAGTTGTTATGGCTTAGTGTACCAGTGTTGGGTATTGATTGGATGAAAAAAATGCAAGTGTGCTTTATAATGTGTTTTAGGTAAGCAGAGGGCCTATAGAGAATGCATTTTTAAGCATCACACAACATTCATACTCAATCAAAGTATGTATCTGAATGGCAACTGCACTGTACTACAGAACTACAAAGTACTACAGAAATGAGGAAACTATTTTTTTATTTTACTCTTAACTTCTATTCTTCTGTTCCAACATTATTATATTATTATTATTCTTATGTTCAGGATAATGTCTCATTCCTAATTTGAGATTTTAAAGTGAGTAAATTTAAAGTGAGTCAAAACCAGTAACTGCAAAAAATTATAATATAAGAAGAACAGTCCTTTGCTTAGTGAAATATTTCTCAGCCAATGATTGTGAAAAGAATTACGATTGTTATTAGTAAAAACAATTTGATTTGAACAGGTTTACTGACCAATTTGGTGAAACAGAGGCAATCTCTATGAAATTTCAAAACTATATTTAAAGGTTCTATACTGTGCAAAATTTATTCTTGTGATCTTTAAGCCATGTTATTATGATTTTACCTCCTCAAAAACATACCTGGAGTTGTGTTTTGTGAATCCTGCATTATTAGTCTGTCTATATCTCCAAAGCTCAAAATACTCTCTTCCACCTTGTGATGTCACCAAGAGGTAGTTTTCAAGTTAACAGCTACCTTTTGCCTTTAGTTGCAATTGGCAATTCCAGGACTGAAATTATCCAAATGATTCTACTGAAGGTGTATGGTTTTTAAAAACACAGTGGAGCACTTCCTGCATTACCACATGACATCACAAGGTGGAAGGGGAGTGTTTTCTATTTGAGAGAAGAATGTCTGAATGAAACAAAACACAACTGCAGGTCTGTTTGTGAAGAGGAAACTACAACAGATCGGAAAATAGTGTAATATGGGCCCTTTAAAATATGCAGAGTCTACTCATGATGTAGAGCAAGTACACATTTAAACATTGTACTTTAGTTACCAATGTTGTTTACACAGAGCAAAAGTGTCCATATGGCACCACATTATAGCACTAACACACTCACTTCAGTAGCTCTGCGGCTATCTGCCAGTCTGCCATTCAGCCCTTCTAATGCAGTGTGTGCGGTCTGGGGCACTTTGTTACCATTGACTGGGGGAGTAATGATGCATGCTGGCTGATCACTCCACTAGCTTCTGTCTTTAGCTTTCCTCCGGGTCCCTATCACCTCACAAAGATGCCATTTCAACCAGACCGTAATCCCCAAAGCAGGAAAAAACACTTTAATTGAGTATTGATCAGGCAGAGAAGTCAGAGGAGTATTCAGGTGTGCTGCTATGGAAAGGCATTCATCATAAGCAAAAGGTAATTGAAGTGTGATCTGAAGATACTGCAGGTGTGCTGTACAGTTCAGTGCATCAAGGGCTGTTTAAGATGGGAAAAAAAGTACAATTTGCAACTCTCTTTCACTCCATTCACGTTGTGTGAGTTGTGCTTTTGTTGATGCTTTCACAGAGGGTTTCAGTTTTTTTTGTCTTACTTTCTTTTCTGGTTTCTATATACAATTTTGTGGTTCTGGACTCATATACAGCCTGTTTCTAGGTTGTAGATCTCATCTCTCTTTCAATGTTCAATGATACCTGCAAAGTGCCCACACAATGCTATTTTCTGATCCATGTTCTAATGTTGTTTCTTCATCACCAGCATACCTGGAGTTTTATTTTGTTTCATTCAAACATACAAACTAATCCTGTATGTAGACTGTGTTCTTCACTCAAAGAAGAAAAAACTCTTTTCCACTTTGTGATGTCATGTGGTAATACCAGAAGTGCTCCACTGTGTTTTTAAACTCTATACACCTTCACTAAAATAATCTGGATGAGTTTCATCTCTGGAATAGCTGTTAAAGCTGTTGGAGGTAGCCATTAAATTAAAAACTACTGCATGACATCACAGGGTGGAACAGAGCATTTTGAGCTTTGGAGATGTAGACAGACTACAGGTTTACACAAACATGTGTGAATGAAACAAAACAGAAGTCCGGGTATGTTTTCGAGGAGGTAACAACATTATAAAGCTCACAAGAATCAATTTTGTGTATATAGGACCTTTAAACATCTAAATCCATAAGGACAGGCAAAAACTTAGTAGTATTATACAATCTAAAAGGAAACATTTCTTTTGATTATCTTTTTCATTTTTGTCCTCCGATAAGAAAAAAAAAAAAAAAAAAGACTAAGATTGTGTAAAATCGTTGAACTTGTTTGGCTCATAATTTTCTCAGTGTAATGCAATGTAACATTTTGACAGCAGCTGATTAAAACACTAAAACCTATTGGTGTTATATGCCTGTGCCTGTACCTCCATAAAATCTCTCTCTTTACTACCTGCTGCTGACTGCTCCAGTTTTACTGTTGATTGGTTTAGATATAAAATCTGCTCTTATTGCTTTAACTTGCTTTGCTAAGACTACAGACCAGTCCTAGGCACCCTTTTGTTTGACTATGTGAAGGCGATAGCATTTATGACAACTTTATGACCCAAGTAAACAAGTTCATATAGTATTCATAGTAACAATAAAATGTACAAATAATAGTTCTTGATACTACTACTATATAAAAAGTGATGTACAGTTTTCATTAAGTCATGCAATGAGCCAGAATAATTAATTAATTTACCGCTGGAAATGTGAAGCTTAGAGTGTCAGAAGACCAATGAGGTATGAGAAGTTAAAGATGCACTATGCAACTTTTCATCAGGAAGGCCCATCACCTGCTTGCCTCTATGGAGCTCAACGGTGACCGTCTGCTTTGGTACAGAAAATAAATTTTCCATTTCTTTTTCCAATAGACTTTTCAGCACATTTAAAATGAAAGATTCAATGAAATGTTTTAATGACTTGGTGGTTTGTAAAGTTTCAGAAACAGATTTTAAATAAAATTATAGCTCTTGTGGTCATTAGTTAACAAATAGCTGAATAGCCCTGAGCAAGATTGCAAACTTTAAATAGACTGATGAAAAGAAAGCAAAGCGGAGTAGGCAACCATTGTTGAGCTCCATACACTGTAGGTATCATTACTTTGTCTGGAATTTTCCACAGTATAACTTATCTGTCTTCATGGAGACAAGCTTGTAATGCCATCAGACCAAGTTACACGTCAGACCAGTTCTGAAGGACTGGTCCTGCACAAAGTAAGGACGCCGGTTTGTGAATGTATATAATCTCATGTTTAATCCAATAAATGCAAAATCTA
Organism: Taenioides sp. WSHXM2023; assembly: GCA_029959045.1. Classification (NCBI taxonomy): domain Eukaryota; kingdom Metazoa; phylum Chordata; class Actinopteri; order Gobiiformes; family Gobiidae; genus Taenioides; species Taenioides sp. WSHXM2023. The sequence continues at coordinate 10,083,752 of CM057103.1, read as the reverse complement.
ATGCCATCTCCATTGTGGTGGGCCCCCTATTAGAAAAATTACATAATGCCCCTAAGGCCTACTTAACATACAGAAATAAGTATAACATTTGTTTAATATGCACCGGACATCTGAGAATAATGATTTTGAGACTGTTGTCCTCTGGGTTCGACACTGTTCCATCTGGTGACGTAAAAGGCCAAAAGTTCACAATTTTTTGCTTTTGTCTGTACAGAACAACTCACTCCATGAACTCTGATTAACATCCCCGCTGCAATGTGTCTCTGAACTGTTTATGTGATGTGCGGTGAAGAGATGAGTGTAAGAGTGCACATTTGTACAAAAGAAAAAAAAGAAAAGAACTTTTGAGTGTTTTGAGTAGTTCTGGATCCTGAAATATCCTTTCAGTAACTGTGAATATGTATGTTTGAACAAAAGGTCTGCTTTTTGTCTGCTATGGAAAAGTTTGATGAATGAAAAAGTAATGGTGAGAATATAAAACGTCTACATATTATGCTTCAGATGTATTTAGGACTAGGACTGTAAAAAAAGTTACACAAAATTTGAAAAAAGTAAATAGTTTTAGAGAAGTCTTGATCTATAAGAACTAGGCTATAAAACCACAATACGATATTTAAGAAAGTACAATTGATTTGTGTTGAAAATTGTTGAAAATGTTAACGTGACAACACTATTTGTGGCCAATACTTATGCATTTAACTGTCATTTTTATCCAACAGTTTGACACTAACACTGTTTAGCGTTGCAGCATCAGAGGACCACAGCAGGAGCAGCCATTACACACATATAACTGTCACATAAGCTAACGTTCACAACATGATTTTGTATGTTCTTGAGGAGTTCCTGTGTGTTTGTTGAGACAGAGGACAGACGGCTCCCACAGTTTCCCACTGGGATCCTGATTAGTTTGCCTCTCCAGGACTCAACCATAGTGGGCTCCTCTGTGTGATAAAGACTGCATCGAAATGACATCAAACATTAGCATCACAGAATTCACTTAGACTCTCAGTACTGATTGTTTGGAGCTTATGTCATCAACATTCCCTGGTGGTGTGATGCTAACTGAAAGCACTACTCTGTCCGAAGCTCTGTATCAGTTAATCTGAACTTTATTTTAACACAATCTGACCAGAAAGAACTGACTTGGTTGGAACTACAACAGGGGAGATGATTTGTGCATTTTAACATGTCATTTACAAATAAACTTAGTCACAAACGAGCTAGCATTTGCCAACAGTTTTTCAGTTAGTCACTCTCACCTTTTTATTAAAAATCAAACTTCTGAACAGGACTATTAATACTCATACTGATCACAGGGCCCTGAAAATGTGCTGTTTAAATCAATTTTGTTAATTAATTTAAAACTTTTTTGGCAGTGTATGCTAATGTGTGCATTGTGTCTCCATGGTATCAGCACGTAGAAGACCCCCAACATGATGTCAGTGGAAAGTATCAATAGTAGAGTTGATAATATAAGGTCAACAGCTACTAACAAATTTGCATGAGTACACTATTTGTGCAAGAAGAATTCTCAGGAGGTTGGCAAGTCAATCAAGATTTCTTTGAAGTTTGTTAATCAGGAAACCACTTGAAAAATGGGCCATTACTATACAAATGGAAATAATCTTCTCTATCCTCTAAATAATAAAATCCTTGCTCCACCTTGTAACTCTTTTGCCAAAAAGAGTTGTTCCTTTGGCTACAATCTTCCACAGTATGGCATAAAACATACAGTATCAGTCTCCACGTTCTGAAGTATGCCTTCAACATTCTATTTTCACAGAATCTCGCAGCCACCTCGAGAAAGTTACACAATGCTGCTTTAGGGGTACCCAACTTTTTTCTTGTAAACTTTGTCAGTCTCCCATACAAAGCAGCACATCGTCATAAAATCAGACAACTGCGCACTACACATTATTTTAGGAAATGCCAAGACTACAAAGTCAAAAGTTTAAAAAGCTCCAATAACACATTATAGGAACTTTTAAAGGAGTCTTGTATGTAGGCTATGTTATGTTCATATCCAGGTGTCTCTATACGATAATAGACTCAGGTCTATTAGGGCAGTTTAGCTATAGCTTTATGTGTCTATCCATTCAACAGAAGCACATTAAAGGGAGATGTAAGGGCTTTACTGTGTAGCATGAGGCGCTTCTGAACTGCTGTTTGGGAAATGGGAATGTCTCCACAGAGGCCTAAACAACTGTTATCAGAGGCCATAAGACCCTCTGTGCACCGATTGGAAAACGCTATTTCCTGTAGATGTCTTCACTGTCCATTGAGGAGGATCCAAGTGTTTATGGATGAAGCCAACTTTATAAAGCACTTTTGATTTGGTTTTATGGCCCATCTCAGGAGCATTCTGTGGATATTGTTTTCGCTTATATGTTTGGGTTAATATGGAAAAAGCGCTAACTATGAGCAGAAGTAGGGGGATAAAGGCACAAATGGATAATTGTAAAAAAAAAAAAGTGTGGAGTGGAAGTGGAAAAAGTACTTCAAAACAAGAATTATTCAGTTAATGGGTGACAGTAGCTCAGTTGGTAGAGTGTTTCCCCACTGATCCAAAAGTTGGAGGTTCAAATCTGTTCTTGACATAAACATCATTGGTTGAGTTGTCAGATCCACTTGCTTAGGTTGGTGGTGCAATTCCAGCTCCCACAGATGAATGCTGTCATTGTGACCTTGACCCTAGTCTCTGTGTACACTGGTGTGTGAATGGATGAGTGGTTCCTTGTAATGTAAATGTAAGTAGGGAGGAAAACACCTGTATGCAAATGTTGTTCCTTTGGCTATAATATCCCATGGAATAAATCTATATGAAGAATGTTCCGAAGTATGGTTTTAACTTTAACATTTCCATGGAATCATGCGGGTGACTTGACACCACCTTTAACTAGTGTTCACCAACTTCTACTTTGTTGGGCATATATTTCATTGTCATTATTTATTTATTTAAATTACAATAGGTTTTAAATTCTTCAACCTAACCTGAAATCATTCACTGTGAATCCAGGTCAAATAAGCATGTATATATTATGAAAATAAAGAGAGGAACGGTTTTGTTCTTAACCTAGCCTATCCTAAGATTCTAAGATATTGTTCTGAAGAGAAATTAACTTAAAATCAACAATTCCACAACATAAATAATCTGTAAGTACCATATATACCTGTTGCTTTAGATGCAGGTGCTCTGAAACTGAGCTGGGGCAGTTATCTCGGTGTGTTACGGCGGTCACTGTGGAGTAACTGTCCTTTGTATTTCCTGAAGTCCTCTCTCCTCCGGCTCTTCTCTTTATCTGAGCTTCAGCCTTAGCCCTGTGCCTTATCAGGTCAGCGCTGTCTGCTCATATCACACTGTTGCATCAGTCCCTTCCTCCACAGACAGGTAAAGAAAGAAGACACTACAAAAGAAGCAGGGATAAATCACCTGTCTTTTGTTATTATAATACGCTGAGGTGGAGACGGAGAGCTAGCTGCTAAAAATAAAGCCGCATTAGCAAAGATTGATCGTTATTTTGACTCTGGTGTCAGCAAAACAACGTGGCAAAAGTGATAAAAATAAGCTAGGGTTATCAAAGACTAAAAACTAAAAAAACTAAAAAAGTTGGAGAGTTTTCTTTTTGTTGAGAAATAATGAGTTAGAAGCTAAGCTTGCTTCTGAAGACAGCTGGCATTTATGGCTGAACAATACTTAAGTAAAAGTAATAGTATTACAGGAAAAAAATCTGCTTAAGTAAAAGTTTTAATGTACCTGTTTACAACTACATTGCACATCTACAGATGTTGACTTCTCCAAGACAACATCTCAGGTACTTGGAAGCTGATAGGCCCCCTTGTCCCTGTTCACTGTCCTGTGGGTTTGTTTCCGGCTCTCAATAACCCCCCTAATCCAGTCCATTTGTTTTTGTTTTCCTCCATTCTAATTATTTTTGCTTTTTCCCAGTCCATAATGTGTCTCGCTCTCCTGCAGTGATCTGAGATGGCAGATTTGAGGTTTTCTTGTTTTGCTTTCCTTTGTGTAGCTCTTGTACTTGCTCCCATTGTTTCCTTTTCACTTTCTCCTTTGTGTTATTTTTTGCACATGTTTAAAGCTCTTCCTGTTTTGTCTATGTTGAAAGCAACACAGTGATCTGTTGAAAATAACATTTATTTGAGAAGGACCAAACCAAGTTTATCTCACACCAAAACTGCTCTCATAACAGGACCAAACCAAGACGAGTCTTAGCTCATCCAGACTATATGTTGTGATTTTGTTTGCTCATATCACTTCAAAATAAAAATTCACTAAGAAAGATTTTACAGTGATATGTTCATTCAGCAAAATAAAATCCAAAATTGTTATGTTTATGTTTAAAGAAGACTTATCATGCTTCAGGTACAATGAACTAACATACAGGTTATTAGTACTTTCAGTATGGATAGAGATCGGGGAAGGTGAAAACGGGAATTTTCGGTTGTTTTTGCATTATGCCTTCTTTAACATCTCCGTACAATATGCTCGGCTTACTGTAAAATAGTACACTGCTACCTTACCCCCCCCCAACACTCCTCACCTATTTCTTTCAGCGGTTCACCAAACCCTCCTGTACCACAGCTCCAGCAGCGTCGCGTTCATCTTGTGTAAACACTGCTTTCCTGTTGACATTTGTTTTCCCTGTGGAGACACTGGACTCGCCTCGCCTTTAAGAACAAATGGCAGAGAGGGGGACGCCGGTGCGAGAAACCAAGGTCCTCTGTGCCCCCGCGGGTGCTCACCGATCGTCCATGATAAACGAGCAGACATGCACAGAGCCTCATTTGGCCCAAGCTGCATCAGGTGATAAAAGCCAGGAGAGAGAGAGAGAGAGGGAGGGCTTCTAGCTGCAAGGACAAGGCTCGCAAGCACTTTATATTCAGGACAGGCAGCAGGGCCTCAGAGCGGAGCTGGAGATGAGAGAAGGAGGGAGAGAGAGTTAAGAGCAAAAGTGTGTGTGGGAGTGTGTGAGTTAAAGAAAGGGGGAGAGAGGTGGGGTAGAGAGAGAGAGTTTAGTGTGAAAGTTTGTGTGTGTGTGTAAGAGAGAGAGAGAGAGAAAGAGAGAGAGAAAGGGGGAGGTAGAGAAAGAGTTTGGTGCGAAAACTATGTGTGTGTTTGTGACAGAGAGACAGAACGAGAGAGAGAGAACGAGAGAGAGAGAGAGAGAGAGAAAGACAGTTAAGTGCCCAAGTGTGTACGTGTGTGTGTGTAAGAGAGAGAGAGAAAAAAAAGAGGGATAGAAAGGGAGAGGTAGAGAGAGACTTAAGACTGAAAGTTTGTGTGTGTGTGCCTGTGTGTGTGAGAGAGAGAGAGAGAGAAAGAGAGAGAGGGGTAGAGACAGAGAGAGTTAAGAGAGGAAGTATGTGTGCGAGAGACAGCTGGAGATGAGATATGAGATAAAAAGGGAGGGAGAAATCAAAGGGAAGAGAGTAAAGAGAGAAAGTGTGAGAGAGAGCTGGAGATGACAGAGAAAAAAGAGAAAGCAGGGAGAAACAAGGATAGAGACATAGAATGAGACAAAGAGGAGATTGAGAGAGAGACAAAGAGAGAGAGAGTAAAAATGGGAGTGAGCAGAGATAAACTGAGAGGATATACAGGATAGAGAAGAAGAGAGAGGAGAGAAGGAGGCACATGAGGAAGAAAGAGAAGTAAAAATGGGAAATTAAAAAAATGAGAGACAAAGGAGGCAACAGAAAAAGAGAGAAGGAGACCAGATAAATACAGAATGGAAGAGAGGGAGAGAGACATAGAGGGGAGAGTGGACAAAGAGAGGAACTGGAGAAAGAGAGAGGGGCTAAGGGAGTAAGAAAGGGAGAGAGATAAGTAGAAATAGACAAAGAGAGAAAGAGAATGGACAGATGAGGAAAGAAAGAGCAGAGAGACAAAAATACACTGAGAGCAGAGGTAGTCATTTTGAGTTACCATGGTAGCAGCTCAAACTCCAGTTGACTGTTAAATGTAAAGTAGGTAAAATAGGCACTCTGAGTTCAGAATATCTTAGGTAAGTACTGTATGTCACTAAGGAAAAATATTCTAAAGTACAAAACTGAAAACTCAACACTTCACCAAGACACAGCTTAACTGCTTTTGGCATTCATTTAATACCACAACTTTCACTGGCTGGGTACTGTACTTTTGGGTCTTGGCTGAGTTCACCTTTGCAATGGAAAACAGATACGGATGAAGTTTATGAAATGTTTTTGAGGTAACTGATGAGGAACTAATACTAAAAACCATCAGATAAAAACTAGTTCAAGTTAGGTTTAAAATGGCTCATCTGCTGCAGGACAAACTGGAATTTACACAGAGAACTGAGAAAGAGAAAATTCCAATACAGAACCCATACACATTCATGAAGAAAAAAAAATCAGACATCTTGGAGAGGTTATATTTGACTGAATATATCTTCTGCATGTATTGTATATGATGTGCCCACAGACTGTATATATAAATGGACATAGACAACCCGCCGCGTTCCAAACAGGAAGTGTTCATGGGGTGGTTTCTGCTCCAATTGACTTTACATTGGAAAATTATCACCCGCTCTCTGTAATTGACATTTTGGTCTTAAAATGTTTGTATTAATTTATTTTGTTATTTTGTACGTAAATAAATTCCTATTCCTAATTTGGACCTGGCTCCAAATTCGCCCCTATAATTGCTGTCATTGTGAACTTCATTTGACTGGAGCTGAACGCTATGGGTGACGTCACACTCCCTTAGTCCACTTCTTTATACGCTCTGTACTCTCACCTCACAGCAAGAAGATCCCAGCGCCGATTATCAAACCTAGTGGCGTTTGAATGTATCTTCTGGGTATTCCAATTTCTTCCATCAACTTGCATACACAACAGATGAATCCTTTGAGTAGACTTCATGATCTCGAGATGGGACAGATTGGTTAGCACAGTGGTTATGAAGGATGGATGGGTCAAATGCACAGGAGGAAGTCTACAAAATACGTGTCTTTAATGTTTATTATTATTATTATTTAGATCAAATTAAAATACCTAGACCTACTGCACAAGGTTTTTTCAAAATTAAGAAAAGTATATTGTCCTTTTTTTTTTTTTTTTCATTAGAATCTATAACTGTCTTTTTGATGGGGCTAACTGCCAGACAGCTTGCCAACTTAAACCATGTAAGTTCAGTTATGTCTCCATTTATTTTCTGTTTTTATAACCGCTCATTTTAATTAATTTCCAAACTATGCCCATCATTTCTCAAACATTCAAAAATCAATGCAATCCAACTTCAACAGTGAAAACAACATTTTAATTAAGACAACACTAACAAGTTACACAAACGCTATTTATATTCAATCAGTTTTGCAATCACAAGTTACATGTGTCAATTAAAAGCATACACACATGCTTCTCTGTGTGGTTTTGGGAGAGGGTTTAAAGCACTGTTTAAAAATGCCCGCCCACGTTCCTATTATAGCAGGCAGCCTTTGGGATAATTGATTTGGTTTGATATAATAGAAGACAGTGAACAATGCACTCTCCAAGGAAATACAACTTGTCTTGTGGCTCTAGTTTTAATAACACGCTGTACTTTCACCTCAATCTGCACATCTCAAACTAATGAAGCTGTATTTGCATAAAGCACTGTAACACAAGAGTTACATTTTTTTGTCTGCTAACTGTTTTTACTCTTTTAGATTGAACATTTTTGATACATATTTTAAAATTGCATTGCGTAACCTTTCCACAGAAACAAGCAAGTGACAGACCTCCAACCAAAAAGTTACAGAGTGCACCTTTAACTTTCTCATGATGCCTCTGATTACATTTCATTATTCTGAACAGTTCATTCAACAGTGCATCAATCAGCATGAACTGGGGGTGAAGAGTTGGGGAGAGACATTCAGCAAATCAGAGCTGGGACCAGATCCTACAAAGATGAATGTTGTGCTACACCATTTACCCATAGAGCAACACTGCTGAAAGTACTGGAAGTTTAAATGGCTCATATTGTCTTTACACTTATAATATTACATTAGTCTTACAAATAACATGCTTTACACTTTGGTGCATTATTCATTCACTCCATACTCAGTGATGCTAAGATAGTATTGTCAAATAAATAAATAAACAAATACACATTTTTCCACTGGTGCCTCACTTTGGCAGCTCGTATTCCCAGCGGTGTCCCATCCAAGTATCAACCAGGCCCAAACCTGCTTAGCTTCTGAGATCAGACAAGACCGGGCTTGATTTCTAACTCTACACTTACTTTTGCAAAGGCAGTGGAGGCAGTTGTTGACAGATTTACCATCACATTTGCTGATTAAGACAATACTTATATACTGTATAAGTCCAGTGTTGACCATACAGCAGTAGCCCAGACTAACATATGCCCTCCATGATAATTATCCCCTACGTGACATGTTAACTGAACAATGAATCAAGCTGATATTAATGTGAACATGTCAGTGCTCTAATGCTGCCCTGTTACTCTCTGTGGCCATCTGCTGTGTGCTCAAACACACTCATTATAAACGATGTGGAAAAAGCAGAGCGCAGAAGCCTTCACTCGCAATTTCCATAAGTCATTACTCTGAATGTTTAATAACTGTAATCATATTAATGAGTCTCACCCTGATCCGTAAACCGTACACATCTCAAGTTAGTCCTTTGATGGATAGTTCAAGTATTTCAGTAAAAAGTGAAAGTTTTTTTTATTCCAAGGTTTATGATCAGAGCAAAACACTGTTAGCACGGTGCCATTACACATATTTCAAAAGTGAATTTTCTCTCATGTTAAATTGCTGTGTTATATTTGTATCACCTTCAGTAAACAGTGCTGCTAGTGCTTTTCCTCTGCAACATAAGTTTAGCAGAATATTTCCATTTTTGACTGTTGTTTTGCTCAGTCATTGTGCAGCTGCTTCATGGAGGGATCTGAAAAATGCTGATTGCACACTGGTTAGATGCTAAACTGCATTTCGTTGCAGTGTACAAGTGCAATGACAATAACAGTGAATCTGAATCTGAAAAATAAAGCCTTAGTAATAATTTGCTTGAACCCAAATCTTTGCTTGAACCCAAATCTTAAACAGTTGTAGTTACTGAAATACTACCTGGGGATCTATAGCTGAGGGACAATTCAAATCTTTAGAGCTTATATTGCCTCACCCATTCTGAGGGGGTGACTTGTACTGAAACACACCCGTGATGTGAACATGATTCAAAAATAAAATAAAATTAAATAAAAAAAAAAAAAATAAAAAAAAAATAATAGCAAAAACATTTTTGATTCTGATTAGTCTGAGCGACCTGCCAGGTCCTCCACTTTGACCACACCTTCAGAAAAAACATGAACATGAACCGGTGACAGTTCTGAAGATGGCTCGCAGCTAGCAGCTGAAACATGTCAGCTAGGTAAATACATCACACTGATAAGCTGTCTAAGAAAAGTTAACTACTGTAACAAGATAAACAAAAGGAATAGGAGTTTTACTCAGAAAAGTGGGTTTATGATTATATTACTAGTATATCTCCAATCATAATGAGTATGGTGTCATCAAACAACAGAAATATCTCACTTCAAATGAGAGAGAAGTAAAACTATTTTTGCTTCTACCCAGGGGTTGACTTAAGTTCATGAATGCTTTAAGGACAAAACACTGTTTGCAAATTGCTGCTACAAATCTTACAAGAGTGCAGTTTTCCCTGCTTAATTTTGTGCTTTATATTTGGATAAATGATGAGCACCCCCAGCCTAATGCCTCTGCTGTACCCCCCACGAGCCCCGCAGACACAGACAGTTCTATCTCTTCATCTCCTCTGCAATAATGATATTTCTGTGAGAGTGCGTGGGCAGGCTCATACTTAATTACCAAGAGCACTGGCCTTGGACTGTATCTGAAGAGCTATTAACCTGAGTCATGCTGCTCTGGGGGCCACCTTCAGAGAGAGGGAGAAGAGGAGGAGAGGAGGAGGAGAGAGAGAGAGAGGAGAGAGAAAGAGCAGGAGATGAGTTGAAGAGAGAGGAGATGATAAGGAGAAGAGGAGGTTGAGAGAAAGAGAGAGGAGGAGAGAGACAGAAGAGGAGGGAGTGAGAGGAGGCAGAAGAAAGAAAGAGGAGTAGAAAGAGAGAGAGGGGCTGGATGGGGTGGTCCATATTCACACCTGTTTTGGTTTAGTCCTGGTTTTCAATTTAGTATCAGTTTTGTCCTGATATAGACCTGGTTTGGTCCTTTTCCCATCCTGGTGTAGTCCTGGTGTAGTCCTTAATCCTTGTTTAGGTCTGGGTTAAGTCCTAGTTTTGTTCTGATGAGATAAGACAGCAAGTGTGAATGCCAGAAACATGTATTGTTATATATACATTAATATAGATTTTATTTTCCCTTGAAAATAAACCAGTATTTTATATACTTTACTCAGACATATGGACAGGGACTCATCACCTCAGTAATTGTTAGTAATATGAGGAGTGTGGCTGAAAACTTGAGTTTCTTATTAGGTCATTGTTCACACATTGTAACATCTGTTTTCAATGACTAAAGTTAAATACTGATACAAGCACAACTTATTTTTAATATAGATACATTATTGTGGTGGTATTTCATGAATGTTTCTTTAAGATTAGGATAGATAATAATTGTTCCCAAAAGATTTCACAAAAACAGTGAAAATTGTGCTTTTCTATGCGTATTAAAATACTTGGAGCTTAGTGGTTCCAGACAATAAAATTCTCAATTAGGGAGGGGATTTTCATATAATTCTTAATTCTTTTCTTCTTTGAAATGCATATGGCTGTGGCCTTGATCATAATCCTGGTTTAAGACACATGCAGACAGTCTATTTCCTCTAAATAACAACACTGTTTACCCAGTAGAAAGTCATTACATGCTAATCAAACAAGTAGGAGTCCATTCACGCATACACGCATTCTATGGTTAAATGAATCACCTTTAATTAGCAGTGTGCAGGGAAGGCTGAAGAATTGTATCAGTAAGAATTGGAACAGTATCGTATCATTACATCACATTAAGCTTCATTTACTATTGTGTTAAGAAGGTCTATGAAGTAAATCTTACCTTTCAATCATATCAAACAAATGGAGTGTTTAAACAGCGGGCACAATCTATAACGCTAATGTGGAAGTAAACATTTGTGTAGAAAAGCCAGCCACAGTTTGTCAGATCACATAATGTGAAACAAGCTTTAAAAACACAGCAACAACTTCTGCTCTTTTTCCTTCTTTGTAATCCAGTGCAAATTAGCATGAGGCTGTGTGAAGAGGAAGCTGCTATTGTGCACAAGAGATGAGAGATGCATAAACATAAATTATAAATGGATCTTTAGAGCTTCCTTGAACTGCAATGACAGTCTAGAACAAACTGAACCATGTTACAACTCTCCACTTGTATGGCTTTTGACTCATTTGAACTCAAATGACAAAGCTTCACAAAGTTTCAAATTAAAACAAAGAAAGCACATACACACATATGATTATATCTAATTATAATATCATTTATAGTTTCCTGTGTTTTTATTTTGCACCATATTGCTGAAAGAAATTGTGATACTGATACACGTTGGCAGTATAGATGTTGGTCAAAGTGGGTAACTGTGTGTTTTAAGATTAGGGAATGCTCTACTACTGTTGTCCAGCACTAAACAAATACATAATGGAATAATATATTAAGAATCTTTTCATATACACACATGACGCACACCATTGTCTAAGTTCCTCTACGGTTACATGATGTCTCTATGATCAAATGTGTCTGTCACTGTGACTGACAGTTCAGGAGAAGGGGCGTTTCAGAGGAGAAAGATGGAGGCTGAAGTGTTGGAGAGGTGATGACACTGCTGCTCAATGTATGTGTCATATATTTACCTCTTATATCTTGGATGATATATGCTAATGCTTATTGTGTCTATAAGAGCAGTCAAGAAATACTACCATACTAAATACTGACGCATGAATCAGATGATCTACAAACAGTTAGACATTATTAGCTGTCTATCTACTCCCTTTCGCACCTCTTCACATAACTGACCTAACCTGCTTGTCTATAATTTAATGCCATACTGTAGAACTTTCCGAGCAAATAAATTTCATATCCATGGAGACAAACTGGCAAACTTTACACAGCGCACCTTTAACAAAGTATTATAACTTTGCAATCACTTTGTACTTTAACTGGAGTATTTGTAGTTGCAGTGTCCTTAAGATACTGGGCATTGTTTGCATACCATTTCAATAATTTTCAATAATTAAGAGTTAAAAAATGTTAAAGGTGCATTATGTAACTTTTTGGTTGGGGGTCGGTCACCTGCTTGTTTCTATAAATATGCCATTGCGCTGCCTGGAATGTTCCACAGTATGACATTAAACAGCTCTACTTTACGTTTATTAAATTACAGGTGGTTTTATAGCTCAAAAATACCTAGAGAAACAGGCATTCTGATGGAGCAGGGTCGCCTCTCCACAGATCTGACCTGTAACTTGGTCTGGTTTTTCTCCATGAAGGCAGAAAGGTTTAATGCCATACTGTGTAACATTCCAGACAAAGCAATAACATCTCCATGGAGACAAGCATTTGACAGACCCTCCTCCAGAAAAGTTTCAATGCACCTTTAATGTCCATTTTAGGTTTCATAGTCAATGAGCCCTACCATCACTCCAGAGGTGCTTCAGTTGCATTAGCTCACTTCAGGGTTAAAACAGGAATCCACTAATGTACAGTGACTTTGGGCTTTCATCAGAGTGCGTGAACGTGGCGAGAAAGGGCAGAAAATGTCATGAAGGTGCCATTTTGAGCCGTGTGTTTGCCTTTCACAAAGCAGTGCCCACGTCCAACTACTTTAAACTGCACAGACTCTCAAACCACAGTGAATAGATTATAATGCACTGAACAGACTGATTAAACATGAGGCTGTGCACTGCTGAAGGCCACAAGATTGTAGCATTGCACTAACCTGAAATAACATTGCAATGCACTGTTAATAACCGTTAATCGATGGAAGATAAAGGCAGTGAATATGTGTTATATATGAGCAAAAGTTTATCTGCAAAGAGATGATCAAATTGTTATTCTACTGATATTTTTTCATTACAGAATTAGACCAAAATAGATAAAATATGACACACTAGAGGGACACTTTGAACACCCCAAATTTAAGGTTAATGCCATGTTTCACTAGTCCAGACCCAGGGCATCTGTGGCTACAGTGTGACCAACAGAATGAGTTAGAGTGTTACGTGAAAAACTAGAAATATTTATGTTTTGAGTCTCACTAATTTGACATTCAATTAATTCAGTTTGTTTTTAATTAGTTGATTTTACCTGGAATTTGAAGGGCCCATATTATCCCATCCCGATTGATGTTATAATGTTGTTTCTTGTTCATGTTGTGTTTTGTTTCATCCCTGCATGTTTAACACACAAACCCTGCATATTCATGGTGAGTTCTTCTCTCAATCGGAAAACACTCAAAACCACCTCGTGATGTTATGCGGTAATACAGGAAGTGCTCCACTGTGTTTTTAAAACTGCATACACCTTAACTAGAATCATTTGGATAATTTCAGACCTGGAGTTCCCAATCTCTTCTGAAATAAAGGTAAGAGGTCGCCATCAACTTGAAAACTACCGTGTCATGACATCACAAGGTGGAACAGAGCATTTTGAGCTTTGGAGATGTATACAGACTAATAATAAAGGATTACTCAAGCATGGATGAATATAACAAAACACAGCTCCAGATATGTTTCTGATCAAGTAACAACATTATAACAAGGCTTTAAACTCACAAGAATCCATTTTGTGTAATAACTAAATTTACAAACTGCATCGGTCACCCATGCAACAGCTCGTATTAACCCCATTATATGATTACTGGTCACACCTTGTCATCTATAGACCATTACATTTACTCTGAAGCCTGTGTAATCCCGCCAGCTGAATTATCTGCTCTGAGCTGCTCCTCTCTCACATCTGTCAGACGTCGGTGATTGGCAGTTGCTTTCTGGAGGTGAGCCATCAAACTGTCACCTCAGCAGGATGCCCGGGGCCTGCTGGAGCCGATATGATTTATGTAGGCACTGATTGTGTCAGCGGCTCTGCAAATGGATTGTGTCATGTGTGTGTAAACTGGAGCCCCGCAGAGCCACTCTCCCACACTGCAGCTCAGACCCATCAAACGCCCTCATGAAGTTTTAATACATGCTGCTGTGAACTCATGTTGGCCAATGTGCGGTTAAAGTCTATTTTTGGTGAACTTGAAGTGAAGTTTGTGGATTTGGGCAACTTTTAAATACTCAAAAATAACATTCAAAAAGTCAGGTAACACCAAACATACTTCCACTCCCCTCACTCTCTTTCCTGGGGTTGTACAGTCAAATAGGTGAATTGCAGGTTGGCTATGATTCTACATGTGGAGTTTTAAAACACACTGGAGCACTTCCTCTATTACCACCACAGACATGTATAAAAAAGTGGACTAAGCAAGTGAGACGTCCCCCGTAGTGTTCAGCGCTAGTCAAATGAAGCTCGCGATACTAAAGGTTACAGGGACAAATTTGGAGCCAGGCACTATATTATGAATAGGATTTTTTTTATGAACAAAATAGCAAAAGAACAAACAAACACCAGGATCATGTAGAGCAGGTTAATACAAACATTTTAAGACCAAAATGACGAGGCTCACAGGAGCAGTTGCAGAGACAGAGGCAACAATATTCCAGTGTAAGCCACGGTCAGTAGGAGCCGGAAGAGTCCGTATGCTTCCTATTTGGAACGCGGCGGCTAGCGTGTTAGCTGTGTCCATTTATATATAGTCTATGTTTTTGTTTTGTTTTTGTTTTTTTGAGTGTTTTCTGAATGAGAGAAGAATATGACTGAGAGAAGTTTGAATATGCAGGTTTTAAAAATGCAGGGTTTGTTAAACATGTGTGAATGAAACAAAACACAACTCCGGGGTATGTTCTTGATGAGGAAACAGCATAGATAACATAGATAAGGTCATTAATTCAAACACAAAAGTTGCCAAAATATTTTGCTCAAAGACGCAAAAATAGTATGCAATGCAGCAGAAATTTTAAGGGTGAATATCTGTTTAAAATAAGGCAGTTAAATCTATAGTTATTCGACATAGTCAATACGATTTGAATGCAGTGACAAAGACTGTGAAAATATAGTACTGTTTTATTTGAGAATCCATGCGCATATAATTGAAATGTTAAGCTCATGCATGGTGTTCTTGGTCTCATTGAGGTCCTGGTCTCTGTGTTATGTTCAGGGGCCATATTAATCAGGAGCACTGAATTCAGATGAGATCTTCTCCAGACTCTCATTTGCTTTTCTAATTCACTACAGAGTGAATAGAGACAAGACGACTCTGTTGAATAGACCAGATGAGGGTGTGAAACTCGTTGGCTAAAGTAATGAGAGAGGATATGAGGGATGATCTGCGCATTGGCTTCAGTAAGTGGTGTTGTAACCATAGAAACAATAACACAATCCCATAAAGGGGCACTTTGTAACTTTTCTGGTAGGGATAACAGTAAGAATGCATGTTTTCCTAAGTAGTTTTGGATGAATAAGACACCAGTAATTGAGTGAATGCAAGTTACATAAGTGTAACGCCATAAAGCAGAACATGCCCGGGAATCACATCTCCATGGAGACAATTTTGCAGACCCCTCCACCAGAAGTTATAAGTGGATTTTTAACATGAATCCTTGCATGGTCCCAAATTCATACCAGAAATAACTTTTTTCTCATGCAAAATTACAAACTTTTCAGCAATTAATTAATCTTACAAACTTACCAGGTATACCATTTGTACTGATATAAAACTACACTTTACTGGAATAGTTTTATCATAATTTTTTACCACTAAATTAACGTCCTTTTTAGCTAGTGAAAATGATTGTGTCATGGAAACAACTCCAGGTTTTTGGAATAGTAAAATAACTTCATCTCAGTGGCCTAGAGGGCTTTTGGTATTCACAATGCACACCACAGCAGAGCACCCGTGTTCCAATTTGGCCAAAACTAATGACTGGCCAATGTACTCCATGCTGCCGTATCTCATATTTTGCATTTTGATTCTTGGCAGAGTGTGAGCCTTGGCAAGAAGTGGCTTCAGCTTGGGGTGAGTTAACTGGCTATTAATCACAGCTACTTTCCTGCACAGGTCTGCTTTCGGAGCAGCTGGAGAGGCATTTAGTCAAGAACTCAATTATAACACAATGTAGAGCTATGCTCAAATAGTTTAGCTCAATTTGCATACACACTCTTGGAGACCATCTATGTTAAAAGTGCCGTACGAAAAGTCAGTCAGTGTTTTATGACTAGTGTTTTTATTGTTTCTGAGTTTGCGATTGGCATGTGTTTGTGTCATTATTTGGTCATACATTTTGAGCATTTTAGTCTGATGTGGACCTGGGTTGGCCCTGTCATAGTCATTGTTTAATTCTGGTCTAGTTCAGGTTTAGTTTCAGGGTTAGTTCTGGTTTAGTTCCAGTTGTTATGTGGTGAATGTGCAAGTGTGAATATATGGTCAGTATCAAACGCTGGCTGCAAAGACTGAAGCACCAAACAGCAATCTTAATTTCAAAATCAATATGATGATTTCTTTATACTACAGTGTGAGTCCAAAAGCCAGTGTCAGTTTCAAATCAGGGATAATTTAAGTGTAACTAAACTCTAACTCAATATATTTGCTACTGAACTGTGTAGATGTTGTTTTAATTACATTATCTGCTGTCCTTGTCATTTTGTCTTTGCCCTGTTGGATCAATTTGCAGCTTGGTGGTGTAAAACTGTGTAAAACTGTGCATTGCCTCCAGTATTTCAGCAGGCCTCACATCACATCACACATTGCCCAGTTTAACATTTGGATTGTGGCTGTGGGTGGTGTTTAGATGTTTATTATGTCTATTTTTTTAGATGTCTATTTTCTGATCTATGTTGCAATGTTGTTTCATTCACATATGTTTAACACACAGACTTTGCATATTTAGGCTGAGTTCTTCTCTCAAATAAAAAACACTCTCTTCCACCTTGTCATTTGGTAATATAGGAAGTGCTCCACTGTGCTTTTAAACTCCATACACCTTCACTAAAATAATTTGGATAATTTCTGACCTGGAATTGCCAATCTTTACTGAACTAAAGGTAAAAGGTAGCTACTAACTTCAAAACTACCACTACATGACATCACAAGGTGGTACAGAGCATGTAGACAGACTAATAATGTGTGGATGAAACTAAACGCAACTCCAGAGAAGGTAACAGCATTATAACATGGCTGAGAGCTTACTATTATTTACTGTACATGTCTTAGAAACAAAACAGGCGTGATTGGGTGTTGATAGAGCAGTTTCAACCTTTCCTCATTCTGAGTTGCCCTTCTGAGGTGATATTATGTGGTATTTGAGTTTGAGTCTTTATTACTGGACAGGAGGCGATTCTCACAGCTGACATTTTGTGAGTCATGTGTCATAGCAGCACGTCCCACTCTGCACAGGATGCCCATCACGACCTGCTCACTTCAGCTCTGCCTGTTAATGATCTGTTATCAGTGAAGGCTTTAGGCTTTTTGCTGTTCTAGATTGCTTGAGTAAAAGTAATTGAAATTCTACTCTTTTTCTTCTGAAGTTGTCCTCTTTGTGTGCTGTGATTTGCATATTGATTGGTAAAGTGTTTCTAGCAATGAGGTAGTAATACGCAAGTTTATTCTCATGGTACTCAATAGTCATTTTACCCTTCAGAGTTAACCACCCATTTTGTTTTGTTTTATTATTTTTTCTCTTGTTTCAGACTTGATTTAGTCCATTAGACCCAGTTCTGTCCTTATTTTGACCTGGTTTAATCCTTAATTTAGTCCATAAATTGCTGCTTTCACACTAGTAATTGTTGGGTCCAGATTTGAGTCCAGTTTAAATCCAAATGTAGCCTTGGTTTGGTCCTGGTTTAGCCTTGGTCTAGTTTAGTTTGAGGTGAAATCTCAGTTTAATACAAATTTTGATGTATGTGTTTAAGAATGCATGCACCCTTAGCCCTGCTTTTGTCCTGTAGTGGTTTTGATCACATATGCTACTGGAGAAAACTCTGAATTAATTTATTTTATTTGATGAAAGTATTTACATTAATTACATTACAACATTTACAACCAACGCTAATTATGAAATTTAAACCATGTATAGGTTCTTAATGATACTGAAATTTAATGGAAATAAAATACATAAATGTGAAAGGTATGCTATTGCAATTGCTGCTAGTATTGTCTGTTTTAAATGTGTTCTTTAAATACATTTTGACTAATTAATTTTTGAATGTGGCTTCAAGCTGGTTCTAAAGAAGCTTGAGGAATCCAACATTTTAAACCTACCACCTTCCAATCATCAAAATTCAGCTGAAAAGTCCCTAAACTTCAGCTTGCATCATACACTGAATGTGTATGTACTGTACAAATGTAAATAAAAAGATGTGTTTCTCTCTTTCCATCTGGGCTTTCCTCTTTACCATCTTCTCCTAATCCTCTCCGTCTTCACTGGGCTGTAGAAAACAGTTAAAGCTCTTCAAATCCAAAACAGATGAGTGCTGTTGTCCATGTGCACCATGTGTACTGAGGAGCTGGCACAGCTAAACAGTGCAGAAAACCCAGGAGGATAAAAAGGCCAGGGAATTTATTTTTATTACATTATCAAAAACACTGGAGTACAAAGCAAAAGTTGGAGTGTTTGAAAAAGGTACATTATTGCCATGTCACTGATTCAGAGTTCAAATAAGTGCAGGTCAAATTTGTTGGCTGGGTCAAAAACTCTTGTATAAATGGCAAAACTGAATGTCAGATTGTAAAAAAAAAGGTTATAACAGGAATTATAATTAAATGCGGACTATGTATGTTCTCTCTTGTTAGTGAGGTGTCTGGTCTTGCAGCTATTGTGCTTTTCTCTGTGGAGATGTTATTTTATTTGCCTGAAATGTTTCACCGTATAATATTAAATGTGTCTATCATGCATTTATTAAACTACTTGTGATTTTGGCTTAACAATGCATTGAAAACTGGGCCTGTAATTTTACCTGATGTCATGGGGTCACCATCCATGCAGACAGATAATTAGTAATTAGTCATACTGATGAACATTCTTTGAAGAGCGAGAACATCTCCATAGAAGCAAGCAGGTGGCTATGGCAGTCCATATAATGCATGATGTCATATAATCCATACACAAAGTAGCCTCCATTACAAGAGATACGCTTCCACTGTTAATCTGTGATAAAAATCAGTTGAATATAATGCATGTAAATTGTAATTTCAGTAATCAGTTCTGTAATTTAGTTTTGGTTATGGAGCAAACTGATTGCATTGCATTGTCCACAATATAAAAACTGAGGGAGTGAATTAGGACACAGTTTAATTGTGATGATTGGAACTCATTTTGGGAAAAGGCCCAAACCCAGAGACACAATTCTCCATCAAAACAAACTTCTACTGAGAGAGCAGCACTGATTAGGGCAGTGCAGAGCCTTGAATGTGGGACATGAGGACATCATAATAAATGTGTGTTTTAAAGCAGTAACAAAATGTTAGAGCCAGGTTTACTATACATATTAGTCTTTATCAATCTTTATTTATTTATTTTTTAAAGAAAAATTGGTCTGGCATAAAAATACAACTATGACATCAAATGCATTTATTTTGTTCTCGACCAGCCTTGCACTGTCAGTAATTTATGCCTACAGAAATTGGACACACAGCACTATGAGATAAAATACCTTTTTGAAGCCATTTCCTGAAACCTCAAAGGTGTCAGTTCCCGACAGGCTCCTCGCACAATTACCAAAAACACATCAGAAGCACTTTGAAACCCTCGGTGCCGGACTGTACGCTGCAGACCCACATCCCGTTGCCTGGTAACCGTTTGCAGGTCGCTCATGAAACTCCGGTGTTTCAGTGACTCTGGAAAGGTCATTGTCGAGGTCCTGCCAAGTATTTTATCAAATCACACAGCTGTGCCACTGATGAGGCCCAGGGCAAAGCTGGACAGATAACAGCCCACTGCAGCACGCTTTGTGCATTTGATGTGAGCTTTAAACCACTAAGCGTGACTGTGGATCGCAGGCCGCTTGTTTCTGAAGCTACACTCCTCGTTTGTGCTCATCTTTAGAGTAAGGTGATGCTGCAGAGAAAGAGAAATAAAGAGGAAGACAGAGGAGCAGCAGGACCTCCTGTGTGACTGTGTAGAGTGGAAAATCCAATCAGGTTTGAGCAAAGACCTTGTTCAGGTCTTGTTACCGAGTCCAGTCTCTGCTAAAACCAAATCTTTTCTACTTTCTCTTTTTAGTGGTGGGAGGTCACAGTCCATGTCAGCTGTACTGTATACTGTGCACAAACATCATTATTTGCAAGTCCATGTGATTTATATATAGAACTGGAGATATTTCTGTAAAAGAGTACAACTATGCTACCATGCTCCACTAACTTCAGTGCAAACAAATTTATATTTCTCTCATCTCTGATAAACAGTTTGTTTTACTCATTGATTTTACAGAAATTTGAGATCTTTTTCAGAGCCTTGTGATATTTTTTCCTTGCAAGCAGCCATATTTGTTTTGTTATGGACCGACTATGAATGTCCTTGATTAGCTAATCTACTTGTCAATCACTGCCATCTGAAAATGGGGAGATTCACAGGTGAAGAGACTCACATCTTCAAAAAAACTTTAAGTAGTGTTTTATTCTGGATCCCTATCAACTCAATCCTTAAAGCTATTGACACAAGAGATAATCAAACAACCCAGTGCGCACAAGCTTGCGTTAGATTGTCTTTTTATTTAGTCCTTTGTTCAAATGGTGATACGCAATTGACCAGCTCTCAAGTCAAACACAGCGTTACAGATGACTTACACTGTACTTTCCACTGGCCTTAAATAATGTGAACAGCACCAGCAAAGAAGAGACAAGAGCAGCCTCACAGATGGGCTGCTGCATATTCACACTGTATTACCCAGATCACACGTCCATAACAGGCCCATCAGTACTGTCACTGCTGCACAGCCCATTTAGAAGTTCAATAAACCCACACATCTGAACACTTTTAAATATTTCATAAACCACCACTTCAAGGTTTGTGACTAAAGGGTCCATCAGAACAGTGGGGGGCGCTCTCATTAGCTGTGGCTGTCAGCGGGGAGCAGAGGAATGGTGTCGAGCCTTTCAATCCAACCTCTGCACTCGTCTGCCCGTTGACACTGTCTGACACTTGTGGAGTAAATAGGACAGTGGTGAAAAGCAATGATAAAAATAAAACATTGGCATAATGAAAAGAAGCACAGGTGAGTTTCCATTCTCTAAGCCTGCATACTCTGGTACATTTACCTGCTGGACTACCACATGCTAACTGATGTGCACTGTTCTATAAATAAAATAAACATACACAATCTAGAAGAAAGTGTGCTATTTCTGTACAACTTTAGTCCCACACAAAGGAACCGGTGAAGATGATGAGATGATGATTATGAAACACAAACTTTGAGAACTTGCTAACATACATAGTTTCATTACTGTGGATAACTGAAGCCATTCTCTGCAAATCTGGATAGGCAGAGTAGACCCTAAAGAGTGGCAAGTTAGATTAAACAAAAGTAATTGCCAAAATTGGTCTACAATTGGTCTAAAATTGTGGATTAATAATTGTGAAGAGGTAAAATCCTCCAGCTAAGGTAGTCCCAATGAAGCAAGATCTGGAGATGGGTCCCTGAGCGCTCTACTGTGGGACCCACTACTTCTGACAGGTTACCCCAGCCGCACGAAGTAATGCAAATGCAAAGGACACATTTGCCAATAGGCACAATCAAGTGTGCCCTAACCTCAATAGGCTTTCTAAGGCTGTAACTATAAAAGTAATACTAAAAAGTAATATCTTTAACTACAAATCTCATCTAAAATGTTTGCACAAGACAGTAAAACTCAAAGTAACTCAAATTTGATGAGGGACAGCCTGATTCTGTGGTGCCTAAGGTTTCTGGAGCAGCTGACCTCCTGATCCTCTTCCTCTCCAGTCTGTGGCACACTCTGTCAGCACATCTGAGCTGGATTAGGTTCTGGCTGAAGGAGCAGAGAGGCCTTCAGACATGACACTGAAAGAAATAGAGCCATCAATAACAGCCCAGCTCTGTGCGATGGTAAGATTTGATGTTTCCAGATGTTTCCAAAGCCCTCAGTCTGCTCAGAGAGGAAAGCAGTGCCAAGAAGCAGAAGAACTAGGATATCTCTGATGCTCTTTTATTGGAGAAGTATATTGCATTATTTTAGTATTCTTAACCCTCCACCTATTTAATATAACATAATATTTTTTTTTGCACAAAGTCTTTTTTTTTTCTGGAGACTTTCAAGTCAAACTTCCATGTTTTGAAAATTCACAAACTTGTGAAGGAACAAAAACCTAAACAGTGTGGTGTGATTAATAGTTTATCAAACTGAGCTTTGATGATTAAACCCTGTCAGGTACATGTCAATGATGTCATGAAGAAGCATTATATAGATACTGATAGTGGTGATTATAGGTCCAAATAGAGAGGGTGAGGTGGCTGGTGATTCTCTACTGCTGCATGAAGATAAGCAGATGAGGGCAAGTAACTCAAATGGTATAGGCAATGAAGGTGAAAGAGTTCATTTTTTACTGTATTTGTGATTAGTTGAGAGGCTGTTGAAAATATAGCCTTCCTTTGAATAATATTAATAATTTCAGATCAAGGGCAAGGGTCTATATTCTCATAGGTGAATTACCTAAGAAATCCATCCATTTTCTTCAACTTATCCGTGGCCGGGTCATGGGGGCAGCAGTCTGAGCAGAGGCTCCCAGACTTTTCTCACCACAGATGCTTCCTCTGGAGGGACATAGTCCCTCCAGCATGTCCTGTACCAAAGAAATATCAACAGAAAATATATTAGGTTCACAAACTTTCAAAAACATTGTCCAGACTATCTTTGACTAACCTTGTCTGCCAATATTAACGGTGAATTAATCTGAACTATGACGCTTCTGCAAAACATCAAACCTTTGAAAACAAAATCCCCAATTTATATGTGCTGACAGTGAAAATGTTGAACTGTATTTAATCCATTTCGAATATATTTTACCTCTAAACCATAAAAGCACAAATGAGATTAAAACCACAGTGGGATAGAGGTGGGGCACTGAAGCGCTCCCTCCACACAGTTATCTGTTGCTGGACAGTTGAACCGAGCTGAGCCCGATGCAGGGCTAGACCTGAGCTGGAGCATGAAGCGTGACATTGAGCAGCTTCAGCAGGATGATGGGACGTAGCAGGCAGTCCCCTCTCCCCGTCCACAGGCGCTCCACTGTACCTTTTTATTCCTCTATTTCTGGCTTACCCCCTGCCTTTGTGGAGGCCCAGCGGGTGTAGCACACTGGACAGGCACGAATGTCCTGCTATGAATACATTTGGACAATCCTTCTTTGTGAGGAGTGATGAATGTGGAGGCAGGAAAATGCTTTACATTCACTTCTAATGCGCTCCCCTTGACCCAGTCTCACAGCACGACTCAGGGCCGCAGTCTGCATTTGAAAGGACTCTAAGTGTGACGGAGAGTCCAATTTTTACTAAATCTGGACTAACATGTTCTGGGCTATACTGCCCAGTAGTAGATGGCATCAGTGCTGTAATATTACAAAAAAGCAAGATGTATACTAACAGTTTTAGATTATAGATAAACACATCTGAGTTCACAATTTCAAGAATCGGCGAAAGGAATTTAATTTTAGCTGACATTTTTTAGCATTCTACCATAACATCATAAACTTCAGCTTTAAAGTGCACTGTTATTGCTTTGTCTAGAATGTTCCACAGTATAAATTAAACCTTTCTACATATCACAAGGGAGACAAGGAGGTTACAGCACTACGCTACTTTACAATTCAGATCTGTGGAGAGTCGTCCCTATTTACAGAAGGAACTATACAGAAGATCCCTATTTTCAGCAAGAGGAACCCCCATAATAGATAACTGCTAGATGGATATGTTTATTGTCATAACCTTGGGACATTCCAGCAATAACATCTCCAGGTAGCGGACTCTTCACCAGACAAGTTGCACAATGCACCTTTAAAATAAGGAGAGATTTTACATAAAAATGAAATGCAAATGTCTAGTCATGAGAGCCCTGAAATGAATTATTAAACAATTAAAGGTTACAACCATGTGCATATATGGAATTTGGTGTTATCTGTCTTTATGATAGACTACACAAAAGATTCCAGAATAGTAGATATGGGGTGCACTCACACTTGGTCCTGGTTTGGCTCTGGTTTAGGCCCAGTTTAAATCCTAGTGTAGATTTGGTTTCATTCTGGTTTGGTCCTGCTCAATCCTTGTTTAGTCTTGTTTAGTCCTTGTTTAATCCTTGTTTAATACTGGTTTAATCCTGGTTTAATCTTGGTTTAACCCAGGGTGTATTTTATTTTGAGTCCTTGATAAACTCTTACTTATTCTCGCCAGTGCCTTTCCAGAGCAGCATTAATGTTAATACAGCTGGAAGGATTTACAGTAGAGTTTTGGTCTTATCCTCTACTCTGCTTTGCGCGGCTGGTCAGAGAGACATTAGTGAGGGGAAATATAGATTGCAGCTCTTCATCCGTCTGTGGAGAGTCTGCAAATAAGAACACATCAATCCAAGACACGCCAGGGAAAGTTCGGTCAGTCAATATCTATCTGTACAGACAAAGTCTAGGTAACATGCAGGCACAAACTTGAAATGAGATTTGGTTGCGTTAAATCTTTTCATTTGATCTGGGTACCTGTGAGAAGCAGTTCAACCAATAGTCTGCTCAACAGTGTGCCAAGGTGGAGGATTGTATAAGGTGCTTAAATAGGAATAACTGAAGAGTAATGATCAGGCACGGGTCATTAAACAATTCTGTTGCTGCTGCTAACTGACTGCTAATATATATATATATATACATATATATATATTATATATATATATATATATATATATATATATATATATAGAGAGAGAGAGAGAGAGAGAGAGAGAGAGAGAGAGAGCGAGAGAGAGAGAGAGAGAGAGAGAGAGAGAGAGAGAGATTTGAGCAGTTAGCAAGCTTATTTATTAAAAAAAAAAAACAACAAAAAAAAACACAACACAAAACACAACTCCAGGTATGTTTGTGATGAGGAAACAATATCACAAAATACATTTGCTTAATATAGGCCCTTTAAATACAAACAAGCAAGTTTCTGGTCTTCCTGGCTTAACTTCCTGCCTCTCTCACAGATCTGTAGAGAGGCAACCCTACTTACAGTAAGAATGCATGTTCTTTGCAATAAAAATTTTAACAAATACAAGATACATTAGTTTAATATTATACTGTGGAGCAGTAACATCTCTCCATGGAGACAATCAGGTGACATAAGTTCACATATACCTTTAACAAGCTGAGAAAACATTGAAATATGACAGTCTGGTTATAAAGTAAGAAACACAATCATTTTAATTTTTCGTGTGAAATGTAACTATTCTGAACAAGACATCAGCAGATGGGAGACACAGAGATCTGCAATATTTATTCACACAAGCCCACCGAGTCCTGTCTTTACCCCTTTACAAGAGTTTGCTCAAACTTCACTCATTTCACACATTGTTTCTCTACACAACATACATCCTCGTTTACCACAGCTCGGCGAACACACAAAGCCTTTTAGATTTACTATTATGTGTTTCAGTTGAAATTGAAACAGGGAATCATCTGCTCCTATAATTTTAAAGGAGGCAGGTGGCAAAGCCGCGAGCTGCACTAAATCAGATTCGGTCTTGTATGTGGGAGTTTATACAATGTGTCCTAGTTTTGTGTGTGTTTGAAGTACCGTTGGATAAGAGTGTGTTGTTTTGCTGTAGCTTTGGGAGAAGGAAGAGGGCGATTGCAATTTGCTAGCTGCTCAGTAGCTGAAATGGATGGATGGGGTGTTTGGTTCCATTAAATTTTTACAGTGGGAGCGGGTGAGCAGGGAGCAGAGCATTCCTCACTGCTGACTTTAGTGGTCTGTCGGGGGAAGGTAGACCAGAGGAGAGCCAGTGACAGAAAGCTCTAGAATCCATTATGGGTCTGAACGGAGTGAGCTGTACGCCACTTCACCGTCCTTGGGAAAAATGCACTGTCCGAAAAACACTCCCCGTAGCCCCTAAGCCCTTAATCACTATAAGGTTGCACCATAAGCAGTTGAACATATGGGCTTTAAAGTGATGAAAAATTAGCGCAGTTGCCATAGCGATTAACAATTGAAAACAAAATTGGTTGCGTTCATGTGACATTCAAAACATTTCAGGAATCTACCAGTTTAAAACTGAGCTGAGGACAGGTGGAATTTGCTGTTTAACTGTCAGATTACAGATTTATTGACCTGGTTTATGGTTTATATCGCTGTAATTACTGGGCCTATCCACATGAAGCAAAAACTTGTAGTGATGCTACTATTCAACTCCAAAGACATGTTGTCAGATGAAATATTGTCAGATTAATATAGCAAGTTTGTCAATGTCAAACATATAATTAGATATTAAAAGAGAGCCAAAACTTGCCTTGCCAGTTGCACACTGACCAGCTATATAAAAGTACTTTATTACAAAACGGGACTCCTACTTGTTTCGACCAAATAGGTCTTCATCGAGGCATTATCCTTAAGTTTTTGGCTCTCAGTACATGTTTATGTCTTAGAAGAGCCCCTAATGTTTTTACAATTTTGTACACAATTTCTTGCCCAGTGAAGCACTCATGTCCTTCATACCTTCTACAAATAATGAGATATTTTTAGGATCTTAAGTGCGGATATTTCTTACAAAGGAACAAAAGAAGCTGAGTTTCATTCATATTACTTTATTTGTTCATTTGGATGCGACAGTTTCACATTTACAAACACATAATCATTCGTACACTGACATATATGGACACATGGACACAGAAGTGCCTTGCCCAACGACACATAAAGTACCAGTCAGAGTTGGTATCAAACCTGCCTGAGCCACTGCTTCACTGTGTGCAGCTGAATGGAAATGAATAGAGATTTTTGAGTTGGCATTTTGATTAGCACTTCTTAAATTTGTTCTCAGCGATTCTTATTCACTTCAGTAAACAAATACAAATGACGTGTAAATTTTACTAAGAAGTCTGTATCCAACAAATACTAACGACCTGTCACTGCAAGCCAATTACGCCTCGCTATCTTTGCCTTTTAACTTGTCATCTTTCAAGTCATTTAAATGCACTTTAACAAATCCACAATTCTGTAACCCTTCTCTGACCAATCTCCACAGAAGTAGCAGAACCACTAGCCCCCTCAGCCCTTCCTCCTCTCCTGTCAGAGCCTCCAGGGAGACTGTGTTCAAACCTATCTCCTTTCACTGCATTACTGAGGTCTGTGAAGAACCAAGGCTCATGCATTCAATAACCAGGTCAGTTTATTGAATACATGAACCTTGGCACTTCAACCCTGACAAGATGGAGAGGCTGGGTGGAAGGTACTATGCATGCATTATGAAGAGACCTGGTTTAGACCTGGTTTAGACCTGGTTTAGGCTTGATTTAGACGTTTAGACCTGATTTAGACCTAGCTTATACTTGATTTAGACTTGGTTTAGACCTGCTTTAGACTTGGTTTAGATGATTTTTCCACACTCAGCCCACTGGAGGCAAGAATGATGGCTGGTTAAACACTGCTGTTTTTACTTTCGCGCACTATGGAACTTTTCTGGTGGTGGGTCCATTGCCTTCATGGAGCTGTTCTTGCTTTGCCCGGAATGTTCCACAGAATTGCATTAAATTTAGCAGCTCCATGGAGGTTACAGGTCTGTAGAGGCGAACCTGCTCACACTAAGAATGCATGTTTTTCAAGTTATATTTTTTTTTAGCAATTAAAACACCTACAATTGAATAAATGCAAGATAGTTATTTTTAATGCCAAACTATGGAACATTTAAAGCAAAGCAAAAGCATCTCCACGTAAACAAGTAAATGGGCGGACACTATAAAATAAGTGTGGCTTTAATTTTGTCCCTACATTTTCAATAAACATTATAATAATACAGAGGGGGTGTGGACCTCTGGGTGTGACTACAATTACACAGTGATTAAAGAGAGTGTAAAGTGAGTCACATGAGGCAGTGCATCATACACAGTGAATGCGTCTAGAGGTCGAAATGTGACTCTCGCTAATGAAAACATCAGGCTCTCAGTTTGGAGGTGATGAGGGATTAGCACACTCATTATGGGCACATGATAAGAACATAATGAGGGCATTAGCATCAATATTAATAAGGCAATATACTTGTTCATTTTACTGTATAATGTTAGTTAAGTAGACCAACTCTCAAAGGAATGAAAAAGTAGTTCTAGATCACAACAAAACAGTCAGGAGTTGACTAAATTAACATAAAAGCTAGATTAAATATAAACAGTGATGTAATAATTAACCTTGTAAATGTAATTTCAGTATTATGACAAAATAATTGGTTTTATCCAAAGTAGATTGTTTTTTTATATCTTGGGATTTTAAAAAGTTAACTTTACTGATTAAATAATACTTAGAGATGTACCATATAACTTATCTGGAGAAGTGTTCAAGAGTGTTATTGTTTTGCTTGAAATGTTCCACAGTATGGCATTAAACCCAGTTTTCTCCATGGAGACAAGCAACTGATGCCACCAGGCCATGTTACATGGCAGATCTGTGGAGAGGTAACCCCCGTTCACAGTAAGAATGGTAGATTGAGAGGTAGTTTAATTCCATACTATGGATCATTCTGGGCACAGGATTGTCATTTCCATGGAGACAAACAGCTGACATACCCTCTTCCATAAAAGTTACATAGTGCACCTTTAAAATAGAAATAGTGCACCTTCTTCATCTCACAATAAGCTGCAAAATATTGACAAAATATTGACAAAATATACGATGTTTGAGATTCACCGTGACACACACAAATACATAGTAAGCCCTCATTTGCTCCAGTCAAATTAAGGGATTTTTTACAATTACCATCTGGTGCGGTTGATTACAGAGAAGACAAGGATGATCCAAATGATGGCCATGATTGCAAAAATTATTTCATGATCGCTCAGTAACCTTGTTTACTACGTTGAACTTTGTAGCAGATGCAGGTTACAAGGCTCATCACTTCATACCCAAACCAGTTGTTCTGCTCCAGCTACATCGCCTTTATTTACAAGAGGGAGGGAGTCATTTCTGTTTCATCCACAAAGAGTGATTTTGTACAAATTAAAGACATATGGGCTAAAACAAAAAGTAATTTTATTAAAGGCACAGTACCCAATCTTTTCCATGTATTTGAGCAAAAAATGTCTTGTCCCAGTAAAGATTGTATTTAGTGGTCAAGGTCAAATTAAGTCCACTGCATGCTGTCTGCGTCTAATTAAAGTGTTTTATTGTCTAATAATCAGGAAGTGTGTGTTAACATGCTAGTTATTGCTCTGCTCTGGTCTCTGAACGGCTTATAAACCAATTACGGTGAATAATTAGGATGCTCAAAATAAGTTAAAGGTGCACTGTGTAATATTTTTGGTGGAGAGTCCGCCAACTGCTTGTCTCCACGGAAATGTTATTGCTTTGCCTAGAATGTTCCACAGTATAGTAGATAAAACCTATCACAAGGGAGACAAGCAGGTACCAGCACTACGCACTATTACGTTACAACTATTCAAAGAAGGAATTAGTTGCGCAGTGCACCTTTAAGTGAGGAATAATCACTGCAAATCTTTTGAAATAAACCAGTAGTGTTTTTCATGTTTTAAGACATTTTGTATGCCGATAGGGATTCTGGATTGAATCTCACCAATCTTATTATACTTCACCGAGGATAGATCCCAAATTTCACTCTCCAAGAAAAACTGACAAAAATGCAGTTTCTTAAATGCCAAAAACAGATAAATAAGTTTGTTCAGTTTCTCTATCATTGACAATTTGGAATTCATTTCTTATCACCACTGAACAGAAAACAAGAGGTTTTCATGAATACATAGCTTTGTAAACAAACTTCATAGATGGTCTGTCTCTGCTTATGCCCCATATACTCTTACATACTATCTTGTGAAATTACAAATGAGCCATCTGTTATGCTGTGTTCAAAATTCATTATCCTGCCTTAGATGCCCACTTTTATGGCAGCTACAGATTGAGTGGTAACATTTTTATCTCTTTGTATTTGTATATTCGTATCCAGGGTAAAACCAAGCAGAATTTTTCCTCCAAATGAGTCCACCTCTCATTTCTGTGGGCTGGTACAAGTGCCAGGGGAGTGTCATTACAGCTGATAAAATTGTCTGGCTCCTCCTTTGATAGCTTCACTGTAATGAGTTATTCAATTGGTTCAGAAGTTGTAAAATCTTGATAAATTCTAGAAATTTGTCAGTAAATGCATCTGTTTGTGTTTTAAATGGTTTGCAGCTCATTTGGTTTTGGATATTATGACATATGAGAGTATTAGTTTCATAAGAACTTTTGACTTGTTTGTTTGATTAAAATGGAGAGAGATACAAAGCATTAATAATTTTCCCATCGCTCTATGTTGACACTATATATCAACACTTAATTAAAAATAACAAACATTTAATAATGCAATGTTTTATTCATCTCTTCTTTGACATTTTAGACACGTTTACTAAAATAAAATGGCCAAATAGTAATACATTGTTAAAGATGCAACTTTTCTAGTGGAGGGTTCACCACCTGCTTGTTATTGCTTTGTCTAGAATATTCCATGGTAGAGATTAAACCTATCTATCATGAGGGAGACAACTATAGGTTACATTACAGGTCAGATCTGTGGAGAGCCGCCCATATTATTATATTTTTGAATAAATGAATAAATGCTAGATAGATGTGTTCAATGTCATACCATGGAACATTCCAGGCAAAGCAATAACATCTTCAGGTGTCGAACCCTCCACCAGAAAAGTTGTGCAGTGCACCTTTAATGTAATAAAGTATACAAGCAGCTTGAAACTGAAAAATAAAGTAATGTTTTTTTTTCTTCCATTTTGGTTGTATTTATTACACTGAATAACATAGATAAACAATTTTATGGAAATTATACAGAAAGCCCCAAGTAAGTGTCAGTCTAGTCACCGTATTGGCAAAGAAACTGTTTCAACCAGTGTCTCACAAAGAAGATGTAATTTGAACCATAGTCTGTGATAAAGTATTATCCTGGAAATGCTTATGTTTTCTATTTTTCAGAATGCAGACATGTGTTCATGTGATAGTAGCATCTTTGCACATGCTGTTGTTGTTAAAAGTCCTTCTGAATAAATGACTTTATTCTTTATGCGTGATACATTTAGACAGAAAGTGATTTTAGCTTTGGTGACTGTGCCAAGTCAGAGCAAATGCAATTTCACAGAATTAAAAACGGCAACAAAGCCCAGCACTGGGAACATTTAAGCCCGCATTATGCAATCACACTCTCACAAGAGATGGCACACAGTCGAGGAATTAGTCCTTCAAATTTATTTATTCATTTCCTTCAAAGAGGCAATTTTACGCATGACTTCATCCATCTTTGTGATGTCTCTGAAACGACGGCTGCCCTGCATGGCACCCATATTTGCACCACAGATAAATAGCAGCGCTCTGAAATATTGGACGAGGAGACGAACAGCAAAGAAAGGAGAGAGGAGAGAGAGGGAGGCGTCTCAGGGAGAGGGAGGTCACAGATACTAAGCCTGGCAATCTCTCTTCCAATCTGCAACGCTATATTGGCCACTTTAAACACTCACACGTGGATGGGACATAGAAGAGTCAGCAGAGATGATATTTGGGGTCGCTCAACCTGCACTGATCCAGCAAGGGGCAGCGATAGGCCGAGCTCTCGACCAATCACTAGGCTGGAATCTGGGGAACGCTCAGGGCTTATCAGAGCTGGTTGTCACAGGCCCAACGGAGACACATACGGGCTGTCAGACAACTTAGCTGGAAGCAGATTAGCTGGTTGGGGAGCACGCTGGGAGCAGAGAGGGACTGGGCTGGTGCAGATTGCAGGGGTGACTGGTCAGCTGGGCAACTGGGACAGTGTGAAGGTTAAAGAGAATTACAAAGGCGCAAGCTTATTTAATTTTTTGTAATCTTCTCAGTAGCAGGTTTTGAAACATTTGTGTACAAAAGGTGACGCTGCAGAAAGGTATTTAAAGGTCCATTACACAAAACTGACTCTTATGAACTTTATGCCATTTTAGAATTTTGTTGGCAATTTCAGGGCTGACGTTATCCAAATGATTCCAGTGAAGGTGTAGCAGTGGAGCACTTCCTGTATTACCACATGACTTCACAAGGAGGAACAGAGTGTTTTCTGTTTGAGAGAAGAACTCAGCCTAAATATGCAGGACTTGTGTGTTAAACGTGTGAATGAAACAAAACACAACTCCAGATAAGTTTGTAATGAGGAAATAACACTCTAACATAGATCAGAAAATAGTGCAATATGGGCCCTTTAAGTCTCCTTACGGACCAGACCAGTTAAGGTTGCTAGCATCTTGATATATTATATAATTTGTCTGTTTTTTGTCCTTACACCTTACACCCCAGACAACAAAACAGGTCTATACATTTTCTTGTCCAATTTTCAAACAGCTCCAACTTCCTACATCAGTAAAACAGAAATTGTAGAATATGAATGAATCAATGGATGAATAATGATTGGTTCTGTTAATAATGAACATCTGCTGAGGATTAATACAAGTGGAAATACCAGAAGACATCTCTCTCGTCTGCACATCTCCCCTCCTGATGCTTGGGTGCGCTGTCACTCGGCTCTAGTGTGCTCATTAATTGAAACAGAATGTCTTCTTCTCCACATCTTGAGATTTATTCTGCACATTTTAAACAGAATAATTCTCTTTGTTCCTTTGGTAATTCATCCACAAAACTGCCTCCAGCTCAGCTCCAGCATTGATTTACACGTCATTCTCCATTTAACCCGCTCCTGAGCAGATGCGTCTTGACTTGATCTCTGAAACACACTGCACAAATCTACATGAGGGAGAGTTTGACAGACTCACAGTGTTGTAATCAGGGACTGACTCTAAATTAGCAGTGAAAGCCTCAGGAAAGAAATGGAAATGAATGTAATTGTGAGTAATCTGTTTGGGAACAAAACATGCGGGTAACATGTAATGATGTCTGCTAATTCACTCAGTGCAGTTAGCAGAGTTATGGGATTTAAATGTCAAAGTAAATGTGTATGTGTTAGAATCATAGACTGTACAAAGAAGTGGACTAAGAGAGTGTGAC
Source organism: Taenioides sp. WSHXM2023 (assembly GCA_029959045.1). Lineage (NCBI taxonomy): Eukaryota > Metazoa > Chordata > Actinopteri > Gobiiformes > Gobiidae > Taenioides > Taenioides sp. WSHXM2023. The sequence continues at coordinate 10,050,441 of CM057103.1, read as the reverse complement.
GCCACCCACAGCATTCAGCTCCAGCCAAATGAAGCTCACAATGCTAAAAGTTACAAAGGCGAAGTTCCATATTAGGGATAGGAATTTCTTAATGGACAAAATAGCTAAATTAAAACCCCAGGATCATGAAAAGTGGGTTAATACGAACATTTTAAGACTAAAATGACAAGGCTCACAGCGGTAGTTACAGAGAGATGGGCCACAACTGGAGCCAGGGTCAGAAGGAGCTGGAAAATCCCCCATGGTCACTTCCCGTTTGGAACGTGGTGGCTAGCAGGTTAATTATGTCTATTTATATATACAGTCTATGGTTAGAGTAGGCATATTGATACTTTGCATTGACATCATGCTGGGGGTGTTCTACATGTAGTTACCATGGTGACACAATGCACACATTAGCAAACACTGCCAAAACGTTTTAAGATGGTCTGAAAACTCAAGAAAAAAGACAAAATGCATTTAAACAACACATTTTCTGGAGCATGTGATTAATATGAGCCCAATCCACTTTATTTATATATCATATTTTATAAACATGACAGTTTCCAAAGTGCTGCACAGACAAGCTAAAAAACTGGTAAAACTTTAAAATGAGTAAAAAATCAAATAAAAATAAGCAAAAATAAATGAAAGACACAGAAGACCACACAACTCATGCTTAGATCTTTGTTGTTCAACAAAAAAGGTGAGCATGACTAAGTATATTGAAAGATTAGTTGATATAGTAATTATCATGGCAGACCTATATGTATCACCAGTGCATGCATTTGTTCTCAATGTCTATACAGTGAGACAGCACAGAATCATGCAACTGATGGTCTTGATTGTCTGCAGTTATTTGAATGTAACTTCTTGCTGCGCAGAGGGCACACATGGCTCAGAACAGCCTGGGCTATTAGCTGCTCTGGTGGAGGCCCTTCTGTCCCTTAAAGCCCTGGTGTTTTGCTTCAGGTCTGCTGCTGATTGGCCTTCCCGTTCCACAACAATGGAGTCAATTAAAAGCTCCATTCGTCAACCTGTGTGGGGGAACGCATTTGTCAGAAGCACAAGGGGAGAATGTACAGAGAATGTATCAGCGTGTACCCAACCACACCACAGCCTCTTCTCCTCCTCCATCATGGTACTGCATCCTTTTTTTGAAAGAGATCAGCGAATGTAACCTTTCTAGACTTGTGTCATTCCAAAAGTATGGATGTAGCTTAAAGTGCCTTTGAGAGGTTAGACTACTCATTTTACTAAAACACAGTTAAGATAATTATATTTAATATTTTTCCAAAAACATTCACACTCGTTTTCCTAATTTGGCCATTTTTTTGGTTTAAAATTTTGCTTCCTGGTTGAAAATCTTAACGTGACACTAAGGGCTGTTACTGTAACTGTAACGTAAAACTTCTCTAATGTACATAGAAATGATTATCTGGCAAATACAAATATAAGAAAACATCTTTATTTTATTGAATTCATGTTTAAAGTATCAGGAAAAACAGTCTTACGTGTAAATTGTGCCAAACTTTTGGATAGAATTCTCCCTAGTGTGATGTCATTATGTTTGAACTCTCTACTGCATATAATTTGCAACATATTTTTCAACTTTTCTTCACAAATTGCTTCTTCATTGGTCGATGATAATCATTTATATTTACAACAGTTATAATTCCGTTAAATTAAGTCAAAATGAGAATCATAAAAATCTGTCATATGCAAGTCTTTCATTTAGATCTGATTTTCAAACCACTTTTAGAACTGCTTTTTTAGACTGATGAAGAATGGCAGTATAGAATAAAATATTAAATTTCAGGGTTTATATAAAGCATTGTTAAAAGCCTGAAACTATAATCATACATAAATATTCCACAGAATTATCTTTCCTTGATTCTCCCTTTTAGCTTCAAAATGCTGCTTGACTCTCAGACTTCATTATACTTTTGATTACTGCCAATTTCCCCATTCTCTCTGTGTATTGAAAAGCAAAAGATTGATGCATTAAATGAGCACCTTCAGCTCTTATGAAAAGCACAGGGTGATGTTGTGTGTGTCTGTGTGTGTGTGTGTGTGTGTTTGGATCCACTTTAATGCAAACCAGAGCTGAATAATTGTCATTCACATATTTGTTTCACATATTTATTTGCTGATAGGATTAGGAGGAGCCAGACCTCATCATGTTGGCAGAATATACCATATGAAAAAAAGTGCCAAGTTCACACACTCTCATACATGCTCATACGCAGCCTTTCCTGTATAAAACAGTCTATGCGTTTCCCAGAGTAAATATTCTTGTAATTAGGACAACAGCACAGACGAGAGTGGTAAATGCAGCCACAGGGCGTAACAAATCCTGAGGGATTCAGGAGAGGCACAATAACTAGTTTTTGGTGTGAATTATTGGCTTAATATTTCTGCAGGCTCTGGCAACACTTTTCACGTCATATCAGAGCCATAACATTCCTCCCCAAAGACTCAGCAGTCACAAACAATACAAACACTGGAACATTGTACATTTGCCAAGAGATACCCCCTTTCATAAAACCATAAACTCAGTCTTTTCTATTTAGGATTTTTGACATGTTGTGTAGCTTTGTTCTGATAGCTAAAGGGGCACATATGTCACCTTTTTGTAGAGGGCCCTCCACCTGCTCATGTCCATGGAGATATTGTTGCTTTGTAAGGAATGTTCCACAGTATGGTATTTAACTTATCTACCACCATGGACAAGCAGGTGATGCCAACAGGTGAAGTAAAAGGTCAAATCTGAAGAGTCTTTTCACAATAATAATGCATGTATTTAAGGCTCCTACATTACACAAAATGGATTCATATGAGCTTTAAGCCATGTTAGAATACGATTACCCCCCAAAAAAACATACCTATAGTTTTGTTTCATTCACACGTTTGAAAAATCTTTTATTATTAGTCTGCTCAAAATGCTCTGTTGCAGCTTGTGATGTCATATATTGGTAGTTAGTTGGTAATTCCAGTACTGAAATTATCCAAATGATTCAACTGAAGCTGTATGAAGTTTAAAACACAGTGGAGCACGTCCTGTATTACCACATGACATCACACAGTGGAACAGAGTGTTTTCAGTTTGAGAGAAGAACTCAGCCTAAATATGCAGGGTTTATCCAACTACCTAAATTCCTCTTTCCTCATATAGGGAAGATGCTAATTGAAAAAACACAGTGGTTCTCAAGTTTTTCACAACAATACCACATAATACATAAAGACATATTTGGCTACATTTTTAAAAACCTTACCATGTTTAAATGAAAAGTGAATGAGGTCTAAAACAGGGATAAAACCAAAAGCAGCGGTAAGGACTAACCCAAAGGAAGAGGAGGAAACTTGTTTTTGGATGTGATACAGTAAGTGCTTTGACAGATGCTTCAGTAATGTTAATCAAAATATCTCTAATTCATCCACAATTTCTGGTGCTTGGGTATTCTCTCTCATGTTACTGGATGAATCATTCTTTTGTTGCTCACACAAATACTTTTGAAATGTAAAAAAACAAACTATTTTTGTATTCTCCTCGAGCCTCTTATTCTGTAAACATGTTTTTTTTTGTTTGTTTTTTTATCTGAGCCTGCAACCAGCTGTTAATTGATGTCTTGCTAAGAGACATTTCACAAAGCATCGCTGTGTGTGCAATCATGAGCTATTGATCCAGTGAAAAACACACGCAACAGTGAGTCTTTAAGCATTGTTTATCATATCGAGTTAAACTTTCATAAATCACAACTATCGCCAATGGCAACAAAGACTCCACACACAAAAGACTGAAGCAGGAAGCAAAATGAGCAAATGTTTTAATCAATCAAATTTGGTTTTTATTTGCAGGGGACACAGCACAATTTGGGTTAAATGATGTGAAAGCTTTTAATGAAGGAGTTGGACGACAGAGGAGATTTTGTGTAATAATTCTTGGTCTGTTCAATACGTACCAGCCGCCAATGGGCCACAAATTAAGTGAGAGAAGTCCATTCATCTCCAAAGTCTCCCACCATCTCCTGGAAACCACATTGATTAAGCTCAACAATAGTCTTGTTAGCACGCATTGAGGATGGAGCAAAGCAAGCTACTGGGAAAAGTCATTATGATGATCAGGACTGGGGAACATTTTCAGCAAGAAAATCAAATTATGACAAGGTCAAAGCAATTTAGTTATGTAAGCAAACAAGTTAAAGGTTAAATCAGTTTAAAGGGCCCGTATTGCGCTATTTTTTGATCTATGTTTTTATGTTGTTTCCTCATCACAAACATACCTGGAGTTGTATTTTGTTTCGTTCACACATGTTTAACACACAAACCCTGCATATTTTGGCTATGTTCTGAAAAATGTATTTAATATATGACTTTTAAAGTAACTGCAGGATAACTATAGTACCAAAAATATTACTTTGAACTGGACATTTTAATTTTTCAAACAATGTCATGGTATAAAAGATTTTTTATTGTGAAGAGGGCAATGTGGGGGAGTTGTTCTGATGCAGATTCTTTAAAGTTTACACATGACACACAAAATAAATAAATAAAAATAAAAAATACTGCCATGATCATAAGTAGGCTATAAACTACAGTATTATGTATTCCTGTTATTATTTATGGTAATTTAACCAATAAGAATAAGCAAAAGGTTATAAATACAGTATAAAAAAGTACATGTTTTTGGCATGATTTTCCTGAAAACTTTGTCCCATCCTAAAATATAACTATATTCACAACTCTGCAGTGTGTAACTGCTTGTCATTGCTGAGTGTCTCATTCTATAATAACAGGCCATTAGCGAGCCTATTAAACTCAGCACTGACTCGTCCTGTCTATACTGGCGCTACATTAGCCTGTCTGCATTGGTATAGCATTAACCTTTGCTACTGTTTATTGTCGCTACACCCGAGCTAATCCAGTTAGCATTGTGCCGGGCCTCTCCTTGACATGCTCTCTCCTCGGTGACTCTTCAGAATGCAGGGAGCAGCTTGCAGTTGTGAGAAGTCATCATTTGATAGCCTCTGGGCCATGCTTATCTAGCCCAGGGTCACGGCACAATATTTCTCGTGGCTATCTCCAACCCCTCCATCACTCCGTCTGCGGCGCTCTCCTGAACTCATCACTTACTCCAGATGACACGCAGAGAAAAGGTGACCCCAGCGCTGCATGGGAAAGACTTTCTCTGGACTCAGACAAAGCCACTTACAGGCAGACAGTGTCCTTTGTCTTTGAGGATTATGGTACATTATAGTCATATTAACAATAGTGTTTGTAAATTGCATTCAAATAAAGAAATATATACATAAATACTTCTAACCAAACCTAGTACAAACTGAAATATATATTTAAAAAAAAATTGCAGTAGTGACAGTTGGTGTATGAATGTGTGTGTGAAGAGGTGAGTGGTTTCTTGATGTAAAATGCTTTATATATACATATAAAGCATTTTACAGCATTATATACCTTAATCTTTTAAATTTTATATAATACAATAATATACTCTTTGTCTTTCTTTTTGTTTTCATTTACAAATAAAATGACATTTCTCTCACCTCAGAGTTTCGGTACCCACGGACCATGCATGTCACTGACTGGATAATCCACCTGTCATTAACTGCCATCTGAAAATGGAGAGATTCACCAGTGACCAGACCCACATCTTTATAAAGTATTGGAGAAGTGTGTATTTTGGATCCTAGGCAACAATCACCCTCAATCACCAATTCACCACACACTGTCATAGAAAAACATTTTGAAGTGCGATATATTGCAGAAGTAAATAGACAATTAACGATAATATTGAAACCAAACCATAAAGCAGAATTTACCCCCAAAAAGTATTCTAAATGTACAATATGGTTAAAATACTATGAGCTGACATGAAAGAATGCAGCACTTAAGTAGTTAGTTTATCTCTATAATGAGTCATAGTCATTATAATACATGTCCTGCAGTAGTTTTATTTCCAAATGTGTGCACTTGTGACCTATGTATTTCAGGAACTGTACTCTGCCTCCCCTCCGCCTCTTCTTATCGTTAACACATGTTCAGTACTTGTACGTGCAGTATTACCGCTCGGCTGGAAGTCTCGGGTGTGAATTCTCGCGTACGTGAGTGTCCAAGAGATTTCAACACAAACACAGTGCGCTTTGGGCCTTAGAGGGGTAACAGTCTGGACTCCTAATCAGCTCTAGAGAGAAGTCATTAGAAAACCACTCTGATCACCATTCTCTGAGGCTGAGTCCACACTGATGCATTTTAATGTCAGCCCAGCTCCAGAGGATATAGGCTTGATCCTGGTATTGTAATGCAGGAGGTGAGCTGAAGGTGTGGCACAACTGAACATGGTTACAGCTATTCTGGTAGGTATTCCGTCATGTATGCAATTACATTTGTTTAATTTTTATTTATTTAGTTTATTTATGAGACAGAGACAGTGCACAATATACTTTAACATTAACAGGAGAGATGCATGGTGCCAGATTGTAGCACTAGAACTAACTTCTACCTGTAGTCTCTGGTGCATGTTTTTTAGATTTGATGGGGGAAACACACTCAGACACAGGGAGAACATGCAAACTCTACACAGAAAGGCCCGGGTGACCGGGGGTTCGAATCCAGAACCTTCTTGGCCGGAAAGGCCCGGGCAACCCTGGGATCGAACCTAGAACCTTGCTGTGAAGCATGAGTGCTAGGCACTCAGCCTCCGCACTGCCAAAAAAAACCTTAAAAACGGGACCGTGGTGACACCTGTTTGTGGAGAGTTTTATGTCATACTATGGAAAATTCCTTACAAAGCAATAACATCTTCATATAAACAATTAACTGGGGAATCCTGTACATGAAAAGTTACATAGTGCACCTTTAATTAGATAATAATTAAAAAAAAAAAAAAAAAAAAAAAAAAAAACAAATATGAAAAATGAAAACTATGTGTTTAGAACAACTTATTCACACTGCAAAAAACAAGACACAGGTACCCTTAACACAGACTCAGGATACTTCTGGATAACATTTAGCAGTTATAACTCATTAATTTATTTTTAAATATGTACATGTATAACCTAGGAGATCCCATAAAAAACATCTGTAGCAAATCATGTAACATTCTGCACATAATTCAACCTGCTCTAGTTAAACATGAAACTTCATATTTTAATTAACTCTCCCATTGCCCGTGAAGAAGCCTGGGAGTACTGTACACTCTGTACAGTGATGCAATCCAGAACTCTCTGAATCTCCTGCTCCCCTGATACTTTTCTAACATTACCCTCTTAATATATTCCTGGAGGTTCTGTGTATACCAGCATGTGTGGGTGGTTTTAATGTAGATCAGTTAAAGTGGAGAGAGCATATTTGGGGCTACAGAACAAAGAACTGCTGTCACCGTTTAAGCTAATTATTAAAGGTGTACTGTGTAACTTTTTGGTTGGGAGTCCGTCACCTGCTTGTTTCTATGGATCTGTCATAGCTCTGCCTGGAATGTTCCACAATATGACATTAAATAGCTCTACCTTACATTTATTCAATTACAGGTGGTTTTATAGCTCAAAAACCTAGAAAAACAGGCATTCTGACTGTGAGCGGGGTTGCAGCTCCACAGATCTGACCTGTAACTTGATCTGGTTCAGTCTCCATGAAGATAAAAAGGTTTAATACCATACTGTGAAACATTCCAGATGAAGCAATAACATCTCCATGAAGAAAAGCATTTGTTAGACCCTCCTCCAGAAACGTTACACAGTGCACCTTTAAGAACCCCAGTGCTAACATACATTCAGATTCTTCAAGTGCAACAGCTGTCATTTTGAGTTACATGTATTCACCTTCAGTATTTCATTTGGGGTTTACGCATATGTACAAATCTCTCTTGGTTTTGTTTTGCAGTGTTGACTCAAGGCAGTTTAAAGTCAAGTGTGGTCCATTGCATTGTCAAATTGAGTTTAGGAACAGAACTAAGACTTGAACATATGTCAGTGTTGATGGGTTTGGCTTCGATGTTTGTCCCCTGGGGTTCTGCACAGACAGCGGATAGTAGTGCACAGCAACAGCAGCTCAACACAAGATCTGTGTTGTCATGCCTTGCTAAGTTTGAGGTATAGGTAAGAAATTCAGGAGCGTTTTATAGTCAAGTTTGATAGAAAGTGTAAAAATGCATTGTTTTGGTCACTTATCAGTCACAAACAATAAGAAAACAGTAGACGACGATGGTGGAAATCATGAGGTGAATGTCAGATTGAACAAGTCCGAGTTCCTGATGGGTTTTGGGAGTGAGTTCCAGACACTGACTGTATATATAAATGGACATAGCTAACCTGCTCCAACTGACTTTACGCTGAACAGTTGTCACCCTTCTCTCTGTAACTGCTGCCATGAGCCTCGTCATTTTGGTCTTAAAATGTATTAAACCGCTCTACATGATCCTGGTGTTTTTATTTTGCTATTTTGTCTGGCTTTCCTATAACTGCTAGCCTCATGAGCTTCATTTGACTGGAGCTGAATGCTATAGATGACATCAGACTCACTTAGTTTAGTCCACTTCTTTATACCGTCTATGGTTCCAGAGTGCAGGGGCGGTGGCAGCGAAGGCTCATTCCCCCAAGGTTCAGTACTTTGTTCTGATGCGTGAGAAGTTCAGTGTCAGTTGATCTGAGTTGTCGGGTGGGTCAGAGCTGAGGGTGGTGAGATAGGGAGTTGGCCAGGTTATACAGGGACTTGTAAGTGATGAGGAGGACCTTGTATTGGATGGAGTATTGCACAGGGAGCCAGTGGAGTTGTTTAAGGACAGGCGTGATGGTGTGGGTGAGGAGGCGGGCGGCAGAATCCTGGATGTATTGTAGTTTGTAGATGTGGGTGGATGGGAGCCTGTATTCCACTAGTCAAGTGGAGGTGATGAATGCAATTGGTTTTCAGATTCAAGAATGATGATTGGGAGAACATTCATTAAGACAGAGTTATCTTTGACCTCAGACTCTAGCAGAAGACATTGCGATGAAGAATGTGGCCGATTAAATCACATTCAGGAGATGTCTAACGGTAGCGATGAGGATGTGGAGAGTGAAGGGGACGATGAGATGATGAGGCGGTGCTGGGGAAGAGGTTGGGCATGGCACAAACCAAATCGGCTGTGCATCTGCGATGGGGGTTTAAATTGGGCAAGCTGGGCGCTGATTGGATGAGGAGGAGGTGCTGGTGGAGGAGGAGTAATAGGAGTGAGGTGATGAAGGCTGAGGAGCAAGTAAACTCTAGAGAAGCAGTGAGGTACACAGGAGCACAGCTAGGTCTTCCAATCTGAATTTACGCTAGCTTCATTTTCACTGCATCATTTTATGCATGTCCTTTATTCTATCATATTTTATCATTTACTATTATTGTTATTAATTGTTTTATATTGCACCATAAAGCTTTTTCTGATTCTGTAATGATTTGTGATTTATGTCAGTGGCAGCCCTTAAAACTGATATTAAAACAACATTTTGCATACTAAAATGAGCAATTTTACCCCCAATCTCTATTGGGTAGGTTCATGACCATGGAACTAGATCAAGACTGGGTTTGTCCTGGCAGGAAGCATTAAGGATGGGTCAGATGCAGAGGACAACTGTGTAACTTTCTAGTGGAGGGTCCACCACCTGCTTGTCTCCATGGAAATGTTATTACTTTGTCTAGAATGTTCCACAGCATAGATTAAACCTATCTATCATAGGGAGACAAGCAGGTTGCAGCACTATGCTACATTACAGTTCAGATCTGTGGAGAGTCACCCCTATTTACAGAAGAAATTATTGTATTTTTGAGCAATATAAACACCCATTATAAATAAATGCTAGATGGATGTGTTTAATGTCATACCATGGAACATTCCAGGCAAAGAATGACATCTCCATGGAAACAAATAGGTAGCGGGCCCTCTACTAGAAAAGTTGCTCAGTGCACCTTTCAAGTGTACCTCAACCTTTTCTCCATTCATTCATCCAAATTTTCTTCCTCCTTCATGCTCCGTCAGTGAGAAACATATTTGTGTGTGGTTAAAATCATACTGTGTTACAGTGGGTGGTATATTTTTCAAATGTTGCAATTAAAATTACAGTTTCAAATGCAAATCTGTACATCATTGCATATGCCAGCATTGACAGAGCCTCTTGTTTAACAGTAAAGACACGCAAACATCTGTTTGATTTAATATCCATAAACCTGTTCTCCCATTTTTGTCCTCCTTTGACTCATGAGTTATAGCAGCATAATTCCATGAAAAAAGCCTTCTAGGACAATACCTGGACATCTATATTTGATCATAACCGTAAACCTTGTGATTTATTTCCTTCATGAAAATAATTATGCAATGATTGGTGTTTTGTAAAGGATTTTGCCTGAACTTTTTTCACGAAAAGTCCTCCAGGTCTGTCCCAGAACAGAAGAGAATGTCCAGTGAGTGCTTATGGGGGCAATATGGCTGCACACTGATTTTTATTGGTCCAATAACTATGCGGTTTAATAAGAGTAATCTGTCCACTGGCCCAGAGGTTACAGCGCGTCCATATATCATTGTCCTGCTCCTGCATTGGCGCTGTGTAATTGCGTTGCTGCTGGCTTAATTGTGGAGGTGTATGCAAAGATCATTTGGAAATGATCCATCTCTTAGTATTGTAATAATGAGTTTCCGATGGTTGGCTGGGCGCGCTGCTCTCAGGTTCCCCACAGAGGGAGCTGGTGAACCTTAGCGCTGCTCTGTGTAGTGAGGCGTAGCAGAATGCGGATCTGGGGACTGGAGTTTGGATTGTTTATGTGGATGTGTGAAAGTGAGACTCTTAATCAAATACTTTTATCTAGAAGTGTGCTCTTGTTTGTAGTAAGTACAGGTTTGCAGTGCAGGATATTCCACTTTGTAAATTTGTTCTATTTAACTTCTTACTTCACTCAATCTGGTAACATACTTTTAATCTCAATATAAAACCCTCTATCTGGCAGAAAAAGTCTCTCCCATCTTCAAAAAACCCCAACTAACATCAAGTTGCATTCTACAAGATCCATCAACATTTTCTTTTGTCTTCCTCTAGGTCTCCATGACAGCTTCGACCTCATTGTCCTTCTATAAACTCATGTTCAAACCATTGATGTGATATTCAAAACACTGTGCATCTCCTGTCAGCCTTGATCAGAAACAAAAGAGAACCCCAATCTGCATCAGCTCTAAGACATCTCAGCTCTAAAACTGAACATTAAAGCTACCATCTGAAAGTTTATTAAATTTTTTTTTTCACAAGTAGATGGCAGGTGTGAAATCTGTTCCCCCTCTGCTCAGCTGGCTTTTGTTCAGTCTCACCTGTGATCTCTGGTCTTCTTCTGTCAGGCTAAAGCTGGCACACTATCAGACAGAACTAACATGGATAGCATCTAGTGGTGAAGTATGAGAATACAGGTATGCACCAGCCAATCTAATTACAGATGGTAGCTTTAAAGCTGGGGTACCTGATTTTGCATGAAAGGAAGAACTAAACCTGCCTACCTCTCACAAACCCTTTGGTACATCACTTTTATTCATATTGTTAGAAAACAGAATAATCACTAATGTTATTGAATCAAACTAGAAGAACAAGGTATCAATAAAAGGTGAGAAAGCACCCATCATGGGCCTCAGCAATTATACTAATATGGCTCAGGCACAGTTCCCACTTAGTGCAGTTCAGTAGAGCTAGCTAACAAACAGAAACTGTAAACAAGTAGGTGTGATAGTTTCAGAGTAGTTTCAATTCAGTTAGCTCCTCCTTTCAGGCAGATATAAGGCAGTGTCCACCAGCAATCTGACCAAAACTGAAGAAGCAGCTTGGATGAGCTGCAAAATGTCTTCAATTAAAAAATATTTGTCCAGTTGACAGAAATGAATTTCTCTTTTGCCATGGATCCTACCTGGACAACTGACAGATTACGCAAACAAGGTGCCAACATAGCGTAGATGTCTCATGTAGTCTTCTGATATACAAACAGGCCTTCAGTATGTCCTTCGAACTGACGCAGGACAGAAGATATTATTTAAAATCACCAGGGCTTGGATAGGCAATACCATGTGTGACAATTCTATGTGTTGAAAGTTCAAGTCTGCCTGGCCATTGTGATCTGTAATACACTTCTTCTGCATAAGACATCCAGACTTTTCCTGCCTTTTCATCTATATTCTCTGCACAGTTTTTTGGTCACTAGCACACTTTTAGAACAGCTTTTTCAGATGGGAAAGAGAAGCACCATTAATGCCAATCAGCTCTCATCCCAAAGTGTCATATAGTGACAGGCTCTTACAATGTGATCGATGAACTATTTTACACCAAAAGACTGGGCTCACATGATTATTATCTCACTAAATTATCCAGATGAAAATATATGTTGACATGATGTAATTCCATCATTGCATCAAACAAATGGCTGTGAATCTGTGACCTATGTGCATGTTCAGTGTGTTAAAAGTTTGTGATGTTTTCTTCTTTTCAGTATATATTTGCATATATTTCACAATATATTCAGAATAGTCTTTTTTAAATCAGTTTGTTTCTGACCTTGTAACCTCTTAAAATTATTTAAAAGCACTGTCTTATTGTAACATCACTTCACCACTGCACTGTGTCCTTACGTGGCCGCAGACAATGGGCCAATTTGCGATTTGCATGTTTTAAATGTCAGCCTGTAGTTGTCTGCGCTGTTGGAGCTGACATTAAAGCAGCATTTAAAAATAGTTAAGCGCCCCCACACAGCAGAGGGTACAGGGCACAGTGTCTAAAAGTGTTTTCATTTTAAAGCATGGTTTTGTATCAAAGGAGGCGGGTGTCAAACAGTATTGAGACACACTCAAAATGTTTCATATAGAGATAGAAAAACAATAGAGAGCTAAAGAGCAGTTTACATTAAGAGTGCACCAGAGAATTCTTCTGTCTCAATGCTATAAACCTACTATATTTATATTGGTTTAAAGCTGTGCACAAAGGTAACACGCAGTTTCATTGTGACAAATATTGACTTGTGAACAGTATACAACATAATTTCAGTGCTTCACAAGATTAATTTGAATAAGACTTCACTTTTTAATATACTGTTCTCTGACAATAGAGGTCTAAAAAGCCAGATCAAAATATCCTGGACTAGCCTGGAATGTCTATAGCCATGCAGTGTGGGAGAAGCTTTGGGAGGTGTGCTTTAAGGTTCTTCTGATAGCGACTGGGTGTGAGGGCGGTGGGTCTTTGAGAGTTTTCAGCTGGAATGTAAGCCTGGGCTACCTGCTTGTCTCCATGGTGACCAAAATCTTCTACAGTATTGCATTAAGCTCGGTATCCAAAGTTTTTAACAATCTCACCCCACCTTCTCTAAAGAAGTTTGTGAAAATAAATTCAAAATGAACAAGAGCAGGTTCTAGAGGTGACTGCTCTGTGCTGTTTAGGAAAATTGCTTTTGGACAACTCTCTTTTGCTTATGTGGCAATTGAGGGCTAGACTAATTAGAATAATAGATATTGTGTCGCAGCAAAGCCACCCCAAATCTAGTTTGAGGAAATAGAATCTAAGTATAAGGCACACAGGTAAGCATATCAAATGAGAGATTCAGGTTCCATAATTTATGGGGTCTTTATTTTACATCTTAAAGGAAACATTTTTTTTATTTCATTAACAATAACTACAACAATAAAAGTTCTGGATCCAATCACTCACTCGTTCAGTTCATTGTAAAACAATTACCCACTTTTCCTTGCGCGCACCCAGTTGTGCCAGAGCTGGACGCCTGCGCTCTGCACGGGAGAACGGCGCCAGACACGAGAAGAGACCCCAATTCTCAAAGCATCAATCAAATAAACTGAAATGAATCAAAAGGACAAGACAAAACAAAACAGTGAACCAAAACAAAACAGAAGGCAGCAGAGGTGGCGTGCCCTGTGCCGCTGCTGACCACTGACACCCGAAAACATTAATGAGGAGTTATTGTAAATCCTATAGCGCACTGGAACTAAGCCCAACTAAGAAACACATACCGCTGGTGGAATAAGGTGAGCGCACGGTCCCAGGGTTGACGGCTGGGAATCCGCTTTAAGCAGCTCACTTTCTGGAGTTTGGGATGACTGGCGCGGAATGATCTGCGTCGTCCTTGGCACAATGCCAACTATACAAACAGATTCATTGTTAGGGAACGCATGCTTGATGTTGAAATTATATCTAGGATGCATTTACCTTGTCCTATTGTTGAAGGCACACCACTAAAGGACCTGGTACGGGGAGTGCATTTGAGCAGTGTGGCTACAAGGGACAGATGTGTAAGAATTTGGAAATTTCTCCTTTTGCCATGGATTCTACCTGGACGACTGAGGGATTTTACACATCTGAATGAAGAGATTGCGCAGGGCGTTACCTGTCACCACAGATGAAGGTGTGCGGTGCCGCGCACTGCTCAAGGCACAATGATACGGCCAAGCAGAGAAACTACGAAAACATGGAAAACATGGACTGTTTGACAATTCTGACATTTTTGTGAATGGACAGGAGCAGTAGGCATTCATTACCTGTCGGCAGAGATGAGAATGCATGAAAATGTGCCATGAAACTCCTTGAATTAATGATTTAGGAATTTGGATATTTTCACGAATAAGGGCTAAAGGATTGGAATTTTACCTGGTCACAGAAAAATGAAGTAGGTCAGGCTGCTCTTACTTCATTAAAACACAGTAATTTGCAACATTTAATATAATTCACAGAAACCACTAGAAATACTAAATAATGCAGAAGGTCTATGCACATATAAAAGAGAAACAGTTGTGTCTTTTTGTCGCTTGGTAAAGAACCTATTGTCATTTGTTGTTGTTGAACCCACAACACATTCTTAGTCCAATCTGCAACATCGCTGTTTTATCCTTTCACTGCATTGTTTTCCTCCTAAATGTTGTAAACCATCACACCACTGCTCCACCATGTAACTGTCTCATTCTCCAACACGATTCTCCACCAAGTGATTTATATCTTCCTCTAGTGTTTTCTTCCCTTCCGCTGTCTCCCTCTCTCCGACTTCTCTGGCAGGACGAAATTGCTTTATTATTCCCCAGGAGTCTGTCAAATCCCCCAGCAGCTACAAACTCATCACCCATCACCGCCTCTTTGTCTGCACCAAAATAAGTGTCTGGATTTCCTGGGTGACAGAATCCAGTAATCGTCCGACGTCCAAAATCGCAAAGAACAAGTCACTGGACATTGAAGCAGAGGAGAGAGAGCGCAAAAGAGCGAAAGAGAGGGGGGTGATATACGGTTCGGATCAGACTTTTTTTTTTTTTCCCTCTAGTGAAAATTGAGTTTCTTTGAAGAGGAGCAGCTCAGGTAGAGAGGGTGCAGGACCTTGGCTTTTCAATTGGGGCAAAATAAGAAAGTCACCCTCCCCTGAGCTCTATTGAATGTGGTTTTATGGATCCAACGGCACAAAAAGACTGAAGCATTCACATCAAAGTTTCTCACTGTGATTCAGGGTTGTTTCAAACTGACAGATCGATGCTTTGTGGATTTAGGTCCACGTCAAGGTATTTGACTTGACTTTACAGGGATTTCTATTTCTATGTGAAGTAAAGAGCAGAAATGCAATGGCTAGGCCCAGAGTGGTGCTTTCTATAACACACTTAAGTCACCGCTATATTTTTAGAGCACTTTTAAAGGTGTTTCTCAAACTGTGGTTCATGGCTCCTTCAGATGGTACTTGGACAGCTCTTTAGTTTGTGTATTTGCCTTATTTAGTGTTCATTTTATCAGTGGAAATGAGGCAGTCCACTTTTAGACCTGGTTTAGCCCTAGATTACACCTGGAATAGTCCTGTTACAAACCTGGTTTAGGTCTGGTGGTACTTGAAAAGCCATAT
Source organism: Taenioides sp. WSHXM2023 (assembly GCA_029959045.1). Classification (NCBI taxonomy): domain Eukaryota; kingdom Metazoa; phylum Chordata; class Actinopteri; order Gobiiformes; family Gobiidae; genus Taenioides; species Taenioides sp. WSHXM2023. Next base: position 10,034,589 of record CM057103.1, on the reverse strand, counting down.
TTTTTCTTCTTTGGTGGTACTGGGTGTGAAAAGTTTGAGAGCCACTGCCATAAATTATATTGTTCTAATGTGGAAATTTCAGTAATTTAGGAGATATCTGCTTCCGCTGTGCTTGTACATATTTTCTTGTGGTGTGAACTTCAAAATCTACTGAGCCAAAGAAGAATTTACGTTTCTGGTTTGCATATTTACTTGCTGCTTTTCTGGAAACACACCAATTTACAATTTTGATGAGCCAAATATTTAATCTGTTTTCCTTATAGGCAGTATTTCAATAAACCAATACTGATCACACACTTCTGAGATTTTCTGGTGCAATATTTACCCTTTTGCCCTCATGACGTAATTGATGAATGCTCTGTAATGTAACACAATAGGTAACCATTCAGACATCGAAACCTGCTATTAAAAAAAAAAAAAGAAAAATTGGAAGCAAAGAATAGCTACAATCAAGCTGTCACTTGTTTCTCCTCGCCAGGCAAAGTTACTGGCCATGAAATCGAATCAGGAGAGAATTATGAAGGACTGAAATGTTACTGACTGTTGACAGACACAAAGCATCCAAAATAGCAGGGCCTCCTTGGTTTGTTGACTGCTCACACATCAAACCATAGTCCCTGGATGTTAACTTTAGGAAACCGTGGTTTTATTCCAGACATGGAAACTCCAGGATGCTTTTCCACAAGTCTACATCCAACTGAAAAATCAAAAATGTCAAGGGTTTTGAATGGTGTGTCCTCAAGGCTTCCAGTGGAAACAAATACTCAAAGGCAAAATGAAGGATTGGCATTGGATGGGCTCCCAAGGCTCCAGGGAGAGAGAGTGTCCATGTTTTATGAAAATCAGCATTTTTCATCTCCTCACCCATCACGCTGACCCCACTTTCCCTGCAGTTTTGTCCTGAGACAAGGCCAAGAGTTTGAGTGAGCTACACTTCCTGCAAATGATGAATGAAAAGACACTAGTGACTCACAATATGAAACCATTGGGAAGAAAAATATATGTTAAAAATAGAGCAGTATTTGAGCCAAATTTGTCACACATCAGTGCAGATATGTTGCATAAGGAGCTCTGAGGTCAAAATATGCCCGCTGTATGCTGTCTGCATTTTATTATAAAGTGTTTTAATGTCTAGCATGCTAGTTGTTAGCTTTATCGTGATGGCAAAACTCTGCTGAGATACCGAGAGTTGTGAAAAAAGTGTTTCTGTTGCTATTACAGTTCATAACTTGTATTCAGAACCATCTGTTCTACTGTACTAGTCAAAATTATTTAAAGAAGCTTTACTTTGAACTTTTCTTATTAAATGAATGCATTATTTGCCACTATAAGTAGAAGAAGATTTGGGGGGTTTGATTCTCCAGTGAAGTTCAAATCACCAATAATGTAATATAATTCCTTCATAAGTTTAAAGGTTAAGGGAATCAGTCTTCAGCATGTGTTGTAAGGCCTTCTGCGTTTTCATATTTATGTCTTTTGTCCTTCATCTGTCCTGATGTATCAGTCATGTAAATGTAAAAGGCAATGAGAGACTCCTCACTAACGCCACTGAGCTCCACATCTCAGCACTCCCTTGTTTACTGCAGCTTTGTACTAATCTTCTTTATAATTATACATCTGCTCTTTTCTGTTACTGTTATAGATGTACAAGTTGTTAAAGTAATACAGAAGCATGGAAAATGGCATATAGTGGTAGAGGTCCTATACTGCTACACTCAAAATGAGTAAATATCAACTTGAAAAACAAATGTTTCTCATCTAATTATACAGTATTATGTTGAAGGTGCACTGTGTAACTTTTCTGGTGGGAAGATGCGGCACTTGCTTGTCTCCACTGAAATATTTTCCCTTTGTCAATATCTGTTATGGCATTAAACTATAAATGTATGTATATTGCATTTATTAAATTACACGTTAGCAGGCTCACCTCTCCATAGATCTGACCTGTAACTTGGCGACAAGTTGGTGGCTTCAGAACTGAAGACCTCAGAACTGAAGAAGCAGTTTGGATGAGCTGCGAAACGTATTCGACCAAATAAACTTTTGTCCAGTTGACAAATTGAATTTCCCCTTTTGCCATTTCAGGTAAAGTAATCAATCAGTCAGTCATTTATTATCATTTAGCAATAACTTGTCAATCAAAACAAGTAGGTGGCAGACCCCCTATCAGAAAAAAGTTGCATAGTACACCTTTAAATGAGAGTCTAGCTTCAAATCCCCCAATTTGCTTTGCAGTATACTAGAACATGTCAATAAATGCAAAAAAAAAATTCAAATTTAGATAACTATTACACATTTCAGATGACAAAAGTGCTTTGTCCAGTCTGAAGACTACTCCGGCATCATCTGATTTTGAGATCTTGCTGACCACTTACATTACTATACTGTGTTTTATTGGTCAGAGAGTGCTTCAAAACAGGCAGCAATCCAAAAGAAAAAAACGATTTAATAAAAGTGCAGTAAAACATGTCATAATTTCACTGGAAACAAACATATAAATCTAACTGGGGAAATGCAATCTTTGTTGAATATTTTACAGCTCTGTAAAGCCAAAGCTGAACAAATTGCTTTAGAATCAATTTCAAAGGCACAATATTGTCTTTGTGTACCATCCTGCATTAAAGGTCCCTCCTATATTATGCAGAATTGACTCTTGTGAACTTTTAGCCATGTTATAATGCTGTTACCTCCTCAAAAACATTCACACATGTTTGAGTAACCCATTTTGAGCTTGACTAATAAGTCAAGCTCAAAATGTTCTGTTCCACCTTGTGATGTCATGGTAGTTTTCAAGTTAACAGCTATCTTTTACCTTTAGTTCAGTAAAGATTGGTAATTTCGGAGCTGAAATTATCCAAATGATTCTAGTGAAGGTGTATGGAGTTTAAAAACACAGTGGAGCACTTCCTGTATTACCACATGACATCACAAGGTGGAGTGTTTGCTGTTTATTAGAAGAACTCAACCTAAATATTCAGGATTTGTGTGTTAAACATATGTAAATGAAACAAAACATAAATCCAGGTATGATTGATGAGGAAATAACATTACTATGGAAGATAATTTGTTCCATTAGATTAAAATTTTAAATATAATACCTCAGAATTTCTCACTTTGAATTTTTAATCTCTGAAAAAAGATGTTTTAGTTTTAGTTGCTGAAATTTTAAGTACACTTTATCACTATGTTTAAAAAAAAAAAAAAAAAAAAAATCACCTTTTAAATATTCAGCACATATATTTTCAAGCTCTCAAATTCAACAGTCACAATTCAGTGTGTAAAATTTGCAGTGAAAAATTTCACAAGACCCAGGATGCCAAGGCAGAAGCAATCGATCCTGTGTGAGTGAGGAGGACAGACGCTGTTTCCTATTGGTTCTCATCTGTGGGCGGGGTTTACACTTAAGAAATAAAAGAGATGAGGTTTTGATGAGGATAATTCTGACCAATCAGATCGCTTCACTACACCATTTTTTTGCTTGTTACTAAGTTAGATCGGATCACTTTGGATCGATTGCTTAGGCCTTGGCATCTTGGATCTTTGCTGAAAATTTTTTTCACTGCGATTTTACACTCTGAATTTTGACTGTTGAATTTGAGGGCTTGAAAATATCTGTGGTGAATATTAAAAAGGTTATTTTTTTATATTGAATTTTAAACACTTTGAAAATGTACACATATAATTTCATCAGCTGACATTCAGATTTAAAATAAATCAAACATGTTTTTTCAGAGTTAAAAAATTCAAAGTGAGAAGTTCAACGGCATTTAAAATTCAAAATCTGATGAAACAAATTATCTTCCACACATTACATAGATCAGAAAACAGCGTAATATGGACGCTTTAAAGTGAGACAGACGTCACCCAAACATAACTAATATAAAATTAGGCTAATCTATCTTGCATTTATTCATATTAATCATTATTTATTACATTATTGCTTAACGCATACATTGAAAAATATGCCTTCTTACTGAGAGCTGGGTTACCTCTCCACAGATCGGACCTGTAGCTTGGCATTATGGGTTGTCTTGATGGAGCTAGATTAGTTAAATGCCATATTGTGGAACATTCAAAACAGTAACATCTCCATAGAGTGGCATACCCTGCAATACAGAAAGTATAGACATTAAAGGTGCTCTGCGTAACTTTGTGGTTGGGAGTCCTATACCTTCTTGTTTCTATAGATATGTCAGTGCCCTGCCTGGAATGTTCCACAGTATGGCATTAAACAGCTCAAAAATACCTAGAAAAACAGACATTCTGACAGCGAGTGGGGTTGCCTCTCCACAGATCTGACCTGTAACTTGGTCTCGTTTGGTCTCCACGAAGATAGAAAAGTTTACACTCCAGACAAAGCAATAACATCTCCACCAGAAAAGTTACCCAATGCACCTTTAAATAATAGAAAGACTAGTGATCTACCTATTACATCAGAATAGGAAGAGTAATTCTATAAGGGCAAAACTTCACGACATGACCAAACATAGCCTAAAAAAATAAATGTACAAGGCATTTTTTCGACAAAGCCACAGCGGTTGCTTTGTTGGTTTTGTGAAATACCAATAGTGCTGTGTTAGACTGTATGGGGTTGTCAACACTGTGGCACATTTCACAGACTCAAAAACTAAAAAACAACTAGGAAAAATGACAAGGATAAAGTCTGAGCCCTCTATAAAACAGGATAAAACAGCAGTGTAGTGTAGCAGGAAGGAGTGAGTTTGGCTTACAGTTATCCAGGTGGTTGGAATAGAGGTATTACAGTGTGAGACCTATGCTTTACTATGGAGGCTGGATGAGTATTGAAAGATTCAGGGCTGTATATAGTGGTTTTGGGAGTAGAGCCACTGGGTCATGGTAAACAACCAACAAATTATTATCTATGAGTGAGTACATTTTAAATAAAGATAAAATCAACCAAAAGTGTGCAGATGACATTCAACAGTATAAAAACATTGAAGAACTAGCTCATGGGTCAAATAATAAGTGCATATGTTCTCTACTTATGCAAAATACATTTACCAGGTTTTACTTCTTTTCTTATATTAATACATCTTGAGCTGTCTCTGTTTTGATGACTGATGTTCAATTTCAGTGTCTTCTATAGCCATGGCAGACTAACAGGAACATAGCTCCCACTGTCTCCTTTAACCACAAATAATACACCATATTCATTCACTAAGTAACTTCTCTGGTGGGGTTCTGCCACCTTCATGAAAAAAATTACTGGAAAAACATGGATTCTCAGTGTGAGCAGGCTCATCTCTCCACAGAGCTGATGTGTAATTTGACCTAGTGGACAGATAAGTTTAGTGTACATACTGCGGTATCATCTCCATGGAGAAAACGAGATGATATAACAAATGAAGCATGAAGAATTGCGCAGTATCTTTGGTGTGACATCAGTTCCCAAATTCTATATGGTTTTGCCTTGATGAATTTGGCCACATGTTGATCAGTTAAGCAATACAGAAGGTCATTTATAGTTACGCATTTTTCTTTAACTGAAACATGTTAGCTTTTGGGTTGGGAAGTGAACTTGTAGGAACAATAGATAAGATTCCACCATGTTTCCAGGTTATCTCCTTGATCTGATTTAAACTTTACACAACCCCTCTTTTGTCATAGCAACAAGGCACCTCCCCACCAGCCGCCTCCTGTATCGAATCCTGTGAGAAAATCTGCTGTAAGTGAACAAGGACCGAATATATATGAGCACTGATGAAACGACCATTTGGCTCCATCAGCTGCTCCACAAGACGAGGGAGGGGACACTGCGCTATAGGATTATTTGCTTTGATGAGTGCGTTCCTCTCTCTCTCTCTCTCGTACATTTGAATATGTCAGTGAGCAATTGAAAGTGAGTTGCGTTTGAACCATAGCTCCATAGCACCACAGCCCTGCTCTCCCAGATTAATAAGCTACAATTGAGCTTTGATGCGAGAGTGTGTCACCTCCTGTAGATCGGGCTAGCCTACAGTTTCATCTTTCCCACCGACGCAAATTAGCAGCAAATGTGGGCAACGTCATACGAAAGACTCCATACATCACATATATTAATCACCAAAGACTGCGCCCGCTCCCAACAAAGTGTCAGTTCTGATAGCAGCTTAAGAAGATGAATCCGTAATTAGTTGGAAAGTGAAATCCCACGTGAATCAATCAGCTTTCAAGACAAAGTGCCAAGCCAACTGCGTAAATTAGGAGAAAGCGATCAGTGCCATGAATATAAAATGTTTAGATAAAAGCACTAACCGTCAATGCAGTAAGAGAGGCAAAGTGCGAAGTTGCTAATCAAATAATAATCGTTTGGATCTGCTTTCCTGACAAGCTGCCAAGCCAAATGGAAGAGTGGTTTATAAAGCAAAACAAGAAGTAGAGTGGGGAAGGAAAAAGAACAATACAGTCTAGCTTTTTGAAATAAATACTAGAAAGCTTTTTATATGAATAGGAATTTATATGATAGAAAGCTTGATAATATCACTGACTGAACTAGATGTAAGAGGTGGCACCCATTTTAAACTTTTCCCATTGTTGGTATAAAGCAATTTGAATAGTGAATGTTAGATTTTGAAATTGTATTGTACTGTTTTAATTAATTCATAAATAGTCTTTCTTCAATAGCAAATAACTTGTGGTGAAGCTGCACTTTATTTTCCCCATAGGAAAATTTGTCTTCTGCTTTTGACTCACCCAACCCCAGGAGCCCATCTTGAGCTAGGACTGGTCAGGACTACCTTAGCTGGAGTATTTGATCTATTGCGCATGTGTTTTGGGGTGATGGGGGAAACTGGAATGCCAGAGGAAACCAATCCAGACACGGGGAGAACATGCAAACTCCACACAAAAAGGTGTAGGTGACCTGGAAGTCGAGCTCAGAACCTTCTTGGTGTGAGGTGAGACTGCTATCAGCCACCATGTGAATCTGGATGTGTTACAAAATAAAACTTGTTGTAAATTCAGCTAAATAAGATGTATCCATAATTATTTTGTTGCTGAAGTCCCCTATGAGTCAATCAGTTTTTTATTACAAATTGTCAAGTCACAATGAAAACAAGTGATGGAAGAAATGCAGCCATCTTGGGAAATCTTTTAAACCTGCCACAGATCTGACATCTCTGTCTTTTCCACACTGTTGGATTTCCATTAACTCACGTTTCTACGGCGACACATATGGTATTTGAATATAAATCAGGCATTAGCATTAATAAACACGATAGCTTTATGATGTTGCTGTAATGAGACTATAAATCCCAGAATTATGGAGCTCAGAGTCAATGGACACAGAAAGAGCCGGGGGCACTTTAACACAGCTGAGTTTCCTTTGTTCTGCTCTGCTACACTACTGCTCACCTAAACCTACTGTAAAGTGTGTGACATGAACCTACTCTGTTTAACCTGGACTATTATTCTGTATTAGTCCAGGTTAAACCATGAATCCAGGACTTCAGAACCAAATAGAGTAGAATAAAAAAGTGTTTTGTCTCCCACACACAATAAAAGGTAGAAATCTCTGGCTTGCTCATTCACATGCACACATCAGTTGAGTAAATGGTCAATAAATATTAGAAGTTAACTATGCACTATGTAAATTTTCTGGTGGAGAGTCAGAAATCTGCTTGTCTCGAGTTACTGCTTTTCATTGACTGTTTCACTCTATGCCATGTATCTATCACAATAGAGACAAGCAGGTGATGCCACCTGGCCAAGTTGAAGGTCAGATCTTTGGAGAGGTGAAAAAAAAACAGATGGAATGTTTTCAAGATACCCGACTTTTTAGCAATAAAAACAAATTTATGTAATTGAATATATGATGGATAAAAATTTTTAATCTCAGGCTGTGGGACATTCAGGCAAAGTGATCGCAATATTCATTGTTTAACCTATCCACACAGGGACTTTTCACTCACATTAAGAGCAAGAATACATACCTGGGAAGTTTTTTTCCCTGAGATTTAACCAGTAAAAATGCATAAATTGTTGAGTGGAGAGACCTTGTAGCCCTCCCTCTTCACAACAACAAATGATCCTGGAATGGGCTAACCTCCATTTACCTGCAAAAACTGCTCAGACTGGCCTCCTCGCGTTGACATTTTGCCCATAATAACCAGATTAGATACAGTTCTCATCTTGAACTGTCAAACTTGACTCTTGCAACTTTTACTTTATGGAACCGAGTTGTTTACAAGGAAGTAAAGTCTGTCGCCTCCATCCACAGTGTGACTCAGCAGGTGAGCGCATAGTCAATCACTTCTGTCAATCTCTGCTTCCACTGCACACTTACACCTAAAATCTGATTAACGGTGCAATAATTCTCACTACCCACATATCATCTACTCATAGTTTAAAGGCCCTGGGATGATTGAGAAGGCAGCGGTGTAGCGGACAGACACCCGAATAGATGGCACTTAAAGGAGTGTAATGGATAAGTGGTGTTGGACAGAATCGAGCGGTTGAAAAACAAGCACAGTTAGAATGATGCATGTGCACAAAAAGCTATTAAGCACCAAGTCAATACAGGAGGACAAGCAGCCTGAGTATTAAAACTGATCATGACATCAGGCTAAAGGAACTGGTTTCCCTGAAGACTTCCTTTTGGCACCACTTTATTCATCCAGAGTACTAGCTTTTCATTAAGAGCTGGACATAATAGATGATCCATTGATTCTGTCTCTCCCCTACTGTCAAAAAGTCCAGTGCTCTGAGTTTTCAACAGTAGCGAGCAATGAAAACGCAGCATTCATCTTGATTATAGTCCATTCCGAGCCACGGGAACGAGATCGGTCACTTCAATTCATCATGTCACCACCTCGCTCAGTAGGAACACAAGGGCGAGTGCTCCGTGAGTTTATAACGTAATTCACATCGTATTGTCTACAGAAATGCCCACAAGAATAATGCTGGAGCAAGCACGGAGATGAAATCATGGATGCCACAAAAGTCTCAAGTCACCAGGGTCTTTGTAATGGGTGAGCGATGTTGACAAAAGTGAACATCAGTATTTAAAGGGCACATATTACGCTGTTTTCTGATCTATTTTAAAGTTGTATCTTCATCACAAACATGCCTGGAGTTGTGTTTTGTTTCATTCACACATGTTTAACACATAAATCCTGCATATTTAGGCTGAGATCTTCTCTCAGATTGAGAATGATCCACCTTATGATGCCATATGGTAATACAGGAAGTGCTCCACTGTGATTTCAATCTCCATACACCTTCACTAGAATCATTTGGATAATTTCAGTCCTGGAGTTGCTGTAATATAGGACCTTTAACTATTCTCCATGGTGATGCTGTTGCTTTGTCTGGAATGTTTCACAATATGGCATCAAACATGGTTACACAGTGTACCTTTTATATATAGTCTATCAATTCACAATATTCAAATTTTGCACATTTTCAAAACAATTTGAAATGAACTCGGATAATATGTTGCTTAGCTTTATTCCTAACAGTTTTTTAACTGCATGTGGGGCTAAAACCAACTTTGTGGATAGTGAATATTTTATCAAGCAACTTAACACTATTTGCACAGTAACTTCTTTGGTTGGACTTGGACACAATTTATTTTTTAGGAATTTTTAATTATGTACCAAATGTTGCATCCATTTTGCACGCCATCTGCAACACTGTGCATTTTAATGTGTGCCATTGTACTTTGAGCGAGCAGTTTTCCAAATCGCGCTCACTTGATTTGCAGTTTGAATGCACCCATAAATCCCTAAATGAATTACCGGTCCCATACAAAACAGGATGACGATGAAAAGATGAAAAGATAAGTGTGGTGATCAAATGATGCGCTGCTGTAATCGTGATGGGCAAGTCACAATGTATAAATCACAATGCTAAACAGGCATAATGAGTTTTCAGACTGGGTGCAATCATGTAGTAAACACAAGAGAGATGGTGTTGAATGCAGATGTCATTAGTTGAGATTGTGAATGCTAATGTGGCTAGTTGCTAATGTTAGATATGAATTATGACAACAGTGAAAGGCCCATCAAAATGTACGGCTTGTTTTATTCATGACATTACTTACTGTTTTATTTGTGTACTAACATTTAAACTTGTGTTAATGAGCTCTGAGCAGTGCAGTGTTTTAGTTTGAAGTTGTGGTACCTGTGATTGTATTTCAGCATTTTTGGTGATTAATACAAGGCTCTTGCAAATCCTTTTTTTCAAGCACTGACATAAAGATCAGAAATTGATTAACTACTCTCTCTGTTAAACTTTTAGATGCCGTGCAAGAGGCTAGCTGGGGAGCTAACTAAAGATGGACATTTGAGGTGCTACAGGCTTTTTAGACTTAGACTTAGACTTAGACTTAGACAAACTTTATTGATCCACAAGGGAAATTATTTGGATACAGTAGCTCAAACATCACAATATAATATAATAACAGAGAGTAACAAAAATAGATGGTATAGCAAAAAGAGCAAGAGACAGGTGTCAAATGAGACATAATTATAAAAATGTATATGTACAAGTCGAAATAAAATAGAAATATAAGTAATAAAGTAATAAACTATATAGTCACAGCTATATACAAGAGACAAGAACGACAGTGCAAATACTATGCTGATTGACAGGGCGTGAGGTAATCCGTTACTTGGGATTAACTTGGAGTACAGTTGTAGGGAGTATTATCTGTTACATAAGGGTGAGTTGTTGTACATTTGTATGGAGTATGGTATGAATGTAGTCCTGTATCTCTCATTGTTTGAGCGGAGCTGTAGAAGCCTGTTGGAGAATGAGCTCCTCTGTCCCTCTATAGTCTGGTACAGTGGGTGAGCAGGAGTGTCCATGATGGAGAGCAGTTTGTCCAGTGTCCTCCTGTCCCTCACTGTGACAAATGTCTCCAGTTCACAGCCGATCACATAACCCGCTTTACGGATCAGTTTGTCAATCCGCCCAATGTCTCTTTTACTGGTGCCGCTCCCCCAGCAGACCACAGTGAAGTACAGTGCGCTGGCCACCACAGACTGGTAGAAGATCTTCCAGAGGAAATACTTTGAGGGAATGAGACATTTCACCACCAACCGAAACAACAGAGCGGAGTAAGAGTGAGGCCTTTCCTGTTGTGTTCACCTGACACCCCCTGGAGGCTGCTGTGATGCTGCAAGACACAGAGGAGGGACACTCCTCTGTGTCTTGGCTCTTTCCTCAAAATGCCCTGATACAGATCTGCTGACCCTACCCGACCAGTTCTTCTATTAAACTGCACTGAGACCTTTGACTGGGACACAAAGGCCACTGAGAAGTGCAGTGTAAATGTTGCACCAAAACTTAAATTTCCCTCTGGATCAATAAAGCATCTCTGGCTCTCTCTCCATTCCCAAGGCCTTCACAACTTAAAACCTGCTCAATAGGCAAAATCCTCCAAATAAAGTAGTCCTGTCCTGGGATATATGCTGAGTGAGTGACATGTGAATGAACCAATCACACACAGAATGAACTTTCAGAAACAGCAGATAACAGGTTACCTCTCAAAGACTGTATAAAACATACAAATAAAACACGAATTGTGATAAAAATAGAAATCAAGATCTGACTTTAAGAAAATCCTGATATTAATATTTTTGGCATATCGCCCACTCCTGCGACCAAGCCCAACTCAAGATCTAGAGATGTAGGTCCTGGCATTGCCCACTTGCCCATTTCTGCTTGTTTCTATGGATATGTCACTGCTCTGCCTAGAATGTTCCAGAGTATGATATTATAAACAGCTCTACCTTACATTTATTCCATTACAGGTGGTTTTACTGCTCAAAAACACCTAGAAAACAAAACAAGCATTCTGAGGGGGGTTGGCTCTGCACAGATCTGACCTATAACTTGATTTGGTTTAGTCTCCATGAAGATAGAAAGAAGGGAGGACACTACATTTATCGTAAATTACAAACATTAAATCATATCTAACAGACAGTGTATATATTCAAGAAAGTATAGCTGGATATGTGTTATGACATTTGGATATAAATATTAATGAAGTGTTCTCAGTTTGATCCCCAGCTTTAAGTCTATATCATTCCCTGTATGTTTGCCTGTAAGCAGTACCCAGGCTCCTCACTGTGACTGTATTTGCATTTTAACTTGCAGAAACCTGTCCCCAGCTCCGTGATCAAACTCCCCTCTCCTGCATCCTTTTCTCACCAGTGCACATGACAACACCGGAGGGAACCAAAGTTTATCTGCACTGCTCATGTCAACACAAGCCAAATCTCTTTATGATCGTGAAAATCTGCCACATTACCTCACTCACGGGTCACAGGTAGCATATATGTGATTTGTGTATGAGTGTGTTTATCTTTTTATTGAGACTTTGCAGCAGTCATCCACATTCCCTCGGGGTGAGAAGCTGAAGAGAAACTGAAGGCACTGCTCTGTTAGAAGCTCTGTTACACAAATTACACTTAATCTGAGTTTTATTTGAACACAATCTGACCAGAAATGGCGGACTTGGTCGGGACTACAACAGGTGAGTTGATTTTTGGCAGTTTTTGCTAATCTGTGTCACCATGGTAACTGCTGAACATTCCGCCAATAGAGATACAAGTAGAACACTCCCAAAAAACATTTCTGAATTGTTATGTTTCTAAATGTATTTATATCAAATGTATTTTTATAATTTTACTTTACCAAACTATGAATCTTACTATTCCTGGGGTTTCAGTTTCCGGTTATACTCAACAGGACTTTTCGTTGACAATGTCGGGACTTTTCACCATCTAAATGATAGGATATTTTAGTTTTAAGTTATTAATAGCTATAGCAATGGCTCTGATTTTTCGTCATTCAGGAAAAACATGTTTATTTAAGCAGTACTGAATATGTGGTGATAACACAGTTTAGTGAAAAAACATGAAATAAAAAGTGATTTTGTATGTGTCAGAAACATTAAAAACAACGCCTCACCGATTTATTTAGAGAGTACAATTATTTATTAAATTTTCTTGCATTTGTCAGTGTGTGTGTGCGTGTGTGTGTGTGTGTGCGTGTGTGTGTGTGTGTGCATGCGTGTGGGTTGTTCCTGGACAAGCTTGCAGCAACTTGAGCCAGAATTGTACATGACAGATCTGCCACACAGGTGTAAGCAGCAGGTGTAAAAACAGACAGCCTGCCTGGTGGTGCCACAGTGTTAGCCCAATAGGGTTTGACAGGTGAATAATAATGATCACTGTTGAGTCTGACCTGGATTAATACACTGTCAGTACCACAGTGAAGCATTCAATTCCCCAACACAGCAGGTCCTTCCACATCTAATCCTATTTGTCAACACACAAGACACATTTTAGGGTCAGCCAACAAGATGGGGCCAGCAGCACTTACCCTAGCTTCACAGGCTAACGCGAGGCTAGTTAAGCCAGTGATGATGTGAGTGCCCTGCCATTTAAAGGTCCTATATGACACAAAATGGATTCCCTTGAGCTTTAAGCCATGTTATAATGTTGTTATCTCATGAAAAACATCCCTAGAGTTGTGCTTTGTTTAGTGCTGTCAATCGATTAAAATATTTAATCAAGATTAATCTCATGAATGTCACAGTTAACTTACGATTAATTGCAAATTAATTTTTGCCCCTTGAATCATCATTTTAATACTCATCAACATAGAAAAGAGGATAGGCGCTGCTTTTTGCAAATGTTTTTTTTTGTTTGTTTTTTTATGCAAACCATAGCAATTGTCAGTGAGACAACTTTGTGTTGGATGTTCCACTCTCATGTTCCACTTTGATGACCAGGTGAAGTGAAGTGCTTCTCTTCTGTCTTCAATACTCAATGTGACTGAAGTTCTCACTGTGGGTGAAATAATGTGCTGTGACCCTGAGGTAGTTCTCATTACTGAGGGATGTCGGGGGAGAGAGGCTGTGGGTCTTCTGTCGCTGTTCATGGTCCTTGTCAGGTGTGGGCGCGAATTCACCATATGTTTTGGAGCGGACTTTGTTTCGTGTTTTCCTTGTGTGGGTGACATCAGGTCGCGCGCAGGACTTGTGTGGTGAAGTCGTGCATGTGCACGTGCATCAGCGGCTGTGCCATATTTTTTCCATCTCCTCCAACCAGGACTTCTCAGTTTCGTACAAATTGTTTTCCTTCCTGTTTACAGCTGGATCCTGTAGTTTTTCTAATGTTACTAGCAGTGACCACAGCTTATGAAAAAACTGGTTCACTAAGTCACAAAGAGTGTTAATCTCGCAATAAAAACATAACGGCGTTAACTCATTAATAGAGCAATATTTTTGACAGCACTAGTTTTGTTTCATTCACACGTTTGAGTAACCCTTTATTATTAGTCTATTAACATCTCTGGGTGGTAGTTTTCAAGTTAGCGTCTACCATTTACTTTTTATTTAGAAAAGATTGGCAATTCCAGGGCTTATCGAGATCAGACTAATAATGTATTACCACATGACATCACAAGGTCGAACACAACGTTTTCCGTCTGAGAGAAGATCTCAGCCTGAATATGCATTGTTTGGTTGTTAAACACGTGTGAATGAAACAAAACAAAACTCCAGGTATGTTTTTTGATGAAGACAACATTACAATACAGTTCAGAAAATAGTGTAATTTGGACCCTTTAAAGTTGGCAATACCTTTTACTGTTTTAAAACAAACAAAAGACAAACGCTTTCTCTGAATCTGTTTATAATAGACTATTATAAACTATAAATCAATAAATAAACCAAGACAAATGCCTATGTAATATTCTTCTTTCTATACTTTAAGTCTATACAGTTCAATACATATGCTTTTATATATGCTGCCAGTAGGGGGTGCTCTTTCCTGCTTTCTCCCTCAAAGTTGTCCCAGTGGCAGTGGAGTAATGCTGATTGATGTTCCGAGTCCTGGCCCTCTCTCAGCTGCTGGCTCTGCTAATAGCTCCTTCTCCTCCCTCCCTCCTCCCCTCCCTCCCTCCACCCCTCTCCACTCCCTTTCTCCACAATCTTCCAGGAGAACTTCCACTCCCAAACTCCCAGAACTCTGCCAGATTTGGAGCGGCGCGGCAGGCAGGAGGTAGAAACTCATTGTGGGAGCTGACAGTGTCTGACAGGGGCTGATGAGCGGAGATAGAGCCAGATGAGATTCACTTTGCTCAGTTGAGTTTAGGTCAGGACCTGCTGCTCCTCTGGCCTGAGGCGAGAGAGGGGTGGATGTGCTTTGCCGATGTATGAATGAGTTAATGGGGAAGTAGGTGCATGTGGTGAGGGGTTATAGCACGATCCACAATGTACCAGCAAAGGTGGAAGAAGTTTTAATGTGCAAACAACACAACATAATTCTTAAATTTATTTTTCTTTCTTTTTCTCCTGACAGCTTACCCTGGCGACATTAAAGGTGCATTATGTAACTTTTTGTTTGAGGGTCCATCACCTGATTGTTTCTGTGGATATGTCAGAATGTTCCACAGTATGATACCTTACATTTGTTCAATCACTGGTGGTTTTATTGCTCAAAAATATCAAGGAAAAACAGACATTCTGACGGTAAGTGGGACTGCCTCTGCACAGATCTGACCTGTAACTTGGTATGTTTTGGTCTCCATGAAGATAGAAAGAGTTGCCAGTATATGAATGAGTTAATAGGGAAGTAGGTGCATGTGGACAGGGGTTATAACGCGATCAACAATGTACTAGCAAAGGTAGAAGAAACAACACAACATAACACAAAAATGTATATAAATGTATAGAAATATATAAAAAGAAGAAACCAGATTTGGTGTAGAAATTCAAGCCTTCATTGCTGATACCTCTGCTATTTTGAACCAAACTGATTTAGAATTTTAAATCATTTCACAGGGTAAATTACAAATACTGCATTATTTGTAATTACATGTTGAGTCAGTTTCAGCTTATTTGTCATTTACACACACACACACACACACACACACACACACACACACACACACACGCACACACACGGAAAAAGGTGTGAAAAGCACAAAGTGCTGAGCAT
This sequence comes from Taenioides sp. WSHXM2023, assembly GCA_029959045.1. NCBI lineage: Eukaryota > Metazoa > Chordata > Actinopteri > Gobiiformes > Gobiidae > Taenioides > Taenioides sp. WSHXM2023. The sequence goes on along the minus strand of CM057103.1, from coordinate 10,018,633 downwards.
TCATACAGTTTTAGGAAACACAAACAACATAAAATGATTCAGAGCAAACAACAACAACTTATGAATACATAAAAGAGCAAAATAGATGTTAGAATTAAAGCTTCGATACCTGTTTTTCACACCACATAACAAGGAAGCAGCAATTATAATCTTTCCATCTTAATCTGATCTGTAAATCATACATACCCTTTAACGGTCCTATATTTTGCAAAATGTACTCTTGTGAGCTTTAAGCCATGTTATAATCTTGTTACCTCCTCAAAAACATACCTGGATTTGTTTTTTGTTCCATTCACACATGTTTGAGTAATCCTTCATTATTGTTCTGTCTACATCTCCAAAGCTCAAAATGTTTGATGTCATGAAAAGGTAGTTTTAAAATGAACAGCTACCTTAATTCAGTACAGACTGGCAATTCCAGAGATGAAATGAAATGATTGTAGTGAAGGTGTATGGAGTTTAAAAACACAGTGGAGCACTTCTTGTATTACCTCATCAAATCACAAGTGTGATGTCATGAAGTGTGACAGCCTAAATATGCAGGGTTTGTGTGAATGAAACAAAACACAACTCCAGGTATGTCTGTGATAAGGAAATAACATTATAACAAAGGAAATGTTGTAATATGGGACCTAAGCACTGTTAAAATCTACAAGCTTTCACTTTTGGGTGCATAAGGGACTTGAGAACAGCTTTTTTAGATGGCAAAGGGAAACTGGAGTGGACCGCCCAAGCACAGTCGATCAGTACTGCTCCTGGCACTTCTGGGTTGAGGAGAAGTGAAAATAAAAATACTTTATAGCTTCAGACAGTGCACAGTGGTCTCATTTTGTCACAAAGTGCTGCTTTTACAATATTCTCTTTATACACCCAAAAAGCCTCTTTCAAAGTATAGAGAACATACCTCAACTTCTCAATCTATCTATTAAAGTTCTATGTAACAAAACCATGTGATGGGTTTGAAAAATACTTTTGGGTTCAATCTTCACATTACACGGCGGCTTCTTTATTTACTCAAATAAAACATTGAATTGAAGTTGAATTATGAACGGTCGGGCCAGGAATGCTGCCTCTCCCCATAAAGACCTGTTTATATTGGAATGCTGTGGTCTGCCTTTTGCAGTGTGTCCTCAGGCTACGGCCGCACCAACGTGTTTTCATTTTCAGATTCAAACGTATGTTCCCACACTATTTCACAGATTATGGTTGATTTAAGAAACATCTCAAAACACTGTAGACTATAATCTTGATGAAAATTGATTGCATATATTTACATTCAAGAGTTTATATTTTCAAATGACTTTAAAGGTGCATTGTGTAACTTTTCTGATGGAGGCCCAGTTAAATGCTTTTCTTCAAGGAGATGTTATTCTTTTGTCTGGAATGTTTCACAGTATGGTATTAAACCTTTCTATCTTCATGGAGACCAAACCAGGCAAAGTTACAGGTCAGATCTGTAGAGAGGCGACCCCACTCACAGTCAGAATGCCTGTTTTTGTACGAATTTTTGAGCTATAAAACCACCTGTAAATGCATAAATGTAAGATAGATCTGTTTAATGTTACACTGTGGAACATTCCAGACAGAGCATGTGCAATGGCATATCCATAGAAACAAGCAGGTGACGGACCCCCAGTTTAACGTTTTGAGACTTACCAATACTTATAGCTTGTTCTCACTGATCTAATATAGACAAAACAGAAGTTCAGCCAATGATCACACAGGAAGCCATCTATGAACTGCGTGCCTGCAACCACGCTCACATTCCTATTGGTCAAAACCATCGCCAAATCAATTTAGCGCATTCCTCCACTGCCTTTGGTCATGATGAGTATCACAGTTAGCACAATAGCACAAAGCAGCTGCTAAAGTGATGCCGACTTCAGTTCTTGTTTTTATTTGGAACCAGGCTTCAAAAGTGATCCAATGTTCCCGGTGTGAACATGCTTTTCTTGTAAAAATCCAGCAGTAAGACAAGGCCGAGGGATGTTTTGAATAAAGTTCACAGGCCATTTGAAACCGTGGCCCCTTTTTCACACCTCAGTCCACATGGTCCGGCAGTCTGGAGGTGCACAAAGACGTATGCTTTGTTACTCTTGGAAAATACTCGTCAATGATTTAACACTGACCATATTGTGGGCTTCAGACTCCTGTTTAAAGGTGACATTTTAGGCTCTTTGAATGTTTAAAAGACATAATAGTTTGCTTTGAATTGTTAATTGCTGTGGAAATAATTTTTCATCACTCTGAAATCCATGGATACAGAAAGCAACAGATAATACCAGCTCATACACTTTACAATTACTTACAATTTTTTTTTTTTTTTTTTTTTTTAGTAAATAACAATTATAATCTCAGGGAAGTTGGACTGGTCTGTGTAAAAGGAGCTATTAAGTTTCACCTGGTCAGTCAAACAGTATACTGTACATATATCATTTACACTTATTAAGATGATGTCGGCCAGTTTTGTCATCAAGGTGGTTTCATTTGTTTCCATCACAATTCTCATTCATCCTGACTCCAGTCCAGCAGCAGAACCATCAGCCTACTGTATTCAACCTCTCTACCTTCTTCAATTCACCATCACCAGGGTCAGTTAGGGGTCTTCACCAAATACCGGTATATCACACTCCCATATCATGCCATGATATTCCTAATTACAACACTGAAGTTTGTACTTGATGCCAATCTTAAAGGTACAGTAGCTTTTTGGCAGTGGCATGTCACCTGCATGATTACATGGAAATAAAAAGTAAAAACATACTTTGGAACAATTTCCATGGTGATAAATACGTTCTATGCCATACTGTGGAAGACTATAACCAAAGGGAAAACATTTCCATGGAAACAAGCTGGATGAGACCTTCCTCCAGGCCAAAATCAGAGTCAGGTTTGTGGAGAGTTTGTATGTTTTTTTCAGTGCAATAAACACAACTAAAATAAACAGAAAATAACAACAGAAAATACTTTTATTTTAATATATTTTTTGGTTTAAAAGTTGCGTACTGTACCTTTAAATGGGCAATTACATCTCAAAGATTTTAAATTTGAATGATTGAAATCCTTGTAGAGTCCTTTCTCAGTTATACAGTACTACATATAGCCCCAGTGCCCCAAGTTCTTTACACACATACCCACTGATATTATAGTGGCCAGCCCAGTCTATATCTCCATGAGTCCACCCACCATCACAAACAAGGGCTCCAAGGCCAAGGAAACATGCTTGGAATATCAAACAGGCGCCGTCAGGCCATTGTCCTGGAGGGTTCAGAGCAGAGCCTTGAGAAGAACTAAAGAAAACAGGAGGCTTTATGTGGCAAACACTCACTCGGAGCTGTGTTCAATGGAAAACAATGTGAATGCAATGGGTAAAAATACAAAAGCACTGCCCAGTGTTCACCACAATACACCACTGACCTCCTGAAGCTCAATCAGGATAGCTAAGGTTTAGAAAGAAACACACAAGGTACATTATCTATGACAGGGAGGGTATAGTATATGTTTTGTAACCACTGTTGAAGCAATAACCTAAAAAATGGTGATATGATGTTTGTGAGCAAGTCTTTTGAACGGTTCCTTAAAGGTGCACTGTGTAACTTCTTGGTTGGGGTCAGTCACCTGCTTGTTTCTTTGGATATGTCATGCCTGAAATGTTCCAGAGTTTGACGTTAAACAGCTCTGCCTATTTATTCAATTACAGGTGGTTTTATAGCTCAGGCATTCTGACTGTGAATGGGGCTGCCTCTCCCCAGATCTGACCTGTAACTTGGTCTGGTTTGGTCTCCATGATGATAGAAAGGTTTAATACGATACTGTGAAATATTCGGGACAAAGCAATAACATGTCCATGGAGAAAAGTTACACAATGCACCTTTAACCTGAACTGTTGGAACCAGATCTCATTTTTGAAAAGAACTCATTTGTATACATTTTTACACTTATTAACTCACAAATCAGCCCAGAAGCAGAGTAGGCAACAGACGTAAGGGCTTTGTGCACAAAAAAACATATCTGGCATCATAATAACAGTTAGTTTTTTAAATTATTATTATAGTAGTATACTCTGTGAAATTATGCATGATCTAAATAAAACATTAAATACACATCAGCTCTCACTTTGAGCCATTTCTTAGCCTTGGTCATTTCTCACTGTGATTAGTTTGTAGATAAAATGAATTCTCACACTGGCTTCAGTTGTATAAATAAATAGTAAAAGAGTCAGCCTTTCGAACGGCTCTTTGAAATTAACAAATACAAAAGATTCAAATCACATAAAGGAGCCAAAAGTCTCATCGCTACTGAAAAATGTTTGCTGTTTTTTTTTTTTTTTTGTCCGTTAACAGCTGTCCAAAAATAATTTTTCACTTTCCTTAAATCACAATTCTTCATCACAATAATTATCTGAGAATGATTCACAGCTTTCAGGGACAAAATACATGAATGTTGAATGGAAATTAAAATAAATACATCTTAGCCTGGTCAACTAGAACTGGCTTATTACAAATACTGTAAAGTGTGTCTGGCAGCAAGCTCTCTCTTTCAAATTATTTGTCAAAATTGTATTAACGAAAAAAGAAAGCAGAAAGCATGTCTTTTTTATTAAATGTGCAACACAGAAGACATACATTTTGATGCATTAGAACCATCATATCAACAGTATTCACGACAGAAGCCTTAAACATATTATTTTAACAGATACTGAGGAACAAAAAGTAGTGGTGCCACTCACCCTGCCTCTGATTATGGAAACAGGTCATTATACTAAGAAATGCTTTAAATGTAGAAGTGAGCTGAATGGCTATTGAAATGGTAATTGTCCCATTAAATTCAGTGGAGTCAAACGTCTCTGAAATCCCAGCACTGAGCAAAGCTTTTATCTAAGAAAAAGGCTCCCAAAAAGATTCATGGAAATCAATATCTGCCTTTCTGATAATGTTCTTTGGTCACTATTGTCATTTCCAACAGCACTTACATTGTTATAATGAGTGTTGGACAGTTTTCACATTGGAGGCTCTTCATACAATCACACCAGGTATCACTGAATAAGTTCATTTGATTTTCTCAGTGTTCAGAGCGGGTTGGTTTGAGGCAGACTGAAGGTGCTCATTATAATCAGACCCGCTGTTTTTCAAAGGTGACCTCTACAGACAGCGGACAATGTGACAATGCGCTAAATTTAAAATAGATCTTCTAGTCTGGAATCTTTTGAATCTGAATCAACAAAAACTGAGCAGTGATCATTAAAGCTTGAGTTAGTCAAACCACTGAGAACAACATTGTGAGTGGGAAATACTTGACCAGTGAATTATTTAATGTTTTATTCAACAAATAATCTGTCTTCTAGTGCACAGTGATTTGCATATTTGGTTCACTGCTTGCTGCATGATATTTTGTCTTTCAAAGTGCACTTCTGGGAAAGGGTCTGTGCAATCTGAAATGTTATTGTTTTGCCTGGAATATTGCACAGCATGAGACTTATCTATAACTATTCAGTTTCCTAATTGCAGCACAATGACAGCTAAAACAATACTAATAAGGAACAAAAAATGTATCAGTACTCAGATGCTCTCTGTTTCTAAACAGTGAGATTAACAATAAAACCAGTAAAATCAAATAAGAGCAAACAATAAAACAGCAATAAATAATAGTAATAAAATAATCATTCAATCAATAATAGTACCTTATGTATTTTTTTTGTTGCTCAAGAATACCTTTTGCTTAGAAGCATTGTTATTGTGAATGGGGTCACCTTTTCCCAGATCTGACCTGTAACTTGGCCTGATGACATCACTTTCTTGTCTTCATGGAGAAAAGTTTAAGAGAGTACAATGCCAGACGATGCAATGATATCTCCATGGAGACAAGCAGGTGTTAGACCCTCCAGAAAGGTTACATAATGCACTTTTCAATTTAAAATACAAAAATAAATACATGTCTTTGCAGCCTCCTATAATATAATGAAAATCTAAATAAACATACACAACAAACATAAAAGCCATAGAAAAAGTTTCCCTGTGCCCTACATCTTCTGTAAAAAAAAATAAAAATAAAAATAAAAAAATAAAATAAAAATATAATAATAATGAAAAAAAAAAAAAAACATGAAAATTTTAGCAAACTTTATTTTGGCTGGTTCTGATTTACCTCTGATTTTCTCTCCATAATTTTACCCAACTCTGTGATTTCAAGCAATGTAACAAACCGCCCACCATTGTTCCATAATTACTGTGTAATTTAAATGTCAGAATTTAGAGTGATTAGGTCAAAGAGTCAGTGAATGTGCACAGGGAAAACATAACTTTGATTCACACAAGCAGTCTATGGGAATACTGCAAACTACTACACTGTTCTTCTTCTACATTTCAATAATCTTTCACCAAATAGGTTGTGGCACATGTTCTGAAATTGTTAAGATCCTATAAATGAGATGGAGGGCGGATAAGAATTCTAATGGTAAAATGATTATTACAAAAGTATCAAAAGCAGTATAATCACGCAGGATAGGAATGTACAACCACAAAACCGCGTGGGATGAGGGAAAAGTAAAAAGTCAAACAATTATGGAATAGAATTTATACAGGACTTTTGCAACCTGCTGGCTTGAAATAAGGGGGCTTCTCCAAATGAGTTGTTTATGACTTGGATTCCTGCTCTATTGCTAAAAAAAAGAAAATAATAATAATAATAATGTTGCATGTTATAATTTGTTCTTTTGGCTTGTATTTCCCAATCGGTTGCCTCCCAGGTCTTAGTTGAGTTTTCCCCTAATAAATTCTGTGAACTCTGCTTGTCTTTAGTCAGTATTTGGGCTCTTTCCTGTTTTCCACTTTTAAAACACAAAGTCTTTGAGCTGTTTCTCTTTCAACTCTTAAACAACATCCATAAAATTCTGTTGGGAAGGTTGGGCTATGGGAAAAGTGAAACATTTTTGAGCTAATAGTTTTTTTTTATTAATGTTTGTTTCCTGATCAAACAGCCAAAGGAGGTGTTGAGTCCATCAGATGTGAGATATCAAACTTGGTCTTGTTAGGCTTTGTAATGTGATCATAAGCAGCTCACTGTTAATTACACTGAGTTTGGAGCAGGCCATGACATCATCAAAAGGAGCCGGCCGAAAATAGCAAAAACAATAAACGCAAAAGTTGTGGCAGGTGAAAGTGGAAAATGATCTGTGTCAACTAAGGAGAGAAACACATGTTCAGTGAGCTTTTTAAGATGTGTTATTGGATAGTAGTGCAGGTATAGCTACAATTTATTAGCACTTTGTAGAGGGTTCAATCAAATGCTGTGAATAGAACTTCTTTTACGTTTTATATGGACTGTACAAGGAGTTAGACGTAGTGGTGCGTTCATCCACTTATCTGAAGGTGCAGTTGGATCCCTGTCCACATTGTTGTTGTGCTCTTGGGCAAGACACTTCACCTGCCTTACCTCCAGCGTACAGTATATGCTGGTGGATAAATGTGTTTAAAAAAAAATCAAATAAAAAGGAAAATATTGCTAATTTTCTGTTGCTTGATTATATTGAATCTTCATTCATTCCCATAATTACATTGATTTTGTATTGTGAATAGGGCTGTACAGTTACTCAAATTTTGACCAAATCAAAGCCAGACATGTTACATTGACCTGCTTGAGTATTTTTAATTGAGATATACACAACAAATCAAATGTTGTTTAACAGAGTTCAGTTCAGAAGAAAAAGTTGGACTATTTTTGTTGTAAATAGTACTAATTAAAAGTCTGACTTGTGTATGCTCATGGATTATGGAGAGGGCTAAATATATTGTGTTTTTAATAACAAAATTCACAAAACTTTTTGCTATATCACCTAGCCCTCAGTTAATATTTACCATTTATGATTATTACTTCTCCTTTTAAGTCAGCATTTGTGCACAGACACACTGGAAACTTAAAAACAGCCATACTTTTTGGTGCTGGCCCCTGGAGCAAAAGTGGCCATGTGCAGAGGTTGTCCAATAGGAAGCGCTCCATCACCGGCCCCTCTTTCATCTCTCTGCTTCCAGGTTCCTTCGTCTTCACAAATAAACAATGGAGACAGTCTAATGAGACCCCTGGGTGTGCTGCGGACACAAGAAAAGAAGGGGAGCTGGCCACACCGAGCGCATAAAACACCACAACATTAAGCAGGAGCCAGGCCCTACTACCTCATTAGGGAACAATAAAAGATGGCGATGGCTGTTCATTTCCGCTGCTAATGAGCGTTAGACGCACACAACAGGTACATGTGAGAGTTAAATACTTTCACGCCTAGAACATGTGCGACGGAATCACAAAGACACAAATCACAGAGGGCATATAAAACACATGTGAGGCTATCTGCAGGAGTCTAAGTCATTTTAATGGGGTGCTTTAAAATTGAGCTCGATTCTGGGTTTAAAAATAATTGCTTTGGATAAAAAATAAAGCCGAAATGATAAAGGAAATAGAAATATAATTGGAGGAACATTTTTTGCTTCACAATCGCTTTAAAGGTCCCATACTACACAAAATTTACTCTTGTGAGTTTTAGGCTATGTTATAATGCTGATACTGGCTCAAAAAACATACCTGGAGTTGAGTTTTGTTTCATTCACATGTTTAAGTAAAGAGTAATTCTTTATTATTAGTCTGTCTACATCTCCAAAGCTCAAAATGCTCTGTTCCACCTTCCAATGTCATGAAATGGCAGTTTTCAAGTTATTAACTGCCTTTTACCTTTTGTTCAGTAGAGATTGGCAATTCCAGGGCTGAAATTATCCAAATGATTCTATGAAGTTTAACTACACACATACAAGTAAGGTGTGTACACTGTCTTGCCCATGGGAATAACAATGTAGGCATCATTATTAGCAACAAGAATGAAATAAATGTTCAGTTATTAACAAAATAGCTCTATATATAATCTTTAAGGCTAATTTCCTTTGGTGTACCGGTAGACATAGGTTCACGTAGGCCACGACTTGCCGACCTGCTAGTGTTTGAAACCCATCTGCTACACTGAAAATACTCCACATATGGCTCACAGATTTTAAAAAAGCAAACCATCCGATTAGTCAAATGTATACTTTTCCAAGACCCCAGACAGCATTAGGAGACTTTTAAACATAGAGACGTGAGAAGAACTACTTATACACAAGGCCTTTACTAGTACATGCACATGCATCCAAGACCAGTGGATGTTTGTGGAAGGAGTATTAGCCTTGGCAAACAGCAGTGTGCATTCATCAAGGAGCAGTCTGGTGTTTTATTTCCCTGTCAGGAGGGGAGGCCTAGCGCAGGTCAACGCCACTGATAGCATTTCACCTTGGCTTCTGGAAGAGCTAATCCAGGCTATTTCATCTTTTCATGGAGCGTTGTAGCTTCGGAGCTCTTTGTTGATCTTTAGTCTTTGGGTTTGGTTTTGTTAATCCCATACACTTGTTAGTTCATCCACCTGTCTGTCAACTGGGTCTTAAGTAAAAGCAGAAGTGTCAGGGTCAGACAGCTCCACCCATCCCAGCATTGAAAGTTTAGTGGGGTGAGTTTGCATGAGGATTTGGAGGCATTTGGTGAAGGAAGGAAGTACTGTGAACCCAGGTCAGTGTTGAAGGTTCAGTTGTATTATCCAAAGACAAGAAGGAGATGATTAAATAAACAATGATAAGACTTGACTTTATGACCACAAAAAGCCCCAACTACAAACAATAACTCATAACGCTATTTTTTGAGCTATGTTATAATGTTATTTGCTCATTACATTGTGTTTTGTTTCATTTACACATGATTAACACACAAACCCTGGATATTTAGCTGTTGAGTTCTTCACTCAAAAAAACAAAAAACAAAACAAAACTCTATTTCACCTTGTGGTGTCATGTGGAAGTGCTCCACTGTGTTTTAAACTCCATACACCTTCATTAGAATCATTTGGATAATTTCAGCCCTGGAACTGACAGTCTCTACTGAACTGAAGGTAAAAGGTAACAGTTAACACAAGGTGGAACAGAGCATTTTGAGCTTTGGAGATGAAGACTGACTAATAAAGGGCTATTCAAACTTGTGTGAATGAAACAAAACTTGGACTAAAGCCGGACTAGAATGGGACCAAACCAATTACAAGTGGCCCTGAACCAGGACCAAACAAGAACAAGAGTGAACACATAGTGTATACTCTTAACATTAACATAAAAATAATATAGTCTTGAATTTATGATGCACTCTAAAAGATAGCCAAGACTCAACCGTTTATTCTATAGCCATAGCTGCCCTGTGGTTGACTGACAAAAATGTAAAGAGTCTTGCCCAAGCACACAACAATAGCATGCACTGGCTGGAGCTGGGATTTAACCATCAACCTTCTGGTTATAAGACAAGTGATCTGGTATCACTACTGCCTGACCATTTTGTTGTGCATAGATGAAGATATCCTATTACTATTTTTTAACATATATTTATTTATCAAAATGATAAAAAATTCCAATCTATACAAGGAGGTCCACACTCTCCCATGCAGCACCACTGCAGTACCCAGCCCTCTCCCCTGCTCCACTCTCAGTGTTTGTTCACACCTCGCTCTGATTGGCCGCGTTCCGGTAGATCCTCATCTGTGTTTCCCTTCACGGGCTGGTACTTGGATTTGACAAATTTACTTTTCCTGTGTGTCGGCAGGCAGCAGTTCACACGAGGCAGCTGTGCATGTTTGGGTGCACGTTTAAACAACATTTATGGTGAAGGGTGTGCCTCCTGCAGCTTGTCCAATCAGAGGACAGCTTGGTCTTTTCCGCTCTTGTTAAATAAATAATGACCATGCCTTTTATTATGGGTCTAGCACAGAAAAAAGAGGGAAGGTTAAGGGGTTTTCAGTGGAAAGATCTGGATCAAGACCAAAGTCCCACTGGTGGGGAGGAAATAACTTATAAAGAGTGAAGAGCCTATTGAAGACGCATTATAATAAGATGTTGTTATGTTGAATGTTCCATAGTGTGGCATTAAACTTATCTCCATGAAGACAAGCCACCAGCCCAAGCTACATGTCAGATCTGTGGAGAAGCAACCCTGCTTATAGTAAGAATGCATGTCTATCAAAGGTAATTTTTGAGCAATAAAACATTGCTAATTTAATTTATCAAAGCTAAATAAGTTCACAGTGGAACATTCCAGGCAAAGCATCTCCATGGAGACTAAGCAGCTGGACACCCCTCACCAGAAAAGTGACATAGTGCACCTTAAAATGGAAGCAACGAGGGGAGATGAACTAAACTAGTATTCATTCTGACTATCTATAATAAAGCACATTGGTACATACAGACTGTTCAGTTTATCTAAACTGACTTTTTAGACAAACTCAGTGTTGCTGTTTTTTTCTGTTTCCCCCTTACACTGTACAGGCAATAACTGAAAAACTGACTCCTGTGAGCTTTAATGGATGGAGGATTTTTTTTTTTTTTTTTTTTTTTTTCAAATTGTCAATGACAGCATTAGAGATGCAGCATGATGACCAAATTAAAAAAAAAAAAAAAAGAAAAAAAAAGAATGAAAAGCCATCAACTGTGGATGTGGTGGGGCCAGATAAACATTAGCCACCTACCTCGTTATCTATTGGCTGTTAGATTGTCACTCAAACTCCCTACACTTCTAGCGTAACTGACTTGCCGGCGCGCTGGGATTACGTGGTTTACGTACGCCTCTCACACAGACGCTGTTTACTCACGCATGCGCAACATTAGAAAAAGGACAGTCACTGGATTTCACCTTCCTTGGAAAATCCTCTATACAACCTTTAAGTCAAGTAAGAATATTGTTACCTCCTCAAAAACATACCTGGAGTTGTGTTTTGTTTCATTCACACATGTTTGAGTAATCTTACATTGTTAGTCTGTCCACATCTCCAAAGCTCAAAATGCTGTTTCACTTTGTGATGTCATGTAGTGGTAGTCTTCAAGTTAACAGCTCCTTTTACCTTGAGTTCAGAAGAGACTGGCAATTCCAGGACTGAAATTATCAAAACAATTCTAGTGAAGGTGTATAGAGTTTAAAAACTATATTACCACATTACATCACAAGGTGGAACAAGTGTTTTCATTTGAGAGAAGAACTCAACCTAAATATGCAGAGTTTTGTGTGTTAAACATTTGAGAATGAAACAAATACAACTTTTGATGGGTGAACACCATTATAACAGATCAGAAAATAGTGTAATATGGGTCCTTTAAATGTTATAAACATTGGCCTGCTTTTCAAAAAGGAATGTGAAATTAAAGGTAAAAATACAAAAAAAGTAATAAATGCCTTTTCCTCTCATTTTCACCCGGTGACCCAGTAAAGTGTGAAACCATGTAGTGCTTTCCCAAACGTCACCTCGGAGACTTATTTAGCCATCTTTTTCAGTGGAACATGTGAGCTGACATGACTAATAATGAGCCTAATGCGTTTGTGTTTGTGTAAGGTACATAAATGGCTCATAATTCAAGGCAGATTAGCACTAGTACAAGTGGAAATTATTACTCAGTAAAGGGCAGAGCTCGTATTTGGGGCTTTTAACCTCACAGTGCACTTTTTTACTGCTCCTGGCCAATGGGAGGATGCTGTTTTCACCAGCTGGCCCCGTCTCGCACTCACTTCACCATAGCTCAGTGCTGCCAGGGATGGAGTCATGTTAGACTAATGAGGCTAAAACTCCCCACACGACTGCCATGCAATGTACCACAGCACTTACACACCAGCTACAACTGCAATACAAAGAAAAGTGGGTATTTATGTACATTTACAGAGATTTACTCAAACAGTACACTGTCTGCCAAACTACTGATGATAATACTGCTACAAGACCCACAACTTAAGGGACTGTTACTGGTACACAGTGCTGCACAACTCTACTACAATAGCAGTATTTCTATCACTACTACAATTCTAGCAGTTACCATTACCAATAAAAGTGATATCAGATACTATTCATTCTACTATTACCACGACTGTTGCTGTTAATTCTAATGGAGTTGTGAAAACTCTGCTATTAGAACAGCAACTACTACTATTACTATTACTATAACTACTACTATTACTACCCATACCATTACTGTTACTACTACTACTGCTGCTGCTGCTGCTAATACTACTAGATCAACTACTACTACTGCTAATACTACATCAACTACTCCTACTACTACTGCTACTACTCCTACTACACCTACTCCTATTACTACTACTACTACTACTACTACTACTACATTGACTACTACTACTAGTACTGTAGTCATCAAATTACATGATACTACCCCATACCCTCTAAAATATCACATTTTGTAGCTCCTCCTATAAGCTATAGTGAATACAATCACTGTCAAATGTTTCAGTTAAATAGTACATTTCTTTTATTTTGAAATGTAAGCCATAATCTAAATTTACACGATTTACAACAACAAAGATGTGGAAATTACTCTAACTCTAATTGCAGCTACTTCTGACACGACTAGACACCTGCCTTCACTTCAACTAGTACATTTTATAGCAGTTCTTTGAAATGCTTTTACTTCTCAACCCTGGGAACTTTTGTCGATAAAGGTTCCCGGCAACATTAAAATGAATAAGAGCTCTATTATATGCAATACTTGGACTCTGAAGAGCGGCCTACTGGATGACGACCCTGGATATAGTATTTTGCATTCACGACAAATTAACTGACAGATTTTAAGTACTTTTGACAAGCTGGATGAGATCAGCCAGCATTAGTAGATGGCACACTCGTATATGTAATTGTATGGTATAATTATTTGGCTGGGTTTTAGTTTAAGTGCAGCCTAGTTTTGCCAATGGAAATAGTGGTATCATTATATTAGTAGTAATGTAACATGAAAGACTAACAGTTTATGAACAAGTTTTGGGATGTAAGCATGAAAAATTTTAAAACAATTACCTCATTCATGTAAAATACCGTCACAGAGCTTTGGAAATTATAGATGGCAGAGTTAATTACAAAGAGATGTTGAGTTTCTACCAAAAATTAAAAAGTTAGGTCACTGGATGGTACACTACACCATAATGGGAGAAATAAACAGTGTATATGGAGGGGGGTTCTCACATTTTCACCGCTCCATTTCCCATCACCTTTACAGAGTTCACAGAATATGCCAGAATCCTTCTTGCCAGTCTTTGAGTTTGCATAATTCTTGTACCGCCAAAGAAATCAAGGCCCATTTGCCAATTCTCACACGCACAGATTTATAATGGACTGGATCATTAACATTATGTATTAGAATAATTCTAACTCAGCGTAACACTGTGTACTTTGCTAATAATAGATGCAGATGTCCATAGATGTCCACAGATGTCCACAGTTGGAATAACCATGCATTTCTCTGAGTGGTTAATCCACCTGTCAATCATATCCCGTAGAAACTTCAGGGCATGAGTCTAACTAAATGTAATTGTAAACATGGAAAAGCGCTTTTGTTCACTACTGCTAAGGCCTGTCATGGTAATATTATATTCATTTATCATTCAGTATATGAAAGCTGGAACAATATATTTTGGGGCTTAATATTTATTGTGTGTACTTTTTCTTTGTAATAGTGGAGAGATTTTTGACATTTTTATGTAATAATGTAAATTTTGAGCTGTAAAGGGAATATTAACTAACTTCTATAGGTAATTATTGCTTCATTCTGCCATTTGCCTTTTAATTATACTGTGCATTTAATTCAAAAATAAATTTGGTGGCTTTATCTTGCTTTGTATTTTCAATATTATTGTTAATTACGATATTTCTCTGTAGCAATTTATTGTGCTTCAAAATGTGTTATTGTAGCAGGCCTATACTGCTAGCATTACCTGCATACAAAACAAAACAAATTACAGATACTGGTAGTCATACTTTATTGCAATTTATGCTACTACTACTACTACTATTACTACTACTACTACCCATAAAGCAAAGTTCCACTACTGCAACAACATCACCTACTACAGTTTCTACTTCTGCTACTACATCTTGTATTACTATATGCAATACTATGGCAGTGAACCTATATATCTGTCATTGGTTGGATCAGTGAAATGCTGTAGGATCCAGGCTTTGCCAACAGCCAGTTTGTGGAGGCAAGTTGGAACTGGAGTTCCTATTCCTGTTGGATCATACATTATGTATTAGTGTCATTCTGAACAAAATCTGTCACTTCTTGTAACTTAGGGTAGCAGTGTTTACTTTGATAATAATGCAGATGTCTGCAAATGTCATGTTTTGACATGAACTAACCATGCATTTCTTTGATTAATCTACCCATCAATCATGCCCATAGGAACTCCAGGAGAAACAACCTGATTCCAACTAAATGTCATTGTAAACTTGGAAAAGCAGACCATTTTTTCACTACTGCTTTTAACTACATACAATCAAAACAATTACAGACACCGGTAGTAATACTTTATTGCAATTTATGCTACTACTACTACTACTACTACTACTACTACTGCTACTACTACTACTACTACTACTACTGCTACTACTACTACTACTACTACTACTACTACTACTACTACTACTACCACCACCACCACAAAACAAAGTTCCACTACTGCAACAATATCACCCACTACATCTAGTATAACAATATGCAATACTGCTATGGCGCTGAGCCTATATATCTGTCATTGGTTGGATCAGCAGTGAAATGCCGTAGGATCCAGGCTTTGCCAAGAGTCAGTTTGCGGAGGCAAGTTGGAGCTGGAGTTCCTATTCCTGACAGGCGCTTCTCCCTGATTTATGACCTGGAGGTGAGAGAGAGTTCCCTGGGTCCACCTCGGAGTGAACAACTAATGAAGCAGATGCATTATTTATTACTGAAAAAGTGAAGCCCAGAACACGACTGTGAGTTTGTGGCAGAGAAACATGGTATATTCCAAATCAGCCAGAAGAAAAATGCCCTTTCTTGTATCACATTAATGTCAGGCTGGTGCCAAGTGTAACATTTTTTTGGACATATCTTGCTTTTGTGTTTCAGATTGTGGTTTGAACCCATGAGAAGAAAAGATGACATTTCTCTAGGGGGCAAGTAAAATCAATTCTAAAAATATTGCCCAAGATTGCCTTTATTTAGATTTTAATTTCAAATAATGCAGGACAAGATGTTAGGGGTTAGCTTCAAGTAATTTTCATGTTTTTTGTCATAGGTTTAAAGGTGCATTGTGTAACTTTTCTGTTGGAGGGTCTGTCAGATGTTTTTCTCCATGGAGATGTTATTGTTTTGTCTGGAATGTTTCATAACATTCTGAATACAAAACATTTGCCTTTTTGCTGTATTTCAATCCAGTGCCAATAGTGTAACAGTTGAATGGGATAAGACGGTGATCCCAGCCCTCCATATTCTGAATCAAAGGGTTGTTTCTTATCTGGATGGGCTGTGGGCTGTGAGCTGGAGTGAGAGCCAGTGGGGCAGATTACATCTTAATTATACGATATTACAGCTCAATGGAGACTCCAAAGACACCGCAGTGCCTCGTTATAATCCCTGTGAAAAAGAGGGTGGTGTCAGTGCCTCTCTGGTTTCATGAATGAGAGGGGGTTTGTTCCGGTAATGTTGAACAGTTTGCCAAAACCTTTAGCACGTTTGGCAGAAAGACCTCTGGGTTAATGACATGTCAGGACTACACCGGTTTGTAGGAAGTATAACCTTCTGTTGAAATATTTAGTAAAACTGATGACTAATTTCTTTACATTTATATAATTATGTCTTATTTAACACCAATCTCTTGATATTTTTGCTACTTATTTTAAATTTATTATTGACACTTATATTATATTACATTGTGATGTTTGAGCAAATAATTTCCCTTGTGAATCAATACAATTTGTCTTAGTCTTACAGCTTTGACTTCATGTCATAATTGGCCATTATCATTATTATTTATTTATTTGGTCAGGACATGAAGTCATAAACATGTCGGATTATAGCAAGGCTAATTTAAATTTTTTGTCATTCTGCATTTTTTCACACAAACTCATTCTCATGTAAATACCAATGTACTTCAGCTCTAGAGGAAAGGTGGGTGAAGTGTCTTGCCTAAGGACACAACAAGAGTATCAGTCCACTAAATTTTGGGTTGGTGAACTATCCACTTGTAACTAGTCCCAACATGGTTTAGCTTCCAAAACTAGAGGAGATCAGACATTCACTGTGGTATGGCAGCAACTTTCAAAGCTTTTCATCTCTGGCCAGCTCAGTGCTGTCGCTGTGAGATTCTGACTCCCAACGATTTGCTGAATGTCGCTCCCCACTCCTACCCCTTTTCTGTCTAATAAAGACTGCAGAGCAAACCAAAAGAAACAAAAATAAAAAGGTAAAAATCTGCTTTAAAGGTGCACTACGTAACTTTTCTGATGAGGAGACTGCTACTTGCTTGTTGTCATGGTAATGCTTCATCTGTAAAAGTTCACAGTAAGACATTAGATAGATTAGATAGATAAGTTTAACACTATACTGTCAAACATTCCAGGAAAATAAACTTTATTTATAAAGCGCTTTTCATACAAAAATGTAACACAAAGTGCTTTACAGTGATTAAAAACAAACCCACATTTCCTTCCACCCAACCAGCCCCCACAGCTGCCTGACCCACACAATCAAACAAGCCAAACAGTAACACACACATACGCACATTAACTCACAAAAAGATGTACACCTCAAAATCTACAGCCTTTCTGGCATAAACCATCACTTAGATATGTTTGCTATATATAACGCATGCAGAATTATATAACCCAGAAGTGTTATCAAAAGACACAACAAAAACAGCAACAATGGAAGAAAACAAAGGCAAATTCTTGAAGCCTTCTGTTGGAACATTTTGAAACACCATTATACAAGTGACATGAGTGAACTGCGTAGGCTAAATATTCATTATAAGTGTATGCCGGATATATTAACAGATCTGAACTCTTAAACTGTCAGACCGAACACATTTCCATACAGCTGGGAAACAACTGATAACCAATTACTAACTCTTGACAAGAGCGGGTGAATTTATAGTACAGACTGGTTTATGACGCCATTGGGGATGATGGTGGAAAGACCATAGTAACTGAGAATTTATGGTGAATGGTTTTTGGAGCTGGCCACAGAAATCCGTGTTGACCAGTCCAAAACCCCAACTATTTCTTTTTCACTGTGGCATCCCGCACTGGGCTCAGATGGCATCCATGGGCATTTTTATGATATTTCTGCTTTATAACTTTCTAAATTAAGAGGAGCAGGGAAATCATCTGTGGCCTCGGTCTGAACTCTCTGGGTGCTATTTCCTCAGCAGAAACAATTATGTTGAGGAATGAGCTGCTTTAGTTGAAATCTACACATTTATTTCAAAACAAATTGAAACTTTGGCTCCAGAAGAAATTGTTGCTTTCAATTCAAAATTCTCTCTTTGTTTTTGTATGTCTCATAAAGAAATGTGCTCAAATGGTCATTATAAAAACAATACATTTCCTATAATTTATCTGGGAGTGAATGCTACTTGCTTGTCTCCATGGAGATGATACTGTCAAAAATGTTCCACAGAATGGCATTATATGTGTCTACCTTTCACGAATTCACTAACAGCTGAAAAACAGACTGAACAGAGTCGCCTCTCCACTGACCTGACCTGTAACGTGGACTGTCTGAGTCACCTGCTTGTGTCAACGATACAAAGGTAACTTATCTGCTGAGGAAGCCATCACCTGCTTGTCTCCATGGAGCTGTGCCTAAAATTTCCACAGTATGGCCATCACCGTATGAATCTCCACGGAGACTTGCAAGTCAAATTACAAATTACAAATTACAGGTTAGATTTGTGGAGAGGCGACCCCACTCACAGTAAGAATGGATGTTTTTGATATAAGATATTTTTGAGCAATAAATAACACCTGTAGTTGAATAAATGCAAGCTAGATCAGTTTAATACAATACAGGTGACTATTTAAACCAAATTAATATCTCCAAGGAGACCAACAGATTGTGGACCCCCTCCAGAAAGGTTAAACAGTGCACCTTTAAATACTGTGGAACATTCAAAGCAAAGCAATAATATTTTCTCCTCTAGAAATGTGAGGCCATTTTCTAATGTTCTTCACTTACTAACAGCCAAATAAGGATCTACCTGCAGTGCCTTCATGACCCACCAGGGCGTTATGGCCCACACCGCTACAAAACAATGCTGTACTCTATCAGTCTTCACAAGGACTAAAATGCAATATTTAGGTCATTCTTTCTGGAGTCTTTGGAATCTTTTACAGTAAAGGTGTAAACAGTCCCGACTAATAGCCCGTATCATTGAAGTCATTACCAAAAGGCTGTGATTCAGTCTTTCAGTAACAAAAACATTGGCATAACAGTTTTCCACAAATCACCGTTATCGCCATGGCGCCCAGATAAGCCCCTGAACGTACAGCTGCTATTAACTCATAAATATGATAAGAGGACCCTGTCAAACGCAATCCAAACTTTAAATAAACACCATGCTTCAATCTCATTAGAAATCCTATTGGTATAAACAGAGGAAGTGTGCTAGCCTCCGCTGCAGCCAAGTGCGCCTGCTCCGTGCTGTTCTGCCTGTGCCTTTGTTTTTCTTTTCTCATGTGATAAGTCCGTCCTTTGGCCTGAGAGCTGTTGTTCCAGCTCCAGAGTCATCAGTCAGAGATCCCCGTACATTCATTATAGCGTGTATTTGTTTAAACCTCAGTGCGCCAATAGCTACTGACGGAGAGGCGAAGGAATGCTCACACCAACAAAAGAGCTGAATTTATGAACTATAAACTCTCTATGAAAATATCAAGCTTGGTCAGAACAATTGGTTAGACTGATTTTAGTACATTTATTTCACTGATATGGGATGTTTACATAACACTTAATAACTACACCTTAGTTCAAAGTTCAAAGTTACTTTATTTATTTTAGGGGACAATTAACATAAGATTATTTTTCTTTCTGCTCCTTTTCATTCATTTCTTGTATGTTTAACGTTATGACACTGTTTATGTCTCTTTATGCTTTATGAATGAAATAAAATAAAATTACAACAAAATTAAAATACATATATTTTTACCAGCAGGTTCATTTTTTATTTTTTCAATTTTTGGGGGGACAAATAGTCTGTTAAAAATGATTGAGCCCCTATTAGGTTATTGCACAGCTTGAATCATTCTTAATAAACTTTAAGTCTTTTTTCCTTTATTAAGGCTGTAAATAGTGTATTTTTAGTGTATTAGTGTTAGTGTTTCTACATTGCAGAAACTAAAAAAATCCAATATACAAAAAAAACCAATTTATGTTGGATCTAATATTTGAAATTTTCAGAGTCTGAAGTTTCTGAAGTTTTATTGCTCCTTTCAGTGAACAAAACTCACAAACTAGGAACTTTCTTCAGTGCTATGGTGCAACATAAAACAAAGTAAGTAAATAAGATAAACTATGATTAAACAAAAAATAAGGACATGCATTAATATAAGGTATAAAATGTGATCTCATATAACAGATAACTAAAAATGTTACAGTACATTCTATAATACAATGTATATATGGATACATTCATTCCTGAGAAATTAGTGAATTACAGCTCGAACTTCAGGCAGACTTACTTAATACTATTTTCTAAGTTTGTCCTGTTTAAGCTTCACTGCACACTGTGATAGTAATTGCTCATAATGTTGTTTTATGTAACCAGCTATTTTTCGCTCAAAGAAATTTCAATTTCCTGAGGGAGTGCAAAATCTGTATCCAGATTAAAAACACCAATATAACCTTTGACCTTTTACCTATTCAGGAGCACATTGTTTTTAATGATAAACTTGATCTTTCCTATACTTTTAATATCTCATGATTTATTGGGATTGTGACTCACATCCACTGTTTCCAAGACAGACAAGAATAATGGACTTAATAAAAAAAAAAAAGTTAAACATAAGAACACATGGTAAGTACATTGGTTGGTATATAAGTGCAATAATAATTTCTTGCATTCAAAATTAAGTTCCATCAATATTACCTTTTGATATTTGATTTTTGTTTCAACTTTCCAGCTCCCACATAATGTCCGTGTAATGTCCAATGTACTGCAGAAGATTTGTTTTAATCAGAGCTACTTCATGGCCAATATTCATCAAAGCAGCATTTCAACAATAGAGAAACCAAATGTACTAGTAAAGACTGCGTGTAAATCTTTTCCATACTCACTATCTCCATGATGTATGTGTCTAATATCACATGACACGTGATGAAGGGACTTTCCAACTCAATTCATCCTCAGAACTCAAAGGGAAAGAAAAAGCTGGAGGCCACAAACACTTAACACTATCACAAATGTTTCTTTTGTAGATTTACACAGGAACATGTCCAAGGCACTTTTATTTATTGCAAAGGAAAACAGGAAATACTTCAGTAGCTTTATCTCCACATCTCAATGATCCAACTCTTTCCCACAACCACCATTTCAAGGATTTTCAACTTTGGTTGACTCTTTGTGACTTTTTAATTTTTTAATATTCTTTCCTTGATTACAGGCTTTTTATTTTATTTATTTTTTTTCCTCAACCTTGAGTGTGACGTCATCCATAGCCTTCGGCTCCAGTCAAATGAAGCTCATGAGGCTAGCAGTTATGGGGGTAAATTTGGAGGCCCAAAATAGCAAAATAAAAACACAAGGATCATATAGAGCAGGTTCATACGAACTTTTTAAGACTAAAATGACAAGGCTCACTGGAGCAGTTATAGAAAGAGGGGAGACATTTTTCCAATGTAAAGTCAGTTGGTGCCAGAGTCACTGGAGCCCCCATGCTCACTTCCTATTTGGAATGTGGCGGCTTTGTAGGTTAGCAATCCATTTATATGTACAGTCTATGCTTACAACTGAAAAAGCAGAAATTGAAAAAGTAGAGCTCGAGTAACTTTTCTTGCTCTCTAGGCTTCATTTGATGTTGAAGCAATGTTCATATTAACCTTAATGTGCCCATAGATTCTGAGTGGTCTAGACACACAGGCTTTGATCAAACTGAGGTATCTTTGCTGCTCTTGCTAAATCTTGTCAACTACAATTTCACCACATATTTTCCTGGGCTCCAACTGTGCATGATGTCTTCTGTCTATACTTAGCGTAGCATGGAAGCTGTTTTTTCATCCAACACAGAGACAGAAGAAGCGTCTGACGGCTAGCCCGGCTAATCTGGTCCGACAGCTGTGCGGTGACACCAGGAATTAGCTGTAGCTCATGCAAATAGAGTGCATATGCTAATACTGGAGCTAATTGGTGGGAAAGAGGAGGGGCCATGTCGGGAGGAAGATGTCTGGATGGAAAAGCGTGCCCATTCGGATCACAGCAGTCTGAATGGCTTCCAGCAGCACTCATTAAACATATGGAGGTGGAGACAGGAGCAGATAACGCCACTCAGAACTCGCTAATGCATTTGCCTTTACACTACAAGTGCTTTGACGAAATTTGAGTTCAAGTTGTATGTGTTTGCTGAGCTCTAATATATTGACATTAAAGGTGCACTGTGTAACTTTTTTGTTGGTGGTACGTCACCTGCTTGTTTCTATGGATATGTCATTGCTCTGCCTGGAATGTCCAGAGTATCGCATTAAACAGCTCTACCTTATATTTGTTAAATTACAGGTGGTTTTGTAGCTCAAAAATACCCAGAAAAACAGGTATTTTGAGTGGGGTTGCCCCCCACAGATCTGACCTATAACTTGGCCTGGTTTGGTCTCCATGAAGATAGAAAAAAAAGTTACACAATGCACCTTTAAAGTCATCACTCATGAAACTTACTACTCTGGGATCAAGAATACACACTTCTTCAATATTTTACAAATATGTGAGTCTGGTCACTAGTGAATCTCCCTGAGTTCAGATGGGCATGATTGGCAGGTGGATTAGCTAATCAGGGACATGGCTGCGTATGGCTGCTTACAAGTAAAAAAGATATATATATGTATATAACAATGGACTAAAAGTATGGCAGATTTCTGCAGAATAAATGAGCCACGCACTAACGTGCACTAAAGCGCAAAAACAGTCTTTTTTCACATGTGCCACTGAAAAAACAAATCTGATTGCACAGTACTGTCTGAACCTGACTAGAGGCATAACAGCAGCTGGGAACCAGGCTGACATACCTATGCATAAACAATACAAAGAGATATCATTCTGGGTGTTGGGAGTTATATAACCCTAAAGAAGGAGCAAACATTTTAGGTGTACAGCATTGCCATGTTAGGTGTAGCTATGGCATTTTTGAACATGCATTGAAGGAGGCATTTGTATTAAAGCCACTGAGGGGAAAAGTTTAGGCTCTTCTAAATGTGCTGCAATGAGCTTAGCATTTTTACAAATTATATTGACTTCCTGACAAATGAGAGGTGAGAGGAAGGTCTTTTGTCCAATAACCCAGATTGGAGCTGTATTCTAAAAGAGCTCCCCCTAGATATGCATTTTATTTCAATGGTGGCTGTATTTCTTTATATTTCTTACCATATTTCAGCAGCTATTGGTCGTGAGTATGAAAGGTTCTATCTCTGGCTATTGAATTGACAAAGAGATATTGTTATAGAACTGTAAAGATATGTTATCAAAGTGTACTGAGCTATGTGCTTATGTGTGCAAAAGAAGTGCTTACGCGATACAAATGTTACAAAACCACCAAGGTTAGAACACTTTATTTATAAATCGCATAAGCGTGAAAAGGAGTTACCATTATTATTGCTGCGATTTCTACCTGACGTAATGCTACTGTACTATTTACCAAAATCAAGGCTTTTACATGGTCTATATCTCACTAAAGTCTAAAACTGTTGACAACATGAGCTGAGTGAACGCTTTGATCAGTATGAAAAATCAGTAAATCACTCAATATGGCCCTCAAAGTCACAAGGGTCTCATTTACAAAGCACTGTGTAGGATTGATGCTGAAATATATGTGTGCATAAAAACACCCTCTCGTCAATGTAATATTTATTTCCTTTATAAATCAATGTCCATCAGTGAATTTGCCCACCAGAGCCTCATCCGCCCACATACAACCAGAACAGGTCAACATGGTGATGAGTGGTTATTTATGTGGTGCCATAGTAACAGCGACAGAGATTGAGTATATCCTTTCAGCTGTAGATTGAATACATGTGGTAAATGTATTCATATTTATAAGCCTGGGAAGGAGGAAGTTAAAATATGTCAATCAAGATAGCAGTCCTATCTCTTTGATGGTTCATTTTACTGCTTAGACTGGTTCATGATCCACAGAGTCTATACTGTGCTATGAGCAAATATTACCAGTGACAAAAAAGTAGTCACTTGTTACTTGTCATCTTGTGGTGACCAAGAGCCAGTTTAAATGGTATTTCAACTCCATAAGTGATTATAAGTTTGCCCATTCAAACTATTCATTGCACCTCTCCCTGCGTTCATATTTGGTCCTTGTAGATCTGGTTGGACCTCTTCTAGTCCTAGTTTAGTCCTGGTCTTGCTTTAGTTCCAGGTTTAGTTCCAGTTTAGTCTTTCTTTTGATGTGGCACATCTTTATGGGAATAGCTACCAGGAACAGGAATAGGTTATAGCCATTCATTGACTCTAGTTTTGTTCTGTTGAACTTGGCTAGCCTTGAGTGCCAGACTTCATAATGAGGGCATAGAGCTGGTGTGAGGCCTGTCACTAGCATATTTTTAGAATTGCCTCATTTACATAGTCCACATGTGCAACTGCCCAAGGTGTGAGTGAACTGCGTGAAGCCAAAAAAGCACATAACCTTCCATTCATTCAAACCACAATTTTATACACCAAAACTAAAACCTGCTCATGAAAAAAAACACACAAATCCACCCTGTAAAATCCAACATTTCACTGAGGACTATTGCAACATTGTTCTGTAACTCTTAACTACAGCTTGTTATCTTGAATTTCCAAGTAGTTCCACTTCCACCACCGTCATTAAATCTTCAAAACTGAATGCCGCACAAAGAGTAGCAATTTACACAGAGCTGTGGTTTCCTTGCCAATGAGCACAGCCACAGTAACAGTGGCACACGGTGGTCCAACACACTTAAGAACCTTTAATTTGTCTAGACGGCATCCACGCAATTAGTACGCTCCTCACTTATTAGCAGCCATCATTACCTGCAGTTTAATAATAGTGCATATGTTTCTGCTTATGCTGTATATTAACTGAGGTCTATGCTATACAGTGTGCCTTCATTCACATGGCTAATAAAAGGGCTTTCGGCTACATTGGACTATAAAGAAGTCCAACTCATCATCAGCGCTGCAACTCTGCCAGTGGAAATAGCAGTATAACATCGTCTGCGGCTCTTTTTAAAGGCTGAGAAAATAACCCAGTGATGTCACTGTCACGAGTTATAAAAGTGAAGCCTAATCACCTGCTTCCTGTCAACGCTGTGTCCTCCAGTAATCCGGGAGAGCCAAGGCCAAATATTCATCTCCACTCTCTCACGTTCAATATAGACTCCATGAAGGGCGCAGATGTGGAGGCAGACGTGGCTACACCCAGTATGGTGTGAAATACCACTTTGAAACTTGGGGTTTAGCACTTCACTGTCACCATTTGGACTTTGGCATGAGACATGAGCCAGACAATATATCATCAGATAAATGCAAAATGACAAAATTCTCAATCATTAAAACAGGGTTAGGTTAGATTTAGACCATATGTAGTAGGGTTGGGTGATATTACATTATAAAATAATCACAGTTGTATTCCATATATTTAACAATCACATTTTTCTAATCAAAATGAATTTGAAGTCCTTGAAATATAGTGTTAAAGATCCTATATTATGCAAAATGTATTCTTGTAAGGCATGTCATAATGTTACTTCATCAAAAACTTGCCTGGTG
This sequence comes from Taenioides sp. WSHXM2023, assembly GCA_029959045.1. Classification (NCBI taxonomy): domain Eukaryota; kingdom Metazoa; phylum Chordata; class Actinopteri; order Gobiiformes; family Gobiidae; genus Taenioides; species Taenioides sp. WSHXM2023. Next base: position 9,992,785 of record CM057103.1, on the reverse strand, counting down.
TTGTGATTTGTTTCATGCACACATGTTTGAACAGTCCTGGATTATTAATTTGTCTACATCTCCAAAGCTCAAAATGCTCTGTTACACCTTGTGATGTCATGAAGTGGTAGTTTTCAAGTTAACAGCTACATTTGCCTTTTGTTTGGTTCAGATCATTAAACAGTGCACCAGCACAACCCTGACAAACCAGAGTCTGCCCAATTTTGTATGAATGTGATGGTGATGTAAGGGTCAGGGAGGACAAGTTTGTGGATGACCAGTGTTCTCAAAAATAAACCCATCTATAGGCCACAGGGCAAAGTGCCTTGTCTCTGTTGCTTTAAAGTGTTTTAACAACTCTCACTGATTCAAAACCTGCTCCAACTGTTGAAGACCTTGAATCCCGACCTTCACCATTTCATGTCACAGCCTCTAAAGCAGAGGTTTTCAGCCTTTTTGCTCTTGTGAGCTATCTTTACAAAACAAAATGCCAGAGAGCTACTCATTTCAGCTGTTGCAAGAAATTTAGGATATATAAAAGCCACTGTAAGGCTTAGATGGGATACAGTTAGATGCCTATAAAACATAAACCATTATCCATTTGTTAGTGCACAAAATTAGGTATCAGAATTATACATTGCCATTGCCACTGGTAATTACTCAAACTGTAGTTATTCAGCACAGTACATACAGTATAATTCAGAAATCCTTTGGCAAGCTACTTTGAAGGGGTTGGAGAGCTACTGGTCTAAAGCAAAGGCTGGCTGATGTTGAGAGATCTTTCTATTCTGATATATCTAGAGACAGATATGGTATTTTATTTAGTGAAGCAAAATAAAAATTAGTGATTAAGTCTGGTAAAATTATGTGAGTACAATGTCCAGAAAAGCCCCAATATCACAGTCATGGCACAGAATTGTTGTAATTTTGGGCGATATGTTGATCTCCTTTCTAATCATATAACAGAGTTCCCGGGGTCCGCAAATGATGCTGTGGGTCAATGTCAAGCTGTCAATTACACGCCCATGTGGCTAATCTGACGCTTTTATTAGCCATGAAATCCCCTCAACAGAACAATTTACAGATGGACCACCAGTGCACTCATTACCATTCACATAAAACCAAGACTGGAAAAAATGAGAGGCTTGTTTCCTTTTGAATGCTGTTTGAAGGGAAGTCAGTCGGAGCAGAAAAACTGGTATTACATCTTGTACTTCTTTATCACAGTTATTAACAAATTATATTTTATTTTTAATCAATTGCCTCCTTTTTGGCATGGAATCTGTACAGGAAGCAGATGTAGCAATCAGCACCACAATCCAAAGACCAGTGTCCAATTTGAGTTTTTTGAGTTGGACATTTATCTAAACACACTTCAAACATTCATTAACAGTTGCAAATATGCTACCGCATATTGCTCGTCAGGAAAAACAAATTACCAAACCATTTAGTTGATGACGTTTATATCGAATACCATGTGTAAATTATAGAACACAGGTAGAGGACTTTCAAATAATTACGGTATTTGTACTTTCTTTGCCCAGCTCTTAGTGATCTACACTAGGATATCTCAAATCCTCTGTAATTCTTTTTGTGACTAATATATTGCTTTTTTAGCTGTATCTATATTAAATGCTTCTGTATTAAATATTATTGGCCTATAGAATGTTGTAACGTTATCTCTAACCCAGTCATAGAATACTTTACACCACAGAATGACTTGACTCTTCATGTAGTGAATCCCAATCACAACTTCTCTTCTTTGATAATCAGGATATCCATGTCTCCCAGTCTGCGTCTCTTGTCCTTCCATCCCCACATTCCCATCAGCACCAGTTTCCGCTCTAGTCGCTCATTCGTCTTCATCCTGTCTTCAAAGTGTCCCGATTGTTTCACTGTTATTAGCCCCTTATTGAACTCATTTCTCGGGTAAAACCATGACAGTGGTGGGTACTGTGGCCTCTTGTATTTTGGAACACAGACGTAGTGTGGACCACCAGCGGCTCAGGGCAATGCAGCCGATCAAAGGGACAAACTTGGCAGAGTCTTGCTTCCTGGGTTCACGTTTCGAGTGGACCGTACTGCTTGTAATTAGCCCGTCTGCCTGAGGATACGTAGAACAAAGATTGTAACAGATAGCATCCTGGCTGTAGATCAGTGGGCATAGGAGTGCTCAGACTTATACAATCAAAACTGCAAATTATGATTATTGGCACAATGTGGTGTTCAGATGTTTGCAATAAACAAGTCAAACAAGAATAGCTGTAGTTCAAAACTCAGCATGACTTGTTTTCCTGTTTTATGCCAATTAGTAACTACTGTTATCCTGAACTGGCCAGCAGATTGATCCAGACTGAAAAATATGCAACATAGAAGATAGATAGATGCAGTATATACAAAGAAAATGTGAACAATTGTTAATCAAATGCATATTTTATAGTGCTATGGCCTAAATCACATGTAAAGGGCCCATATTATGCTATTTTTTTATTTTTTTTTATCTATGTCACAATGTTTCCTGACCAAAAACATACCTGGAGTTGTGTTTTCTTTCATTCAGCACATATTCAACACACAAACCCTGCATATTTAGGCTGAGTTCTTCTCTCAAACTGAAAACACTCTGTTCCACCTTGTGATGTCATGTGGTAATACAGGACGTGCTTCACTGTTTATTAAAACTCCATACACCTTCACTAGAATCATTTGCATAATCTCAGTCCTGGAATTGCCTAAACTATGGTTTAAAAAGGTAACTGCTAACCTGAAAACTACAGCTGCATGACATCACAACGTGGAACAGAGCATTCTGAGCTTTGGAGATAAAGGATTACTCAAACATGTGTGAAGGAAACAAAAACACAACTCCAGGTATGTTTCTGAGGAGGTAATAACTTTCTAACATGACTCACAAGCTCACAAAAATCCATTTTGTGTAATATAAGACCTTGAAAATTGCACATTGATTATTACATTTGAAAATGTGAGCTGAGACTAATACTTTAAGAGCACACATATCTAAAACAAAAAGCAAGAAAATAATACCACAATTTAACAAAGAAAATTACAGGAAAATGTGACCACTATAGAATGGCCTGTCACAATAACAAATTTTGAGGCACGATATACTGCGAAAAATGATAATATTGAAACTACTTTATGCCACTGACACATAGCAAGATAATGCCAGTAAATGTATTTTTAAATAGACAATATCATTAAAAAGCCTGAGTTGCAAGAAATAAATGGAATGAAGCAATAATTAGCCACAGAAGTGAGTTAATCTACAGTCTACAGCTCAAATCTTATTGCATAAAAAAAGACGATATCGTAATTATCATGACCGGCCTAATGTTATCTGAAACCCAGTGTTCATACATACAGACAAACACACAGACACAGTCAATAATTATTATCTGGTCAGTAGAGTTCCTAGCCTGGACCAGTCTGTGTGTACTCCACCCAGAGCAGACCACACAGCTGCCCTTAGGCCTCCTGAGACTTGGCCTGATCCGTGCTAGCTAGCCTGGTGGACAGCCACAGAGCCACGCTAAAAGTCAGAGGTCAAGTCGGAGCAGCGTTCCTGGCAGCTCGGGTCGTGTTGACTGGCAGAGAGGAAGCACCAGCACAGGGCAGACTCCAAATCCGACCTCCTCTGGGACCATTTCAGGGTCAAGAGCTACAACTGCTCTGGCTCCATCGGACATCAATGAGCGCATATCATCAACACAACTGTCTGGGCTGGTTTTACTGATGTGGGAGGCTATTTAAAGAGGTTTGATCCACTTAAGAAAGAATGTACTCCTGGTATTTTAACATGAATAGATTAGATGAATACGCTAATATCACAGCAGTAATTTTGAAGGATTTAAAAGTGTAATTCATGTAGTACATTCCATTGGATTTGGTTGTACAAATGTTCAAGGTCATCAAAGTCAATGAAAAGCCTTACAAATATTTTAGCAAATCATTAAAACTAACCTAATATAGTATGAGCTTCCCAAATTAGACACTGATGACCAATATTTTTTCTCAATGATTGCTAGTGCAGATGGTACAGTTAAATTTTACTTTTTATTTTATTTTTTTTTTAACAAAGATTAAAGATGCACTGGGTAACTTTTCTCGTGGAGGGTCTGCCAACTGCTTGTCTCCATGGAGCTGCTGTTGCTTTGCTTGGTATGTTCCACAGTAAAGCATTAGACTCATCTGTCTCCATGAACATAACCAAAAAGTAAACTTGGCCAAGATAAAAGTGAGATCTACAGAGAGGTGTCTCAGTGAATCATAAGAATGATTCTTCATTCCTGTCATCAATAAAACATCTGTAATGGAATAAATGCAAAATAGATGTAGTATTATGGAACATTCCAGGCAAAACAATCAAAAATCAAAACATCCCCATGGAGACAAGAAGGTGTTGGACCCTCTACCAGAAAAGTTACCCAGTGCACCTTTAAAGGAGCACTATGCAACTTTCATCATTGAGTTCCCACCACCTGCTTTTCTGAAATTTTCACTCAGTATGGCATTTGGAATATCGATCTTGTTTTTAATCAGTTATAAACATTCCTTCCTGAACAATCCTTCCAAAGTGTCTCCATAGAGACAAGTAAGTGGTGAACACTCGACCCAAGTTACACAGTGCCCCTTTGAACATGTTTTACTCAAATCCCATCACAAAGAAACTAAACTAGGAAAAACTGGTCTTGATAGAGCATGTTAATGAACAGACAGTACATGATATACTTGCTGTAAACACGCCTGATTATCGCTATGTGCTATTGTCCATCCATTGTTGTTCATTAGTGCTCACAAACACTTAAAGTTGTATTGTGTAACTTTTCTGGTGCCGGGTCCGTCAAATGCTTTTCCCTGTTGAGATGTTATTGCTTGTTTGTTTGGAATGTTTCACAGAATGGTATAAAACTTTTTTATCCTCATGGAGACCAAACCAGGCCAAGTTACAGGTTGGATCTGTGGAGAAACAACCCTGTTCACTGTCAGAATGTCTATTTTTCTAGGTGTTTTTGAGCAGTAAAACCATCTGTAATTGAATAAAAGTAAGGCAGAGCTGTTTAATGTCATACTGTGGAACATTCCAGGCAGAGCAATGACATATCCATAGAAACAAGAAGGTGACAGACCCCCAGCCGGGTAATATAGGTACATGTATATAAACCAACCAAACCAAATCCGAAGAGGAACCCAGGTCCCACATTGATTGATTGATTGATTGATTTTTATTGATTGATTACTTTATTTCGAGCCATATTGAAAAATAAACATTATACATACTGTATACATTGAACCCACATTGGGTAAAGAAAACAAAAATATGCATATATATATATATAAATCTATAAACAGTAAATAATAAATACAGTACAGACAAGAAAATATATATATGTAAATCAGATCAATTATATATAATACATACTGTATTTACACGCACAAGACATCAGCTCGAAACGGAGTGGGAAGAAGACGAACTTATTTACTCCCACCCCCTATTCATTCTTCTAAGTTATGTGGTTGCTACGGTTACACCATTTGACAATTCATTATTTTATTCTATTTTATTTATAATTATAATTAGATAGCACTATCTATTTTTTTTATACATATACAATATAATATACATATATATGAAAGTAATATAAATTTTTGGTACATTATATACATGATATATATCACCATCATATCACTGCCATTGCTCATCATGTCATCATCATATAATATTTCCATACTATTATATATATACTTTATTATTTATGTACTTATTATAAGAAATAATTTAGTTATATTTAATATACTTTTTATTTATCCATTAAAATTGTAATAATAAATAAAAAACATTAAGATAAGATAAGATAAGATAAGATAAGATAAGATAAGATAAGATAAGACTTTATTGATCTCACAGAGGAGAAATTCACTAGGGTTAGGTTTAAGGCCACACACGATACAGAATTTGAACTTGAACCTTTTTGAGATCCCTTTCTTCAGTAATGACAGATGCAACACAAACATGTACTTCCTCCTCAACAAAAGACCCAAATAAGAGGATGTTTTAAGAAAACACTTCAGCACACACTTGATTTGATATTGGTGAAGCGCTGTGAGCTTTGTCACATTTAAGGAGCAATTGAAGCTCTGTGGGAGACCAGTTTGTTTGTTGTAACCTTCAGCAGCTGGAATCTGATGGCCACTGTGTGTGGTAACCATGAGTAAGTGAGGACAAATAAAAGACAATGTGGTAAAAGCTCCCCCATTTCTGAGTAATTCTGTAATATTTTTTGTTGTAAAAGGAAGAAACTAATATAAAAGTGTTCTATCTGCAGACCTCAGTGTTGTTTTTGTTGTAAAGCTGCAAAACTGTAAAATGTCATAATTTTAAAGGGCCCAAATTACTGAATTAATTTTCTGATATGTTATAATGTTGTTTTCTCATCAGAAAACATACCTGCATATTTAGGCTGAGTTCTTCTCTCAAACAGAAAACACTCTGTTCCACGTTGTGATGTCATGTGGTAATACAGGAAGGGCTCCACTGTGTTTTTAAACTGTATAGACCTTCACTATCTTTGGGATAATTTCAGCCCTCTCTACTGAACTTAAGGTAAAAGGTATTAACTTGAAAACCTCTATTACATGACATCACAAGGTGGAACAGAACATTTGGAGATTTCTCAGACATATGTGAATGAAACAAAACACAACTACAGGTATGTTTTTATGAGGTAACAGCATTATAACATGACTTAAAGCTCACACGAGTCAGTTTTGCATGATACAGGCCCTTTAAGTTAATTAAATACGTATGAATGTATGTTCCTTATAAAATATGATTACACTTTCTTTTACATTCTCCATGTCCACTTCAATAGATTAAATAGTTTCTGATATAAAACCGTGCTGGGAATGATGTCAACAAAAGTGCAAATTTGAAAACGGAAACTGGAAATCAATCATTAGTACATTATTGGAAGTAATTGTCTTTCCGGCACTGACTAAACCCTGCTTTGATATGAACCTCATTAAAATGCTGATTTCCAACACACATGTACATACATTTTTAATATGCTGACCAAGAGTAACCCTGCAATTCCCGTGATGCATTCTGTTTCATCAGATGCAAGAGTGTTATTTATGTGAAAAGAATCTAAAAGAGTTGAACGTGTACGGCGGGTTTCTTTGCGGTGTAGGACTCACGCTCCCTGTGCCTTGGGAAAGCCTCATCATGTAAATAGTTGGGTGTATCTGGTATGTGCATATTTTAACATGTTAATCTGGTCCACAGAATAAAGTTGATGACATGGCCTTCTTTCCTCTGCTCAGTTAGCCTCATCAGACCACTGGCACGTTTCTCTGTCAAAGATCAAATATAAAATAAACTATCTTATTCATTAACATGCACAGAAGGGCTTTGTCTCACAGATTAAACAATGCAATGGCATATCACCAATCAAGTTATTTAAGATTATGGTGCCAAATTTATTCTAGTCTAGTTCACAGGATCATCTTTATCTATCTTTTTGCATATATACAGCTATAGGTAAGATTGATCAAACAGATATGTGGATGCAGCAAAAATGGCATGTGGGATTCTTGTGAAAAAGGGGGGAAAGTGGTGAAATGACTTTAATGTAAAACATGAAGCGGAAAACTGTTTATCGAAAGAGATAAAAGATAAACTGAAATGTAGACACCTGTAGAACAGTCACACTGTTCCTCATATGCCCAAACTCCCCTTCTCCTCCCTCATTCTCTTTGGTCCACAGGCACTGTCCAGATTGGCAGCTC